>JAVXUP010000123.1:0-600000 GCA_033070095.1 Escallonia herrerae
ATAGCTAGAGCTAGATTTTGCCAAAGTACGAAAAAAAGACCCTAGTTATTTTTAAAAGATCTATATATCAAGGAAAAATTTTAGATTTTTTCAAATACTAGAAAGGGGTTAACTGATACGGGGAACCTTGAAACTTTGCACTGTAATTTAAAATATCAAGCCAGCGCGATTTCACTCAAAACTTTTATGAGAACCCTAGGATGTTGAGAAGTTCCATCCCCCAGGATTTCGGGTCATTCCGAAGTCGTTAGCTATTTTTTTGGCCGAACGGGCTTTTAAGCGCTCGATCCGGATACCGGTTCGGGATTTTTGGGCGAAAAGTCCGTAAAATACTTTTTAATAGATCAAGAATGAATTCGGGAAGCTTAAAATAGCATTTCAATGCACTTTTGAGATCGTTCTGATGTCAGGGGCATTTTGGGTAATTTGTCACCCCGAGAGGGGTATTTTGGTAATTTTACGGTGTTAAGTTTTTCAAAGGACTTTCTAGTCCAAAAATGTAAGTAAAACACCTGAAAGGTTGTTTTGAAGCCATCCCCCAGGATTTCGGGCCATTCCGAAGTCGTTAGCTATTTTTTGGCCGAACGGGCTTTTAAGCGCTCGATCCGGACACCGGTTCGGGATTTTTGGGCGAAAAGTCCGTAGAATACTTTTTAGATCAAGAATGAATTCGGGAAGCTTAAAATAGCATTTCAATGCACTTTTGAGATCGTTCTGATGCCAGGGGCATTTGGGTTTCTGCCAACCCGATAGGGATATTTTGGTAATTTTACGGTATTAAGTTTTTCAAAGTTGTTCTGAGATGTTTGTTAGGTCGATAGCTGTCAGGGGGTATTTTGCTTAAGTTGGGGGTGTTTTGGGTCATCCCTTTAAAATTTGATAAAGGAAATATTTGGTATATAATTGATGTAATACATTTAAAAAGTAGTTTTAAAGCGGTTTTGAGGTGTTGGGGCTGTAGCGGCCATCAGGGGGTATATTGCTAAATAACCATGTTGGCGCTAAATTTTAGGGAACTAGCGTAATTAAGCGTTCGGAGTGGTGAGAAGTGAGGAATTGTTTTAATACATTGAAATAATGAGATAATTACTTCGTGAGTTCCCTTCTTGTGCTTGCTGTCTCTTTTATTTGTCTGAGACTGAGATGAACATCTCATAAGCACGGGACATTATGTGAAAGGAGGGCCAGTGAAACATAATCACAGGCAAACAGGATGTAGGGCGCGCGAATCGAGTCAGTCGTGTCGATTGAGTCCAGTCAGTCCGGTCGGTGTCTGCATTGCATTTGACTTTATCATGACATTGTGATTTTAATGGCTTATATTTGATTGATGTTTAATTTGGCGATTTAGTGTTCACGTGCATTGTAGTTGGTCAGTCAGTTCGGTCAGTTCAGTTCATTCAATATGGTGATAATGTTGTTCTGTTGGGCCTTAAAGCCGCTCAGTCTGACTAAAAGAAAAGAAAACATGTTGCTTGATCCATTGAACTGATGTTATGTCATTCTTTGAAATTCTAGATTCTTGATATCGTTGAGACCGATTATCATTTCTCCCAAGGCTGTCACTTCGCTGTCTGCGTTGTTCATCGTATTATCTTTACTGGGCGATTTGCGCTCATTCCTTACCTGTAATGTTTTCAGGCAGTCAGGGCGGAATAGGGGAAATCTCAAGAAAAGGGAAGGAGAAAGCGCTCAATCAGTAAATCCAAAAGTAAGACGACAATATGCTCATTTTGGGAACTAGACATTTTGTGTAAATATTTCCGCTGTGCTCATGTTGAGCTTTACGATGAAAATTTTGTAAGGATGGCTTTTTGGTAAAACCTTATGTATATTCAGGGATGTATATTCAAGGATGGTTCTAGAATTGCTATGTATCGACAGGGTTTCTAATGCAGTCAGGACTGACAATCTGGCTCTGGTGTCGTCACTAGGGTTGGGGGTGTCACAGGTTGGTATCAGAGCCTAGGCATGTGATCCTGTAGAACTAGACATAAATATTAAGTGTGTACGGGGGCAGAAAGGTGTTGAAGTTACTTGTACCGTGTTGTAAGTCTGATGTGAGTTCATATGCCTTGCAGGAGATTATGGCTGGAGCTGGATGGATTGATGAGCACGTCATGGCCGGGGACGAGGAGGAGGAAGATCCCGAGGAGGACCCCTGGCCAAATCGAGGAGCCCGAGGAAATAGATTTGTCCGGACCAGAGGATGGGGAGGAGGAACAGGAAGAGACTGAACCTGAGGTGCCGGTGGGATTTGTGAAGGTTGGTAACACCGTATACCGGACACATCATGTGGAGAACTTTTGGAAACGAAGGTATATTGAGGTAGTGAGGGAAAGGGATCACCTGGTGTATCAGGCGAAGGAGATGCGAGCCATGGAGGGGCAGGAGGTAAAAAAGTTAGAGCGACGTTGTCGTGAGGGGTTGGCACGAGCGAATAAAAGGGAAGAGTATACCTTTGATGCGGGGAGAAGGGTGGTTCGGATGATGCAGGATGGGTTACGAGAAACTCATCCGGCGAGGCCGATGCCGAGGGATCGGCGCGAAATGCTCCTCGATGAGGAGTATTGGTACATGGCACTCGCTCAAGAACGGAATAGATTTTCTCCAGATTAGAGCGAGAAGGAAACGGAGGGAGGGGTAATGTGTAAAAATGTATAAAGTTGACTACTGATGTGTAGGAATGGATAGCGTTGACTGCTGATGTATATCTTTGTATAACGTTAACTTTATGCTATAACTGTTGTCTGTACCAAATGTTAATTGTGTTTATGTCAGGAATGGCTCGTCAATTGTGGAACCGGATGATACCCCTAGTGGAAGAGGCTCCTAATTTAAGAAGGCCACCTACGGAAGCATCTTCGGCATGTGCCGGGGGCGAGAATGAGGAATATGCGGAAGCTGGAGTTGAACATGATAATAGAGAGGACTTAAGAAGAGAACTGGTAGGACTGTTACGGGAAATTGTAGGAACTTCTGCTGCACATGCTGAAGCGGTATTTGATGAAAAATATTTTCCTTAGCGATTTTTAGGGCGTCTAAATTAGGATTTTTCACGAATTTATAAAAAATAGCTAGAGCTCGATTTTGCCAAAGTGCGAAAAAGAGACCCTAATTATTTTTAAAAGATCTATATCAGGAAAAATTTCAGATTTTTTCAAATACTGGAAAGGGGTTAACTGATACAGGAAACCTTGAAACTTTGCACTGTAATTTAAAATATCAAGCCAGCGCGATTTAGCGCGAAACTTTTATGAGAACCCTAGGATGTTGGGAAGTTCCATTCCCCAGGAATTTGGGTCATTCCGAAGTCGTTAGCTATTTTTTTGGCCGAACGGACTTTTAAGCGCTCAATCCGGACACCGTTCGGGATTTTTGGGCGAAAAGTCCATAGAATACTTTTTAGATCAAGAATAAATTCGGGAAGCTTAAAATAGCATTTCAATGCACGTTTGAGATTGTTCTGATGCCATTGGGCATTTTGGTAATTTGCCACCCGAGAGGGGTATTTTGGTAATTTTACGATGTTAAGTTTTTCAAAGGACTTTCTAGTGCAGAAATCTAAGTAAAACACCTGAAAGGTTGTTTTGAAGCTGGTTTGGGGCGTTAGGGTGATAATGAACCCCCGGGGGTATTTCGGTAATTTGCCGCTCATCGGGGGTATTTTGGTAATTGAACATTGTAAAATTTTCCGCAACTGGAGGAAAGAGTAGGAGTGTAAGACACCCAAAGAGTTATTTAAAGTTGTTCTGAGATGTTTGTTGGGTCGATAGCTGTCAGGGGGTATTTTGCTTAAGTTGGGGGTGTTTTGGTAACTCATCCCCTTTAAAATTTGATAAAGAAAATATTTGGTATATAATTGATGTAATACATTTAAAAAGTAGTTTTAAAGCGGTTTTGAGGTGTTGGGGCTGTAGCGGCCATCAGGGGGTATATTGCTAAATAACCACGTTGGCGCTAAATTTTAGGGAACTAGCGTAATTAAGCGTTCGGAGTTGTGAGAAGTGAGGAATTGTTTTAACACATTGAAATAATGAGATAATTACTATTGCTAATGCGTTGGTAAGCTAGGTTAAAGATCCATTTATAGTTTTGGAATGTAAATATTATGGATACTAAGTTGGTTTACGATTATATTTTGTTCTTAGATATATGGATTTCAATGCCGGACCTCATGATACATCAATCCTATACGATGACGATGACCACGTCGCGAGGCACGTATTTGACGGTGTCGATATGGGTGTTTTGGAAACAATTCAAAGCACAAGTCACCACGATGAGTGGGTACTAAACGAGGAACAAATACAACTATTACACCGTCAAAATCTATCTATGTTCACCGATCCCGGGATTTGGTCTCGACACGACGATTGCCTTATATCCGCTCTAGTTGAACGATGGAGGAGCGAGACGAACTCATTTCACTTCCGGTTTGGTGAAATGACTATTACATTAGAGGACGTCGGATTTATACTTGGAATCCCATGTCACGGCAAACCCATTACTTCGAGCAAAACGTCTGCATCCATAGCGAAGATGGCTAGGCAGTATTTCCCGGGAATTCCGAGGGAAGCTCTTACAACGAACGGCATCAAACTTAAATGGCTAAGAGAGCAGTATGGCGTGCTACCGGATGAATACACTCCTCACGATTTCGTGACGTATACGAAAGCATTCCTTCTGTATATTATTGGAGCCATATTACTTTCGACGCATTCGAAAAACACGGTGCATCCGAAGTATATGGTGTTCTTGGAGGATCTTGAGGAGGTATACTCGTATTCGTGGGGTTCAGCTGTCCTTGCGCACCTATATCGAGCACTGCACAAAGCTACGAGAAAGGGTGCCAAGTCCATTGCCGCCTGCCTCACTCTATTACAGGTTTGAGCATTTATTTTCTTGGTTGACGTGTCAATATATTCTAGCATTAATGTGCTAATTCCAGATAATGTTTGCATTCACAGGTTTGGTCTTACGAGAGGTTACCCACGGGTCGTCCACAACCGCGGGAATATTCTGATGAGACGTGGCCTAGGGTGTGGGCCTGGGGGCCTACGACCAACCGGAGGAGACGGGTAGACCCGCACCACCATCTAAAGTTCTATCGGGGGGAACTAGAGATACTCAATGCATCCCAGGTGACTTGGCAGCCATATAGCAAGGTGATGCATCGGTTGGATGAGTGGTGTTGGCAACTTCCGGTGTCGTACGTGCTGGCAGGTTTGGTTCGGGTGCCGCTTATTCACTTCGAAGTATGTGAGTTTCAGATGCCCGATCGAGCTATGAGGCAAGCTGGCTGTCTACAAGGGATACCAAAACCCGCTGTAGACATGCGGTCGTACAGGAGTGGTCGAGGGCCGAACTTCGAGGTGCCTGATGCCTTGAATTTGTTGAGCGACGAGGTGCAACAGTGGAATACCTGGCAAGAAACATATGATAGCCTTGTATCGCTGAAGGCCGACAGCATCAGCATTGAGGAGTACCTGCAATGGTTTCTCAAGGTGACGCGCACGAGGGTGAATCGCCCTTCCCAGGCGAGGAAGACATCGTATGCGCCACGTGAGATCTATGACCAGTTCTGGGCATTGACTTGTAAGTCGCGCAGGTCCTGACAATCTCAAGAGGTCCATTGAGGGGTACAAGACTGAAGTTCAAAACTTTAGTCTTGCGTCCGGGGTTACCTAGGGGAGCCGTCTAGCGCTTGCCTCCTGACGCGTATGACTATCAGCCCTAGAGTCAGGTGTGGGAGCCGTCTACTCGCTTGCCTCCTGACGCGTACGACTCTCAGTCCAGAGTCAGGTGTGGGAGCCATCTACTCGCTTCCCTCCTGACGCGTACGACCATCAGCCCCAGAGTCAGGTGTGGGAGCCGTCTACTTGCTTGCCTCCTGACGCGTACGACCATCAGCCCCAGAGTCAGGTGTGGGAGCCGTCTACTCGCTTGCCTCCTGACGCGTACGACTATCAGCGCCAGAGTCAGGTGACCCAAGTAGGAATCCAGGCATCGCGCCCAAGCATCCGGTCGGATAAAGGACAACCGACGAAGCCATTGAGTCCGGCCAAACGGGATTGGATCGACCGGCACTACTTTGGGCATGAGCCAATCGCTACAGCAGACTTTCCAGTTTCAGGATTCCTAGCTCACTCTGATCTAAGACTGTTGGCGCCAAACACAGATATTTCAAATTTTCTTATTGACGCGTATATAGATCTGCTCCGTGTTAGAGAGCTAAATTATAACACCTGCCAAACTTTGAAGCTCAACATGTATGCCTCTTTTGTTATCCCCTTCATGGTGAATAGCATGAAGGAGTTCACAGAATGGAGGAGGACGCGAGGGACAAGCAAGGGTGAATGGAGACCATCTGCAAACGTGCTTTCCTACTTGAACGCGGACTATCAATGTCACGCAGCTGAGGCGAACCTAATCATGCTACCTGCTCTTCATGCAAGCCACTTCTTCCTATTAGTTCTTTTTCCAGAGAATAAAGTGGTCCACATATACGATAGCCTAAGGGAAGACGGACCTGGTCGGCAGCTGGCACAGGTGTACTCCACGTACATCAATGCGGTGGTTAGTTTATATTTCTTGACCTTCGCTCATTGTCTATTCTTCTTGTTATATAGGCTTGATATCCTTTTTTATTGTTGGATGCAGACTACTATCATTCCACTAGCGTGCCGACATTTTAAGGGGGAAGCCATCACGAGCAAAACAATGATTGATCCTTGGACGGTCGTGACAATACAAAACCGACCAAAGCAATATAACAGTCATGATTGCGGGATTTACGTCCTCAAGTACATGGACTACATAGCTCGCTCGGATGTGCTCGAATATGATACGTGGTCTCGAAACGATGCCCTGACGTTTAGATATAGGATAGCCTGGGAGCTGAAAAAGGGTGTAGCTAGACGCCTTCCTTACCATTATCCTGATATGTAATAGACGTTCGTATGGATTATTATTACTATTGTTGGATTTTGGATATTAAGCTTTGAAAATTGAATTAGCCTTATTATTACTATTGGTGCATTTTGGACAATGGGCTAACTAGCGTGCCTAAGATGCAATGAGCAAAAAAAAAGTGACAAATAAAATTACGCCATTTTTTGAAAGCTATGAATTGGGCCCTAATGTGTGCCCGAATAGGCCTTTGAAAGGAAACCACAAAAAATAATGTATCTCGTTTTTTGCCGAAATTCATACAAATGGGCTAACTAGCGTGCCTAAGGTGCAATGAGCAAAAAAAAAGTGACAAAAAAACTACGTAAATTTTCGGAAGTTATGAATTGGGCCCTAAAGTGTGCCCGAACAGGGCCTTCGTAGGAAAACCTAAAAAATAATGTGTCTCGTTTTTTCCCGAAATTGATACAAATGGGCTAACTAGCGTGCCCAAGGTGCAATGAGCAAAAAAAAAGTGACAAAAAAAATTACGTAATTTTTCGGAAGTTATGAATTGGGCCCTAAAGTGTGCCCGAACAGGGCCTTCGTAGGAAAACCCAAAAAATAATGTGTCTCGTTTTTTCCCGAAATTGATACAAATGGGCTAACTAGCGTGCCCAAGGTGCAATGAGCAAAAAAAAAGTGACAAAAAAAACTACGTAATTTTTCGGAAGTTATGAATTGGGCCCTAAAGTGTGCCCGAACAGGGCCTTCGTAGGAAAACCCAAAAAATAACGTGTCTCGTTTTTTCCCAAAATTGATACAAATGGGCTAACTAGCGTGCCTAAGGTGCAATGAGCAAAAAAAAAGTGACAAAAAAAACGACGTAATTTTTCGGAAGTTATGATTCCACAAACCAAATCACAAATTTAATCATTATAAAAGTTCAATTTATACAACTGAAACATTAACCCTAACACTCATCATCATCATCGTCCTCTTCGACCATACTGCCAGGTTCGATACCTAACACTTTATAATGGTTTCTCTTGTCATGATCAGTCATCTTATTACACAACGCACACTTTCGCAATTTTTTTTGACCCGTTGCTTCTTCAATCGGATTCTTCATGCGTATTGCTCGTTTTCGCCCTTTTGTTTGAGAAATAATCGGATCAAAAATGTCGTCCTCCTCACCTTGCAGGCTAGTGCCGTCAATGACTGGCTGTGAAGCTCGATTGAGCGGTCTGTCTCTTCTTTCTGGTAATGCCGCCCTAAACTGTGCAAGGTTAGCCTTATCCCGTGCGGCTGCTTCAACTTGATACCTGTACCCATCGAATGTTGACGCTGCATCCAATGATAAACCGTGCATGATGTTACAAAGGTGATTATATCGCAGCGTCTCAGATTGCTCGAAATCAACTGAAACATTGGGCACGTAAGGAATGTGACCGTGGACTCTATTGGCTTCCTTCGTCCACCGTTCCAAGATATACTGTGGAGGGATTTCATGAGCATTCTTGGCGCTAAAAACCCTCAACGCGTGTCGACAAAGTATACCTTTATGCTCAAACAGTTGACAGTTGCAATTAACCAACCCGGTGTCCTTACAAACTGCAACGGTAAAATGTCTTCTGCTCCTCGGAGCCGACGAAGAGCACGGATTGGCGAAATTCGTCACATTTGTCAACGCATAAACCTTGAGATCTCTGGTGGAATACTCATGCAACTTTGTCATGCTATATTGATTCGACTTTAGCAGTTCCTCTTGAAACTGTCTAAACATTTCCTTGGTATAGACTTGAGCCGCATGAGCCTCCAAAGGTGAAAAGACTACTATGGCTCTTTCTTTGTAAACTGTAGCCGCGTCGGCTTCTCTCTCAAGGAAAAATTGCCTGTCAAGAGCTTTCTGCATCTCTAGTACGAACTCTTGTATACTAGAAGAATGGCCTACGTACCCATCAAAGAATGCATTCATACCTTCGCTTCTCGAGGTCGTAGTCATTCCGGCTGCAAAAAACTGCTTGGTGTAGGCACCGACCCACTGTGTCTTGATCTCATACAACGATTGTAACCATTCATGATTGTGCAAATAGTAGTCATCCATTAACTTGGCCCACCTCTCCTCGAACACGTCTACCGTCAATGATTTCTTCACACATGTATTAAAGTCAGTCTTGAATGTCGGATGGTTTGCATATACATTGTGAAGCCGTTCGGGATACTTGTTGCTTATGTGCCATGTGCACAGGCCATGGTGAGTATCTGGAAGGACCTTAGCGATTGCATTTTTCATTGCCAGATCTTGGTCGGTGATGATGGTCTTTGGAGGAACATGATACATTGCTTTAAGCCACGTTTCAAATAACCACGTAAATGACTCCTCCGTCTCATCCCTAAGCAGGGCAAAGCCAAACAAGATTGACTGATAGTGGTGGTTCACCCCGGTGAACGGAGCAAAAGGCATAGAGTACTTATTTGTGCGGTATGTGGTGTCAAACGTCACAACATCCCCAAAATTTTGGTAAGCAGCTCTAGAACGGGCATCCGCCCAAAATATAGTACTAATGCGGTTCTCATCATCCAGTTGGAGACTATAGAAAAAGCCAGAATTCTCACTCTGAAGGTGCCTAAAGATATCAAGTGTAGCTTGAGAATCACTCTTACCGAAAGACTCTCTCCTCTGAACACGAAGTTCATTTCGAAGGTCTACTTCGTTGAAACTCAACTTGTCAATCCCCCCAGCCTGGCTTGAGAAAACCCCCATCATTCTAGAAGGTGGAATTTTAGCCTCGGCCATTGTAAATATCAGTTGTCTGTGTGCCGCGCTTATTTCTCGGTGTTGATGAATTTGACTAATCTTACTAGGGGTCATCAACTGATGATTATGGCTCAACTCCACTCCCGTCACAACCCAATGGCTTTCATTTCTCCGGTGTACTGCATACACATGGGCCTTGCAGCCGGTACCCGGAAATGTGTCCCGTTTTCTTTGTCTTGTTGGCCCTTCGTCACTGACCTGAACAACCGGGGGTACATACGGTGCTCCTCTATGACACTCAAATAGTCTTCCACAAATTTGATCTGTATTCGCCCGTTTTCTAGTCGTCTTAATTCTAATACCGAAACCTATCGTTTTCGAATATGCTCTATAGTATGCTTCAACTTCGTCCAGTGTTTGAAAAACTTGACCCAAGTAAGGTGGATCAGAACCTTCACAAAAAGTATTTCCTCCAGTTGCATCCATATTTATACTGAAATCTAAAAAATAAAAATGTATATCATTCTCAACAAGTCATAGAATTAAATAAAATAAAAATTATTTCCTCTAGTTGTGTTACAATGTTCAATCACCAAAATACCCCCGGGGGTTCATTATCACCCTAACGCCCCAAACCAGCTTCAAAACAACCTTTCAGGTGTTTTACTTACATTTCTGGACTAAAAAGTCCTTTGAAAAACTTAACACCGTAAAATTACCAAAATACCCCTATCGGGTTGGCAATTTACCAAAATGCCCCCTGGCATCAGAAAATCTCAAAAGTGCTTTGAAATGCTATTTTAAGCTTCTCGAATTCATTCTTGATCTAAAAAGTATTTTACGGACTTTTCGCCAAAAAATCCCGAACCGGTGTTCGGATCAAGCGCGTAAAAGCCCGTTCGGCCAAAAAATTAGCCAATGACTTCGGAATGGCCCGAATTCCTGGGGAATGGAACTCCACAACATCCTAGGGTTCTCATAAACGTTTCACGCTAAATCGCTCTAGCTTGATATTTTAAATTACACTACAAAATTACAAGGTTCCCCGTATCAGTTAACCCCTTTTCAGTCTTTGGAAAAATTCTGAAATTTGTCCCTGATATAGATCTTTTAAAAATAACTAGGGTCTCTTTTTTGTACTTTGGCAAAATCTAGCTCTAGTTATTTTTTATAAATTCGTGAAAAACTGTCTAATTAAGTTTTCACCTTTAGCGACAATTACGTTTCGTATTCACATTAAACAAACATAGTGTTACACTTTAGGAACACACATGGCGTTAAAAATTATTTCCTTCATTGATCGTAAAATTTTACAATGTTCAATTACCAAAATACCCCCGGTGAGCGGCAAATTACCGAAATGCCCCCGGGGGTTCATTATCGCCCTAACGCCCCAAACCAGCTTCAAAACAACCTTTCAGGTGTTTGACTTACACTTCTGGACTAAAAAGTCCTTTGAAAACCTTAATACCATAAAATTACCAAAATACCCCTCTCGGGGTGGCAATTTACCAAAATGCCCCCTGGCATCAGAAAATCTCAAAAGTGCTTTGAAATGCTATTTTAAGCTTCCCGAATTTATTCTTGATCTAAAAAGTATTTTACGGATTTTTCGCCAAAAAATCCCGACCCGGTGTCCGGATCGAGCGCGTAAAAGCTTTCGGCCAAAAAATAGCCAACGACTTCGGAATGGCCCGAATTCCTAGGAAATGGAACTTCCCAACATCCTAGGGTTCTCATAAAAGTTTCGCGCGAAATCGCTCTAGTTTGATATTTTAAATTACACTGCAAAATTACAAGGTTCCCTGTATCAGTTAACCCCTTTCCAGTCTTTGGAAAAATCTGAAATTTTTCTCTGATATAGATATTTTAAAAATAACTAGGGTCTCTTTTTTACACTTTGGCAAAATGTAGCTCTAGCTATTTTTTATAAATTCGTGAAAAACTGTCAAAAAACACGAATTTTAGACTATGGTAAGAACAATTTAAGCATAACACAATTTAAACAATCCATTGGTAAGAACAATTTGAAATTAACATTGAATTATAAGAAAATTCAAATTACTTACTTGTTTTGACTTGATATATTTAAAGAAAAATCCACCGATCTTCTAGCGAAAAAATCCACCGATCTTCTAGCGTAAAATTTTTTGTTTGTATTGTTGTGGAGATTATGTAGGTGAGATATGGAGTTAGAAGACAGTCGGTAAAGATGATGGAGAGTGGAAAAAAGGGTTCGGGGAGAAGGGATTATAAAGAGAGAAAAGTGAGGGAGAGAGATGAATGAAGACATAGAAAAAAAAAGTCCGTGAGTGAGCAGTAGTCAAAGGCTGTGAAAGAAAAAAAAATGGCAGAAGACTTTGCGTCCAAAGCTTTAGGGGGGAGGACACCACGTGGCATCACGAAATGGGAAGGGGTGGGGCCATGGGGGGAGGGGGGAAGGGGGCCCCAAGGGGATAAGAGGCCAACCGCAACTAAGAGTTGCGGTTGGGTTTTTTTTTGGGGGAGGGAAGGGGGGCGGGGGAAGGACATGAGGGGGGGTGGGGGGAGCGGGGAAATGATTAGCAACCGCAACAATTTGTTGCGGTTGGGTGGATAATATCCACTGGTGGGTGTGGATATATATATATATATATAGCTGATCCGTTAGCGCTAGCAACTTAACCCAAGTTGCTAGCGCGATCTGGTCTTCCACGGCCGAGAATGAACTGCCAGATCGCGCGCCACGCCCAGTATTTTTTTCACCCGTCCGCTACATAATGTAGCGGACGGTAAATTATCATCCGCTACATTATGTAGGGGACGGCCAAACAGCGCTAGCAACATGCTAGCGCTATCAACGGATCACGACATATATATATATATATATATATATATATATATATATATATATATATATATATATATATATATATATATATATATATATATATATATATATATATATATATATATATATATATATATATATATATGGATCGTGATCCATTGCTAGCGCTAGCATTGTTGCTAGCGCTGTTTGGCCGTCCGCTACATTATGTAGAGGACGGTGCTAGCGCTAACAATGGATCACGATCATATATATATGGGAGCTGATCCGTTGAGAGCGCTAGCAAAATAGGAGATCTTGCTAGCGCGATCTGGCCGTCCATCCCAAAGGGATGGACGGCCCAGATCCTTTATTTTTGCGGCGCTGTCAGTCGTCCGCTACATAGTGTAGCGGACGAACCTTTTTACCATCTTGCCCCTGCTCCCCCGTCCGCTACACTGTGTAGCGGACCACTTTCTTGGCCCCACATTGACAGCCAAAAAGTCGTCCGCTACACTGTCTAGCGGACGACTGACAGCCCTGACACATTTCCAGACGGGTCTGTACCTTCATTTCTACACACGTCAATGTTGTCGGAAATATTGTCCGCTACACAGTATCGCAGACAGTACTTTTATACCCAAAAACTTCCTCAAGCTCCTTCAGCTACAATTTTCTTCTCCTTCGGACTCGCTTCCATTTTCAGCTCCCTTCAAGCTTCGAGTAACACTTGCTTCAAGCTTCACTCAAGCAAGGTAAGTTTGCGAATGGTGAAGTTTTCTTTATGGATTGACTGGTAAAATATAATTTTATTTTGTTTGGACAAAAAAGTATAGATTTTTTTTATGTTCTAGAAATTTGTCACTGTATTCATCAATTTGTGATGTTATACTCTAGATTTTTTGTGATGTTCTAGACATGATGTTCATAAAAAAGGTGTAATTTGTTAACTCTAAATAAATTCATTATAGTTTAATTCAATTTTTTGGCATGATGAATTCGTCTATTTATCTTAGTAATTTTAATTTGTTATGTTCAATAAATTAATAATTGTTAATTTGGAGACACTTTTGAGATTATGCATACGGTATGTTTGTCATCCTAAATTGGTCTATTCGCCAAGGTAATTTTTAGGTAATATTTTCAGTTAGAAATGCCATTTGATTGTTAAGCGTAGTCTATTTCTACACAGGTCTTGTTTCACAATGTCTGATTTCGTGTCGAGCTCCAACGTCCCCGTAGATGCTAGTGATCCGTATCTAGGACGAACATTTCAAACATTGGAAGAAGCTGAAGAATGTTTTCGAGCGTATTCATTGAGGGTTGGTTTTGGCATTAGAATAAAGACTACAAGAACAAGCAACGTAACAAAAAAGATATGCTCTCGCTTATACGAGTGTCATAGGGGCAGAAACCCACAGCAAAATGAGACACGCGTAGGCAATGATGACAGTGATGATGAAATAGGATATTCGCGTAGAAGACGGGACTGCTTTGAGCGCACAAATTGCCAGGTCAAGATGTTCGTAAGCTACAAACCCAATCAAGATCATTGGCTTATTACCAGCCTGGAACTGGCACACAATCACCCGTTAGTAACTCCTTCTAAGGTGAGTCAGATGCATCAACACAAGAAGATGGGTAAGGTCGCGAGGAGCCTAATTCACACAATGAGCAATGCGCGAATTGGACCTACTGAGATTGTTAATGTTCTTGCTGAACAGGCTGGGGGAATTCAAAATTTAAACTTTAACACGACAGACGTTCGTAACGCGGTCCGAACCCATAGACGAGCCGCGTATGACCTCAATGATGCGCAATCGACAATGAGCCTATTGAAACGGATGCAGATGGAGGACCCGCAGTTTACCTTCGATTATAAACTTGACGACGAGCATCGAGTTAGTACAATTTTTTGGGTCGACGGTCGTTCGAGGCTAGCTTATAAGCATTTTGGGGATGTCGTGACTTTCGACACCACATACCGTACCAACAAGTACTCGATGCCGTTCGCTCCTTTCACCGGCGTCAATCATCATTATCACTCCATCCTGTTCGGGTTCGCCTTGTTAAGGGACGAGAGCGAGGGTTCTTTTGTATGGTTGTTTAGGACGTGGCTGGAAGCAATGAACTTCAAAGCACCCAAAGTGATCATCACCGATCAAGATTTGGCAATGAAGAAGGCTATTGCGACCGTCTTCCCAGACACTCGGCACAACTTGTGCACTTGGCACATAAGCAACAAATACCCTGAACGTCTGCATCACGTGTACGCAAAGTATCCAGACTTTAAACAGGATTTTGACAAGTGCGTTACCAAGTCGTTAACGATTGAGGAATTCGAGGAGAGGTGGGAAAAGCTTGTTCGGGATTACTCATTGCAAGACAACGAGTGGCTCCAGCACTTGTACGAGCTCAAAGAGCAATGGATTGGCGTTTACACGAGGAGGTATTTTTCAGCGGGCATGAAAACGACGGGCAGGAGTGAATCTATGAATGCCACGTTCGATAGTTATGTGGGTACAACTACCAATTTGAAGACTTTCGTTGCATCCGCACAAAAAGCGGTAGCTTCGTTGTTCGTAAAAGAAAGGGCTGCCGACTTTGCAACAACGTACAAACAAAGGAGAAGGTTGCTCGAGACCCCGCTGGAGCTGAACGGTGCCAAAGTCTATACGAAGGAGATCTTCTTGCTATACCAAGTAGAGCTGCGAAAATCGGGACGATACAGTATAAACAAGGTGGCAGAAATGTCTACGCGTGAGTACAAGGTTTATTCGCTCGTGAATGACCTCGTCCCTGAGAAGCTGCGCAGAATTTATACGGTGAGCCATGACACATTGACGGATTCGGTGACATGTGTTTGCAAGAAGTTTGAGTTCCATGGCATCCTGTGTAGACACATTCTGCGGTTTTTCACCCAGAAGAATATCAGGACAATCCCCGATAAATATGTCCTGCCACGGTGGACGAAAGGTGCAAACAGGTTGCACGGTACCATTGCCTTTCCGGAGCACCCGTATACTGACTTTGAAGAATCAGAGACGTTGCGGTATAATCATCTGGTGACAATGTTCACCCGTTTGTCCGTAAAAGGTGCTGCTACAATGGCCGGATATAAACATCTCCTCGAGGTAGCTCAGCAGCAAGAGCCCATCGTCGACCAGTTGGAAGCAGCTTCAGTCAGCAATGCGGTTGACACTGAGCCTACAACGGGATCAGAAGATGACGAGCCGGGGGAGGAAGACGACAATGATATCCGGCCTTTGGACCCAATTATATCGCAAACGAAAGGACGCAAGAGATCTACGCGGATGAAGAGCTCTATTGAACAGGCAACTCAACCTAAAAAGCTGAGAAGGTGTGCATTGTGCAACAAAATGACCGACCATGACAAGCGGAACCATTACAAGGCACTGGGGATAAGTCCAGGGGTTTTGCAAGACGAGGAAGAAGATGAGGAAGAAGCAGCTGCAGTGGACCTTTAGTTTTTTTGTATAAGCCATCAAGATTGTTTGACATTTGTAATAATACGTAATATTTGATGAGATTATCTTCTTACCGAAGACTGGAAGGTTATTTCTGATGGACCCATTCACAGATTAACTTAAAAAAAATTTTTGGCTTGTCCCATCCGCTACACTATGTAGCGGACGGCACACCAGAGACCAACATTATTGGGATTGCAAAGTGTCCGCGGCACAATATAGCGGACATAAAACTGTTGGTATGCCTTTTGTCCGCTACACAATGTAGCGGACGTCAAACTTCTATTAAATACCAATAAGAACGGCCTCTCTTTTTCCACCCGTTTCTCTCTCTCTCTCTCTCTCTCTAACGTCTCACCCACCCTTGACCCCCTCTACGGCGACCGTCCGCATGGCTTCTGCTTCGGTGAACAGGCACTTCTTCAAGGTCATGGTGCCTGGGTTTCATACCAAACTGTAGGCATCCCTCTTACTCTGTGTTTTCGTGTGTGTTAATTTTATCTTTGCTTAAAAACTTACCTGTCTTATAATGAATGTGATAGGCCATACCGGTAGCCTTCTGCAGATTGCTTACCACACTTTGTCGCGAAGCCACTTGGGTCAAAGCAACTTTAACCAACAGCAAGGGGTCATGGCTTGTTAAAATCAAGAAGAAGCGCGACCAAGAGCAACTTTATTTCGCAGAGGGTTGGAGTAATTTTCAGCACCACCTCAATGAAGGGGATATTTAGGTTTCAAGTATCCGTGTTTGATCAAAGCACCTGTGAAAAAGTTTTTCCCTAATGTTGAACCCTAAATTTGTGTTAATAAATTTGTGTATGATAATTTTAGGTTCTTAATTGTGCATTTGAGAATTGTGATGGTCAATTGATGATTTGAGGGTGTCAAATTTTTGATGGAATATCATGCGCTTGAGAATGTTGAGATTGTTTAATCCACTGCTAAAGCACTTATTCCATTGCCAGAAACTACCAACTCGACAAAGTCTGACCAACAGCTAAAAATACCAACAACTAAATTTTTTTTTTGCCCAACTGTCCGCTACATTGTATAGCGGACAAAAAGGAGCTGTCCGCTACACTGTGTAGCGGACGGCGCACAACTTCTAAAATTTTTACACTTTTTTGCACCTGGAGTACCCCACTGTCCGCTCTAAACTCCAACACTAAGAAAATCTTTTCACTACCCCTTGTGTCTGCTACATTGTGTAGCGGACGGCGCAACAGAAACTCTTAACCCCAACACTTAGAAATTTTTTTCACTTCCCCGAGTGTCCGCCACATTGTGTAGCGGACGGCGCAACAGAAACTCTTAACCCCAACACTTAGAAAATTTTTTCACTTCCCCGAGTGTCCGCCACATTGTGTAGCGGACGGCGCAGCAGAAACTCTTAACCCCAACACTTAGAAAATTGTTTCACTTCCCCAAGTGTCCGCCACATTGTGTAGCGGACGGCGCAGCAGAAACTCTTAACCCCAACACTTGAAATTTTTTTCACTTCCCCGAGTGTCCGCCACATTGTGTAGCGGACGGCGCAGCAGAAATTCTTAACCCCAACACTTAGAATATTTTTCACTTCCCTGAGTGTCCGCCACATTGTGTAGCGGACGGCATAGCAGAAACTCTAAACCCCAACACTTAAAATTTTTTTTCACTTCCCCGAGTGTCCGCCACATTGTGTAGCGGACGGCGCAGCAGAAACTCTTAACCCCAACACTTAGAAATTTTTTTCACCTCCCCCAGTGTCCGCTACATTGTGTAGCGGACGGCGCAGCAGAAACTCTGAACCCCAACACTTGAAAAATTTTTGCACCTATGTTGCCCCCACTGTCCGCTACACTGTATGGCGGACGGCGCAGCACAAACTCTAATCTCCAACACTTGAAAATTTTTTGCACTTCCCTACTGTCCGCTACACATTTTGTTTTCCACCTTTCAATCATTCTCAATCCACCTTTCAATCATTCTCAATGAGAGCCAAAAAACCAACTCAAATCAATCAATCATCTTCAACGCAAATCAGACAAATCAATCAATAATCTTTAACACAAATCAAATCACACCAATGAGAGCTTTCTAAATAATCATGGTTTATTAAAAAAAATTATTGTAATGGTACAATGTCAACTGGGGTCCTCATGTTGGGGGGGATTCTCGTCATTAGCCGGATTTACAATAAACCTAACCGCTCTAGGCCGGCCTTTCATAATTTGCCAAGCTATTCTATATCTAAAGGTGTCTACTTCTGCTTGGCTCCAAACGGCCGCCTTGAGGCTCTCAGACCGACAAATGTAATCCATGTACATGCAAAGGAAGACGCCGCAGTCCGAAGTGTTACGTTGCTTGGGCCTCCTCTTCTTCAATCGCAAATCGAGCTTTGGCCGCGCCGGTACAGGGTTACCACGGATACCATTGACCATTGCACAAAATATATTCTGCGAGAAACACAAAACGGCGTAAGACACGAGTTAACATTTATGCCAAGTTACAATAACTGTTAAACAACAATCGTAATATTACCATTGAGTCCAACTGGGCTTTGTACATCTGCAGCACAGGCATGTGGATGGTATCGTCGTGGAGACTGTCGATCACCGATACGACTTTCTCTTTCGGTTCATAGCAAACCAAGTACCAGTGGCTTTCCCCTAAAAATGGGATTAGAAACACGTCGGCAACACTTGCGCTCACTGGACTATCCCTAGTAAGATACGCTCGTAGGTTAGCGGACGGTCTCCACTGGCTCAACTTTTTCTTCCGCCTTTGCTCGACCCACTCATGCCATTCAGACACTAGGAGGCTATGAAAAAAGGCATCCACCAAAAAAATGGCCGGATACCCGTTCAGCCGCTCCCGACCCCTTTCCTTCAGAATCTCCACGTATGTGGAGATGACACCGTTGTCTAACCAACTCCCCGGAGCCAGGGAGGCCATTTCTCCCCACTCGCAAGTGTAATCCATGCCCTCCGGATGATTCACACTATACAACGCTTTGTCCCGGGGGAAGCCGCTAAAATAACGCTCTCTGATTATTTGGCATTTATGCGGCTTTAGGGGCTTCACTGGATGCCCTTTGCGATATTGCCCTCGGGGGTCGACGGGGGGATATTGCACTCCTTCGGGGGGGTCGACCGGGGGATATTGCCCTCCTTCGGCAATAGATGGTCCTGCCCACGGGACAATGGGCAGTGTCTCCGACAGACTGATGTGTCCGAAACCCCAGTCTTGCGTGACTTGACTCTGAGAGAGGGGTTGGGGTTCCGAGTCCAATAGCAAAGAGAAGGAGGGCGCACTGTAGTCTTCCCACGGTGCTTGAGCCTGGCCCATGGTGCTTGGCAGTCCCCAATCACCACCCATTCCCGGTACAGAGGGACCACCATATCCCTGGCTCACTCCCGAAGTCTGTCCCGAGGGATCGGTGTATCCCTCGCTCACATATGGGGGCTGCCACCCCGGATAACCCATTCCCGGGCTGACGCCGGAAGGCTGGCCCGATGCTTGGAGCAAAAAATTCCCGCAGCCATACGCCAACGCTTCAGCCTGTTGGCGAAGCTCCTCGCCCATTGCATCCACCAAATCCTTCCGCTCGCTCAACTTCTGGAAGAAGGCGAACGAGGCATTAACCTACATCCAGAGAGATAATAAATAAGTAACTTCATACACAGTTAGAATCATCAAGTTCAATTAAAGGCACTGATTGGCCAACTTACCAGATTGTATGCCATGTGCTCATCGATCTGACCCCTAGGGTGGTACCCCGCGTTCAAACCTTACTGGAGCTACTCTCCTCCGGGTGATGCGGTAGTACCACTCATTGTACTGTTCGATGCTGATCACGGGGTCAGGCTCCGACACAATGGCCGCCAGCGTGTCCTGCCAGGAATTCCAAACTTCAAGTTCTCGCGCGCACAAGTCGTGCGCATTCGCCTTGCCAAACCGTCCGACACCCGGTGGGTTCCTGTTAAGCCTCATATCCGGCGCGCCGGCTGGCAACCCCTGCAGGCACTCAAAATGGTGCATAGCGCGATCTGGCAGCTGCCACTCTGCGACCTCGAAGTGGATCAGGGGTGTGCGTTGCAACCCGGAGAGCGTGAACCGGTCGCGCGAAATGTTTGTACGGTGCCCATCGCATCTGGCCAGGAGATAACGAGTCGAGCTCCCCCCGATAGTACGTAATGTTGTGATGGGGATCGTCTCTCCTCGGGTAGTGGCTGTCCTTCCGGCTGTACTCCCAGGCGCACAACCGAGGCCACACATTATCGGTTCCGTCCCTACGCCTGGGTGCGCCGGTAGCAAGGTGTTCATAAGACCACACCTGAGAGCAAAGACAAATTAAATAAAGTATCGTCAAATTTTATTGTCGATTCAACCAAAAAAAAAGAAACGAGCACGTAATCAAGAATTGTATGATATACCTGCAATAGCGAGAGACATGCACATATCGCTTTGGAGTCGGGCCTCGTTGCCTTGTGCAATGCTCGGTACAGGTACGCAAGAGTTGCGGCTCCCCAGGCATAATCCCCAACCTCCAGCAGGTTACCCAACAACGGTAAATATTTGACGCTGACGGTATTCTTCGACGTTGTTGGGAACAGAATTGCCCCCATCACCCACAAGAGGAAAGCTTGTGTGTACAGCACAAGCATCTGATCCGTGTAGTTATCCGGCAGAACCTTGTAGGTATCTACCAACCACTTCAACTTGATACCACCAGTGCTAAATTGATCCTGGGGTATCGAAGTAAAGAAGTCCCTAGCGGTCCTCTTATTCGTTGCTTCCGACGGAGGAGCTATTACCGGCCGCCCCGTCACCGGTAACCCTAAGATGAACCCTACATCTTCTAGGGTAATTGTCATCTCTCCGAGAGGGAAGTGAAACGTATTCGTTTCACTTCTCCACCTTTCAACAAGGGCACCTATTAAGTGCCGGTCAAGGTGTTGAAAGATCTGCCCATGCGTG
The DNA here is from genome assembly GCA_033070095.1 of Escallonia herrerae. Lineage (NCBI taxonomy): Eukaryota > Viridiplantae > Streptophyta > Magnoliopsida > Escalloniales > Escalloniaceae > Escallonia > Escallonia herrerae. The sequence continues at coordinate 20,909 of JAVXUP010000123.1, forward strand.
AAAATCCCAAACCCAATCCCACGCAGTAATCTTTTCTGGGTTCTGTTCAATTTCCATGCTTTAAAATTATCGGATACTTCTACCGTGTTGAGAAGTGCTCTTTCCTACGAATTAATAAATACAATTTAAGCAAATAAACGATATACAACGTTCCCAAGAATAACAAAGTTGATAAAATAAGTATCTTACTCCACCATCCCATATGAGCGTACTGATATGGTTTGCTTGGTCGTATAATACGGACGGATCTTCTGGTCCAGGGTTGAAATTCATTTTTGGCAACTGAAATTATGGAAAAACGGCAAGGTTGGAAGCGTAAACATTCTCAAACATACAACGCTAGCACAGTCAACGCTAGCATGTGATCAGATAATACTCACATAAGTTCACATGCTGTGTATATGCAATGTACATAGATACAAACAGACACGGAATGGGATTTTACAAGTGAAATCACATGAACAAATAATACGCAATACACACATATATATATATATATATATATATATATATATATATATATATACACTGACAAACGCTAGCACAATGCGCCGCGCACACATTCAAAATCATGCATAAGCCGCAATAACAACTCTAGATTATGAACAAATAAAGGATTGGTTTGTGAACTTACGTGATTGATTCGTCGATTAAAGGATTTCTTGAGAAGAAATTGCGCCGATCTACTTGCCAACGCCGCTAGAAGAATTGTGAGAAGAAGGAATGAATAGCAGTTTAGAAGGAATGAATAAGGGTTTCGAAGTAATGAAAAGCAAAAATGGTCCGCTACACTGTCTAGCGGACGGTGGGATAAGAACAAAGTAACAGTTGTGCATCGACAGGACTGATTTGACGAAAACAGTCATCCGCTAAACAGTTTAGCAGACGACTTTTTGGCTATCAATGTGGGCCAAGAAAGTGGTCCGCTACACAGTGTAGCGGACGGGGGAGTGTAGCGGACGGGGGAGTAGGGGCAAGATGGTAAAAAGGTCCGTCCGCTACACTATGTAGCGGACGACTGACAGCGACGCAAAAATAAAGGATCTGGGCCGTCCATCCCTTCGGGATGGACTGCCAGATCGCGCTAGCAAGATCTCCTATTTTGCTAGCGCTCTCAACGGATCAGCTCCCATATATATATATATATATATATATATATATATATATATATATATATATATATATATATATATATATATATATATATATATATATATATATATATAGGGAGTTGATCCGTTGATAGCGTTACAAAATAGGAAAAGTTGTCAGCGCGATCTGGCCGTCCACACGAGCTCTGTGGACAACCCAAATTTTTTTTTTTGCGTTTTTTTAAAGTTTGTCTGCTACATAATGTAGCGGATGATTTTTTTGACAAAAATACCCTGCAGTTTAAAAAGAGCCTATCTGCTACATTATGTAGCGGACAAATCTTTTTAACTTTTTTTCTCTCTCTCTCCTTCACCTCATTAATGTTCTGAGATTCTTTCATTTCTCTCTCCTTTCTCTCATCCGCTACATAATGTAGCGGATACATTTTTTTAGCTTTTTTCTCTTTCTCTCTCCTTTATGACATTCTTTCCTTTCTCTCTCCTCTCTCTTATCATTTTTTCTCTTTCTCTCTCCTTCTCTTATTAATTCTCTCTCTCTCTCCTTTCTTTTTAGAAAGGGGTTCGAGTTTGCAAAAGTCAGTACCACAGCTTTTCCAATGCTGCTGCTTGTCAATTCATGTTTGCTTTTTCTTTATGAGCTTTGACAACGATTGGTTCATATTGAGCTTTGGAGGTCTTCAGCAAGGAATTGTGGGTACTGTTCAAAGTTTCCTCTCTTGTCTTGGTTGAGAAATAACATCTGGGTACTGTTCTCGCCATTTCAGTTGAATACAGAGTAGCGCCGGAGCACCCTTTCCCCACAGCTTATGAAGACTCTTGGACTGCACTTCAGTGGGTTTCTTCTCATAAAGTTAGAAACATCATCAACCCTGAGAGTAAAGGAGTCTGTCCAATTATTGGAAGTTCCAATCCCGTCATCTACCATGAATTTAGGTGGGAATTGCAGCTCTCAGGTGCATCTGCTACCAATACAGAGCATCTGAAAGGATCCTTTCTTGATCAAGAGCCTTGGTTACTTGACCATGCTGATTTCGAGCGGCTCTTCATACGTGGCGACACCACTGGAGCTAACATTGCGCATAATATAACCTTGCGTGCTGGGATTGAAAATTTACATGGAAACACGAAAAAATTGGGAGCATTCCTTTGTCAACCGTATTTCTGCGGCTCGAAGTCGATTAGGTCCGAGTCAAGTCTTAGACATCAAGATAACATGATATGTAGGTCATGGAAGTTTGTGTATCCAACAACTGGTGGTATAGATAATCTGATGATCAATCCGTTTGCAGCCGGAGTTCCAAGGTTGTCTGAAGAGAAAGGAGAGAGAGAGAGTCAAAAAATTAATAAGAGAAGGAGAGAGAGAGAAAAAAATGATGAGAGAGAGGAGAGAGAAAGGAAAGAATCCACTACATCATGTAGCGGATGAGAGAAAGGAGAGAGAAATGAAAGAATCTCATAACATTAATGAGGTGAAGGAGAGAGAAAGAGAACAAAGTTAAAAAGATTTGTCTGCTGCATAATGTAGCGGATGAGCTCTTTTTAAACTGCAGGGTATTTTTGTTAAAAAATTGTCCGCTATATTATGTAGCGGACATGCTTTAAAAAAAACGCAAAAAAAGATCTGGGCCATCCACAGAGCGCGTGGACGACCAGATCGCGCTGGCAACTTCTCCTATTTTGCTAACGCTATCAATGGATCAGCTCTCTCTATACACACACACACACCGCTGACAATTTCTCGCCTACGGCATCAGATTATGCAACCAACATCTGCTCTGCCGTCGACCGTCGGCCGTCCTCCGTCGTCACTAACACCTCCATATCCTGTCGGCCTCCATCGCCCGGTAACACACACACACACACAAAATTTCTCCCCTGCGACATCAGATTATGCAACCAACATCTGCTCTGTCGTCGACCGTCGACCGTCGACTGTCCTCTATCGTCATTAACACCTCCATCACCTGCCGACCTCCATCGCCCGGTAACCCACCACCCCCACCATCCGACCATTGCCCTCCCACTCTCCTCCTCCCACATCACAGAAGCAGCAATTACACCCCATCGTGGAAATGGCAAGTCACCAGCGGTGGAGGCTGTCCAGTGACGTAGGCCGAATATGGTCAGGTGGGGTGGAGATTAACACAGGCGATTTGTGAGACGATGGGTAAGAGACTGAGAATGGTGATCCATTGCTAGCGCTAGCAAGTTATTAGTACGATTTGGCCATCTGCAACATAATTTAGCAGTTTACCGTCAACTACATTATATTGCAAACAATGAAAAAATTACTGTTGTGGCTTGCGAAGTGACCGTCCATTCTTGCTCGTAAACGGCCAGATCGTGCTAGTAACTTGAGTAAAATTGCTATCGCTAACAATGAATCAACTCTCATATATATATATATATATATATATATATATATATATATATATATATAGCAACAGGAAAGCACCAGGAAGCCACGTGCCCCGTGCCCCCCATGTGACCCCCACTGCCTTGGCCACTGTTTGTGTCTTAGTGCTTTAATTTGTAAGGAATGGGTTCTGTCACTACCATATGCATACTTGTTAGCACGGAAACGTTTTTCGTTTCTTATTTTCCTTGATACCTATCATCTAACTCTTTACGTACCCTTCTTGATCGGAATTGCCATTTTTTCTGACATAGGCTGATGTCTGTATCAACAATCCATATAAAGAACTACTATGTCGAGATAAAGTTGCTTGAAATTGAAATGGGGGCGAGAAGGCGAAAGTAAACATAATAAAGATCAGATCAAGCAATCAAAGTGTTTTTAGCAAGCAGCAAGTAACAGATAGAAACCACATGTACTCCGGAGCTCCACTATTGTATCTACTACTGTTGTAAAATTAGACAAGCACTCTACCATTTCTCAAAATTTGAACACTAGATACTGGAGCTCAGGCAGTATACTTATTCTTGGCACCTTTGTCGAACTTTATAGCATCATCCTGAAAAAGGACAGTTAAAATGTCGGTGAACAAACTGTGATCTTACACATGAAGAAAAGGAAAAGAAAAACGCTCACATGAAATATGAACCCAATGGTCTCATTGCTATCAAGAAGCCTCTTCCACTGTCTCCCGATGCTGACCTGCAAACAACAAACTTCGTGTGTAACATACTGCAAATTCTAACATCCCAAGATCATCGGTAACACTGAATTTTGAGATATACAGGTTCAGTGGAGAACAATTCTGCCAGGAAATCAGGTCCATATACACCCTTCCGATGATATTGAATTATGAAACCGACATCGGACAATTGTAGTAGATTCTACTTGTCTGATTTTAATAAACTGAACTGTCATTGTTTTCATTCTATCTAAATTCAGTATTTCTTGCTTGGTTACCGCTTTCGAATTCTGTTCTCAGAAACACCAAATTCAAACACTATTCAGCAACTCCATGCATATATATACAATTGGAATTCTCCCCACTCAATATTACACATAAGTACATAACTAAAAATTGTCACTCAGGCGACATGGAAGTGTATTCATGTTATTCCAAGATCGTGTTTAGATAATACATGCTTTCTGGTTTACAGAGAAAGGATCTTTTAATGTTTCCAGAAGCATGAACACGAAAATGAAGAAAATGGTAACCAAAGGGGTCTAAAACATCCAAATCCATATTTTCGAATCAGAGTTATAGGTTTTCTGCTGCCTTGTTCAAAAAGCTGCCATACTTCTTATCCTTCCAAAAAGTTAACATCATTATGGATATCTTTACATAGATCTCAACACAAAAAAGAACCGAGATAGAAATGGAAATGTCAGCATGATGCCATCAAGAAAACTTCAAAATGTTGACAAATGCGGCAAATGTATCTCAAAATGATATAATGACAGGGTTCACATGCAAGGTGATGAAAATTTGATATTAAATACAGATAATTTGCACGTCCAGCAAAATAACATGACAGCTAGCATATGCAGTCAGATGAACAAACAATAGGAAAACATGCAAATTCCAGAAACTACCTGAGCACCTTCATTTGTAGCATTCTTAGTCCACAAAGATATTTTTTCCTGCCTAGTTCTCACATTTACAACGGCTCCACATATTTCTTCCCCGTGATCAAACTGTTCTCCAATCATTGCTAGCAACTAGTACAGATACATTTGGAAAGTTTGGGGTTATAAGAGTGTAGAGTTCAGTATCAAATATAAAGCAAAAAACACAATATTTTCAAGAAACAATGTTCAGGCATACCGTATACAGCCAAGAGTTGTCCAATTTCCCTTTGCTAATGCTCATAGTCCAATTTCCCCCATTAGCGCAAACAGGGTCCTCCCACTTAGGCTCAATTTTATGTTTGAAACAATAGAAGTCTGTCCTATGGGCCAACTTGCTTGGATGGTGCATATTGTTGTAAATGCTGCATCCAAATCAATTATTGCTGACAAACTGCTAAGGAAAAGCAAAGGTCTATACATACTGCCAACTAACACTAAAGGGTCACCATATTGCAGAAAGCCTTGGCAATTATGCAACACATGATTCAATAAATGCATAATATGTTGAGAGATGACATACAATATCATAAATAGAGGAAACAATGCGATAGAGCACATGCCTGAAGCTCATCAAATGCTTACAATATTCATTTGATATTCCAATTGAACTAGAGAATTATAACAAACAGCAAATTATTAACATTTCATCCCATGTATTGCTGCTTTTCCAAGGTAAATGTGCCATGCAGCAGAAAACTGATAAGCCTCATGTATGCCTTTTAAGTGCACAAGCAAAACTGTCAACTGTGCTCACAAACTAATCCTAATTGTTATTGAAAAGTTATAGAAATCTGTTGCAAATTTCAGTTCTATTGCATCTCTTATCTTTCTTGAAGGTTGCAACATGTACACCCATTCTCATTGCAAATTCAAAATGCTCATCATCTCTCAATCGTTTTTCACTTGCATAAAAGCAACATGTCATGGATCCCTGTTATATAATATGGAATCTGATCATAATATCCCATACAAAATAAAAAACAACAGAGAAATATCAACTCATTAGCAAAAGCATTTTACAATTAAACAACAGGAAGAGGCAGATAAGCTTTTGTACCTGCTAATCAGCAGATTAAATGACAACAAAGAAAACGGTTTTAGAAAATACGCAAAAGCCAAAGAAGAAAAAGTAAGTCGCTTATCTAAGATCTACTTATCAAAACTTCTTTTAAGGTGATGAAGGTTATCACTCGGAACAATGCAAGACGTAGAAGTTCGCACCCATAATGTGTATGTGGTGCTCTGGGAAGCTTCATTATCGTGCCATTACTACGTGAGTGTCATTCTGTAGTGTTGACTCATATTTTTCTTCCGAAGTTCAGATCATGTGGTTATTTGTCCCAATAAAAAATTAGAAGTGTCCACAGTCTTCACTCAGCATGCTGAAGAGTGAGTTTAGCAAAACCACTTTCGATTGTGCCATGATAATCTCTCATTAGTTTGTCTCTCCAGATGCAATCGGAGCTTGAAGCATGACATAAAGCATTTAGGCCAAAGAATGGATACCTGCCTCAAAGCCAACTAGACCTCAAGGTTAAGCCAATAGGTCTTGGTTCCTAGGTGTACTAACCCATGAAAGTTTTTCATCATTCCCATGTGGTATGTGCAGCACCACATGTTGCTTTTACAAATCTCCCCCTTGACGTATGCATCTGATATCACCAGCTAAATCTCGCCCCTCAATGGACCTGTATTCCTTTCACCTAATGGTGCTACAAAAAAGAGAAACTCAAGGAAACACTATAAAGAACCAACCGCACCAGTGAGGTCGAGGCGGACTGGTGGAAACCAAACACTTTGAAGTGTTCAAATGCAATCAGACTATCAAATTGACAATCAACTAACACATTAACTTATACTGCCCCTCAAGTTGGACACCTTGCTTCTCTCCATGCTCCGACTTGAGGGGATTATTAGGAAATATGGTACTTGGTTATTTACTAGATAATTTTGTTAGCATTGAGGTAGTTTATGGCAGATCAAAGTTTCCTTTGAGTAATCATCTACCGCCACAAATATTGGTGTGACATTATCCATACAATGACGACTTAGTGTTGTAGGATTCATGATGCCTTTTCATTGATCCTCTCTATTCAAGTTCCCTTGCACTTATATCTAGCTAGAGAATGAAAGGAAAACCACTTGGAAGTTCTCTGAAATTCGCACCTCTGCAATTTTTTGAACCCACTTGTTGCTAAAGGTGCATTGGTGACAAATGAGACGCTGAAATATCAAAACAAGGAGATAATATATTTTGAACAGAACATTAAAATGCTAATTCATGCTTGCACCGCTCCCACTGCTAGACAAAATTACAGCATGCAAATTATGTACTCATGCTATGTTTCCAAGCAAACAACTTAACAAAGATTATTAGAAGCAGTGAGCTACAAGCCTACACTACTCATATTGCTTTAGTTGCAACATATATTTCTGTAAAATTGTCTCAAAACCTGTATGCTCCTATTATAAGTATTAATTGCACTGGTAGCCCTTGTACTTGTAAGGGTATTTCATTTTGGTCCTCGAATTACTAGTCTAACTTATTCATCCCTATCACTAGTGTTTCAATCTAGTCTAACCCACGCAATCAAGTCTTCTCAAAAAGCCCATGTTGGATATGACCAAATCGTCTACATCATCCTCTCTTCACTTGGTGCTGCTTCCACCAAGCAGGTGTCTTCTTTTCTTATTCAATCCCTCCCGCGTGGCGCTCATCCACCTAAGCATTCGCATTTAAAGTCTATTCATTGTATGTGTACGGTGCTTCTCAGCTGCCATACATTCTGAGCCATGCACCAGTACTGGCCTCAACAACATACTATAGATTCTTCCCTTCAGCTTAGGAGGAATATTAAAGTTGTGCATCATTCAAAAAGCACATCTTGGCTTCAGCCTACCTGATCTCATCCTATGAACAATATCTTCATCAATCTGTCCTTCCTTGTACAAAAGTGATCCAAAATAAAATGTCCTTAAGTGTTTCTTGCTTATCTGTTTTTACTTCACCATCGTACCTCCCCCTAGTCTTATTTAAGTGCATCTAGAAGACATCTCTGCTTTACCAACCCTGCTGCTTTTATCCTATGGGCACCATCTTCATTTACCTCTCCCTCCTCAAGTTGATCTAAAATACCTAAAGAAAACTACTACTTGCCCATGTTTTTGTACTTCATCCCTCAAAACTACACCTAGTCTTATCAAAAATGCATTTGAATACTATTTCTCAATCCTCTATATCCTAAAACCTTTGGTTTTTAAAGTGCTTCTCCTCAACTCTAACTTAACATCTGGTTCTAATCTCAGGACTTAACAGAATAATATCAAAGAAAATTTCTACAAATAGTTCTCCTAACAAAAAAATAATAATTTTTTTGTTCTTTTGCTTTTTCATTAAAACGATGAAGCCATTTGAGGACGTTTTGAATGTGGATCCCACATAATATCTCCAAATGAGAACCAAACAATTTGACAACTAAAAACTCCGTAAACCTCTTGAAATCTGAACACTTACCAACAACAAAAAAAAACACCCATGTACCTCACAATGATGCATGGTTCATAAAAAAAACTAATCCAAATCAACTTTAATCTCGAAATGAAAGCAACAAAATCATGCACTGCCATTTCTGACACCAACTAGACAGGAAAAAAAAACATAAACAGCTCAAAAAACACACATCCAGCAAATCAATACATCAAAATCAAACCACATATACGTATTCTTGGACTCAAATAAGAACGCATGTTTGTACATCAAATATCATACACCATACTAAAGGTAAAACTTAGAAGAACTCATTTTGTTAGATACAGACACGCACACGCAGACCACATTCATAGCATGTACCCTGCAATGAGCATTGTTTAGCAGAAAAGCGAATCCAAAATCAACTTATAAGATATTAAAAAGCCCCAATTGGACAGTAAACATATCAAAAGAATTTTTTTTTAAAACATCAAACTACAGATACATTCACTTAAATTAGATCATAAGATTTCTAACACACCATACTTATAACAGAAGATAACACTTCTCATTTTCTCAGACTCACACACACACACCCCACATTTGTAACATGTACTTTACCATGAGCATTGTTTAACAGAAAAAAAATTAATCACATAATCACCTTGAGTTTGGATCTCTACATAACACGTTATGAAAGCGCCAATTATATAGAAAATAACTCTACTCTAAAGTCTAAACAACACAAACACACGCATGCGTGCGCACACATCAGAAAAACCTAATCTTACAATCATCTTGAATCCCGAAATCACATAACAAATCATGAAAACGCCAACTAGATCCAAAAATTGCACTCAATCTAACAAATCAATACGTACATCAGACTATACACACTTAAAAGACATGATAAAAGCAGAGATCTGTATCGGTACCTCCAAAACTCCTCGACGGTGGAGAAGGTGTAAATCGGGCACATCGACGAACCCCAGGAGGTCTGCTTCGACTTGGCGGTCGGGCTGTCAAACCAGAAGGTCCACGAGTACTCCAGCGGGTGCGACACGACCTTCGCAGGCTTTGCCGACGACGACGTCTCGTCGTCGCCCCCGTCGATGATCTCGCCTTCTTCCAGTTCCTCCTCTACGCCGTCGGTTCGAGCCCTAGGCTTGTCGTTGTCGTTCAGATGATCTTGTTCTTCCGCCATGTTTGTCTGTCTGTCTGTCTGATGTTGAGATTTCACTGGAAAGCGGAAACACTGGAGACGTGATGATATATAGTGGCGGATAGCGGGTCGGGTATATATGTCCGAGTGGAAATCGGGTTCGGACCTATGGCAGGTCCATTTCGTCATTTATGGGGTTCAGCAGCAGCGGATCGATGTCTAGGTTTCGAGATAGTATTTGGAGAGTATTAAACCTTTTACTTGGTGATGATGATTTCCGGTTAAACGGCTATGCGAATAAGGTATTGGGATTTTCTGGTGTAACAAAAGTTATTTAGTTACGCGCGAGTTACTCGTTTTTATCTAAATCAAAGGTAAAACACGTTCTACTAAGCTACCAAATGTGGAAGATCAAGGGAGCAACTCAGTAATATGTTACCGTGAAGGGGAAGCTTAACTTGATCGAAAAGCTTAAGCCGATATTTTGACTTAATCCATGTGTATGTATGTGACTATCTTGCATTTTGCATTTTAATCGATACACTAGCAGAACTCAAACACCACCTCTCATCTCTTACTTCATTGGAATCCCTACCATTTCCACCCCCAAATTCACCACCCTAGACCCATTAGATCTGACCTTCCTGAAAACCAAAACCGCCCCTTTCTCCACTGGCACCACAAAACCCCCTCTGCTACCTCCACAAAGTCCTCCTCCGCCTCCTCTCCCAACCTACCAAATTATTTTCCAAAGGAATTGAATCACAGTCATCAAAGTGGATCTGAGTTTTGTGTTGAGTACTGGTTTATGATTCCATGGAATTATGTGTTAACAATGTTGAGCTTCGATATAAAAATCATAAAGCATTGCTCTTTTACAACAATGATGGAGTCGTGGTACCGTCAGGTTCAACAATCACGTGTTATTGATTGGGTTAAGATCTTCTATCGACAAATTTGCAGTCGTCGTCAACGGATAACCACTACAAGAAACTGTCTGTCGCTAATGACTTTTGGCTACGGACATCCCGTCGCTAAAAGTTCGTCGCTTATAATCCTGTCGCTAAAAGTTTGGTGACGAATTTGAAAATTCGTTGCCTAAAAATTGACTTTTAGCGACAGGAGTTTAGTCGCCAAATATATTTTGCGTACTTTATTTTTTTCAAAAATAATTTATTATGTAAAATATTTAGCGATGGAATGTATGGTGCCAAAAGTATTACTGACGGACCTTTTCCATCGCTAAAAATCAGTCACCAAAATAAAGTCCTTTAGCGACGGATATTCCGTCGCTAAAAGTTCGTCGGTAATAAGTCTTATGTACATTTAGTTGAAGACTTTAAGCGACAAAATAAAATCTGTCGATATAAATCAAATCAAATTTTAAAATCTTTTTTATTATTTTTTTTAATACCCAAACCTGTAATCAATTCTCAATCCCCAACAATCAATTCTTAATCCACATTAGGGTTAAGTAATTGCTGATTCATCATCAATTATTTAACCCTAATAATTCAAACATAGTACATATATAGATAAATTCTATACTAATCGAAAAATAAAATGTATACAACTTTCAGGAGGACACAAGAACAAGATACAAACCTGTAATCAATTCTCAATCCCCAACAATCAATTCTTAATCCACATTACGGTTAAATGATTGTTGATCCATTAGCAATTATTTAACCCTAATAATTCAAACATAGTACATATATAGATAAATTTATAAATTCTATACTAATCGAAAAATAAAATGTATACAGAGTTCAGGAGGACACGAGAACAAGATACAAACATAATAGAGGAGAGGAGGGGAACACAAGTCTAGGAGGGTATGTGAGGGGGATATAAATAGGGGCTGAGATCTACACAAGTGCAGGAAGGCACAGGAGGGGAAGGGCTTAGGGGTCTGCGAGACCGGGATTTGGATCCTGCTCGTCCACGGGAGTACTGTCATTAGGATCCGGCTCGGTATGTCCAGTTTCAGCGCCCTGCAGGTAAAGGCATGGACACATTAATCTCGATAGTAATTATAAGTTGTGTTTACTTCATGTGTTAATTGACTTCATAAAATAATTGTTTTCTACCTGATCTCCTCGTGCGCTGATCATCCGGAACACCTCATTCGCAATGCAGTGGATATCGTCCGGGTGTAACTGTCGCTCCGCGAGTGGTGTTTGTATTTGTGAAGGGGCAGTATGGGGTGGGGACGCTTCTATCACGACACATGCAATCATGCTGGCCAGGCCCTGTACGCGCCCTTTCGGCCTATTGACGACCCCCAGTGTATCCAGCCACTGCTTCAATCCCCTGGTAAGGACATTGATGGTTAATCAGACCACTGTCTAGATCCTCTGATCTTTTCATATGAGGCTTGCAAAACAGTGATTGAGATTGAAGACATTAAGGCAATAGACATCGAATACATAGCCAAAATTTTAACATAAATAAATTAATTTGTAACTTACATCGATTTGCCTGGGAAATATATGAAATAAAGTCATTCGCTTGATGTGCATCGTCCTTATCCTTCTTCCTCACGTGCGTCTGAGTGTACATCAGAGCATACCTCATCCGGTTCCAAGTACGGGTGCTCAGCCGCATTCTTGTATCAGACGAAGTCATGAGGCACTGATCCCTCATGTGCGTAGAATATTTGTCTTGTCTGTTCTCCTTCGCACTCTTGTAATTTGCCTCCCAAGTTGGATAAATGATCCACTTATCAACCATTTGTCCCTATACAGATGGTGAGATCCAATACGAGGGATACCCCTTCCACTCCTCCATCAAGGCACCTCGGGCAGCATATTCCTCGCCCGCTCCCATGCATCGCGTAGCAATCGCCTATAATTTTTGTCGATATAGGCAAAAAAAGTCTGCCGCCCCAACGCCTGCTGCTCAGGCGACTCAAACTCGAACCCCTCTTACAAGGCATCCAATTACACAATCAGTATGATTAATTTAAATATTAGGTACTAATTAAACAAATAATTACTGACAAAAAGGAAAACCATGCTAGCCACTCCTCCCTAAGGCCTCCCTCGTCTCGGCATCCCAGTCCTTTCAGTACAGTAGTGGCTCAAAGAATCAGTCCTTCACAAGAACGTCGATCTTTGTCTTCGAGCCGAACACTCCAGAATCTTGATAAAGAAATACATTAATATCATTAAATAAGTGACAAGTAATAACCATTGGAATTAAAGTGATGTGTACCGCATATGTGATTTTTTACTTACTGGCTCTCCTCGGTGAGAGTAACTCTCTGTTCATACTAGGGATCGATGCGCACCCCGCGTGTCGGGCTATGGCCTCGACGAGATCCTACAAAATACCAATATTAATACAGTTCAAATATAATTTAATTATAAGTCTAACATTACGATTAAATGCTATTATCAAATATACATGAGGTCGGTTAGTGTTACAAATAAAAGAATGGATTTCTCTCTCTAAAAAATATCTCTCTCGCTTCTCTCTAAACTACCTTCCTTAGAAATCCTCCGCGGCCGCCCCCAACGTGCGATGATGCGTGTGGGGCGGTGGCCGGATTCTGACCTAGCACCTTTTTCTCCCTTTCTGTCTTGGTAGTTTGGGTTGTTTTCAAATCAGGGTTTTTGATTGGGATTTGGAAGGCTGTGTCGAGTTGGACGGCCATCGGGGTTGCGACGAATCGCCATCGACTAGTTGTGGTCCTCCTTATTTGCCGGCACTGGTGATTGGGTTGTGTGAGGTTCAGGTTAGCTGTCGAGGCATCGGTGGCTTTTTGGGTTGTGGTGGCCAACGGGTTATCGCCGGTGGACTGTCTTGTTATCGGTGTCAAGATGTTGGGTTTAATTGAGGGCGTCTTCTGTACTTCCTCCATCGAGATCGTAGGGGTTCGAGCTTCCTGGGTTTGGGTTTGATTGATGAGTCTAGGCTATGTTTTCTCTTCTAGGGTTTATATTCCCCCTTCCCCCTAGTTGATCCCCCTTCCTTCTTGCCCTAGAATGGTCTGCGCTTATGGTTGGTTGAATTAGGAGGCTTGGCCGATACTGTAACGACGGTGGTTGCGGTAGGTGTTTGGGGCTCGGCAGGTGTGATAGGTGGTGGGGATCGGCAGATGATGCATAGGTTAGGATTACGGTGAGGAAGGTTAGCTCGGTAGTTTGGGGTATATCGAGGCTCGACAGTGGAATGGTGGACTGAGAAGGTGGGGAATCCGATGCCGGCTAGGGTGCACGAGGTTCGAGGTGAGCTGCACCCATAGAACAGCTGTCAGGGCTACCCGTGGGTGGCTGGCAGTGCATAGAGTGATGGTGTTTACTTTGTTTTATTTAGTCTTTTTTAGTTAGTTTGTGTTAGTTTGTTTGGGTTGTATTTTTATATGTTTTTGTTGCAGTAGGTTTATAATTGTACCGTATGTCTCGGCAAGTTATGAAAGTTAGGCTGAAGTGTAGGATATGCTCTGCTTCAGTTTAATTGTAACTTGTTTCGGGTATATGAGTTAGTTGTTACTGTGTTTTGTTTTGATAGCGTTTAATGCTGTCTTTATGTCTACAAAATAGATGATCTGGCCGGGACGGCTTGTAATCCTTTGATATGTAATATATTTCTCCTCTTAACCAAAAAAATATACCTGAGGTCGAACCCACAGAAGAAGGAGAACCACCATGCAGGTTAGAGGACTCCGCTTGGGGTTTGGGGCCCCGCCAGCTAGATGCTCGGCTCTATGCCTCATCATCAGCGGGCAATGCAGGTGGGAGCCACCAGGGTGGATACAACTCTGCATCCACCATGACCATGAATGACCCGTAATCTATCCATAACAGACTTTGTATAGATGAAGTCCAAAGAAATTAACACATATTAACATGACAAAACAAAATTGCAGTAGAGACCCAAGTAGAAACTGCAGTAGAAATTAACATGACAATGGCCCCGATAAACCCTAATTAGGGCTTAATTAGGGTTTATCAGGGCTAAATCACGCTAATTAGGATTTAATTAGGGTAATTAGAGTTACTTATGGTTCAATTAGATTATATAAACCGAGTATACTAGTAAGTTATATTAGTTTGATTAGATTAGTTTAATGGATTACCTCTCGAATGAATACATCCAGCAATATTACACTGGTCCTCCCATCTTAGCTTCATACACCAAGTAATAGAGGCAAATGCTCCATTGAATCAAAGAATGACGGTGGCACTATTTTTTCCAGCTTGCAAATTGTCACCATAATGTTCTTATCAAGCATCTCTATATTACCTACCTGATTATAGAATAACATATATCTCGAAAGAAATGAGATAGTCTCACATATAACCCTTGGCAATAGTCCCAGAAGGCAATAGGGATGAATCTTTTCATAAATACGTGGTAGTTCTGACTCTTCATCCTTTGGAACTTGCACTCCGAGACATTGTAGCGACAAGATATATTGGATGCATACCCATCCAAAAGCTTCAAATTCTTAACCCACTGACAAACCTTCTCCACCTGTTTCTTGTCTAGACAGTAAGGTTCTTTCGGAAGTATCGTCCTCCCACTGACTGTCCGAGGATGCAGTTGATGGCGTACACCCAACTGTTGTAGATCCTTTATCTCTTTAAGGTGATATTTCGATTTTTCCTTGACATTCATCACTGTGTTGAACACATTATCGAAAACATTCTTCTTAATGTGCTCAGATCCATGTTGTTTCGAATAATGAGTGTCCTCCAGTAGTCTAACTCCCAAAAAATACATTGTTTCCTCCAGTTGTGCTTTTTCCCATATCCGTCAATCTTTTGATCCTGCACACCCTTGCCGTATGGTATGTCAGTATGAAGTGTCTCCATGTGTGAAAGCACTTCATCTCCAGATAGATAGTCCAGTGTGACAACCTCACGCTTTATTTTTTTGTCAAATTTATCCTTCTGCATACGGAACTCATGGTCTGGTGGCAAAAGCTTACGGTGACAACCGAACCATGAGGGCTTCCTGCTGTGCTTTAACGTATGACCGGGGTTCACTCCCATACAAGCAGGGCACGTTAACTTTCTATGTGTGCTCCAGTCACACGTCATTCCCAATGCAGGAAAATCGTGTATAGTCCAATCAAAGTATCCTCATCTGAAAGTTCTATTTAAGGGATGCATCATAAGTTTTGACTCCAGGATCCCATAGCCGTTTGAGCTCATCAATCAACGACCTTAAATACACATCTATGCCCTTACCTAGACACTTCGGCCCTGGAATAAGCAACGACAAAAACATGCATGACTTTTCATGCACATGCCTGATGGAAGGTTGTACGAGACAATAATAACAGGCCATGTGGAGTAAGGCGTGCTAGACTGTTCGAAAGGATTGAACCCGTGGGTGGTCAAATCAAGTCTAACATTCTGAACTTTTCGAGTAAAGGTTGGATGTCTGCGGTCAAACTCCTTGCATGCCTCTCCATCAGCAGAGTGTGTCAGCACATCGGCATCGTTGCTATGAGTCTCACAGAGAGCCCTCATATGTTCAGCCTTATTGGATGAGTAGTATATCCTCTAAAGCCTGGATGTAACTGAAAAATATCACAATACCTTCCATGCAATATTTTTCTTCTTCCATCTGTCCGATTTATACCTCGATTGGTCACATACTTGACACTTTGACAAGTCCTTATTCTCTTTCCAAAACAGAACACAGTTGTTATTGCACACATCTATCCATTCATAACTCAATCCAAACATGTCCAAAATAAATTCAACCTATCTAAAACCAATTCAACAACCTGTCCAAAAACTTATTCAACCTTTCAACGCATTCATTCAAAAACCAATTCAACCCCTATCCTGCATTCATTCAAATAATCTGTCCAAAACCTATCTACTTTACACAATAAGACATAAGTCTCGCATTCATTTGAATATGTCAATCGCAAAGCGACCACATCAAGCTTTACATCATCAAACTATAAACATATACATTAAAATCAAGTATATGAACCAAAATTAGAAAAATGAGTCAAGTATATGAACTCAAAGCTACACAAGTACAATCAATACGTAAGGCCTCAATCACTATCACTAGCCGGCAGACCCACCAACCCCGTCATCAGCTTCTTCATCCCTTGTTGAAGGCATGTTTGATCCAACAATGTCCTCACCGCCCTGAGAATCACCGGCACTAGGCACAATATCGCTCTGCACGAAGCCATAGAAATGATTCAACATAATATATACAAATCAAGATCACAGATTATATGACCACAATACATTACTACTTGAGAAAATTGGTATTACCTGAAGTCTGGGTCCGGGCATAATAAAACCTTGTTGGATCATATTGGTAATTTTTTCTTCAAGAATTTTGTCTAAGCGCTCTTTATCCGTCACTTCAACCTGAAGACCGCTACAACTAGTCGCGCCTGATGACTGAACTCTGCCTAGCAATGAACGTGCAGATTGACAAGGCTCCTTCTTAAGACCCCTCTGCAGTTTCTGACCACAAAGAGACCTCGTCCACTGCTTGGCTACCGTCTGCCTGGGAGTTGGCCTGAAATTTTTCTCTATATGAACTATGTATAAGAAAACAACGAAAATGTTAGAGGAATGCAATTGGCCACAACCAATACGGATACAATAGGAATGCAAAAGTGAAGAATAGTTGTGTGCTCACCGCAAACTGCTCTGCGCTATCAGAAACCCACTTCCCATCTTTTTTTTGTGTGAACTCAAAGCTTTTGAGCTTCGTAGGGGGCCTTTTTTTAGGGTCGTCTTCTCTCAACTTCAGATGGTGCACAACATATGGACGTGATCCAGCACTATGCTTCATCTTCTTCTCGCTACTCGCCATATCATTGCCTCGCTCACTCAGCTTCTCCCATTCAGCTGTATACCAATGATCTACCAGCTGCCCCCACATGGCTTTTGAGAAGTACTTGGGGTTGTAGTCATTTGCCATAGAAATATCTGTCGCACCCTGTAATATCTCAAACTTTAAGAGCGGGTTATCGGTGCTCCGAAAAATAAACGGGTGATAAATTTAAGTAATGTTCGGGTATTAGTAGCGTGTAGGAGCTTAAAATTATTTTGGGGCAAAAATGTAATTTTCAAAAATTTTGGGGGTATTTTTGTAATTTTGGAAAACTTTGGAGGTATTTGTACAATTTTATAAAAGTAAATTAGAAATCATTTTTTTGTGCTTGCCAGCTCCTACCAGCTTGAGTGACTAAGCTAATTTAATCATTTAATAATGGGTGGATAAAGAGATTCGGGTGAAGATGAAAAAGAAAAAGAAAAGAAAGAAAAGAAAAGAAAAGAAAGAAAACAAAAGACAAGAACAAAACAGGAACAAAGAAGCAGGGTTGAACAGGAGGGAAAAACAGAGAGGGGGCAAAACAGAGAAGAATTATGAGAGGGAGAGAGAGAGAGCTTCGCAGAGGAAGCTTGAAGGTAATCTTTTCCCCCTCCTTCCCAGTTTGCAAATTGCATATTTGGTAGTGTGTTGAAGCTTCGTGCAAGGGAGTTGTCTTGAAGATGGTGAGTGATTGTGGAGAGAGCTAGTGTATGGAGGTATTAATATGGTATAGAATTGATTTGGGGATGATTTGTGATTTTTTTGAGTGTTCGAAGGTCTGGGTGTGCGAGTATGAGTGTGTGCCATGAGAGTGCGTGAGTGTGTTCTTGAAGATATGAGTTACGGATTGTGAATTGTGGGTGTAACTATGTACATTAAATGGTTTTAGGATGTGTTATGTTGAAATTAATATCATGTAAGTGTTTTCTTAGTAGATTGATGACAAATTCGTGGGTGTATGTGTGAGTTTGGAGGGGTTGGGTGCTGCGGCTGGAGGTGGAAGATGAGAGGTGTGTGTAAAAAAGGTGAAATAGTGTGTGTTTGATTTGAATAGTAAGTGTTATTGTCGCGAAAAATGGAAAAATAAATTAGGCAGCCTTCATCGAAATTTTATAAATATCTAGAGTCAGAATTTGACAAAGTCCAAAACTGTAACCCCAAATATTTTTACGATAACTACACTCTGAAAATTTTCAAGAATTTTTGGGATCCGCAAATGGCTCTAAATTAGGGTATCGATTAAAGAACTTTATCGAATTATTTAGCATAGTAAACCAAGTTATTTTAATCTGAAAATTTAATGAAAACCCTATTTTATTGGTATGAGTCGTTGTATAAAATTTTGTGCCATTCTAAGGCCGATAGGTATTTTTCATGAAACTGGCCTTTTAACGCTCGGTCCAGACACCGGTTCGGGATTTTCTGACGAAATTTTTTTAAAAGCCTTTTTAGTACAGAAATGATATCGGGATGCTTCAAATAGCGGTTTAAGATATTTTGAGACTTTTTCGGTGCCGAAAACCCGAAGGGGTATTTTGGTAATTTACCACCCCAAAAGGGTATTTTGATAATTTTACCTATAAGAGGTATTTTGAAGTAAATTTACATACAATAAGATTATTTTAGTGACTTTGCTTATGAAAAAGTCATTTTGAGAATTAAAGTGTAACATGGGGTATTTTGGTAATTTGTCACCCAAAGGGGTATTTGTCACCCAAAGGGGTATTTTGGTTATTTGACCTAAGAAATGTATTTTTGCATAAATTTACAATAGGAAGTTTATTAAGTGATTCTACTTTCAGGAAGGCCGTTTGGATAATTTAAGTCTGAGAGGGGCATTTTGGTAATTTTACACCCTAGGGGCGTTTCAGTAATTTTACATACCTGGTGAGGGGAGGTTCATTTTGGGAGTATGTGTGAGTTCGTATTAAGTTATACTTTTGTTCTGTAGGCTGTATTCTAATGGTTCGATTATTCCGTTTAGGTTAAAGCTAAAGACTTCCGGTTAGGATAATTTAGCTGCGGATCTAGGTAAAGGATTCTATCTAAACCTTGGGTAAGGACTTTTGTCCGAACCCTTCTTTGATTACTTGTACTCGTAAGTACTCCTTTGATATATTTACGGCTAATGCCGAACTCTAAGTTATGTATTAATATCAGCATGTTCTTGCCCAGAAAACCCTAATGTTGAACCTGAATCGGTTATTTGGAAATCTTGTGATGCTCGCATGTTATTGCCGGCTGAGCAAATTTGATAATTGTCTGTATCCATTCTTTTGACTTTTTGTGATTATATTCGATAATTATTCGCAGTCATTTTTGTTATTTATCTGTGATTTTTCTTCTGAAAATTTGATTTCTTCTGAAAATCCCGAATGCTGACTTATGTCAATATGATTATTGTTATGAGAACCCGAATTGATTTCAGGGATATGAGCTTATGTTAACGCTCATTGATATTGTTAATTTCTGTGTTGACCTGGATACATGTTTAGTGGGGAGGCGGTATAAGGCTGGTTGAATCCTGCATGAAACGCAGGCTAGTACCCAAGTGGACTAGTAATTATTTTAGTACATCATGCATGTGTACACTATATGAGCTTCCATAATGGCATTGCAATCGCCCAAAATCAACATTGATTTTTGATTTTTTTTAGCTAGAATGATTTGTGCTTGGGTTGAAAGCCCTTGACAAACATTCATTGTACTTAGTTAGAAGGATTTGTACTTGGGTTGAAATCCCCTGACAAGCCTTTATCGTATTATTTGATTTGATTTCTGCTTGGGTTAAAATCCCTCTGGAAATTTTGCTGTATTTTTGAAATGAATTTCTGTTAGGATTGAAATCCCTTTAGCAAGGAAAATTTTCGTGGTACTTGAAAATGCGGACTTAAAAAGGATCTTTTATTGATCGTTTTGGATCTGTTCTAATTGTTAATATTTATTTTGGTATCTATTTCTGATGAACTTTGCTCAGTTTCGGTAATTATTGAATTTTAATCATTCAAAGTGTCTTGAAAATCATCGTTAGTTGGATTTTTCAGAGTCGTGTTATAATCTCTTTTGTAGTCCTTGTACGACCTTACTGAGCTCTCAAAAGCTCACCCTTCGTTTGGCTCCCTTCTGCAGGTGAAGATCTAATGTAGCATGTTCAGGAATGAGTTAGAGTCTGTGTGAGATCCCGATGAGCCCATCACTACTGTGTAAGAAGGCCCCTGCGTGGGTCAGTTTTGTCAACTCGTTCTATAAGGACTTGAGTTTGTAAAGAACCTAGATCTTAACAGTTCCAGTTTGAGTAGTTTTGTAATATTGAATGTGAAGGGTTTGAGTTGATATCGAATTCACTGTTTTGGAAGTATGTGTTAGTGAATAGGATTTAATGTGATCTGGTAAGTTAACGACCCGGGAGCTTGGGGCGGTGGAGCTCCAGATTTCTGGGGGCGTTACACACCCGCCCGAGCTAGTGCTTGCCTCCTTGCATTGAGCATCCATTTCTTGTAATTTTCTAAACAATGCCATTCCCAGGCTTGCATCCCAAGTTCTTGGTCTCTATTGGACTCAAATTTGAAGTAGTCCTGAACATAATTCAACACAGTTTCAAACACGATTAGTAAGAAAAATTTAGCAATAATGTACTTCTAAAACCAAATAAAGCAATTAAAAATAGACAATCCTTACCAAGAACTTCCCCCAGACAAGTTCCTTATTTGGTTCCATCCACGTCTTCCACGTCGGATTAGGTTGTGGGAGGTAGCCTTGATAATAGGCTGATTTTGGTCCGACCACAATCCTCAACAAAGCTAATACAAGAAATCACAAGAGATATGTCTATCCCAATATAACAAAGTATTAAGTTAGATAGGTGCGCTAAAAGATGGTAATAATTGAGCTTTGAAAATTAAAGACATATTAATTGTTGAGGACATGAGCAATAATCCTCTGCTCCGGGGTGGCTGGAAGAGGTATCCCGCGTGTGATACCTCTAGGTACATATGCACTAGACGCTACAAATGATGAAAAATGAAGATGTTATATAATTTGCAACATATATGTTTCAATTCGACACGAAACTACTATTGTCTCACCATGTACTGAAGCTACTGACGACATCGGCTGCTCATCAATAGTCATTTATCAATCCTGAGGAGGGGGGCTGACTGTGCCGGAGCAGGTTCGCGACAGCCGCCTCCACAACCTCGGGGTGCACTAGATCTCGGCATATCTACAAAAAAAGACTTAAGTGCAAAAGTTAATTGATAACAATGTAGTTCGTTTGAATAATAAACAACTTAAGTGAAAAAATTAATTGATAACAATGTGGCACGACCAAGTATAAAAGACAACTCAATTTAAATAGTCAACCACCATCAATAATAGACAATTCAATTTAAATAATAAACACCACAAGTGCAAAAGTAGATTGATAAGAATCTTTTTGCTTTACACAGTCAATCACTATCACTAATAGACAACAAAATGTCTTCCTCATCCTTGTCATTTTCGTCCCCTTCATCTTCATCATCTTTTTCTTCGTCTTCAACTTCTTCCTCGGAATCGTCATCATCATCATCACGGAGGGCTTCAGCATCGACCTCTTCTCCAGCATGGCCTAAATCGCAAAGAAGCTCATCAACAAGATCGTTATCTTCTTGAAGCGGTATCACTGTGGGAGCATCATCCTCTTGGTACATCTCAATGAACACATCATCATCAATAAAGCCTCTTTTGGTCTTGATAATAGTATGCCAATTTGAGTGGGTCCTTCCTTGTCACACCCAGAAGACCGGCGTTGCTTGAGCTACAAATATAAATGGTTCGTATGATCCGCGCCTTGACCTCATATTAATGTCTACAATCCCATGTCGACTAACTCGGATACCAGATGTAATGTCAAACCATTTGCACTTGAACATTACCAGTCGATTACTGCTGCCATAATAATCTCGTTCAACAACCTCCTCCAACTGCCCATAAAAATCATGCTCACTATCATTATAACAGTCACCTTTGACTAAAACTCCACTGTTTTGGGTTTGTTTACTAAGGTCAACTTCCATCATGTTAAACCTAAACCCGTTGACAATGTACCCTTTATAACACGAAACTAGTCTACTAGGGCCAGTAGCAATCATATTGAGACGAGCATCAATTCCATCCTGGGAGGTTTACAACAACAAACAATTTGTACAAAGTATTAAGTTATTTCATCGCATATACCATCTTACTATATTAGAAATGAGATGTGGCTTTAGAACTTACGCACTTTCGGAACCACTCAGGGAACGTGTTGTTTCGCATTTTTTCAAGTTGTCCATATGGTATCCCAGGGTTTGCAAATAACACTTCCTCATCGTATTCACTGTGTGTTATATAGCATCATCGTTATATTATGTTCTTGAAATATGAGAAGGAAGATATATTCACAATTACTTACACTATAAATCGTGCAACTTTATGCAATTCATGAGGGCGTACATTGTTGCGGTAGTATACTCTTCCTCAGATAAATATCGACCACACCTTGCTCCAAGTGCACGACCAAGATGCATGAATATGGAAAGACGCTCATTGAATTCTACACTATTGTCATTGCGATGACCAAGCCGATTCATCTTTGTATCAGTAACAGTCTCAAAGTAAAGGGAGCAGAATTTGGTAAGCTCTTCAAAGATGTAAGCCTCTGCAATTGACCTTCAATGCGAGCTTTGTTACGCACATTTTTCTTAAGGTCAAACATTGTTTCGGAGCCTGTTTTAGTCCATAAAGTGACTTGACAAGCTTGCACACCTTCCTCTTATGATTAGGAGCTACAAATCCCTCGGGTTGCTCTATATAGATTTCTTCATTTAGATCTCCATTTAGGAAGGCTGTTTTCACATCCATTTGGTGTATCTTAAGATTATTAATAGCTACAATAGCTATCAATATTTGAATGGATGTTATTCTTGTAACTGGAGAATATGTATCGAAATAATCAAGGCCTTCCTTTTGTCTATATCCCTTGACAACCAATCGGGCCTTATATTTTTCGATCATTCCATCAGCTTTCATCTTTCTCTTGAAAATCCATTTACACCTTAATGGTTTATTTCCAGGAGGAAGATCCACCAGTTCCCACGTATGATTTTGCATGATGGATTCTATTTCACTGTTAATAGCCTCTTTCCAATGAGGAGTTTCGGGACTCGACATTGCTTCACTGTAAGTACAAGGCTCATTTTCTAACAAATATGTTAAAAAATCAGGACCAAAAGATGTAGACGTTCTAGCTCTCTTGCTACGTCTTGGCTCATCTTCCTCTTGTGAGGGTTCTTGGTCCATACTAGTTCTTTTTAAAGAACTCCGTTCTTATGCCATTCGACAAGAAAATACATCCTCGAAGAAATGTGCATTCATTGTCTCCATAATGGTGTTGACGTGTATATCGTCAACTTCAGATTTATGCACTAAGAACAGATATGCCGAGCTATGGCTTGCATATCCAATAAAAATCCCATCGACCGCTTTAGGTCCTATTTTGACCATTTTAGGTGGTGGGATAGTTACTTTTGCTAGACACCCCCACACTTTAAGATATTTGAAGGAAGGAGGACGACCTTTCCATAGCTCATAAGGTGTCTTTTGCAACTTCTTGTGAGGTACTTTATTAAGTATATGATTTGCGATTAAGACCACCCCCCCACAAGTTATCCGGTAGGCCAGAATTTATCAACAAAGCATTCATCATTTCCTTTAAAGTACGATTTTTCCGCTCAGCAATTCCATTTGACTGAGGCGCATACGGGGCCGTGGTCTCATGAATGATTCCGTGATCGGTACAAAATTTTTCAAGAGGGAAAACATATTCTCCACCTCTATCACTTCTTAGTACTTTGATTTTCTTGCTAAGTTGATTTCAACCTCAATTTATATTGCATAAATGCTTCCAAGGCTTCATCCTTGCTTCTAAGCAAATACACATAACAAAATCTCGTACAATCATCAATAAAAGTAATAAAATATTTTTTTCCTCCTCTAGATTGTACCACCTTTAAGTCACATATATCACTATGAATTAGACTTAAAGGTTCTGTACTTCTTTCAATTGACTTGAAAGACGTTTTTGCCATTTTAGCTTCAACACAAATTTCACATGCTTTATGTGAGTCAAAATCCATTTTAGGCAAAAAACCATTTTTCACAAGCTTTTGTAAGGAACCATAATTCACATGACCTAATCTACGATGCCATAAATTAGGAGATTCCAACAAGTAAGCAGAAGAAATATTTTTATTAATATCGGAATTTAGTATAGCTTTAGGCACGATAGTCATTACATTTAACTTAAAAAGACCATCACATAAGTACCATTTTCCTACAAACATCCCACTTTTAGTGAGTACAAACTTATCACTCTCAAACACTAGTTTGAAACCATTCTTACTGAACAACGAGCCTGACACTAGATTCTTTCGAATGTCTGGCACATGAAACACATTGTTGAGACTCAACTCCTTGCCGGATGTCATCTTTAAGACCACCTTGCCCATCCCTTGCACCTTTGAAGAGGAAGAGTTTCCCATGAACGTATTCTCATTGTTGGCGCTCTCATATGTAGTAAACATACTTCGTTCGGAGCACACATGTCGAGTAGCACCCGTGTCTACCCACCACTGTTTGGGATTTCTAACCAAGTTGACTTCGGATACCACCGCAGACAAGTTCAAATCTGTCACGTCCTCGGTAATTTTGGTAACTTCCGTCACATTGGCTTGAGAATGCTTTCCTTTCTTTCCTTTGTTCTTGCGACTGTAGCAATCCTTAGCTCGATGGCTTGGCTTGTCGCACACATAGCAATTCCCACTAAACTTCCTCTTTTTTATCACTGCCCTTAGAATTTGAGCCGCTTGCTCCACTTGGACCATCTAATTCGAAAATTTTCCTCCTCTTTGACGGACCTTGCTCGATCACATTTGCCTTGGCTTCTTGATGATAATTACCGGTCTTCTTCTCGGACTAGCGATTATCTTCCTCGATCCTCAATCTCATAATCAAATCCTCGAGCTTCATCTCCTTGTGTTTATGCTTCAAATAGTTCTTGAAATCTTTCCAAGTAGGTGGCAATTTTTCAATCAAAGCAGCCACTTGAAAAGACTCTCCAAGTACCATCCCTTCCGCATGAATATCATGCAGAATTAGCTGAAACTCTTGGACTTGACTAATCACAATCTTGGAATCCACCATCTTGAAATCAAGGAATTTGCCGACTATAAATTTCTTAGAGCCGGCATCTTCAGTTTTATATTTCCTTTCCAAGGCTTCCCACAATGCTCACTACAAGAAAATATGCTTTTAGCAACGGGTTTTTACTGACGGAAGAGATTCCGTCGGTAAAGATACTTTTACCGACGGAACACACCGTCGGTAAAACCTCCGTCGTTAATTAATATTACCAACAAAACGTACTGTTGACAAATATTTTTGCCGACACATTTTTTTGCAGCGGTCTTTTAGTGATGGAATTACCGTCGCTAAAACTTTTTTATAACATTATTTTTTTGGAGGGTTTTATTAAATTATTTAAGTGACGGAATGCTACCGTCGCTAAAACTTCCGTCGGTGAAGGCCATAATTCAGCGACGGACTTTTAGCAACGGGTTTATTCTGTCGCTAAAAGTCCTCGATTAAAACACCAGATCTGCTCCTTTCTCCCTCCCCGTTTCTCTCTCTGAAAATCACCCCACCGCTGCACCGCCACTTCAGCTCTGCACTCCACTTACACGGTGACCCACCTCCGCACTCCCCTACACAGTGACCTCCGGCGATCCCCCTCCACGGTGGCCCCTCCACTGCCACCGCGTGAAAAGCCCTCTACCGCCGCGCGCCACCAACGCCGCCGCCCTTCACTGCCGCCGTCTATTACACGTCTTCTTTATTGCAAGGTAAGTCCACTAAATTGATTATATCCCGGCATTTTCTTCTATATATAGCCTCATATACTAAAATCGAAATGGTCCTTCTCAAATTTAGTCTGATGAAAAAGAGTCCTTCAACTGCACTATTATTCACTTATCAAAACATGGAAATTAGTTATGGTGTTTATATACTGGATCTTTTGTTTTGCTATAGTTCTGAAAACCTCCGTTGGATATGCTTGTGTAGCGATGAACAAGATTATATAATTAAGTTGAACTTTTGAATATAAAAAAAAGTAGGTAAGCCAGTGCATGTGGATGCACCTTGGTTTTGTATTGGAAGAAGATTCCTTCTTGCTTGAGCAGGAGTGGGGTGGTAGTAAGAATTATGAAGGATAGTTGCAACATTTTGGGGTGGGTTATGTATTAATGAAGTTGTTTTCCTAAAGTTAGCATGTCATGCCTTTGCTGCTTTCTTTCAATTGCCAGTTAAATATGCTTAAGGATCTTTCAATCAACCAAGTAGCTTTTTCAGTTGAACCAAATATGGTCAGTAATGGCGTCATCACTTCCACTGCTAACCAACAAACCCGATCTTCGCAAGTTTCAGACTTTGGTGTTGTCATCGCCCAATTCAACTTTAAACCCACTAAAATTCACACCTGAAAGCAAATATGGTGGCCTAAACACACTTCCCTGAGACGAATATTCGCATGACAAGAAGAATAACAAGAGAATGATGCAATACAAGAATACAAGGTAGAAAAAAGCAAGTATATGTCTAGGGTTGTTAGGTCCGAGTCAAGAATTGAGGACACCTCACTGAGTTTTGGTTCTGCAATCCGTCTTGACAAACCGTAGCTATTACATCTTATTAGAACCGAAGAGTCGATCAAGAAATCCGCAAGTTGCCGTGCAAAAGTATTATTTTTGTTTTATATATATATATATATATATATATATATATAGTTTTATAATCATATTAGAGAGTAGTTTTAAATATACAACAGTCAATGTTAAGTCCTAATAAGTTGATATAATGATAAGGTTAACTTTTAGAATAATTTGAATTAGTTTTGAATTTTAAGAACATAGTTGTTAGAAAGAAGCCTTAATAGATTAGTATATTGATTAGGTAGAATTTTAGAATGATTGATCATGTTTTTTATTCTAAATCTCATAAGTTATTTTTTGGGTCTATGAATTTTAATTATAATATAAGAAAACACTTTTAAGGACGTAATTGTTAAAATTATGTCTTAATAGATTAGTATATTAGTTAGGTAGAGTTTTAGAATGATTAGAATTAGTTTTTAAATTAATTTTTCTTCAAAATCGAAAGTATTATTTTCATATATATATATATATATATATATATATATATATATATATATGAGTTATTATATTCATATTATATAGTAGATTTAAAGATATAATAGTCAATATTAACTACTAATAAGTTAGTATAATGATAATGTAGAGTTTTAGAATGATTAAAATTACTTTTAAATTAAAAAAGACTTACTTATATAGAAGTTAATCAATTAACTTCTATATAATTAAGTCCTAATTGAACCCTAAATTGAAGTAATTGAACCCTAATTAAACCCTAAATTGAATGCACTAATCGAACCGAACCCTAAATTAAACTAATTGAACCCTAAATTGAATGCCCTAATACAATCGAACCCTAAATTGAAATAATTCAAGCACATCGGATATGTGCATTTTGAACAATTTTTTTCTATTTGAACATTGATAATTTGTTTGATAATTTTAAGTTGTTAATTGTGCATTTGAGAATTATGATTATTGATTTGTGATTTTAGGTTGTTAATTGATAATTTTAGGTTATTAGCTGTGCATTTGAAGTAATTACGATTATTAATTGATGATCTTAGGTTGTTAATTGATAATTTTAAATTGTTAATTGTACATTGAGCATTTGAGATATTGAGATTATTGACGGAGGATGGGACCCAATTGGATTGAATGTGTGATTTTTGTTAATTTTTATTGCATTGAGCATTTGAGAATTGAGAATTGAGATTGTTGATGGAGGATGGGATGCAATTGGATTGAGATACCTGTTAGTTAGCGCAGACACGGACACCACGTCTGATCGACGGTGTCCGACATTTAAAAAATAAATCAACGTATGCCGACGTGTCTGGAGGTGCATGTCGGTGGGCGTCGGACAAGTGTCCAGAGGCGTCGGACACATGTCGGTATGTGTCGGACACGTGTCCGGAGGTGTCAAACACGTATCGGACACCATATCGACACCTTATATGAGGTGTCGGAATTGAGATTGTTGACTGTGCATTAAATTTAGGTTAATTAGGTTAACGCGACATTTTTAGCATGCACCCCCTGGAATCTCATCGTGGCTTCAGCACTGGCTATAATTAACCCTAATTGGTCCTGATTAACAATATTTTAATAAATCAATTAACCTAATTAGCTCTAACGAGCCTAATTAGTTTTAATTAACCCTAAGAACCTAATGAAAATCAAATTAGCTGTAATTACCCCAAATTAGCCCAAATGAACCCAATTACGCGCATATTGATTATAGTTAGCCTAATTAGTCGTAATTTGTACTAACATAACCCAATTAAGCCTAATTAGCACTAATTAGGACTAATCAACATTACTCGGCACAATTAAACCCTAATTAGGACTAAATAATCCTAATTAGTCCTAATCAATCCTAATTAGCTATAATTATCCGAAACTAGCCCTCATTAACAATAATTAGCCCTAACATAACCCAGTTAAGCCTAATTAACTATAATTAGGACTAATCAGTGCTACTCGGCACAATTAAATCCTAATTAGGACTAAATAATCCTAATCAACCCTAATTAGTTATAATTATCTGAAACTATCCCTCATTAACATTAATTAGCCCTAACATAACCCAATTAAGCCTAATTAGCCCTAATTATGACTAATCAGCACTACTCGGCATTAAACCCTAATTAGTCCTAATCAACCCTAATTAGCTATAATTATCCGAAACTAGCCCTTATTAACAATAATTAGTCCTAACATAACCCAATTAAGCTTAATTAGCCCTGATTAGGACGAATCAGTACTACTCGGTACAATTAAACCCTAATTAGGACTAAATAACCTTAATTAGTCCTAATCAATCCTAATTAGCTATAATTATCCGAAACTAGCCCTCATTAACATTAATTAGCCCTAACATAACCCAATTAAGCCTAATTAGCCATAATTAGGACGAATCAGCACTACTCAGCATAATTAAATCCTAATTAGGACTAAATAACCCTAATTAGTTATAATTATTCGAAACTAGCCCTCATTAACATTAATTAGCCCTAACATAACCCAATTAAGCCTAATTAGCCATAATTAGGACTAATCAGCACTACTCAGCACAATTACACCCTAATTAGGACTAAATAACCCTAATTAGTCATAATTAACCGTAATTAGCTATAATTATTCGAAACTAGCCCTCATTAACATTAATTAGCCCTAACGTAACCCAATTAAGCTTAATTAGTCTTAATTAGGACTAATTAGCACTACTCGGCACAATTAAACCCTAATTAAGACTAAATAACCCTAATTAGCTATAATTATCCTAAACTAGCCCTCATTAACATTAATTAGCCCTAACATAACCCAATTAAGCCTAATTACGACTAATCAGCACAACTCGGCACAATTGAATCCTAATTAGGACTAAATAACCTTAATTAGTCCTAATCAACCCTAATTAGCTATAATTAATACTCGTAATTAATTCTAATAACCCAGTTAGCCCTAATTAGCCCTTATACATCCCATAATTACTCCATATTGTTCAGAGATGATTCAATTACTCGTTGTTTACAAACCTTGCCTTCTTTATATTAGTTATTGTTTTGAGAAGTCCATTGGCAACAAGATGGTTCAACTCGTTGCCAGCAAATTCTATTTAATGCGAAATTGGTAACATATGTAACGATCTTTCTGCAGTTTTGATATTTTGGAAAGATTATTGCATATGTTATCAATTTCTGAACGCATGCATGCATAAAAACCCTTAGTTCCCGTTCAAAGGTACTCATTACAAAGTAATACTTTGTAATGAGCCTTTGAATATCCAGTTTGGACAATTTGGAAAATCTAATTATTTATAAAACAGTGTTTTGACTCATGCTTTGTGTTCTATGTCGTGGATATATATTTGGTACACGTTCTCGTGTGTTTCTCCGGATGCATACAGATCTGGTGTTCTAACATCCGTCAAACCGGTTAGATGAATGTTAGAACACCTAATTGATGTCGTGTACTTGGAGAAATGCGGGGAGGTGCTACCGAATTTTTCGCAGACATGGGACTAAGCATGAGTTATTCACTATTTTATAAACATGTGCTTTTCTGAATATGATAGGACCACTACCTGTTAGAGAGGGGAGGAGAAATATATAGACATGTTGTAACATTCATGCATTCATATTTACATCGGCAATGCCTAATGACTGGTCATAATTAAAGGTGGTATACAGTATGATAATTCAGTTATCATGTCAGTCGATCGAAATTGGATGAAAAGGAAGAATGCTGAAGATTTTGAGGTCATAGCTCTGACGTATAGTCAGACGCACGTGCGGAAGAAGGACAAGGACGAGGCGCACCGGGCGGGCGACTATATTTCAGATATTGCTCGGCGGATCGATGTGAGTCAATTTGTTTAAGTTGTTAATTTTTTGTCTTTCTATCCTCAATGTCTGTTGCGTTAATTAATGCCCTAACATATCGTTAAATCACTATTTTTGCAGACCTCGTATGAACAGCTTAGGGGGTCTGAGCAGCAGTCCGGACAGCCATCAGCGTCCACTAGTACGGGTGCGAGTACTGGGGCGTTGAAGCGATGGCTGGATACGTCGGAGGTCGTCAATCGGCCGAAAGGCCTCATACGAGGCCTGCCTAGCACGACTGCTCGTGCCGTGATAGAAGCGTCCTCACCCCCCGCTGCCCCTCCACAGACACCGGCTCCTCAGCATCCGTTGGACTACGAAGAGATCCAGCGCATTGCTACGGTGGTGGTGAGGATGATCAGGGAGCAGGGTACCGCTGTTGGACATGCCGAGCCGGCCCCGGATCAGCAGGATCCAGATCCGGGACTTGGCAACTCCTGATGAGCCCCTTCTCGTGCCCGTTCCCAGCTCCCCCCTCGCCCAGCTTGTACTCTTCTCCCCTCCCCTAACCAGCTGTATCCGGTTCCCGACTTGTACATGATGAGTCTTTTTTATAATAAGCATTTTTTATAATTAATTATATATATATTTCTTTGTACATTGATTATTGCGCGTTGTTGTTGAGAAATGAAAATTTTATTACATGTCTGGATAATAGAAAAATAAAAAAAAAATTTGACTTTTGGCAACGGATTAATTCCGTCGCTAAAAGTGTTCCAACTATCAGTTAATTAGCGACGGACTATTCCGTCGCTAAAAAGCTTATTTAGCGACGGAATATTCCGTCGCTAAAACATTTATTCCGTCACTAATCTAACAAAAAAGAAAATAAATTAAAATACTTAAATTTTAATTAGAGACGGATATTCCGTCGCTAATTAAAAATAAATCCGTTGCAAAAACTTACATATTACACGACGGATTTGAAAATTCCGTCGCCAAACTATTAGTAACGGGCTTTTATACGAGGGACTTTTAGCAAAGATAAATTCGTCGCTAAAATATTTAGCGACTGATTTTAGGCTTTTAGTGACTGATTTTAGGCTTTTAGCGATGCATTTACCCGTCGCTAAAAGCCTTTTTTCTTGTAGTGGCTTTAGCATTGACCATTGGACTATATACGTTATACAGCGCATTGTCCAATCCATTGAGGATGTAGTTTTTGCACAAGAAATCCGAATGCTTCCAAGCATCCACGGCAGCCATTGTTTGCCGGTCAGGATTGTCACCAAGATCTGGTGCATCCTCTTGTAAGAACCTTGCCAAGTTCAAGGTGGTCAAATAAAACAACATTTTTTGTTGCCACCTTTTAAAATCCTTTCCGTTGAATTTTTTCGGTCTTTCACCAAGTCAAACGGAACCATGAGCAGGTGCCACATAAGGCGTCGCATACACGGTCCCACCACCGTGTTGCACATTGGGATTAATCGGTCCACTTTCCGGAATGGTTTCGCTAGTAGCCATTGTTATAAATCTATCAACATATTATAACAACAATTAATAAACAGTCAAGTCTAACACAAAAACAATAACAAAAACAGAGTATAGTAATCACTAAAATTAAATTCAGAAACTGAAAATAATTTTAGTATATGCTTGACAGAATCAAATATGAAAACGAATTTTGAAAACAGTGTTTTGAAAATATTGTTTCTACACATGCAACACAAAGTGCGGTATAAAGTCTTAAGATTGTTGGAAATATAGCTTTGTGTGATTGTGCAGAAAATCAGTTTCGAACAATTACTAGAATGCAAATATTAAGGTTCCAAAAATAGCAGTCACTAAACCAAATAGAAACAAAACTATGTCTAAAAACTTACAACAGGAAATGCAGAACAGCAAATGGAAAGGCCGAGGCGTGAATTTGATTCACTGTCCTTAAGACTTTATTCGTCTCGCAATGGTGCTAACGGTCTCTTGACGAAAAGTCTCCCAGGATACAACGGCAGTACGTCTGAAAATAGGAGCACTCCAAATTTGCAGACTCGGCAAACCAAACAATGGTAGAACTCTTTCTTACACAGACACAGGAAAAATGGACAGCAGAAAAAAATGATAGAAGAATTATTTCGGGATTAAAAATTAGTTAACTTCTGTAACCCACTCATTTTTATACACAGAGTATTCACTGGGGGGTGCAACTCTTCATAGAAAAAATTGCAAGCTGGAAAGGTCACAAATTTATCAATAAATAAATAAAATTTATTAATTTATGTTTTTGTCTCAAAAAGAATAAAGCCTGATGAGCCCAAGCCACGGACCGGGGAGGACGACGCGCGTATGGTGGACCTTGGGTCAACCTATGTCCTCCCTCCTTACAAAACATGGGTACCCCAAGGGGCCGATCCCTTAGCTCAGGGCTAAGCCTTATAATGAGACAACATTGGCTTTAATTTTTCTGTGAGATTCTCTCTTTCCTCCAAGTTGAACCACCAACTTCAACTTTCTCATTCACTTCCCATTTGTTTTAAACATGTGAATATACCATGATCATCTATTTCAATAGATGAACATGGATTAATTTGTTCCTAACCAAAATATAGTTTGAAACTCATTTGAAAATTGAGTCAAAGTTGCTTCTCCACGACTGGTTTAAAACTCAATTCCAACAAATTTAAGCATACATGATATCAAAGTTGAAAATTACTTCCTCCCAAAGTTGCCAACTAATTCCAAGAATTATAATATGTAGTAATACTTACACTTTTGACTTGGTATCAAACCTTAGATAAGCAAGACTCCTGAGTCCCAAGATAGCATGAAGAAATTGTCAACCACTTGATGAAAACCTTTGGCAGGCCGTAACCCTTCCCTACGACTGACATCGTCCTCAACAGTTCCGTATTAGCAGACTTGAAAGGCTTGAAGACGATGCATAACATCGGCAAATTTGATCATGTGAAGACTTCAAAAGTTTGTGATGATTAGGGAGAAGTCAATTAGGCTTGCCTTGTCCAGTTTTTATCTTCATATGCTCCAAGAAAAACTTTCCATTGAGCTTACGTGAGAAGAAATCTTTCAAGTACTCCTCCTGTAGAACCCTTTTGAACAAGGGCGGGTTTTTCGAGTTTGTAAGGCTTAATGCAGGCCCAACTTCTGCTTCAATCTTGGGGTTGAAGAACATGGCAATGGAGATCCTCTCAGTAGTTGAATTGACAGTTGCTCTGTGCTCGATGCTATTGTAGAGACCGTTGCTTAAGATCTGCCCATTTAAGTAACAAAGCAAAGTGTACATAATTAGTTTGGCTCAAATATGGGTAAAAATACAGCCACAAAAATTGGAACCCAAGAACCGGCCATCCTTACTAGAAAAAGTGGGCATAAGAAAAGATGGCTGTACAGTAGAATATTGCACATTTAATCCATTCTTCATGCATACCTAGCTACCATGCTTGAAATAGATGTGCGACCAAAACTAAAAAGACTAAAGTACTTAGGTGTTGAGATTCCATTGTCTAAATTGGGGGGGGGGGGGGGGGGGGGGGCTGGGCTGTTAGGACAGTTGCTATACCGAGAAAAAATTGGGTCGTAGGGACACAAGTCGGTTGCATTTGTATGATGAGTTTCTTTATGGAACGCATTTTTGCTTAATAGACGAGTTTCATCGGCTCTCGTGTGATGGACAATTTTTATTTTTTTTCTTTTTTCACTTTTGAGAGAGAGAGGGGAGAACCTCCATAATGTCTCCCAAATTCACAACAAAGGCATCTGGAAGGAACTTCACAGGAAGCCACACTCCATCCTTTTTGACTTGCAGTCCTTCGACACCATTAACTTGGAGAAGGATGGTGATTCCGGTAGCATCCGAGTGAGGCGTAAGGCCAATCACCTGCTCTGGCTGTGGGCATGGAGGATAGTAATTCATTCTTACTGATTGCAACCCATCTTCAAACATCCCTTCTATCTCTATCTTATCCATTTTCAGAGCTTCTGCCATCAACCCAAAGAGGGTCATGGAAAGTTTTTGCAACTCTGAGAAATAAGACTCCAAGGTCAACCTGCAGTGAAAAACTGATGGTTTACAGTGATTTCATCATACATTTCAGGCATGCATATTATGAATCACCTCAAAATTAAATGACAACGAGTAGAGAAACTGATGAAGTTTATATAAAAAAAACTCTTTGTGAACTTCTTGATAAGCTATTGTTAGACAGTATTTTTGATGTGGGATTTATCTTCTCAGTAGATACAAAGGCACATGGCGAGCAGGTTCACAAAACGAGCCTTTCTTCTGCCCGAGTTCCTAAACAAGGCGAGCCTCGATCTTGACACGATGACTTGAACAACTCCAATCTTCTCAAAACAGGACGACGCGGACCCGCTTAAACGTTGCTCAATTACTTGGTAAACAAGCTTTAAGCAAACTAGCCAGGTTTTACTGTATGAACGTCTAATTCAATTCGAGCTAGAGCTGATTAACGAACGAGCCGTGCCCTACGTGTGAGAGTGTGTTCGACCGGGTTGAGAGAGAGAGAGAGAGAGAGAGATGACCTAAATGAAGAAGGCAGCTCTGGCATTAGGTGAGGTTTCCTTCTATGGATAGGGTTGGTCATCATATAAAACCTGTCTGCCCAGTCAACCTTCTGATCTGCAGAGTGGAGTATGGTTTGGCCATAGCCTTCAAAATCACCTGGTCTTATCTTGTATCTTGTCCTCTCCTCCAAAGGACTCTCGTAAAAGTTTTTAATCTCGCTTTTCAGTTTCTCCACCAGGGATATGCTAACTCCATGGTTCACCAGCTGCAGAAACAGAATCACAAACTTTAGCTTGTTCCTTCATTTGATGTATTCCCTAATTTTCCATCTCTCTCCCCATATATAGAAACAAACACCCAAAACACACACACACACACACACACACATAAACATAGATGGTGAGCTTGGATATACATATGAGTGCAACTAAAGCAAACTTAGATAGATAGAAGAGATAACCTGAAACATGCCCCACTCTTTGCAGACTGTGTGCAACCTCTCTAGTTCAGAATCCTTGGTTTCTCGCTCCATCAGACGATTCAAATCAACAACAGGCATCATGGGCAACGAACTAGCACCATCTCCATCTGTGGGCATGGCAGGTTCTTGATTTTCTTGAACATACTGCTGAGGGATGTTTGATATGGGCTCTTTGGCAAGCTCTTGAACTATGCCATAGCTCGGTGGTGGCATAAAGGAGACCATTGCTTCGCTTTAAGATCACACACGGAACTACAGATTTTACTGATACTTATATTGTCCTGGAGGGTGGTGATGCTTCTTCTGACTATATTATAAAGATATTCTCCAAACTTCCCAATTGCATCCGTTGAAGGAATTTTCCTTTTACTCTTCATGTAGCGATAATTAATGATCGTTAAATGTATTCAGTGATTTTTACTTAGTAACGCTAAAAAAATACTGTTAAGAGCACTGAAAGTATTAGTATAAAAGTCACTAGAAACATTTAACGACAATAAATTATCTCTATATACGGAGTTAGATAGAAATTCTTACGACCAGGATAATAGTCAATATTTGTTCCTTGTAAAAAAGGGAAAAAAATTGGAACTTTAATCTACAAGTCTAAATGTAACAACTTATGTACAATAAATACAACTTTTGGAACTAAGCCAAGAATATTTTATATAAGATGACCTTAATAATTATGCATATGGAGATTAACATTTTTGAAGTCAACGGTTGGATAGCATAGTCTACACAATTGCGCAAATCAAATCGCAATCCGTTTTGTAAAGACAAAATTTAGAGGATAAAAATAGCTATATTCCTGAAATTATTTGTATGGGATAAATTATCAAATCCCATGATCTATTCTTAAAAATAGACACGATTTTCATCTTGAGTTATTGATGCGGATTATCTTAGATAAGTTATGTAAAAAGGCTAAGATTTTTCTGTAACCTTAGGTACCTTACCTAGGATTACAGAATAATATACAGTGACTACGAGACCATTTGGTAAAAATTAACGAACGCAAAGTTTGCCGCTTGTGAATTTGCCGGAATTAAGTTTCTCTAGGTTTAGTGGGAAAGTTCTAAATTTACATCCAATGTTGCTTTTCCAGATATCATATTGTCACTTAATTAATTTACAGATAATAGACAAATACATCGTAACTCGTTAACGACTAATGGAGGTGTGACGTATACTAGTACGAGTGATTGCATTTATAGAACCCCTATGCACTGAAAATCTCTTTGAAAACGAAGAATATATATTCGGTTGAAACGTTACTTCAAGATTACAACAATGTTGGTTGGCATGGAAGGTCATCAGCCACTACAAAAACAGCTAGGCAAATAGTTTATGTTGGCCATGGCAACTAAACGTGCTTGTTCTGGATTTTATATGCTAAGAAGTGCACCTTGCTTTGACTGGAGTAAGTTTAAAAGTCTAGTAGCATATGGGCCACCTAAAGCATGCTTCTATTAGTTAACACAAACTGATTTTTGAGGTCTTTTGACGTATCGAAAGTGACTCAAGTGAGCGTTATCACGGGTGAGAACGCAAGAAAGT
Source organism: Escallonia herrerae (assembly GCA_033070095.1). Classification (NCBI taxonomy): domain Eukaryota; kingdom Viridiplantae; phylum Streptophyta; class Magnoliopsida; order Escalloniales; family Escalloniaceae; genus Escallonia; species Escallonia herrerae. The sequence continues at coordinate 58,645 of JAVXUP010000123.1, forward strand.
AGAGAGGTGGGATAGTGTTCGGGATAGGTGCGCAAAATTGAACCTTAGTACCAAAAATTTGAATTGTAAATTGCCTGATTTCGATAGGAAAAATCTTGATTAAATCAAGTTGCTGGATGTTTGGTTATAGCATACAAGACTAGTTCTAAATCAGCTTTGAAAAGCTAAAGAAATCATTAAATCATAATCCAAAAAAAAAAAGGAATATTGTGAGTTAATCACTTTTTCATTATTAGGTTTCACCCAGCATGGCACCAAAATTTCCTTATTAGTTACAAACACCTTTAGCGCCTTGTAGTTTGGTTAATTTGTCGCATTAAAACTGCTTTTAGTCATTTTTATCCAAGCAATATCTATAGATTAAATACTACTTTTGCTAAAAAATTAAAATTAATTTTGAAGATTTAGTCAGAAATTCACTTTCGAGAATCAATCTCAAATATGCTCTAAAGCGAGCAAACCTCACTCTTCGAGCTCCTTTGTGCCGAGAAATAGGCATTTACTGCTACTACTACCAGTTAAGCAAAATTTTCTAGCAGGGTGGGCAACCTTAAGCAAGGGGTAGCTCTGTGCCTGATTATGGATGCCTTTCAACTCCACAGTGTGGGAAAGGCATTTTACCTCGTGTCAAACATGAGAATCAGGACATTTTGGATTTTGTATTACTACGTAGGTGCAGTTCGAAAAATGTTGTTGATGAACTTGTCGCCAATAAAAAAAGAAAAGAAAATAAAAGATTTGTGATTTCTTGAAGACACAATCATCTTTTAACGACAATCTTCATCTCTATGGTGGTGTGCACGATCTCGTTCCAAATGCGACCATCGCAATTCACATTGTTCCAGCTAGAACACAAATATGATTGTCATCGGTTGCCGAAAAGGAAACGAAAGAGAAGATACACGCCCTGAGCAAATATGCTTTACGTTGATAAGTGAAAAAGATAAATCTATGTAAGCCCAATACCATCTTGAATGATGTAATATAAAACATTTGTATTAAACTTTAAGAATACCATTTAATTAGGCAGTTACCAATTCTTCTGGCAAAATGATTTTCTCAATCCAAAGTTTGGCAGGGTTGGTCACAACGTTTGGCAGGGTTGGAAATGACTATTTCTTCTTATGACTTTTTAGAGGAGGAGTCCTACATCTAGGTCCTCCGTTAAACAATCTCAGTTCCCGTAACTTTATCCTGAAGAGCAGCTACCAAAGTTATGAGTCCTGAGCAGCGGGTCCGTACGTTCATCATATTCGTTTTCTGTTTTCATAATTTTCGTATTCAGTTAGAAAATACGCTCCTGTACTTTTATCATTTTTATTAAAAAAAATTTAGCCATTTTTTCTTACATTAGGTTAAGTTTGGACCAAAAAAAGTTGAAAAGGTGTTTTTAATTTTTTATCACTATTTGAGTAATTTTACCCAAAACGAAATAGAGAATGATAAAAGTATAAATTTTTTTATCATTATTGTAAAAAAAAAAAAGAAAACAAAAATGATAAAAGTACGGAGTTCTCTGTTGAACTGTGAGAGGACTAGAAACATAAGTTTTGGCTCTTTTTATGCACGCTTTTTCCATTTGTATGAACGAATTTCTTTTAAGGTAAATTACACACGGCACCCTTGAGGTTTACCTAAACTACACACGGACCCCCCTAATTTTGTTAAATTACACTCCGCTCCCTGTGGTTTGTCATTGTATTACACAAAACCCACTTCCGTTAGGGAACCGTCAAAAAAATTTAGGGCAACACAAATTTATTATGATATACCAAAAATGCCCTTAGATCTTCCCCTTTCTTTCTTCTTGTAGAATCACCGGCGACTCCAGATTCCGGCCAAAGCACGCTAAGAAAACAAAGTGTTCACGGATCTGCGCCCAGATATGGGTTTTTCTTCCTCTCTCTCTCTCTCTCTCTCCTGAGATCCAACAAAGTACCACCACCACAGCTATGAAACTCCGCCGATCCACCACTATAACCACTAGGACTAACTCCACATATGGGTCTTCTCCGATCGCCAGATTCAGGCAGCGGCGCCGAAACACCACTGCCTCCATTGCATATTCAGTCGTCACCGGCCACCGCAAAAATCACCATCTTTCAAACTACGCAAAAAATAATTCAAATCAGGAGAGTTAGAGAATGAGCTTGAAGGCTAATCTCCGGTGCTGCTGCGTGAGTTCGGAGGCCAACGACGCTACTGCTAATGGCTGGTGACTCGAATTTGGACATAGGTGGTTAGGTTTGGGCTGTTTCCGACCATTTTGGTTGGCCGTGTTTGAAGACTCTTGCCGATTGCTAGGATGTAATCTTCAGAGCTACTCGTGGTTTCTTGGCTGACGGTTGTTTCCCGATGGTGTTGAACCTATCCCGGCATCTTCTCGATCTCCGGTGGATCTCTTGGTTGCATTGTTGTTGCGTTTGGTCGGGATTTACGTTTGGGTCTCTTGGCTGTTGCTTCTGGCAACCATCACCCGCACTTCGCCAGTGATCGCTTACTCGCCTCGACTATCATTTTCCAGGCCGATGATCGGCGCCGGCTGCCCTGCCCCCAGATCTGGGGGCGCCCAGATCTTGGTTGTCTTCGCGGAGTGGTGGTGGCCAGCACTTGTGGTTCATGGTGATGGGGGCGGTGATGGGTCCATGGTGGCTACGGTTGGTAGCCCGTGGCTTCATCGGCAGTGGGTGTGCAGTCCAAAGGGTGTTGTTGGCGCGCGCGCGTGTGTGTGTGTGTGTGTGTGTGTGTGTGATAGAGAGAGAGAGAGAGAGAAGGGGTAAATTAACTTGCTTATCAGGGGTATGACCGTCCTTTCATTAATTTTGTTAACTCTGTTAACAGAAAAATAAAAATATGTAGCTTAGTGTAATTTAACAAAATTAGGGGGGTCCGTGTGTAGTTTAAGTAAATCTCAGGAGTTCCGTGTGTAATTAACCATTTCTTTTAACTAAATCGACACGGAAAAGTTGAGAGGACTTAACCTATGGTTACTTTTTGCGACCTTCGGCCACTAACTTTTTAACTGTCATGCCTTTTTATTAATTAAATATATAAATACACCAGCACGTACACGTGATTACCGAATGTTGAGTCTATTCGAAACTGAGAGGCTATTAAAAAAGGGAGAGAAGACTAACAGAGCATTAAAAAATTACCTCTTGTACTACAACTGTGAAGTTGATATGTGATGAGATGCCATCATAGTCAAGTAAGATACTACTTAAAAACTCTAAAAAGGAAATTTGTTAAGCATTGTCGGCACCCACTTACACAAGAATATCAGCTGTGATATGAAACTATTGAAACAAAAAAAAAAGGGATGGACCGAGATGTAAGATTTTTGTACAAGGACAAAATGTTTTTCTTTTGGAGACAATCCGAATATTAATAAACATGAGTAGCTGTGATAGCAATTTTGTGAATAAGTACTATACAACTTCGATCATTTTGAGATTTTCTAATATCAGAGAGGCTTGATGTCATTGGGAGAATGGTAAAGAGAGTGGTGAAATTATTTTGTAATAGATCATGCAGTCCGAAAGAAACAAGACCAATAGTCCTTAACCACCGAATATTTTTTTAGTTTTTTTATATTAAATGATTGAAATCGAGCAAACCACGCAATTGCAATTGTTGAAAGTTCCTGGAGATGTTTCGATTTCATGCCAACCAAAACTGTGGTCTAGTTAAGCGAGTTACTGTTTAGATGAGAACATATATATCCAACGGGAATTAATATTTGAGTTATAATATTGGTCATTTAAGTTCTATTTCTGTGGCTAAAGGTCTTTTAAATATTACTTATTCCGTCCTAAATTATTTGATAAGGTTTGACTTGCACGCTTATTTAGGATATGAGTCATACCTGTGAATTTTTCGTTCTACCCCAATTGAGGGGGGAGGGGGAGGGAAGAAAACGAGTTGGTGGAGAGTTAAATACATAGAAAAATATAATAAAAAAAAGGTTTAAAAGGGATAAACATGAAAAAACACTTACAAAATCTTTCTTAATTTGAAAAGTGATCAATTTTTTTGAGAGAGCTTAAAAAAGTATCAATTTTTTTTCAGGGAAGGAGGAAGTACCACATAAATAATCATTTTAGTAACATTTGTGCAGCTCAAGTGCTAAGATTGGACTATAAACATCACTTCTTCGTCTTAAGGTGTGTTTTGATAGTTCTGAAATAACAATGAACATCGAGGGAGGCTTGTGTAAAGAGATGGACATTTGTTGTCCAAATATATCGTCTGGAAGCCCAATGAGTTTCAAGTACACGACTCTGGTGGGAAACATAAAGCATAGACATTGTAGATTGGGCTAGAATTTTAGTCTTTTTTGGTGCTGAGCCGATATATCATTTAAATCCAACGTCGCAATTAACAGACACCATAGTTCGGGCACTAGTCACACTACTTTTCACGAAATTACCTTAATAGACCGATGACAGATATATTTTAGTGTAACTGACAAATGAGATAAGGCGTATGTGTGTGCGCATGCATGCATATTGGTGCTGGTTGTGTCAGGTTGGGTGGTGCCGTAGTTGTGCTTGGTGGTCGGTGGTAGTGTTAGACTTGAAGGGAGAAGACCAAGAGTGGACGTCGTGGAGTTCTGTTAGTGAAGAGAGAAAAAAATGGAAAAAAGAAGAAAGATAGAGGGTGAAATATGAAAGTAAAATTTGAAATAAACAAAAGGTGTAGAGTCATCTTGTAAATATTTCGTCCAGTTAAAGAACGTACTTGATATTTTCATTAGTTAATAAATAAGCGAGTAATTACTCTCGGACCTTAAGGGGTTCGATGATATTATCTCTAACCCATTTACATTTATCTATTTTTTTCCTCCTCTCTTCCCCCCCAAGTGTCCACCATCTACAACCACCGGGCAACATTGTCGCAACATTGCCATCCTCCATATATGACCACTGCCAGCCACCACCTCCATCTACCACAATGGCGACCACCACTACCGGCCACCAATGCTAACAGCCACTTTCAGCCACCTGTTCCAGCCGCCACCAACCATCGATAACCAAGGTAAAAAGAAAGTTTTTCACTTAATATTTAACTAGTTAAAAAGAATTAGACACCGAACAATTTGACCAAATTGAATTAGGTCAAATGCGACGGATTATATTTAAATGAGATTAGAAGTGACTAGACAAGGCACGGGAAATCAAATATGGAGCAATACATCCATATTGCCATCCCAGGTCATATTTGGAAGAAGGCACCAAGAACCATTGAGTTTTGGGGAATGTTGTCTCAAGGGAAAGCTACGTGTATGACTATGTCCTTGCTTAGAGGATAGCTTATAGTATGCTATAAGCTATGTACGTGGGGGGTATGCCCTGTGAATGACATTATTCTTTTGTTATTAATCAACGACTACATAGCAATACCCACAAGTAAATAGGTGTCCGATTTCTAAGAAAATCCGGAAGGATAAAATTTGGTTTTTTGAACTTAACTGATCCTTTTTCCTTCCTCTTAGAAAAATAGGGTCGACACTTTACCGTTGATAATGAAGATCGAAAAATAATAGGGTTATTAGAAGAATTAATTCATATACTCGCCGTTTTACTAATAAGACCAATCGTACAGTTTCTCAACTAGTGTTAAGAAGTACATTTTGAAACCTACTCTAGGATTTAAAGAAGCTCCTATATTTTCCTAGGCTACTGCAAGTTGAGCTTCTCATGCCTGTTTATATCTTAATTTTCCTTGTAACTTTTCGAACAACTATATTTGACGACAAGACAAAAAAAAAAAAAAAAAAAAAACGAGGCCTTTTCCCCTACTTTTTTTAAATCATATATATTCTGTTTGTTTCTTTTTTATTTAATTATTTATTATTATTAGTTAATTAACTTAAACTACAAAAATGAAGAGTTTATTCATATGACTAGGAATTTCACGCTCTTCATTTTGGTAAGGAAGGATTAGGGAATTATCAAAGATTGACATTCCTTACTTCTTGGTCAGGGACATGCAAAAATAGTATTTCAAGATCCATTACATGGGTCGATTACCAATGTCGGTAATTGAGGATTATACAATTCGACCTCCATTTTTATGCCACACATCCTATTATAGAATACACGTATATAATGTATGTAAAGTAAGTAATTTCTCTTATACAATTAACACCGGCACTTGAAATTTTATTTAATCATAAAGTACTAAAATATATCAATTGTACTTCTCTTATACAATTAACACCGGCACTTGAATTTTTAAATCAATCGTAAAGTATCAGATTATATTAATTATACTCCATGGAAACGAATTGATTTCTTAAAAAATACTATATTATCAGAGCATCAACCGTATATGAGACACCCGCATTTTGGTAAGAACAATCATGCAATAAACAATCCTTAATAGAAATCTAATATTTTTAAATGTGCCGATTCAGGTGTATATGTCTTTTATAAGTCCTTTAAGATGTCTTCATGTCAATTTATTCAGTTATTTATATGTCTATTCAATTTCGGCTAAATTCTTAAATCAATTTTTTCCCTCCAAGTCTCTACATTATTCTAACAAGCTCGAATCATAAGCAGGCTCTTTGGTTGCCGCATCAGGGCCTTTTGCATATCTTGGGCTGAATAAATGAATCATGGGTGGCACATAACTGGGCATGGACCTTGAGCCCAACTTCTATACCCGCGGTTTTGGGCACTAATGATTCGAATCCATATATCAGCTTTAAAATTATATCACTAATGGTATGGTTTCGATCTCTATTTTAGGATAAATTAGACTTACATCTCTTCACTTTTAAGTTTGATACACTCGTTACTTTTAACATATGAAGAATTCTGCTGTCATCTCTTTGCATTTGAGTACGAGCCTCAACTTTTTCCCTCCCTGATCTTCCTATCTATTTAGTTGTAAAGATCTCGTGTCCGCGTTGCTACCACCATGACTGCCGGTCACCTACAAGGCCATCATCCCCACCACCACCGACAACTTGATAGAGCCTTTTTTGGTTCCTATAATAAAACAAAATATTGTTCTTTGCCCTTTGTAGTGCTTCGGTGTCAAAAATGATAATGACAAATTTTGGTTAGTAGTAGATTTTGGTTGTGGTCGCCAAGTAATATTATGAATTGAACCATACTGTTGTATCCGATGGTACAAAGTGCAAATTTGATGAACTAACAAGGGTAAGTAATTCTGCCACCCAAAAAGCTAAAACTTTAATTACTGAATCAAAGATATTGTTGCGTTGAAACTCAAAATGCATAACGAAGAACAAAATTTGGATAGTTATATTGGCACTCCCTGAATGACTGTCATCAATCATCGCACACTTTGCATGATTATACATCGAACAATTTTGTGTATAAAGTAGCAAGGAATGTATATCTATTTCGAGATTGCAAGTAGGACTACCATGTGATCATCATTCACATGAATTACGGTAATTTACTAATCATTAGCTTCACTTTTGACCTTTTCACCTTGGCTTGATGATAACTTGAAATACTTTTCAATCCCACGTAAATTTTTTTTTTTTGTCATAATAATAAAAATATATGCCATCACAAAACAGTCCAATACAACTAACCAGCGTAAAAGACGATCAAAGCATAAAAACAACCAGATGACACCCCAATCTGATAGGGTATCACGTAGAACTCCTACGTACGAAGATAGATACCTGCTAAATATCCAAGGCAGACACGAACCGCCACTTATACTGAAGGTGACCAAGAGGACACGTTTGCCAAAGCAGGGTCAAACTACTTGCGATGCACAAAAGAACTAGCTCTGCTTGCCTGAGTAGAGAGGGCGCATGTCACTCAGATAAAAGGTCTTGTCCTCGGGCAATGTGTACGTAATTCAAAATATGGCATCTAGCCAGCAGGTCTCTATAGAAGCTGGAACTCCGGTCAGTTGACTGTTCATTCCCAATCTTCGCAAAACTAAGATTAGGTTGCATAAGTAGAAGGCAATGGTAACAAGTTTGCGCAGCAAGCCAGATAAGAGCCAAGCGAACTGCTAGTGCATTCGAGCAAAACGCATCATTAGCCGTAGTAGGGTAAATTACGGCTCGCGAAAGAGCCCACTTTGCATTATACATCACTAAACTTATAGTATATGTTAGAAATGTGTTTCAAATTTGACTATTTATATTTAAAAATAAAATTCATTGAACTCTAATTTTCATAAAGATAAATTTTACGAACTTGAGACTTATTAAGTTACTAAATGGTTTTATTTTTTGAACGTTATTTTTGTAAATGAATTTGAAGATTCATGAACTTAGGTTCATGTATACTCCTTATATAAAATTAACCTATCTTTTAGTTTATAGTATTTTATAAGATTCATTGATAAATCTTGAATTAGTATGGTTCAAATAACTTGATAAGGTTCAAAGAACATATATTCTTCTACTACTATTTAAAGGGGTAAAGGGTTGGAAGTTGAGAACAGAGAAGAGAAGAGATACCATCTTCACTTGAGAGAAAAGAAAATACTTGAATAAAAACTTGTTTCAAACTTATGCTTGATTGATCGGAGGTGGATACACGATTTATTGTAGAGAAGTGCAACTCTCTTAGATGAACAGTGAATATGAGCTTGGTTGAATCCCGAAGATAGAGCTGTCAAATTAGTCTTTCGTTTACACGTGGGGGAGGCTTCAACTATCTTCAAGAAGCGTTTACGCGCCTCTAAGCCTTCGTTCTTTCATTATACTAATTCGCGTATTATTTTTTAAATTTTATGTGCATTTGTTTCAACAGTATATCCATCATGTGGATATAGGATATAGTACAGATATTGCACAAAAAAATGGCACACAGTGCATTCGACATATGCATAATCCAGAGCAATGAAACAAGACTAAAGTAGGATGAAAGTGAACAAAGGATGTATGTGAGAAGCCGAAATCTTGACTTGAAGCTACCTGGCCAGTCGCTTGTATCTTAGAGAGAAAATGTTGGGATTGACGGGTATACCACATGTCTTCCATATAGATTTAGCCGTGGCAAAACTATGATTGGGGTTAAAAACCTTAGCCTTGAACATCACAACATTACGAGCACACCACAAAGACCATAATATGGCAGCAATCTTTAGATAAAAGCTTAGCTGTCACTCTTTCCCGATAAGTGGTTGAGCTAACCAAGCAGAAAGCTAGTTTTGAGCTAAGTTTAGAAGGCGTCCATAGGGCAGCCAAAGAAGAGGTATGGTCTTCCACACTCTTTGAACCTTTTCGCACGGATAAAGAGATGTTCATGAGTCTCAGGGAAAGAAAGGCAAAGTGGACTGCAACCCACTAATTAAGTCATGGTCTCTTTTTACTAGTTTCGTGCAAAGAGGCAACCTATAAAGTACTACTTATCGGTGGAAAGTGGTAATCTTGGTCGGTAAGGGTTCCTCCAGAGCTTACGCCATGAGTGAGATGGAAAGGAGAATTAGGCGAGCGAGATCATAATTGAAGAGATTGAAGAATCTGAAAAGTAAAGGCGACTGAGAACATGCTGTTTAAATTAGGAGGCCATGCTTTCTTATCAAGCTAATCCCGGCCAATTAACTTGATGGTAAATATCTATTTAGTAATTTGCAATGGGAACACTAAGTACTGCAGCACCGTACTGGGATCCCCAAACATAAGTGACAGGGGAAATTAAAAAAGGATAATTACAAAAAAGTGGGTATTGGGGTTAAAACTTTATAAAAGGTGGGTTTGTTTTGAATATTTAAGAAAAAAAGGGGTTACTTTTTGGAATTTCTGAACAAGGGAAGGGGTTGAGAAAAACATGGGTTTTTTCAATTCCCCATTTTTTGTCTACCCAAAGTACCCCTTCCCCATCTTCCCCTCACAATCAGATTTAAAGTAAAATCACAATTTCAAATCGCGACTTTAAAGTAGAAATCGGGGTTTGGAACCACGACTTGAAGTAGAAAACGTGATTCAGAACCACTTTTTTATTTTTTTTATTTTCTACGTAATTTAAAATGAAAAACATATATATGTATATATATATACACACACACACACACACACACACAAACGTGGTTTGAAACTGCGATTTCTACTTTAAAGTCGCAGTTTCAAACCACGTTTTCTATTGTGTATGTGTTTGTCTGATTTGGAAGGGAAGACGGGGGAGGGGTATTTTTGGTAAACAAAAGATGAAATTTTGAAAAAACCCATTTTTTCTCAACCCCCTCCCTGGTTCAAAAATTGAAAAAGTAACCCCCTTTTTTTCTTAAGTTTTCAAAACAAACCCACATTTTATAAAGTTTTAACCCCAATACCCACTTTTTTGTAATTATCCCAGTTAAAAATCTGCCACAAACATTTGCTCAGTGGAAGGCGTAGCTAAGGTCCTAAGCTAAGATGGCCTAATGTCCTAAATCCACCAACCATTCCGTAAGGCAATGGGGAGCCCATCTCCTGCCTGGTATCTGAAGCCTTCTTGAAAAATGTTAAGGCCTACTAAAGTACTCTTCCAAACCTAAAAGAAGTTGCCTTACCAAGAGCCTCAAGAAAGAAGCTTGAGCGCAATGTAAGACACATAAAACCTTAGACACCAACGAGGATGATTTTGACCAAATGCGTGATGCCTGTTTGGCAAGCAAAGCCTCATGTAAAGTTCGAGTATCCTGAAAACCCAATTCACCAAGGTTTTTAGGGACAAAAACCATGGGCCAAACAATCCAGTGGATTGAGCGACAAGTCGACTCCCTCGACCACCAGAATGCGGCAATATCTGATCTGCTCGTTTGCAAATTTAGACCGGGAAGCGTAGACCATCATGTAAAGAATAAAAAAAAGGGGATATAAGACATATTGAATAAGAGTTGTCTGTCTAACCTTAGTTATAAGTAGCCTATCTAAGGACTACAATAGTTCTGTATGCGATAAATTAGACTCTGAAAAATCTCCTAATGATTGGAGATGATATCCACTTGAATCTCAAAACACTACTTTACCCACATAAAACCTTAGACACCCTTGCGTGGTTCCAACTCGCTTCATATACAGCCCTAACTGCAAGCAGTCCAAATACCCAACTCATAAAAAACGTTTAGATAATTACATCTTGTCTTAATATACTCACTACCTTCCCTTTTAAAAAGTTTTGGTTTTACCCCTTATTGTTAGATTTTGGTGGACATGAGAATTTTCAGTTACTCAAATGCTCTTACATGCATGTGTAATGAAGTCTTAAAATTTTCCAACCTAATCTCATTAACGACAACATCCAACATAGACCTACCACCACAAACTAACCACAGACCTGCCAACACCACCACCACAGATCCACCACCCCTAGTAGAATCGATCCCACCACCACAAACATGTCACCACTAGCCCCCCACCCTCTTACTTATTTTTCCACCACGAACCCACCACCATAAATAAAAATTCACCATTACAAATGCCTAACCACCAACTAATCCCACCACCCACAGACACACCACCATCAAATCGATCCCACCACACTAGGCCCATATACTGACCCACTAACACAAAATCTTCACCACCAGTCGATTCCAACACTACAACCAACCGATCCCTCCTACCAACACAAACCCATGACCACACCAGATCCACCAAGAAAATTCATAACCACCAGATAGATTTATAACAAACCCACTTAAAGTGTGTGTGTGTGTGCGCGCGCATTTGTGCAAACTCGTGATTGGTTGTAAAAAATGGCTAGTGTTAGTAATGATTGGTAGTGCGGTAGAAGTCTTGGTGGTGGGAGGTGGTGGTGTGAATCTTGGGAATTGCTTGAAATGTTAAGGTAATGGTAGTAGGGTCGTATTTGAGTTATTAGCATATTTTAATGCTAAAATGGATAGGACGATAATAGGAGGGGGTATGTGATACGCTGAACAAAATGTGAATTGATGTTGGTATAATTTCTAAAATGGGAGGGATAACGAGTGTATTAAAACATAAACTTAGAGGTAACAAGTGCAATTTATCAGAAATGCTATCCAAACTGTAGATTTCAAAGGTCTTGAACTTGAAAATGAAAAGTTTTGAAATGAAAGAGACTGAAACTTTTTCATCAAATCTTACTTTTAGGATATTGTAAGAACTCATATACGTGTTACTGGTGGCTATCATCATGGGATTGTCCATGAACAAATAAAGGATCAACCAAAAGAATTTGGAAAGTTAATTTTGTTCTCAAGCCTTCTTGTGGAATGGAGACACATAACTGAAAAAGTATATTCCATGTTATGGGGTAAACATAATATGAGATCCGTAGCTACAAATGACGTACCAGTGTCTATACTGATGTGCCATTCTTCCTTTGTTCTGTGAACTTACTGTCAAATACAGTCCATAGCTGACCTTATCTAGTTTTTCAAAAGTACAAAGATGCCCTTTCTTGGTTATTGGTCCATGTGAACGAGGGCCTTCCCAGGCCAAGTCACAGAGGCCCAAATTGAAAAGAAACCTTCTCAATCCATCATGCCCTTGAAAGTGATATTTGTGTAGTCCATCTTCTTCTCCAGAATGAACCACTTGATTGAAATCGCCAAGCAAGATTAGTGGTCCCTCAATAGACAGAAGAATAGACTCCATTTTGTCCCAGGTAGCTTGTCTTTTAGACAGATTTGGGTGCCCAACAGCCTTGAGCGCTTTAGAGATGAATGGAACTTCTAATTAGGAAGCCAAAAAAATCCATGTAGATTGCCTAAGGTGGCTCCACACTAACCTGGATGTCACAGGATAAAAATGTGAAGTAGCCTTTTCACAAAATGGGGTTCCCTGTACAGAAGTATTATACAGACGTAAAAATGTGGCGAACTTACATTTTCATGATCCATGTGGCGAAGAAGCTGAATTTCACGTAGTGTCCCATTTTGGCATATATTCTGTTGTCAAAAGCATTACCAGTCTTCTTGATGGCAACTTCCTCACATGTTTCCGAGTTCATAGCAGCACTGAAGCAATTGAAAAAGTCATATTGTTTGAACTTCAAAATCTAGTTATTGTTGTGTTTTATTTTTAGAACCCCATGGAGCAATTTCCTAGCTCCACCACTGGATGCAGAGGTTACTATAAGATTTTTAACTCTGAAAAGAACCGATATCGACAACGAATCTTTCCATCCTAACCCAATCCCTCATTTGGAACCATTTGAGTCAACCCCCGTGAAAAGTGAAAAACCTAATCTATTGAACTTGGTACCAACCGAGGCAAAGTCTGTCTTAGTTTCTGACAGGAAAAGAAAATCTAAGTCTAAAGAACGAGTAAACAATTTTGCCAGGTGAATTGCTCGAATACCCAAGACCTCGACAGTTCCAGCAGAGTCCTTTAATTTAAACCATTGGGTTTGTGGAGGGACAACCATCGAAACCCCGGAAAGAAGCGATCTAGTGAGAAAATAAACCCAGGCTTTAAACAGGAGAAAAACCAAACTTTGAGAGAAGCTGCCTGGTAAGGATTCCCATAGAAACAATCTGAAAATAGGCCTCCAATACCAATATGAAGGACATCAGAGGGCTTCTATGACAACAACCCGTCCCCCGAGATTGCCCAAGTAAGTTTCATCTTTCTTTTTTTTTTTTTCGATTTTTGGCAAGGCTCAAATAAAAAACTGACTTTCTTTTCCGGTTATGTTGACAAAAATTGTATCAATTGTTGTGTTGTTTCTCATTTACATGTAGCACTATATATAGACACTGAAGAACTAATTCTATGGGCGAAATTGAAGCTGTAAAAGATGGAAATCCTATAACTATGCCCAAAACTTAAGCTATACAAAAAGGAAGGGAAAATAGATCATGGCATTTGTTATGGGCTGTCAAGACTCTAAAGTTAAGCACTTATTTAACATGTACATGACATTTGTTATGGACTGTCAAGATTCTAAAGTTAAGCACTTATTTAACATGTGCATAATCCCGGTTGATACTCCCCCTCAAGTTGGAGCATAGAGATTTTGAATGCCCAACTTGCCGCAAAGATAATGACACTGGTGACGCCCAAGTGCTTTAGTGAAGATGTCGGTGACCTGCTGTGCTGTGCGAACATGTGCGGTACTAATGTTGCTGGCAAGTAGCTACTCTCTAACGTAGTGACAATCAATCTCAATGTGCTTGGTCACTTCATGAAAGACCGGGTTCGAAGCAATATGTAATGCCACTTGATTGTCACAGAAAAGTCTCATGGAACGATCATGGTGAACGCCAAGAGAGAGAAGAAAGGATTTGAGCCAAGTGAGCTCGCAAGTGGTTACCGCTATCGAACGGTATTCTGCCTCAGCAGATGTTCGAGAAACTGTCAGTTGTTTCTTGGTACACCATGAAATGGGGGAATTTCCCAAGGAAACAAAATATTCGGTAACGGAACGCCGGGTGAGTGGGCAGTTGGCCCAGTCCGAGTCACAAAAGGCATAGATCTGAAGAGGACTATCAGCCGGCAAAAACAAGCCTTGGCCCGAGGCAGCTTTAAGATACCGTAAAACCCAAAGTGAGGTGTCCCAATGTTGGGAATGAGGAGACTGCATGAATTGGGACAAGACATGGACCGCATAGCAAATGTCAGGCCTAGTGATGGTGAGGTAGACAAGGCGACCAATAAGTCACCGATATGGTCTTGGGTTGGAAAGGAGAGGACCGCAACAAGAGCAAGACTGTGGTTCTGTTCCATAGGGAATGCAGTGGGCTTAGATGCAGATAAAAGGGATTCAGAGAGGATATCCAGTGCATATTTGGCTGAGAAAGAAAGAGGCCACGCGGTCCACGTGCTGTTTCGATGCCCAAAAAATACTTGAGAAGCCCGAGGTCTTTGAGCTTAAAGCAGTCGTTAAGATACTTTTTGAACAAAGAGCAGGCGGTGCTGTTATTCCCAGCGAGTATCAAATCATCCACATACACAAGGACAGAGAGAAAGACGTCCCCTTTCCGGTAGGTAAAGAGTGTGTGATCAGCATGCGATTGAAGAAAGCCATAAGAACATAGGGCGGTGGAGAGCTTTGCAAACCAGTTGCGGGGTGACTGTCGTAAACCATAGAGAGATTTGCACAAACAAAGAACCTTATTTGGGCTAGAAAGAGAGAACACTAGAGGTGGCCGTATATGTACTTCTTCATGGAGATCACCATGCAGAAAGGCATTGTTTGTGTCCATTTGATGGAGCTCCCAATTTTTAATAACGGCGACTGCTAAGAATACCCGGACGCTCACCATTTTGGCAACTGGGGCAAAAGTCTCGGTATAGTCAAGTCCTTCAACTTAAGTATCCCCTTGAACCACAACCCTGGCCTTGTATCTCTCAATAGACCCGTCAGAGTTGAATTTAATTTTGTACACCCATTTTGAGCCAATGGGCTTCTTTCCAGGACGTAAGTCTTCAATAGTCCAGGTACCATTTGTTTCAAGAGCGTCAATTTCTGCTCACATGGCTACACGCCACTTTGGATCGTGGAATGCAGTCTTGTAGGAATGCGGCTCAGAGCCAGAAGAAACTGCATCCAAAAATTGAGTGTGCGCAGTAGAAAATGACTTACAAGATACAAAATTAGCCAAAGAAAACCTGGGACCGCTAAAGTCGTTGGTGGGTGTTGAAGATGCAGGGGGAATAACTTGAGCAGTGTGACATACATAGTCCTTGAGAACAGAATGAGCTTTCTTTTGTTGCTTTCCACGACCAAGAGTGGGAGATGGAGTAGTAGAAGAGCTCGATGGAGAAGTCAGAAAGGAGATCTCGGGGTCAGGACCCGCAGTGATACTTGATAGACCAGGGGAAGGAATGGCAGCCAGTAAGGGTGGTGGATCTCCCCCTGTCACTGGTGGTGTGTCTCCCCTATCACCGGAGGGGATGCCATAGGATGTTCAGCACAGTCCCATGCTGGGCAGAAAGTGGTGGTCGCTGGTGTAGGAGAAGGGCCGAGAGATGTGGTAAATGGGAAGACCGTTTCTTCAAACTTCACATCCCGGGAGAAGAAGACTTGATTAGTTTCAAGATCATATACCCGCCAACCTTTCTTGCCCGGGGGATACCCAAGAAAAACACGTCTTCTTCTAGGGGCAAATTTGTCTGCAAATTTTGTGTAAGCATAGCAAAGACACCCAAAGAACCGAAGATGGGAATATGATGGGACCTTTTGGAAGAGGAGTTCATGGGGTGTTTTGTGTTTGAGAATGGTTGAAGGAGTACGGTTTATGAGGTGAGCATCGGTAAGTACACATTCCCCCCAAAACTCAATAGGTAGGTTGGCTTGAAAACGTAGGGCTCGGGCGACCTCTAGAATATGATGGTGTTTCCTCTCAATCCTCCCATTTTGTTTGGGTGTATCAACCATAGAAGTTTGGTGTAATATACCGTGATCATTGTAGAATTGGGTCATGGGTTGGGAATCAAATTCATGGCCGTTATCGCTCTGAATTATTTTGACGAGTTTGCCAAATTGGGTATAGACCATATTGCAGAAGTTTAGAGGCAAGGTACCAGTCTGAGCCTTATCATGCTTTAAATAAACCCAGACAGCCTTACTATAGTCATCCACAATTGTCAAAAAATATTTTTGCACCAGAAATAGTGCTTACCCGATAGGGGCCCCAAATGTCACAATGTATCAATCCAAAAATATCTATAGCACGACTAGTACTATCAGGAAAAATAGTCCGACTGTGGTTTGCACGACAACACACATCACAAATAGTTTTAAGGGAAGGGAAAACAATTAAGATGAATAAGAGGCTGACTGGAGGGATGCCCCATGCGCCGATGCCAGAGCTCGTAGGACTCAGACTCAGAGACGGTGGCCACTATAGCAGTAGAGAGTGGCTGAAACACGAAAACCCCCCGATGCATCTTACCTAGTCCAATCGGGGTCTTGGAAGTGCGGTCCTGCAATACACATATATCGTGGGAGAAAGCCACAAAGCAGTTAGCGTTAGTAGCTAAACACGAGACAGAAATAAGATTAACAGCCAAGTTTGGCACATAGAGCACGTGGCGAAGAGTGATGCCGTCTGCCAAGGAAACACTGCCTGCTTTGATGGCATTAGTTTGAAGATCGTCCGGCAAGCCTACCGGAGAAGGTGGAATATCCCAAATACTTGAAAAGAAATTCAAGTTCCCCGTCATATGGTGCGAGGCACCAAATATGTGTAGTAGGCAGAGATTTACCTATGAGAGAGTCTGTACCCAATGGAGAGGATTTCAGAAAAGTGATGAGGCATTGCATCTGCTGGGGTGTCAGGCCCGGAAGAGCGGAAGTGGCCACGACCTGTGCCTGGCTAAGAAAAGGGTTGTTGTTCTGTGTCGCGGCAGTAGAGGCCTGGATTGGGCCAGATGAGGAGCCGATTACGTTCTGTGACATGGCAGGCGATCCAAAACCCCTCCCTCGCCCCTTACCTGGCAGAGCAATACCAAGGCGGCGATAACATTTCTCCTGTGTGTGACCCACCCGATGACAAAGGTGCACCAAGGCTGTCTTGTAGGTGTCCGGTCTGGGTCCCCTGCAGTGGCTGAAACAAGGCCAGAAGACCGTGCAGTAGGCGGCCCATTTTGGGCATGAAAACCAACCGCCGAGGTAATGTCATGGCTACCAGTGATGCCCCGGTGAGACTCTTCCTGCATGACCATGGCATAAACTCTGTCTATGTTGGGAAACATGTCCATGTTTATAATCTGAGTACACAAAGTAGCGTACTTGTCATCGAGGCCAATGAGAAATTGGTAGGTCTGTAAGTCTTGATACCAATTCATTTTTTCAGTACCTTTGGTACCCCCATACGACTCCAAAGGCGACAAAGTCAACAATTCATCCCACATCCCAAGCAATTTCGTGTAATAGGTTATGATAGAGGCCCCTCCCTGTGTAGTCATAGACGCATAGGACCACAATTTATAGATCCTAGGTCTATTGGGTATTGAGTATCAGGTTTTCAAGGAATCCCAGATTAATTTGGCCTTATTAAGTCGTGACACTGTGGCATGGATAGGGGGATCCAATGAGTTACAAATCCAAGAACATAACGTGGAGTTAACAATATCCCAAGCTAGAAAATCTTCAGACTAGGGTTTGATTTTATAATTCTACCATCAATAAAAGCAAGCTTATTGTGTGATTTTAGAGTCAGAATAGCCGATTGTTCCCAGGCAACATAATTGTCTCCTTTCAAGGTATCCTTAGTAAGGGAATTACCTGAGTTTGCTTGACTGGACAAGTAATATTCTGAAGTTGGATCGAGTTGCTTGGCTTGGAGGTTTCTGCGTCCTTGGCCATGTCGATGAAGATGGAAACACACCGCTCCTTGATTGCGGGTCTGATTGAATGTGTCGGCAGTGATTGCCGAGAGTTGTCGGATTGCTTGCACACCAGCAGAGAAGGATACAGGACTTGAGAGTCCGATGAAGTGAAGAACTAATTCTACGGGCTAAAATGAAGCCGTAAAAGATGGAAATCCTATAACTATGCCCAAAACTTAAACTATACAAGAAGGAAGAGAAATAGATCATGGCATTTGTTATGAGCTATCAAGACTCTAAAGTTAAGCACTTATTTAACATGTCCATGGTATTTGTTATGAACTGTCAAGATTCTAAAGTTAAGTACTTATTTAACATGTGCATAATCCCGGTTGATATATGTTCACTCAACAGTTCTTAGAAGGGGGACAAATAGTTCAGGAGGCAAACTTATAGAGTGCAGAAGCAAAATAATAAGAGCCATGCCGAAAGTGCCAAATCTCAGGTAAACTAATCAACAATTTTGTATCTTCTTTAACCGAGCATGCAATTTGTGAAGAGATATCAAACGAGCAAGCTAATAAAGGTTTTTGTAGGGATTTATGAGAAAAAAAACCTGGAAAGGGGAGGCCAGGAGAAGGTTGAGAGCCATTAGATGATGCAGAGTGGTCCAAAATTTCCATATCCACAAGAGTCTTCCTTTTTTTGCTGGAATTTGAGCATGCCGAAAGATTATCTTCTTTGTCTTCTTGGCAAGCTTGCTTTGATTTGGAACCTGGTGCTCTTTTTTCCATTTTCACTTCATTTGATTTAGAAGAGAAGGCCATTTCCTGTTTAGGGTCTTCATCTGGGTCTTCATCAAATGAATCTTCAAATTTAGGGGCCACGATTTTCTTTCCACCTTGGCTTGTCTTGATCATATTTTCATTTAATAGTTCCGAAACCATGGAACGGGCTACTGGAATTTGAATATTGCTGTGCTGGCATTGATGTGTTCCAGTCTTGTCCATCGGGCTATTGAGAAGAAGGGGCTGCTGGACACTTACTTTATTGCTAGGCAGGCTTATCTCAAGCAGGGAAGTAACTAACAGGGGGGCTGCGTGGGGTTGTTTGTGCAGGTCATGAGAAGAATTGGGTGGGTTCCAGTCATACTACTGGGCTGGCCTATCTCAAACAGGGAAGTGACAAACAAAAGGGCTGCGTGGGCTTGCTTGTTCAGGTCATGAGAAAAAATTGGTGGGCAAGACTCACCTGTCTGTTCGATTTGGGCTAAAATATTTTTCAAAATAGAGAGAAGCCCAGCAGGTGGAGGGGCCAGACATTGTTCAGAAAGGTCCAGGCCCAGAGAGGTCCTGGGGTTTAGATGCGAGATGGGCTTGATTTAAAAGCAAGTTGGGCTCCGTAAAAGCAACATTGCTTGGGCCTTGACAGGTTGGTAGCTTAAACGGCCTGTAATGGCATTAAGTCAAAGGGTCCAGGGCATAAGATGGAAAGCATATGGGATGGTCCAATATCTGTGCAAGCTACAGATCTAGCTATAGGGATTTGGTAGCCTACCGAATTCTGAAGAAGCAAGCTAGCATTTAAAGATGGGTCTCGGGTACACTTTGGCCTAGGGAAGGTTTGGGCTAGGGTGCAGGGATCTAGTTTTTGTAGAGGGAAGAGCAATGTTGTGGCTATGATGAGACTCAGTTAAAGGGAGAGAAGTTTTGGTAAGACTTTTCAGTGGGCAAGGGGCATGTTGGCCACGTGGAGGAGGAATGTCTAAAGAATATTTTTGTCAGGGAGAGAACCCAAGGTAGGTTTGGCTAAGACAGGTGAGTCCACATTCATCCCCATATATCTGGAACGCTAGGAATCTTTGGTAAGAGGGCTAGCTACAGTAGCTTCTTCATGAGAAGAGTTGTTTGCAGAAGAATGATGGGTGCCACTCCCGTAGAGTACACGCCAGAGTTGTAAGAAATTCCAGAAAATTCTTGGTTTGGATTAAAAATATCCGGCCTTGAGCTTGTATCCAAAATCAAGACCTGTGAATTACGGTTGATGTCTACATTTGGATAGGCTCTCAAGGATTGCTCAAACATTAAAATACCAGCTGCCACAAAGGTAGGAAACAAATCCGGTCCATTAAGCAGAGATGATCGTCTTCTAAGCGATTCCGAGACCACTCCTAGAGATTCCATACAAAAATCACGCTTACGCCCAATGCGCCCACACCGATAGAATGCAAGACAGACTCTTTCATACATGCAAACAAGCCATTTAACATCACAATTCATCAAATGTTCTTCTTTCTGGAAAGTTAGAGGAATGAAGACGCCGGGGAATAAAGGTTCATCAATGTTGATCCTTACTTTAATTCTAAAGTAATCCTTATATTTGCATCTTCTCTTAGACCAATCTAGATCCAGAATGTGACCTAACACGGTGCCAATTTTAAGAGCAAGATCCTGGTGATAACAGTCACTAGGAATGTTTACCACTCTAACCCATAAATCCACCGTAGGAAATGTAACATGAGAAAAGATAGTGTGATCTTGCCACAGCTTCAAAACCAAGAGGCATCCTGTGATGTTCCAAGGGCTATTATCCAGCAGAAGTTTTGCTTGTTCCGGGGTGGTGAAGAGAAAAAGAAAAAGATGGTTGATTTTTCTGAACACTAACATCTCCAAGCAGTGACCCATATTTAGCTACATACCTCTGAACTTCTCCTTCTGTAAAAACTTCTGCATCCACGATTTTTCCCATTAACATATTCCGAAATTTTGCTCTGTCTGCCCGAAGCTTCTGCTGGTTAACAGGTATAAGGATACTACTTCTTTCCAGACTAGGGAGTCTGGGTGGGTCATCACCTTCGAATCCTTCTGCCATGATACTTAAAGGAATAAATAGATTATAAGGGATGGATGTACCAGTCATCCTGTGCAGAGTGTTTACTAGTTTGAGTGCATCACAAGAAAATGGAAGGAAGGTTTTTGGGGTCTTTCGGCTATAAGAGAGGTTGGTTAATAGGTGGTTTCAGTAAAGAAGCTTCCCCATACTAGCTTGCCAATCAATGCTATTCAGGGTGAGAAGAGAATAAGATTTGAAGATTTCCCATGCTAATTTGCCCATCAATGCTATTCAGGGTGAGAAGTGAGTAAAGGTTTAAAGAGGTAGGTAGGAGAGTTAAGACCCAATAAGGGTTGATTCAGCTGTTTTCAGGATCTCAATCCAAATTTTTTACTTGGGTTCGAATCCTGTCCGCCGCACTTGTTGGTGGCAAATTTACGTCCTCGCCTTGCATGTACGAGAATCGGGGGCTCAGATGCATGTGGCAACCTTGTAGGTCTCCGTGCGCAATATTCCCTACTGGTTAGATTAGAGCCTTATGGTTCAGTCTTTTTTGCACCAAAAAAATGTAGGAGAGTTAAGAAGTTTTAAGAGTAGAGTAGAGAGAAGGAGGAGAACATGGTAGAGAGAGAATGAAGCATAGCTCTAGACTGAACAAGTTCTAACATCCTATTTCATGAAATCCTTCTAACTCATTATGTTTCATTCGTCAATTTATATCAGGTCATATCTATTACCATTATAATCAAAATTTTTACAATTCAGGGAAAAGCTAATTTGTGCTCAAATATTTTTGGATGCATGATATCATGTACGAAAACACCCTTCATCTACCCCTAAACTCCAAAACTCCACCTAAACCAGTGTTGTAAAAAGCGCGCCTGGGCGCCAGGCACAGCTAGGCTCACCCAGCGTGCCTCGCCTAGGCCTAGGCTAAGCGCATTCAAGGAGGCGCGCACCTCGTGCGACCAGGCGCCAAGGCGCTGGACGCGTCGCTACGGTGGAGGCACCAAGCTAGGTGCAAGGCTATGAATAGCCATTAAATCTTCTTGTTTGTCTTCACCAAATCAAAACACCTTTTCTGATTTTCTTCAGCCAAGCTCTCATATGGACTCTCACCTCGCAACCCAAGATGGCAAGACCTAAATCTCAGTTCGTCGCCGTCGGTCCGTGACCCATCGCAGTCTCAGTCTCTCACGGTCTCTCACTTCGCAAGTCGCGAGTTCGTCGTCGTCTGCCCATGAACCGTCGCAGCTCGCCGGAGCATCTCTCGTACCCGTCGCAGCTCCCATCGCAACTCGTCGGCGAGGTTCCCAGTCGCTGGCGCTGCTTTTGCCGCCTGCACCTCAGTCGCCGGTCCCCTTCGCAACTGCTACTCCGGTTTCTCCCCAGGTTTGTGTACTGACTCTTTCCATTCTTGAAGAAGCTTTCTTTCTATTTTGGTTTCTAGTCTTTGAAAGTCATTTGATCCGCTGTTAATCTCCTGCCTTTTATTTTCCCCCATTCAATGATACTTTGAAAACTTATGTTTGCTGTGAGAATTGAGATGATATGCTGTGAAAATTTATGATATATGGGGTGATGTAATTGATGGTTTATAATCTTCTCGATGGGAGTTTTGGTGTATGTAGAACAAGTTACAGCTTCACTAGCATAGCCTTATAGAAAGAGGAAGCCTTGTATTCATTCAGCAGCCTTGGTAATAGGGTGTATTGTGAAAATACATTTTGTGAAATCAAAGTCGTACCAATTCGATGATTTCTGTATATGTATTTTTGTGTATCCTTCATATCTCATTATAGTGTAATCAAAGTCGTACCAATCAAAGTTGTTAATTGTCAATTTCTTATTTTTTTTAACATAATTTATTGTTTGAATGTATTATTATTTATTTATTTTAATATTGTACCTCCCTTTAAAAAGGCACGCGCCTGCGCCTTGCGCCTTGCGTCTAGGCTCCAGGGACCTTTTGCGCCTTAGGTGCGCCTGTGCCTTTAACAACACTGACCTAAACCGTATGTCTACCGTCTTTAGTATTCGTGTTTGTGTTGCCTGTGGTTACCAAAAAGAAAGAAATTTTTTTGGTTGCTATCCTAATTGAAAGAATCTTTCTCCCCGTATGGAAACGAATAATGGTCGCTAAATATTTCTAGTGACTTTTATTTTCTGACGCTAAAAAAATGTTGTTAAGAATTGTTGTTAAAATATTAGTAGAACAATTACTAGAAAACATTTAGTGACAACTAATTATCACTATATACAGAATTGGAAGAATATTCTTATGCACCGAATAGTAGCTGAAATTTATTAAAAAAGAAATACTAATAACAATTGGGATATATATGATTGGTTGGTTGTAAACTTTTACTCCATCATAGGGTGGGTCATTGTGGTCGCACTACATCAAATATTAACCTTTTAACTTCGGATGTAATGTCTAAATAAATGTACGAGGTTGTGAATAAATTTTTTTTAGCAGTTAGAAATTTTTATGGTACTTTTCACGATAAGGATTATTACTTAATTAATGTAACATGGCAATGTCAAAAACATTGAATTTTTAGCTGGACTAACTGCACCTAAATCCCCTTTTCATTAAATAGATGCTAGACCAAAATATTGTTTTGACAGAACGGGGCCTCTTCTACGGTTGCAATTGAGGCCGTGAACGCGAAAAGTTAGTCTTTGATGGCAATATGATTGTGTACTTTAGCGACAACATAACGTCAAAACTAGATACTTTTCATCTTCATTTATGTTTTCATATTGTGTTTTCATTATCATGCTTTTTGTATTCAGTTAAAAAATATGCTCCTATACTTTTATCAATTTCACCCAAAAAATTTAGCTACTTTTTTTTACATTGAGTTAAGTATGGATAAAAAAAGCTGAAAACATCTCAGAGGTATTTTCATTATTTAAATAATTTTATCCAAAACGAAAATAGAAAATGATAAAAGTACACAAAAATTATTTTTTATCATCCTTACAAAAAACAAAAAACGAATATCATAAACATACGGATCCGATATGTGAGAATGGCAAAAGCTTCCACGAAGGAATTCATGCACTTGAAACCAAACTCTCTACTTTTCAAGCCAACAAAACCAATTTGGAGTGCTTAATTATTTCAAGTCATCGCAGTGGGTAACAAGCTTCTGTCAATTGGCGGCTAAATTAAAGAATGTTTCGGTACTAAACCAGGTAATAAACCATGGAGTAAGTGCTACTTTGTTAGAAGACTTCAAGAGGGAGATTATAGACTTCTTCAATCTTCCTAAGGAGGCAAAAAAGAAACTCTGGCAACAGCCAGACAACCAAGAAGGGTTCGGGCAGCTCTTTGTTATATCAGAGGAGCAGAAGCTCGATTGGTCGGACATGTTCTACATTACCACCCTTCCAACCAGTTTGAGGATTCAGTTATTCGAAAATTTACCTCCAAAGCTCAGGTCTCTCTCTCTCTCTCTCACAGTAAAAATGTTTCTAAATTAATCTCATAGGAACCCAGTGAATTGTATTACAGTCTACAGTACAAGGGGAGCTTCAGCGCACTCACTTCCCTTTCAATCTCCTACTTTGAGTCCTGCTGTGAATGAACCTGAGTTTGTGCACGTTCAAATAAACAAACAAAGCATGTTTTTGTGTTGAAGTCCTATCCATTCATATTATTGATCCGATTTGGCTATACATTGAGTTTGTTGTTCAATAACATTTTGCTTCAATAGTTACATAATTGCTGTTATTATATGACTCCCAATTTACTTGGTTGTGGATTTCGCTTTTGAAATTACAAGCTACCAGTAGTTAGCCTAGAATGCTTGTTCTCCAGAGAGATATTGATGGGTGAGACACCCGCTCGCTCTTGTACTGACCGCCCTTACGACGAAAAAATTTCCTAATCTGACTACGTTTTTAAGTTTGTCTCGCACCATTTTGTTGCTTTTATTTGTTACAGACACCTAGTAGAAAAGTAGAAGCTGTTACAAGATGTATCTTTACTGACTTGAAAATTGCCCTCCGTCCCTCCAAATCCTGGCATATTTTCTGCCACCATTTGATGGCTTTTAACTTCATTTACGATGTAGGGAGACGCTGGAATCTTAATCTATAGAAGTGAAAAAGTTGGCCATCACTATCTTATGTCAAATGGCCAAGGCTCTAAAAAGGTGGATATTGAAGAGATCGAAGAGATGTTCAGTGATGAGGTGCAATCAATGAGAATGAACTACTATCCTCCATGCCCGGAGCCAGATATGGCCATTGGCTTCACTCCTCACTCTGACGCAGATGCTTTAACAATTCTCTTCCAGCTCAATGAAGTTGAGGGCCTCCAGATTAGGAAAGACGGAAATTGGGTGCCCGTTACGCCACTTCCAAATGCTTTTGTTGTCAATATTGGGGACATAATGGAGGTAACACAACACATACAATTTGTTCTGTGCTTTCCCTTGTCAAAAGTACCCTCAAACTTTGAAGGGAAGACACTATTAGAAGAAAGTTAACATAGAAAACCTCGAAGAAATGACACCTCAAATAGTAGTTACATGTATTCAGCATTCTTTTTCCGAGTAATCACTACTCCTTGCCTCTTACAGGTCTTGAGCAATGGCGTGTATCGTAGCATTGAGCACAGAGCCATGGTGAACGCAACCAAAGAGAGGCTCTCCATTGCAACATTCTACAGCTCCTGCCTAGACTCTGAGTTGGGTCCGGCACGTAGCCTCATCGGACCAGACAATCCAGCACGTTTTCGACGAGTCCCCATTGACAAGTACTTCAAGGAATTTTTCGCTCGAAAACTAAATGGCAAGGCATACCTTGACTTAATGAAAATAGAAGTCGCTGAAGACGGCAGTTGTGGAATCAACTTGCATACGTGAAGTTACAAGAACTGGTGAGCAATATCCATATTGCAGACATCAGGTCCTCACTATGTCAAAACTAGTGGAAGATTGAACAAAAGTGCAAAGGATTCATGCAGTGTTCTTCAAAGTTTGTTAAATTGGGAATTACTTATTGTCCCACGATCAATGATGGTTCGGCAATAACAGAAAGTTGCTTTATACTGTAGATTGGTAGCACATATTTGGGAATGATTTCGTCTTTCACGCAACACTCAAATCATCTATGCTACTATCAAGGCTGAGGTCCGTTATGGTGAAGTCTTTTTGAACTTCCATTTACACCCATCACTAAGATTTATTTAATCTTGCCATGCATGAAGGGTATTACTGTCTTAAAAACAGGTTTATTAACCTTCCCATAGAAGCATAAAGAGGTGACTCAGGTAATATTGAAAAGCCCTAAAATCTCATAACTGCTATCTACGACACAACCCACGACCAAATCATCTTTTCTCATCCAATGCAGCTTTGAGACTGGTACGAATTACGTCTTTCTTCATCCCAATTTCTGTTCACTAAATCCGTTTCTAGGGCTTTATTCCCTGTTTTTTTTTAATCTAGAGGTTTCTTCGGAAACGAATTAATTTCTGCATTTTGCATTGATACTACAGAACTCTCAACTATGAAGAAAAAATTCATATATTTAAAAAAATTGAACGTAACATGTGAACTTTAGGGGAAAAAAATGATGTTACAATGAATTGATGTTCATCATATTTTAGCAAGTACACACACGCACAACATACTCGTTGTGATAAACTGGATAGCGCTTTTAATAAATAAATTATAGACCCACTACTTTAATTTGGACATGACTTCGCGACCACCAAAATAACTATATGCATTATTGAGTTTTGAAAAGGAAAAAGAAAGAGATTTAAGAAAATGATACCCAAATAGATTTAAAAAAATGATACCCTTAATCCAGATTATTCTTATTGTATTCGAGAAAATTTATAGCCTCCACAATGTAAATATGTATCTAAGTAATCATAATTTAAAAAATTGGTATACAAATCTAGACTATATATGTGTAGTGAAAGGATTTTAGGAAGTCGCTATTTTATTCTACTTAAAAAAAAGAAAAATAAGGAAAAACTAAAATAACTCTAAAAACGTCTAAAGAATAGCTAATCTATTGAAAATAGAAAAATGGGTTCGGAGATTAAGTTATACAACGGGATAATACTAGTTACCCGCCGTACCCTTTCGGCTTCATTTCTATTAAACTTTGACATTTCAATACATAAGTATGCAATAGCACAAATTCTAAGTTTAATTCTAGATTATTGGTTTGAACACGATACTGGGAGTTGAACGGCCTGCGTATCCGGTCGGACTAACCAGAACCAAAACCAATCTAGTTCGACCCGAATGCTACAGGAGGCAACCTACACTTCGGTTTTGGACTCGAAATAAGAAATGAAATAAAAAGAGTATTTTTAAGTTTTTATGTAATAAATGTTCTTTCTTGGTGCGAACACTTCGTGTCTATCTTCGATTGGTGATGAATCCTCCGGCTGGCTTCTTGATTCTAATCCTCGGGGGAGCCTTGTTAAACTGGCACCCTGTCATCACTTCCTCTTGCTGTGAGCTCTGATTCCCTGTTTCCCCCTTGCACATCACAGCAAGTGAAGCTGAATCATACAAACTCCATTAGTCCCACCAGTCAAGATCAAGAACATGAGGAAGGTGACTCAGCCTGCAGTCCTAATAATATGATGGAATCTTTCTAGTTAAGCCCTCAGATAGAGGCAGACCAAATATGTTATATTAATGTGTGATGCAACAATCGATCTTTTGTAACTAAAATCGTGTGACTTTTGGAAACAACTCAAGAAACAAAAGGTGATTTCTCGAGTAATTTCTAAGGGATTCTTCTTCTAAATACGGATACAAGTCTTGGGCATCTTTCCAATTCAATGTTGTCCAGGCAATAAGAAAGGAAAAAGAAAGTGACTCTTTCCCACTTCGATCAATCTGAATATTTATTTGTCCACCCTAAACGAACGTGTAATTATGGACGCTGAAAAGTGTACTAGCAAGAGAATATGGCTCTTGAAATTCCATCTTTTGTTTTTTTTTGTTTGATAATTAAGACGATTTTATTCCACTAATTGCATGATACATCTTCTCGAATGGCAGACATTACAAAATCTGACGCCTCTTCCATCCATGTATAGAAATCCTCTAGGTCCCTAGCATATTGTGCTAATCTATGAGTTACTTAATTTCTTGTCCGTCGTAAGCTAAACTCACATCTTTGAAAATTCTGGCACATCATTCTTACTTCATCAATCAATCACCTATCGCTGACAAGTTCTCCCCTTCTTTTTGTAGCGTTGAGATAATATTTGACGCATCACCTTCAATTATTACATCCCGGAATCCGCATTCAAGACCAAAGAGTACAAGAGTACAGCAAATTCCATCTTTTAATTTGATCCTACAACCTACCAAAGATTCCTTATGCATTAAATCCCGCTTCTCGATAAGAAAAAATCTTTGACAGAAACCTTTCTCATTAGACTACCACCTTAGTATATTCTCCATTTTCTCGTGTTTCCGTCATTGACACGATAGCAATACCTAGTAGTTAATCAAAGCCCGCACCCAGACAAAAAAAATAGTTGGTTCTAGTGAGTAGTGACCACCCAATATTCAATCACTTTTGTAGGAAGTCGGCCGGTCTCAATTAGAAAACGTGCTTCACTTGCCATATAATACTGGACTAACTAATAATGTCACACCAGTCAAAGTAAATGGAAGTAGATAACATAAGATCCAATCACTAAATCACGTTTTTTAACTGTTCAATGTTAGAAAATGCATGCCTTAATAAACACGGAACAGGCGACAGTAACCTGCATGACGCAGGCTAGAACAATTCCAGTGATGAACAGTCGGAAAGATTATTACGTCTTTAATGTGCCCTTGGCATATTGGCAGTCAATTCCCATACTTTAGCAGGTTGGGGCCATGGATTGCTTTACAGCGACTGTGGTTCGTGCCTCGTGGTTCGTGATAAGCTTCAATGCCAAGAAATTTCATCCATCTTTTGTCCAATGTAGCTGCAAGCCCACGGCTACTACAAATACACGTTGAACTGATTTTTAGCAGAGGGTTTGCCTTTTTTTTTTTTTTTTTATAAACGAGGAGTGCATTGTTAATGTAAAAGTTATAAGGTTTTCATTGAGCCATTTTGGCTTTACAATAGTAGCAAGAAATTAAAAATAGAAGTCATGACAACTCATGATTATTACAATAAAAATAACTCTCAAACCGCCGCACAAAACAGATTAGCCCATCAACCTATAAATCTATGGAAGGCCGGTTGTCCAAACAAGGAATACTCGTCGCTGTAAATTCACTTTCATCCACCGCAATCACCACACACCAGTCGCTAAAAAAAGAAAATAAAAATCAATAACAAAGGGCGACGCCGACGACCTAGTCACCCCGCCCCCACCTCACTCCACTCTACCCTCGAAGGTGGTATCCAAATTGATCGAGAATACTCTTATACCCTGCGTTGCCCCCCACCCCCAACCCTCCTAGGGCCCCACTCAGCTATAAATGAGAATTTTTTTTGTAGAACGGATACTTCAATAACTAAAGCACAAATGTACAACCTAAAAGAGTACAAACAAATGTTTGGCCCTCATAACAAAGTACTAAAAGTACAACAAAAAAGCACAAGCTGAAGCTTGACTTTGAACCTTAAACTGACCAACATGGCCTTTACGGAAAACCAAAATGATAAGTATTACCATTGTTAGATTTACAAAATCCAGAAATCAAATGGTAACAAAGTGAAAGAGATGCAATGAGGCATTAATTTCAAGGGCCACATGAAGTGGCAGTTTAGATTACTGCCACGGTTGTCGTCGGATCCAAAGGAGGTAGAGCGAGTTTCCAAAGCCGGATCTGAAATATTTGCAGCTCGAAGGGAGTCCGTAGCCTCCATCTCTACTAGATCCTCCATCTTCACACCACAACCCTGTCATATCAGACATGCGTCAGAGATGTCAACCCACACCAACCGGTACGAAAGTCCGGCGACCATGACAGATCTGAAAAAAAACCTTTCAGATCTGAGGGTAGCGAGTGGGATGGAGTAGATTTGTGACTGAAGACTTTCCGATCTGTGGGTGGGGGTGGAGGAGGGTGGTGGCGAATGGCGGCACAGGTGGGTTGCCGAGGTATGAGAAGCAAAAGATGAGGAAAAAAAAAAAAGGCGCAAGAGAAGAAGGATTACCGGTGGGAGGGCCTTCCCTTCCATCCTCACAGCCATGGACACCGAAGGAGGAAGGGGCGGCTGGGTTTTTAGGTTTGGAAAGTTTGAGATGCAAATGAGAAGTTTTTAGTGGTAATTAGGTTGAGAAGTTTTTAGTGGCTAATTAGGTTCACCAATACATTTTTCAAGCACGTTGTGACGCAAAAGGGCATCCTTAAATTAATACATCTGGCGCCCAGGCCCTATTCCTAAAAGGATTCCTCTAATGTTTCGGCCATGTCAGAGTAGGTAGGCGCAAAGCCCAATGTATAAGGCCGTGTCACTTCCTGTTAGGTTCTTCGTGTGATTCAATGCAATGACATAATGCACAAAACATTCTAGATAGCATAGAATGTGAAAATATGTGTTAGTCGAATAGCCAGCCTCCTTTCTAAGTGATTTACATTGACGGCGAAGACACGGTAATGCAGTTTATGCGTCATGTAAACAATTTTTGCAGAACCTTCGTGCTCCGATTTGGGGTGTGTTCCAAAGAATATTTGGATAATAGGAGAAAGAAATCAAGTCGAGAATAACTTATATTTTCATAAACATTTTGAAAAGTAGCGGGCTCGATTTCGTAGTAAAGTAAAAGAAAAAAAAAAGTAAAACAAAATAATGCTCAGTTGCTTTCCCTTGGGTGTCTTAAAACACAAAAGCATTAACTTACTAAAATAAAGTGGAGGGCAGGGGCGGACCACCCACGTCACCGGTGGGGGCCATGGCACCCCCCAAATTTGAAGAAGTTTTATTTAACTTTTTAAATAATGAATAATCATATTTTAAATAATTATAAAAATGTCACTAGATTATAACATTAATTAAAGTTCTATTTTGTTATATTTTTCACTCTTTGTGCAACCGACCGTCATGTATTTGTATTACTCGTTACCTTACACCATCTTCATTCTTCTAAAATTTAGATTCTAAAACTTCAGATTACATAAAAAACACAAGGAGATCAAAATTAATTCTTTTTTTAGTTTTAAATTCTTATAGTATGTTAACATATACGTTATTATTGTATTTATATGATTGATAATTACATTAGTAATACATCTACACATTAAGAATTAAGTTTCTTTTTCTAAGATTAGTAATTTGTTATTAACTAATCTTACCAAGTCAAATAAGTCACTGTGAATAGTAATTAATTAGTAGCCAAATTGAGCAATTTATTTCGTATTTAACGTAATTAATGATGACCTAATTACAATATTTTTTTATTTTTCATATTTTATCTGAATTTAATCCTTCCAAATTTTTTTTATGTTAGTCATTAAAATTTTTGTTATGGCCCCGCGATTAGACTTTCAGGATCCGCACGTGATGGATGGAGGGTATATCTCTCTCTCTCCCTGACATCGTGTAATCGTTGACTTGTAGATATTCAACTCCGTTAGGTGTATAAATCCCATCTAAAGATAGTTGTGTAAGTGTAATTCAGCTGAGCAATGGCCTACTCAAAACCAATTAGCCATGGGAGTGTTCAAGAGCTCGCCAAAGAGCCCATGTTTGTTGTCCCACAGCGTTTTGTTCAAGAAAATCAAGAACCCTCCATTACCTTAGATGCCACTTCCTTACCTGCAATCCCAGTTGTTGACATGAAACAATTGACTATGGGGGAAGCCAAGGATACTGAACTAGAGAGATTGCACTCAATATGCAAAGAATGGGGCATCTTTCAGGTTTTCTCTACTCTTTTTGTGGTCAAATATCCAGGTTTGTTTGGCTGAATAATGGTGCTTGCTTCACTTTACCTTAAATACGTCGATTTGCAGTACCACCCGTACACAGATACACGGAGAAAGAGGTAGTTTCTGCTCCCAAAAGCCATTTTTATCGCAAGATTAAGAATGCAACCTTACCTTCCTTGTATTCAGAGAGACTGATTCTGTTTAAATCGGCTAAGTTAACTTTATTACCGATCTAAGACTTGCCTTCAGCATATGCTTACAGGAAATTGAACGTTGAGATGATTGTAAAAATGAATTGCAACATACTAGCTAACACAGTTTTGGCTTTTGCGTATAGCTGGTGAACCATGGAGTTAGCTCTTTGCTGCTGGAGAAGGTGAAATATCAGATTGAAGAATTTTACAAGCTTCCTTTGGAAAAGAAAATGAGATACAAACTAAGGCCAGGTGATGTTGAAGGCTATGGGCAAACCATAGTCCACTCTGCAGATCAAAAAGTTGACTGGGCTGATAGGTTTTTTATGATAGTCAATCCTGTACAAAGAAGGAAGCCCTACCTGCTGCCAAAGCTCCCTTCGTCACTTAGGTGCTCTCTCTCTCTCTCTCTCTCTCTCTCACACACACACAAATACAAACACAACACAACACATTGGCGGAGTCAGAAATCTTGTATAAGGTGAACATCAATATTTTAAAGGTATCTTAATATGTTCAGTTCAAAATTAATAAAATTGAAGCTTACAATATTGTTTTGAGAAATAAATTCGTATTTTTTCTTGTGTACTTGCACTCTATTATTAAAACAAATAAAGTATCCCTAAAAAGAATAGATGTATTACCATAAATCTATAGTGACAAAAGCGAATAAATTGAAGTGTTAGAATTTCTGATCATTCTGTGATAGGAATAATTTTGTGTATATTGAAAAATAAAAAACAATGGCTTCAGAAATGTTTTTGAAATCTATAAATCTTTGGAGAGGCATCAAAGTAACAAAGCCATTGGCATAAGACTCATAGTACAAAACTACTTCATGTCAAAGGGTGGAGGTGTGCATGTGCCCACTGTGGTGCCACCTCCTTCCCTCCCCCACTGCACACAGAGATATACTTGTAAAAGTATGCTATATTTGGCCGTCTAGTATCTTGTAAAAATAAGCGCAAGTTTTGTACTCCAAATTATATCCGGTCTAAATCTTGATTTAGATGTCACATCTTCGTGGTATCTGATTTAGCGCATATTTATATGTGTATAAAATTTCGATACATTTATACACATCTATATACAAAATGTAATTCATTGTTTAATATGTACGGACGTATATTTCATCTACGTTTGTACATGTGTGTGAGGGAAAAATAGTAGTGCTTATGTATGTATCCATGCATACAGATATCTCGTGTGCGTTCGTACGAAAGTACGTGACCTAGATTTCTCCTTCTATGAAGGGAGGCCATGGAGTCTTACATCTCGGAGGTTCAGAAGCTTGCCATGGCACTGTTGGGGTTGATGGCACAAGCGTTGAAGATGGACAAGGGAGAGATGGAGGAGATGTTTGAAGATGGGATGCAATCCATAAGAATGACTTACTATCCTCCATGCCCACAACCAGAGCAGGTTGTGGGTCTCAGGCCTCACTCGGACGCCACAGGGATAACCATTCTTCTCCAAGTCAATGGAGTTGAAGGGCTGCAAGTCAAGAGGAATGGAGTATGGATTCCTGTCAAGTTTCTACCAGATGCTTTTGTTGTCAATGTAGGAGACATCCTTGAGGTATGTCTCATTCTCTCCCCTAAAGAAGGAATGAAAAAAGAAAGAGAGAAATCAAATCAAACATACATATGCATACACATATCCATGATGGTTTCTCCCAAAAATTGAATTTTTTTTGTGCTTTACATTTAGCCAGAGTCTGTAGCACGCAATGGACATTATTTGTGGTAGAGATGAGTTCTTTCGAATTTCATCATGGCGAACTGGGTGAAATGCTAATTTTAGTTGCGGCAGGTTGAAATTGGGTTATTGATGAAAGGAATTTTAGTTTGTGGAACCAATTAGTTTAATTTTTTTTTTTTTTTACGTTGAACTAAGAGACTTGAAAAAATCTCTTCATAACTAGGTAATAAAAGGTTAAGAGGGTTACAAGCGCTAATTTATGGTTACCTCCTTGTACGCACTAATTTCGTGTCTAAGTTCCTATACAAAAAAATAAATTGATAAATCACTTAATTAATTGAAAATAAAGGGTTACACAACACACTTATGTTTTTACACAAAATGGATGATAAAATCTTCTAATTCAATCTCAGGATTGACACGATTTAATGGCTGGAATAGTTTGATCTTGAAATGCTAACTTCAACTTCTATAAATCCTTACGGTTGAAATATCGTCCAAGTGGTGCTTGTTCGAGGGTTTCGAGACTTTATCTCGAACAAATGTGGCGATCTTAGATTTGTAGAATCACTAAAGGTGAAGGCGAGTTTCTCTTGAATTTCAAATTTAAAAAGAAATTAACATTTGTAGCCTGAAAGTGTTTGATTGAAAAACAGTACTAGATTAAAGCGTATTGTTCTTTGACTCAAGTACAAAGTCGAAGAATTTTTTAGACAAAATGTACATGACGAGGCCCTGTGTCTCAGTCTTCTCTACCTCCATACCCTTTAGTTACAGGCTAGATATGGTAGGCATAATATAGCAAAAACCAATGACTTCGGGTTTTTCTGATCAATTAAAGTGATTTTTATTTAACTTTAGTTAACTAAACAACTACTAGTAAAAACTTCACTTTATTCAGATATATGTGGTGTTATAGAACTATGCCAATGGGCCAAACTAGTTTGTTAGGCCATTAAGTTTAGCCGAATTCTTCTTATTTAATTTTGTCCAAACTTCACTTTTTTAGGTTGACCCATTTCCATGGCAATACTTGAATCCGCTTTTCTCGCAACGTTGAATATTTGACTAGATAACAATATTTTATATTATTGAGTAGAAAAGTATTTACTCAATTAAAAATAAAGTGGGCATGCTTACTGAAAATAAAGTGCGCATGCTTACATAGATAGACCAAGGCTCACATAAGTTTTTAGGTTAAGTTGGACTCATTTAATATATTTGTTCTATCTTGGTAGTCGACAATTAAAATTCTGTTATCTCTCTAATATACTTTTTAACCATAAACAGAAACACACGAAAAACTTTTGAGACTACATCGGTATATAAGATCTTCACGAAATTGGATTACCAAGCACCAATATGTATCATACTAACTTGACAAGGGTCTAACAACTCTCGCGTGCACCTTAAAAATATCTACCTCACGTACAATGAAAGCTCCATTTGAGCGCTACTCTGCTCTGCCTAGAATGTCGACCGGTCTTTCAAGACCACCAACATGAAAGCAAGCGCAGTCGTTAGCATAGGTGTTAATACAAAACCAACAGAGACAACAGTAGTTGATTGCCAGCAAGAAAGTCCATTCATGGAGGATGATCCTGAATAGTCGTAAACGCCCAAGTCAATTGGTCTTTGATTTATCCGGCTGGGCATCTTATCTTATTCATACTATTCAAAGCAAGATTAATAACTCGCACACGTATCTCGTGGGGTGGGCCAAGGGCGTGGGTGAGTGTTGGTTCATGTAGCTCATTTCTGAGGACATGGTTGCAGCTAAAAGGTTTTCTTACATGTGTTTTGCTAACGTCAACTTTACTTGGAAAAAAGGACGAGATTGTTGAATTGATGTGGAGGAAAAATTGCCACCAACTGTTTGGTTCTATTGGCATCGTGATGAATTGTATCAACATATAGCGACTCTTGTGGTAGACGTGAAGCATTGGAAAGACACCAAGCTAGTTGATGGCGTGTTTTCCTTGGAGACAAGGAAACTTCTTACTACGCGCCGATGTCTTTTCTGACAGTTTTACCAAAGGTCTCATTTCTAAAAAGTTTTAGATCCGATTTTTTCTGCTATATTATTTTGCTCCATTAATATATTTCTCAAAGATATCCACTTGGTGATGGTGCACCTCACCTTATCTCTTATCGATTTGCTAATGGCTTCCATGTGAGGTAGAGTGTTAACTATGATATACGTTGTTGGGTTCATTCTATAAGAACTTAAAATTTTAAAGTAGATCGAACTTATGGTTAAGTTAATGTGCACGACTATGCATAAATGTCCACAGTGCAAAATTTTGCTATTATTATAAAGGGTACAAAACGTTCAAGCGCAATGAGTTGAACCCAAGAACTTTGCACAAGTAAATCCCTAATATATACAATGTTAAGTTAGCAATTTTTGTAGAAAATTAAAAATGTTGGTGACTTTGTTGGAAGCATTGATTCATCATTCGTTTTAGATCATACGATAACTTAACATAGAAAAAGAGCTTTCATTGCCCAAGGTCTTGGATTCAAATCATCACATCTGCATTTGGTCCCCTTCGTGTTAATGCTTTATGCAATCTGTTTATTTGTTGTGGTGCATCTAGTTGATTTGTTTGTACGTACAATCAGCATTTTGTATTGCTTGAATTTTTCTTTAACAACATACGCAAAGTGTTAAGTAGTGAAAAAATTGTTTACCCCATTTTCTAAAAGCTTGAACTTCAAGAACAGTTGATAACATTATTATGTTTGTTATATGTCTTACGAATTTGCAGATATTAAGCAACGGTATTTACAGCAGCGTTGAGCACAGAGCAACTGTTAATTCGGCGAGAGAGAGGATCTCGACTTCCATGTTTTTCAACCCCAAGTTCCATGCAGAGATCGGACCTGCAACTAGCCTTATAAATGCGAAAAACCAGCCATTGTTCAAGAGAATTGGAGTGGAAAAGTACGTCCAAGAATACTTCTCATCTAAACCCAGTGGAAAGTCCTTCTTGGATCTAATGAGGATCGAAAATGGAGAGGCTGCAATACTCAATTGCCAAAGCCAAAGCTAAGAAAATAGTGGCTTACCATACTAAAAAGTAAATCTATATTAGTCCTTGAAAAGTTTGCCTTGACTACACCGTAATTCTTTATACTTTACGTGTAACCTATGGTAGGCACGTGGAAATTACAAAACTGCCTTTGTCACTAGTGATGAAATGCTTACGACGTAGCTACAGAAAATATCTATTTTTTTGTCCCTCTGTATGATCAGAAAAAAGAATTGCTTATAGTAACAGAGTGGCGGATCATTGGCTTTTACATTATACCCTTTTGTTGATTATGTTGTGGTAGCTTACAAGGGAAAATAATACGCCCGATATGACATGTGATTTGTGGTTAGGGGATGGTAGTATGGAGCGCCCTACCCCGCCAAGCCATATGCCAAGTTGCCCCATATCCATATATTGCCCCGTCTCTGATTTAATCTACTCCACACATCTCATGTAGATCCAACCCACCCCATTAACTTGGTTTTATACGAGTTAATCCGGTTAGTTTATATTTTTTTTTTGGTTTAAACCAGTACCTTTTTTTTTTGACAAAAACTATTTTCTTTATTTCGGTAGTGGTAATAGGCGGTTGTGGCTGACAGGATTGGACTGCAATGATGGGCGGTAGCAGCAGTGGCAGCAATTACCGACGGCAGTGACTACCTATATTTTTGGCCTGCTACGATCGAGGTGGCTGCAAGAATATTTCAGCAATGGAATGTAAGGCAGTGACAGTCGGTGACAGCGATTGCGAGGGAGGGCCACAGTGGTTGTCAAAATTTGCTATTGGTTGTTTACAAAGGATGGTGGCGGTCAGAGGCAGCCCCCTGTGGCAGATCCCTTCGAGGGAAGCCTCGGCCCGACCCCATTTAGGCTGACCCCTAGGGGAAGGCCTCAGCCGACACCCTCTAGGCGAAGGCGCATTCTAAATTTCAACACTTAGAACATTTTTGTGCTAGAGGGGCGGCATGTGACCTGAACGTGTGCCTTGGGTTGACCGGCTTTGTTGCGTTCAACTTTGACTATTAATTTTTTTTTTACGTGCCGCGGAAGCAAGACCCAATCGGTGTCAACGGTGTGTGGCTAGGATGGGATAGGCAACAACGTTTGACTACGGTAAGGGGCATTAAATTGTCATGCTAACTATCCTATAACCATAACCATACTACATAAGACCCAAAACAATATTACTTTTCAAGATATGAACATCCGCATTTGCAGTGGTGACTAAGGATATCATACACCCAAATTGCAAAAGTGATACAACAATCTTCAATTTTGTCACCAAATTTGTGTTTCAAGTCCTTCGCAAGATGAAGGTTCATGATCGGATTATCGAATGAAAATATCAACGTGTATTGCCCCGTGCACGTAATCAGGCGCAATCCACATAACCAATGACTTCGGGTTTTTCCAATCAATTAAAGTGATTCTTATTTAACTTTAGTTAATTAAACAACTACTAGTAAAAACTTCACATTATTCAGATATGTGCTGTAATAGAACTATGCCAATGGGCCAAACTAGTTTGTTAGGCCATTAAGTTTAGCCGAATTCTTCTTATTTAATTTTGTACAAAATTCACTTTTCTTGGTTGACCCATTTCCATGCAATACCTGAATCGATTTTCTCGTAACGTTGAATATTTGATTAGATGACTTAATTTTGTAGTATTGAGTAGTAAAGTACTTGTACTACTCAATAGAAAATAAAGTGGGCATGCTTACATGGTTAGACCAAGAGTCTGTTTGGAATCACTTACAGTTTTGATTTTCAGTATCTCAAAAAAGAAAAATAAAATCAGTTTAATTTTTATTTTTTACAAAAATAAATGGGTGATTACCCAGTTTTTAATTGAATTTTTTTTAGTGTTTGATTATTCAGTTTTTATTTTTGTGGTGGTGGCCGTGGGGGTGGCGGTGGTGGAGGCCGCAGTGGCGGATGGGCGGGTAGGTACGGGTGGCGGTGCCAACTGGCGATAACGGTGGCAGTGGCAGTGATGGTCTCAAAATAAAAACTAATATTAGAAACCCAAAACTCCAAAATGAGCGTTTTAAAAAATAGCCCTGTTTTAAAAAATGATTTTCAATAGTGAAGGAAAAAAATGAAATTTATGTGTCAAATGCATTTTTTTCTTTAGTTTACAAAATTGGAGAAAAAAAACTGAAAATTAAATGTTACCGAACCCTATTGAAGTCTTACACAAGTTTTTGGTCGAGTTGGACTCATCTAGTATATTTTTCCCGTCTTGGAGGTTGACAATTGACTCCTTATTATCTTTCCAACATACTTTTTAACCATAATTCTGAAGACAAAGACAAAGAAACGCACGCAAAACTTTTGAGACTACATCGGTATAAGATCTTCATGAAATTGAATTACCAAGCACCAATATGTAACATACTAACCTGACAAGGGTCTAACAACTCTTCGCGCACACCTTAAAAATCTCGACTTCGCGTGCGATGAAAGCTCTATTTGAGTAGAGATATCAATGGGACGGGCTTGGGCTGGCCTAGCCCGGGCTCAGCGGGCCAGAAGAGGGCCAGGGCCAAACCGGGCTTCGGGCCTTGCAAACCAGGCTGGGCCGGGCCCAATGTGAGGATATCCTGGCCGATCCAAGCCCTAGGCCCTAACTTCAAAGCCGAGCTTAGGCCAGGCCTGAGCCTGAATAAAAATTTATTTTTTTAAAATTTTTTTTTATTCATGTTTTATATTATGAAAACAAAATAAATTTAAATAAATTTGTTCATAAACTCTTCTCCTTTTATCTTCGTAAGCGTCAATTGTGCTTTGAATAGCGAACGAGCACAATTGGTCTTGGATTTATCCGGCTGGGCATCTTATCTTATTCATACTATTCAAAGCAAGATTAATAACTCGCACATGTATCTCGTGGGGTGGGCCAAGGGCGTGGGTGGGGGAGAGTGTTGGTTCATGTTGCTCATTTCTGAGGACATGGTTGCAGCTAAAAGGTTTTCTTACATGTGTTTTACAAACGTCAACTTCACTTTGGAAAAAAAGGACGAGATTGTTGAATTGACGTGGAGAAAAAATTGCCACCAACAGCTTGGTTCTATTGGCAACGTGATGAATTCTTTCAACATATAGCGACTCTTGTGGTAGACGTGAAGCATTGGAAAGACACCAAGCTAGTTGATGGTGTGTTTTCCTTAAAGACGAGAAAACTTCTTACTATGTGCCGGGTGTCTTTCCTAACGGTTTAAGCTTTACAGCTCAAGATGATACCAAAGGTCTCATTTCTGAAAAGCCTTAAGTTTGATTTTTCCGGCTATATTATTTTGCTCCTTTAATATGTTTTTCATATATGTGCGCTTGGTGGTGATGCACCTCAGCTTATCTCTTATTCATTCGTTAATGGCTTGCGTATGACGAAGAGCGTTAAATATGATATACGTTATTGGGTTCATTCTACAATGACTTAAAATTTTAAAGTTGAAGGAGCTTATGATTAAGTTAATGTGCGCGACTATGCATAAATGTTGACAGTGCAAATTGTGCAATTAATATTAAGGGTACCAGATATTCAAGCGCAATGAGTCGAAGCCAAGAACTTTGCACAACTAAAGCCCTAATATATACAATGTTAAGCTATCATTTGTCGTAAACGATAAAAAATGTTGGCAGCTTTGTTGGAAGCACGGATTCATCGTACGTTTTAGAGCTGATGATAACTTAACATGAAATTAGAACTCTTATTACACACAGTCTTGGATTCAAATCATCACATTTATATTAGGTCCTCTTCGTGTTAATACTTCATGCAATCTGTTTATATGTCGTGGTGTATTTTAATTTGTCTGTACGTACAATCGGTAGCTTGCATTGCTGGAATTTTTCTTTAACAACATATGCAAAGTGCTAAGTAGTGATAAAATTGTTAGTCCATTTTTTAAAAACTTGAACTTTAAGAGCAGTTAATAACTTATTATTATGTTTGTCTACGTGTCTTATGAATTTACAGATATTACGCAACAGTATTTACAATAGCGTTGAGCACAGAGCGACTGTTAATTCGACGAAAGAGCGGATCTCGACTTCCATGTTTTTCAACCCCAAGTTCCATGCAGAGATCGGACCTGCAACTAGCCTTATAAATGCGAAAAACCAGCCACTGTTCAAGAGAATTGGAGTGGAAAAGTACGTCCAAGAATACTTCTCATCTAAGCCCAGTGGAAAGTCCTTCTTGGATCTAATGAGGATCGAAAATGGAGAGGCTGCAATGCTCAATTGCCAAAGCCAAAGCTAAGAAAATAGTGGCTTACCATACTAAAAAGTAAATCTATATTAGTCCTTGAAAAGTTTGCCTTGACTACACCGTAATTCTTTGTACTTTACGTGTAACCTATGGTAGGCACGTGGAAATTACAAAACTGCCTGTCACTAGTGATGAAATGCTTACGACGTAGATACAGAAAATATCTGTTTTTTTGTCCCTATGTGTGATCACAAAAAAGAATTGCTTATAGTAACAGAGTGGTGGATCATTGGCTTTTACATTATACTCTCTTGTTGATTATTGATATAGCTAAAAATATCCCTCCAATCTACGGAAGACATGTGGCAGTTATGACACGTAACCCATACTGGCTCATTACTGATATGGCATTTACCGTATCAATCACCGGGCAGAATCCTAAAGAGGCTCTGACTCTATCAGTTCAGATTGACATGAGATCCTCTAGGATCCTAATTAGATTCTGATTAGAGTTGGTCAAAGCCCAGTCCTACTAGGACTCCTCTTTCTATCACTATATAAAGGGGTCAATCCCCACAGGT
Organism: Escallonia herrerae; assembly: GCA_033070095.1. Lineage (NCBI taxonomy): Eukaryota > Viridiplantae > Streptophyta > Magnoliopsida > Escalloniales > Escalloniaceae > Escallonia > Escallonia herrerae. The sequence continues at coordinate 100,280 of JAVXUP010000123.1, forward strand.
AAAGACATGTTCACACACATCACACATTGTGTCTTACTACTTCTTCAGAGTTCTACATTGTTAGTCATCTCTGACTTAAGTATCGGAGCGTTCCTCCCCCGGAACCCCACCCGGCGGTCACTCCGTGTTCTCTTTTGCAGGCCTGATTTCTGGTGTGGTTCCCGATTCAGTTTTTAGCTGCAACAATTATGTTGTGGTAGCTTACAAGGGAAAATAATATGCCCTGTATAACTGTTTGCATTAGAAAATATTTTTTTCACTAATGACTTCACTTTGATTAAATGTCATTAAATGACATTTATTTACATTTTTCACATCGTACGCTTCGTGTGTGATTTTGACACCTTGTTCATTAGGTGCGACTCACGGCGACACACTCCTTGTACCTCGACTACCCAACTCCTTATTGTCCACCAAAACACTAACTGTCGGCGTGCCCGAAAACCACCAAAAGAGGGGAAGTGGCCTTGGCCTTTCCTTTGAGGGAATGTCTTAGCCTTGGCCACTCCCTAGGGTTGGCCTCAGCCTCTCCAAGGAGGTTAGCCTTAGCCTTCCCCCAAAAGTTGGCCTTCAACCTCCCCTTTCATGTGCATTTGTCTTCACGGGGTGCTGCGTCTTCGCGATGCTCACCAATCTTCGCACACCAACCTCATAACGTCCATCGTCTGTGACCTGTGGCCACGCATTTCCTCTGCGATGCCTGTCGCCCAAAGTATCGAGCTACCACCGAGTGACCCTTCACCAACGACTGCGTATCATCATTCCCAACTTTTCCATTCCTAAAGTTTGCATTTATCATTTTGGTACAACATACACACTTGACTCACTCCCCGTCTCCAGTGCAATAGACGTGCGCCCGTGCTCTATCTCCGTGACTGTCGTTGCCTCGCCCATGCGCCACTTCCATAATGCGTGTCCCCGACACCAGGTATTGTCTCGTGCCATTGGCATCTCGTCGATGCACCACAATCACGTTACAGGCCTTCGTGCACCATACTCATTCACCACACCATGTGACCCCGGCATGAACGTGGAACATGCTTCGACCCACTCTTTAAAGTGTGCAGCATTCCAAGGGGCTCTACTCGCAGTGCTCTGGCACAAGGACCCTTCGCAGTGGGATAGGCTCATTACCACAAGGCTATCGTCGCATGGGGTGACTTGCATGACACTAGGCACTGAGCTGCGACTATGTCCACTCATGTTACTCGTGATCATCGGTGCCCCCAGGACGATGACCCCCGGGTCACTCTGGGACGGGTAGCAGGTCTTTCGAGGGCATCTTGCCTAGTCCACTTGGCAATTGGTTACAGTGGCAACCCTCGCTGCTGTCAGGTTCTCTACGCGTCTTTTGACGCACACTTGTAGGATTCAGTAAGGGCTTGGCCGGTGGCTGGGGCAAAGGGCTTACTCTGATCATGCCGTCACGGTGTCTTCAGTCTTCTCAGACAGGTAGAGCGATGATGTGTAGGGCAAGGTAGTACAAATTTGGGAACCGGCAATCCAACGAAGAACCGGTATTTTTAGACCCCCTGATGACCTGTCACTCACAAAGGATGACATGTGGCACTTGATGACACACGCACATTGTTTCCTATAAATAGTAGACTTTGGACTTCATTAAAGGTACTTTTCACTCATTCTCTCAAAATCACTTTCTCACTCTAGAACTCAAGAGCTCTTGGATTCTAGAAAGAGAAACACAAGTTGACACAATCTTGGACATAGCATTGGACCGTAGCATTGGACGCTGACTTGGACCTCGACTTGGACTGTCGATTGTCGGCCCTGTTCATCTCAACCTTGTCTCTATAGTGCTGCCATTCCTCGCGGCTTGTCTGGAAAGCCTTGCTCTCTGCTCTTACTCCACCCTCACTGTCTCTCACTTGGTACATTTGGAAGCTGACTCAGACTGTAGCCTTTGTGGCACCTCCACATAGGTACGAACCCACTTTCCTTGGTATCACAAACCATATCCAGCCTATATATTCTACCAACAATTTTGGTAGAAACCTCTCATGAATTAAATAGGTTTGAAATCTATATTAAGACCTAGATGGGAGTAAATTATCCTTCTTTTTTAGAGGATGAGAAAGGAAGTAAAATTATTCCTTTCCACGATCGATAAGCCATCTCTCTCTCTCTTTAGTTTCTCTCAATGCCCCTAACCACCTCACACCACCATCAACACTAAGAACCCGCCTTTAGAGCCACCGCCCTCTCTGGTGTCTAACTTGCTTCTTGTTCACCTAGCCTAACCTGTCCCTCCCTCCCTCGATTAGGACCACTGATTATGTGGTAATAATGTTGTGCGGTGGCTGATTGAATTCAACGGTGACCGATGGAGAGATCTGTGATAGGGTGATTGGGTATGTTGCGGCTGCGACGGTGGGTAGGGGGTGTGTTTGGTGGTCGTGCGGTTAGAGGTGGAAGTAGCTCATCGAATGATCGTTGTTGGTGGTCGTCATTTGGTTTGAAATGGCGGCCATGGGTGAGGGAGGGTCTTTTTCAAGGTGAGATTATGGACCATACCCATTTCTATTGATTAGAAAAGGATTAGGAATTGGTGGTTGTGGGTGAAAGATTTATGGCAGAGGCGGCGGTTATCCAAAGGTCGACGTTGGTGGTCGCTATTCCATTGGAGGGTATGCTGTGGGTTTCGAAATTTGTGGAAATGGGTGGCTAGGGGTGGTCCTGGGTGGCCAGTGATGGTAGGTCATGGTGATAATGTGAGTGGTGGTTACGATGGTGGCACGCAGGTAGTGGCTTCGGTCGGAGGCTGTGGCCCGTTAGGCAATGGTTCCAGTTAAAGGAGGTGACTGCGGGTTGGGAAGATGATTAGTCAGGGAGAGAAAAAGGGGTGAGGAAATGACATGGAGGCCCTGATGTTAATGATTGGTGCCATTTTGAGCTCATGTGGAGAAAAGGTGGATATAACAGGTAAAAGGACCATTTTTCCCTTTAAAAAGTAACAGAAGTATGGTGAAAGGCCAATTTGACTATCATTTGGTGCTAGGTACCAAGATTTTAAATGTTTTGGTGCTGGATGTCAAAATTAGAACTACAAGGTACTGGGTACAACTGACCGTTAAGAATGAGATTTAGCATAAAATTAATCCCCAGATGCGTAACAATTGAAATTTCAAGTGTCTTGATACCACTTGCCTAATTTTTTTCCAGTTAATTACACAAGGAGTGCCCAAATTTACCTGTGGTAGCGTTCGGCACATAAAGTTTATTTGAGCTATCTCAATCCTACAATCTTGCATAAGTGTTGCACATAACAACCTCCTACCATTTTCTGAGCAAATAACTTATCCCAGAGGTTATTTGGCTCTACTTTGGGGGTTATTTTCGGCAAATCATTTTTTTTCCTCTCTTTATTTCTAATCCAACACCACCTCTCTCTCCACACACCATACCCGCACCACCCTCTCTAAGCTTGCCATCATCCCAGTCCTCTCATTCGACCTCTCCAAGATATCAAGAAACATGAGGAAACCCTTGATCTCAGATCTGCCCCCCATTGACACCTTCTCCCAATCGTCCATCGTTGCATCATCACCAACCATGCCGGCAAGAAGCTCTTTTCTAGAAGAAGATAACCGTGCCCACTAAGCACGGCCCTCAATTCACCCCCTCCGCCCTATCAACATCTTCATCATCATTACCCTAAGCCCAGTGACATGCATCCTACAACCACCTCATAACCACCCCACAGCCACCAGACAAATCACTACCCAGGCTAGACACTACACCAAATGCACAATCACCATCACCATTATACTCAACAACCACCTCCTCTGTCAATCACCATACACTCTAGTACTGGCAATTGCATTTTGGGAATTGTGTTGGGTTTTGAATCAGCAAGGGTAGGTGTGGTGGCTAATAGCGAGGAGGACATGGCGGTAGGTGTGGTTGTGGATAGGAAGAGGTGGCTGGCGATTAGGTTTTGAAATCTCGATGAGTGGGTTTTAAATTAGCAGACGCGGGTGTGGTGGCTAACACTACAAGAAAAAAAGCTTTTAGCGACTGAGAAATCCGTTGCTAAAAGCCCAAAATCCGTCGCTAAAAGTCTCTCGTATAAAAGCCCGTTACTAAAAGTTTGGCAACGGAATTTTTAAATCCGTCGTCTAATCTTGCACTTTTTGCGACGGAGTTATTTACTAATTAGTAACCGAATATCCGTCGCTAATTATATTTTATGTATTTTAATTATTACAGTAACGAGTATGTGGTAGTGGTAGGTGGGGGTAGTGTGGGTTGTAGTGACGGGTTGGAAGTTAGGAAGAACGAGATGACAGAAAACAAGAACAAAGGAAGGGAGAAAAAGAGAAGAAAAGTAGAAATTTTCTGTTTATGTAAAATCTACAATACCCCTTCAAATTTTGCAACCTCATCATCCCAATGAAAATTTTGGTTAGTATTTGGTAAGAGGGTTTTAGATGCTGCACTTTGTGGTGTGAGATAACTAAAATAAACTTGATGGTGCGGAAAACTACCGTGAGTAAATTTCGAGGCGTCTCGCATAGTTAACCCTTTTATCTTGAAAACCTTGTGATAATCCATGTTTGAAAAAATGTGGTTAAGAATAGTAATGAGATGTGAAACGTCCTATGTTTCATATATTTTGTCCCTTGACCTTCAACAAAATCATATCAATCAATGACTACACTTGACATTTACCTTATGGTAGGTGATATACCTCAAATAAAACTCTCAATTATTGGGGAATACCGGCAATCCTAGTTGAACTGGAAGACTGATAGTTATCTTATCAGAGATCAGGACGCGATCCTAAAGGATCCTAATGCGATCCTAACACATCTAGTCTACGGCCCAGTCTTACTAGGGCTCTTCTTCCTACCGCTATATAAAAGGGTCTACCCCCCAGGTATAAGAAAAACTACACACATTCATGCTTTTTCAGAGTCATTATCATGTAGCTGCGCTCTGACTTAAGCATCGGAGAGTTCTCCGCCGGGAACCCCACCCGGCGGTCACTCTTTTTCTGTCTTGCAGGTCATCGGTCCAGACTCGGGTTCCGCAACGTACGCGGGACATATTTTTAGCAGCAACAGTAGGGATCACGCCACACAAATCGTGCCCATAGAGAGAGAGCAAATTTGTGGGTAGGGAAGACAGAGAAACCACCGATATGGGCATGAACTACAACTCTACAAGCTTAAACCCATTCAGGAGTATTCTCCGGAAGCACAACTTGTAACTCTACAAGTTTTAACAAGCTTCAAACTCAACCGGATCGATTACTTTTAATTGAAGGTGTAGATCTTCTAAGCAAGGGTATTTAGGTCATACTAGCCAGTTAAGGACTTTTGAGTAATTTGTGACAGATCGTAAACTTTGTAATTGCTCTATTCTCTAGACCAGATATAGGTTTGAAGTGAAACTTCGTCTGTTAGTTGGTTTCCGTATTTCGTTTTGAGTAAAAGTTTAGAAAAAAAAAAATCTGTCACTTTAGAGGAAGGTCTCTATTGCTTCTCCATTTAACCAAGCATTATAGGGATTATCTAAACAACGTGACTTGATGTATATTTTCCTCAAGCAAATTGATTTTTGATTATCAAAAGGTGACTCATTATTATTCTCCGCTCCTGTTCACAGCACCCTAAGCAGAACCAAAAATATCTCATTTATCCTTAAATCCTAATTTGGCTATTTCATCCTCAACTCTGGATAGGCAGGATAGTATGACACCCTTGAACACCCTTTTTAAAGATGTGTGCTAAATCACATAACTCATGGGTTTTGCACCAATTTGAACTATAAAACAATAGAATTTGAGTTTACTATATTAAGCATGATAACATTATTGGCCCCATTCTCTAAAAGTTTAAGTTTTTAGAGTAGATAATAACTTAACATGGTACCAGAGCTCTGAGTTCGATTCTTTCCGCTTGCATATCTGGTTCCCCTTTAATGCCTTTATCATACTACTGTTTGCACTTAGTTTATTTTGGACTTAATTTGTCTCTTCATGTACAATCGGAAGCTTGCACGTATAATATTCTTGGATTCATTCTCTAACAGTTTAAACTTTTAGAGTATATAGTAACTAAACACACTAAAATGTTACATTTCCTACTCTATTCTAAAGACTACAAAAAGTTGAAAAAGTTAAATGGAACATAAATCCTGAAACAAATAGAGTATTACTTAAATTCATTGCGGTAACTTGATCATTGACCTTCTAATTATAGAACAAACTATATACAAGTGAAGCTGAAATATACAACTTGCCATCTAAGGTCCGTTCACTGTACACCAAAATGATGCTTGTTAGGGGGGTTTTCGCTGCAACTATGAGTTTTAGCGACAAACTCTTCAGAGTTTAGGCCATGTGCCAACAGTTGCCATTTTTTGGGGAAAAGGAGGGAATATATTAACCTACTCACTTCTATTCCATAGCTGAAATTCTATATTTATATATGGGTACGCTGGTTCAATCTGGCCCATCAATTTCAATCAATCCGCCATTGAAAGAAGGTCTAGATTTGGAAGGAGGAACATAATAGCAAGCATACAGGCCTTGAAATTGCAGGCATGTTTCAGTCATCACTGCTGACGATTTTAATGTTCTAGTGATTACTACTTAACACTCCCCACCACAGACACACAAACACGAAAGAAGAAAAATGGGGTTCCAGTGACTATCGAATAGTCAAATAAACTTGTAGGTAGTTGGCCGGTCTCAGTCGGAGAACGTGCTTTACTTCCTATATAATAACAGCCTGATTGATAATGGTAGACAAGTCAAAAAGGATGTGGACAGGGATAACATAAAAATCGCATGAATAAAGCACGTTTTTAGCTGTTCATCATAAAAAAATTCTTTGCCTTAAAGAAACACATAACAGGTGACAACAACCTGCATGATGCAAGCAAGAACAGTTAGTGATAATGATCAGAAAAAGTCATTCTTTTAATGTACAAAAGCTTATTTTTATCCACCATATCATTAATTAAACTAACACCGACGGTCATTCATGGTTCTTTTGTTCTAGATTGATGTTTCAGGATAAACTTCAGTGGCAAGAAATATCATCGTTTTCCAATATAGCGGCGAGCCTGCAACTCATATCAGTGTGACAATGTTCGTTTCACGCTAGTAAATTATGTGGTACAGTAGGTAAACTTCTCTAATCTTGTCAACTTGAATAAACTGATGAAATCTCATATGGTTGAGTTCGTAAAGAGATCCGATGAGTCATTTCTTCACGTATATTTCTGCACAGAGGGTTATTTCTTCTGTGTCATAACAGTTGAGATGATCGTGCATCAGTGCGCATTATCTAATTCAGTTAGTAAAATCTCCATTGTACTCAGAATCATGGAGTAATTTTCACCTTCTTCTGGATATGAAGTTGCTTCTGTAGTTAGACCTAGAGTAACTTTTCCTGTAGCCAATCGCTTGTTTATGCATTAACTATGACGATGAAGGTGGTAATGCACATGAAAACGCTCTTTGAAAAAAATTATCTTCAACCGGGAGTTTGAACATGGATTGATGGCAAATTCAAAGAGAGAATGATGCAATTGGTATAAGCTTTTATTTGAGATGCACCGTCTATTTGGAAAAACACTCTGCATTAGCTTGCTAAAAACTACTCACATGGAAATTTTTGAGAAATTTTAAAGAATTTGCAAGGCTTAGTAAGCTGGAAAAATGAGAAAGATCAAATGAGTAATTTTTTTTCTCTTGCAGACACTTATTTATTTATCTTAATATGCAAAATACACTACAAGTTTGATGAGTTCTTTTTGTATTTGTTTTCTTTTTGACACCGCAATCATTTATCCACATGCTACAATCATAAATAATTGTACCATGTGCATAAATGGTTGTACATGGGAAATGCCAATGGCAAAATAAAAGTGTCAAAGGTTTTGCGTCTAGGGTTCAAATTGCCTTGAACAAAGAAATAAAGTGAAACATCACTCTAATAAGATAATGTGACCATTTACCGAAAGAAAATGTGGCCATTGACCAATGAAATGTCTTAACCTAGATATACACCTATAAGTGTATATATACCCATCTTAAGGTTGTTTCTTTGTATATTTCAGCCGAGCAATGGCCTCCTCAGAAGCAATAAGCCATAGGAATGTTCAGGTGCTTGCCAAAGAACCCACGTTTGCCCTCCCACAGCACCACATTCAAGCAAATCAAGAACCAACCGTTGTCTTAGATGGTACAAATAGTTTGCCTGCAGTCCCTGTTGTTGACATGAGACACTTGATTATGGGGGAAGCCAAAAAGTTTGAACTAGAGAGGTTGCACTCGATATGCAAAGAATGGGGCGTCTTTCAGGTATTCACTCTATTCTTTTTGAAGCAACAAGATACATGAAAGGGTACTTAAATATCAAGAGGTTTGTTTGGAAAATTAACTCATAGTAGTTTTGGTTCTGTATAGCTGGTAAACCATGGAGTTAGCTCTTTGCTGGTGGAGAAGGTGAAAAGCGAGATTGAAGCATTTTTCGAGCTTTCACTGGAAGAAAAAATGAGATACAAGCTAAGGCCAGGTGATTTTGAAGGCTACGGGCAAACCCCGGTCCATTCTGCAGATGAAAAAGTTGACTGGTCTGACAGGTTTTTTATGATAACCAATCCTGTTCATAGAAGGAAACCCTACCTACTGCCTGAACTCCCATCATCACTTAGGTTCTCTCTCTCTCTCTGTCTCACACACACACACACAAAAACGTGTGCGTACACACAGATAAGCATGAAAGACATACTATATGTGGTTGTCATGAGTGGTTCAGACCTTGACTTCTATGTCAGCTCACTGTGATTGCGGGGAATGTTTTGTAATGTGTGGAAGCTTGGAACAATGTCGTGTGGAGATGAAAGGTCGCAGGGGCTTCAGTCGCCGGCTCCTTGATCTTCGGCTCCATCGCGATGGCTTGAGTCACCAATTTCCTTGATCTTCGACACGTACTGAGCAGCACCAGCCTCTATAACTACTCTTACGACTTTAAGCAACTTCATACATGTTCACGAATATTGTTATATAATCCAAACGTAAACCCAAGTCGTGACCTAGTACTTAGATTTTAGGGACTCACTGTCTTAATCCATGAGTTAGGGTGTGCCACATCAATTGAATAATGAAATATATATATATATAGAGAGAGACCACCAAAAAGTTGTCCGGATGTGTATATAAGGTATTTCTGTTTGGGTGCAGGTAGTCCGCATCTTCACCGACATATTTCACTAAGCCTCTCTCCGAGACAGTGCCCAGATAGCTACCCCATCAGCTGAGATAGCCCTACGTGACCCCTCCCACAATCTTTTAGGCTGTTATAATAACTAATAAGTGTAAATCATCCTCCAGCACAGCTTATGGATGAAGTTCTCTTCTTTTTCTTTAACTATGTTAAAAGAACTTGTTTTTAGTGTTAACAAAAATTTTACTAGATGTGCTTAGTAACTATTAACTATCAAGGAAAGTTGTAGCTATATTCTTACAACCGGGTAGCAGCAAAAATTCTTTCAATAGAAATACGTTTAAACTTGAGTTATTCTTTTATGAAGGGAGGCCATGGAGTCTTACATCTCGGAAGTTCAGAAGCTTGCCATGAAACTGTTGGGGTTGATGGCACAAGCTTTGAAGATGGACAAGGGAGAGATGGAGGAGATGTTTGAAGACGGGATGCAGTCCATAAGAATGACTTACTATCCTCCATGCCCACAACCAGAGCAGGTTGTGGGTCTTAGGCCTCACTCGGACGCTACAGGACTCACCATTCTTCTCCAAGTCAATGGAGTTGAAGGGCTGCAAGTCAAACGCAATGGATTCTGGATTCCTGTCAAGTTTCTCCCAGATGCTTTTGTTGTCAATGTTGGAGACATCCTTGAGGTTTGTCCCATTTTCTCTCTCAAACAAGAAATAAAACGGCAAAAAAAAAAATTGAAGAAATTATTGTACTCTCTTATATGCTATTTTCCCCTAAAAATAAATTTTTATTGTGGGTTCACATTAAACGGCAAATAATAATTGATACCAGATAGTTAATGTAAAAACTGACTATTAATTTGCATTATTTTGTAAATAAATTTATACACGTGCAAGCACAAATTACTCCTTAGATTACTCTTAGATTCCATAATTGATTCCTAAATTTACTCCTCAAATCACGATAGTCATACATAAACATGAAAATTATTTTTTTTGATATGAGAGTTTTCCTATATGGCAAGGAATGTTAATTGGAGCATGAAGGAGTGCAAAATAACTTCGTTTGTTGTAGTGTCATTCAATTAAGCTGATAAAGAAGGAAAAAATTTGGCTGCTACGTGGGTCGAAAGAATCTTCCTCCTACCTCCCATGTAGCGACAATTGATAATTGCTAAATATTTTTAATGGCTTTTATTTAGTAACGCTAAAAAAAATGTTAAGAGTTGTCACTGAAAATATTAACAAAAAAGTCATTAAAGACATTTAGTTGTTATTAATTGTCACTATATATGAGATTGGAGGAAGATTCTAACAACGGGTAGCGGCTAAAATTTGTTCTATAAAGAATCGCGACTTCAAGAGATTTGAATATTTTTCCACTATATTGAGAATAAAAAAATTCTGGAGAGCGAAAGATTATGTGTCACTTTGTAGTTCCGGTCTAAGCGGCTTGAAATGGACCAACAAATACAAAAAACTACGGAAATATAAAAACATGGGTTCCTTTCTATTATATTAGTGATTTCTCGTATTATATCCATTTCAAACACGTTAGATACATCTGTATCTTGAAGATATCATGGAGATGCTCAACATATTGCATCAATGTTGTCTCCTTGACCATTTGCACGCACTTGTTATTATGAAGATGACATGCCTAATGCCCCATTTTATGGCTAAAGATTTCTCAAATCTTTTTATATATCATTTAATTTTATTGATACGTGTGGAGCTTAAAAAACTAAGAGTAAAGCTCAAATATCAATCCCGAATATTTTGTCCTTGCTTCTAACCTCACTTTGACACAAAATAGTTTTACGAGAACAAAATTGATTTTCCCATATGGTGCTCAAAAAGCGACTAAAAGTTAGAATATTGCCACTAAAGGTTGCTGGAAGAACATGCTTTAGCGATAGTTGCTATAAGGTCAATCATCACGTAAAGCCTTACCGGCTTTTGTGTATTTTAGCTCCCCTATGGTGGGAAAAGTATCCTATTTTAATTAGAGCAATCTTGTTAATTTGCCAAATTGCTTATAAGTGGGATGTCTAACATACAAAAACAAAATAAAATGAAAATTTTTTATGGGTGAAACCATGCTTGTAGTAATTGGCCACCACCAATTTTAGTCACAAAATCCAACAAATTACTGACACTTTTGGCAAAACATTAGCGACACGTAAAAGGCCGCCAAACTTGTCATGCCTGCGCTAACAGGATGGGCAGACACTATTCATTTTGGAGCATAGACATTACCTTTTTCCCATTTAAATTCCTTTTCTCTACTCAGCCAAATTTTTTGGATTGATTTGCAGATACTAAGCAATGGTACCTACAGCAGCGCTGAGCATAGGGCGACTGTGAACTCCACGAAAGAGAGGATCTCCACTGCAATGTTCTTCAATCCCAAGTTCAGTGCAGAGATCGGGCCTGCAACCAGCCTTATAAGTGCGGCGAACCCACCACTGTTCAAGAGAATTGGAGTCGAAAAGTACGTCAAAGATTTCTTCTCGCGCAAGCTTACTGGAAAGTCCTTTTTAGATAGTATGAGGATCGAAAACGGAGAGGCCACAAATACTTGATGGTGAATCCCCACACTACGAATAACTTTTTCGTGGCTACACCTTAGAAGTCATATGGAATCTGTAGCGGTCATAAATAAGTTTTCTGTTGCCATGTCTTTCAAATATATCTTGTAGTTTGGGTTACATAAGGTAGCCTCGTCAAATTACAAAACTACTGTAAATAGTGTGCTGCACTCTCGTATAGATAACTGAAGCCAGCCTTCAGTTGCTTCGGCTAACCCTAAATAATAAATAAGCCGGGTACAGTTGTTTGATCATAAGTTGCACCTGTAATTTCCAACTAGTTCATTATAGCAAAAATGGTCTGTTGAGGTGAAAGCCAAATGTTCTGTGCTGTTTTATTCATTGCAAGCCAAGGTTCTAAAGAGTTCGTTTATTTCACCGTTTAGAGACCACAGCGGGTGTCAGGGGCGGACCTACGTTGTGACAAGGGGGGGCTGAAGCACCCCCTGACTTTTGGGGGAAAAATTTTTCTTTCAGGAATAGCAACGCGACTCCACCCGTTCCCCCAGACGCCGTTCCAGATACCCCGTTCCCCGAGAGACGCACACTCGGAAGTCACTCTTCTCTCTCTCTCTCTCTATCTTACCGTGACCATGAGTGACCGACCGCCGATGGACTAAGCTTAGGCAGCGTGATGACTGACGAGGCAACTCCGATAGATCAAGATCTGTCGGCGATCACCGACGCCTTGACGGCGGAAACGAGATCTGGCCTCACTCCGCTTTTCGAGGATTCGACCACATCTGGTCCCTCATCCCCTGCCGGCGACGACTGATGAGGCTCCCTGCCTCCCTGCCGGTGATGACTGATGAGGCAACTCCAACAGATCAAGATATGCTGGTGACCACCGACGCCTCAACGGCGGAGACGAGATTTGGCCCCTCACTCCGTTCTTCGACTGCTACTCTGAGGATTCGACAGATCTAGTCTCTCATCCCCTACCGGTGACAACTAACGAGGCTCCCTGCCCTCCCTGCCTTCAGTTCAAAGGTCAAAGCAGACCTGCAGAGGTCCGTGAGTCAGTGTGGGTCTTTAATGCGTTACTGTTATGTGTCATATATGAAGTATGATATATGATGTATTATACTATCAGTCTATCATGTATGCGTCGTATACTGATTAGGTGTGGGTCATTTATATTTTTGTCAAACCACTTATTCAACAGGATATTATCCCATTAAATGTTCAGTTAAAAAAAATTATATTGATTCATCAAAAATTTTGATGAATTTAATATAATTTTTGTACCCCATGAAAAAAAAATTCTGGTTCCGCCCCTGGCAGGTGTGATCAAGCCCTTGATGATTAAGTAGTTGTTCTCTTCAACGTTCAGGCCAATCCCATTGATGGGGTCGCTTTAATTTCCTCACCAATACCACCATCCCCAAAAGTTTTACCCCAAAACTCATTTTTTCCTAATTTTCTCCATCGCCATTTCATTCACAGTTACAAATATTCTAATGTTACGATCTAAACGGTGAACCAAGCGACAGTAAAACTCCCCTAGTGGAGTCGAAACATATCGAAATCTTCAATTATCCACATGTGAAAATCAAATCAGTGGTTTAAGGCAATTAAAGTTTTAAGACCAAATTGACAGCCTCCTCTTTAGCTTCAACATGCGAAAAGCGAAGCACTGGCCACCCAAGGCTAGGCTATACAATGATTAACAACCCGTAAATACTGTTGTCAAAATAAAAGTTAAGAACAATTTTCTGAGGCAACTATTAATGAAGGTATATTACATGTTGCCATAATTGTCTTAAATGGTCAAATGGTGTTGCTATATGTTTATCACTGCCAGAAAACTGACATTGTACAACTGTTAGCCCATGATTGCTGGCACTACTATCCCCGAAAACATGTCAAAACAACAGACATGAAACAAGCAGGCAATGCCTCCAAAATTCCACAATAGGCTGGTCACCAAAATTGGTGTTCCTGTTTAGGCTGAACTTGCATGAAGGGCAACCAGAGAAGCATACACTCCATCACTTATATTCATAAGCACATTGTGCCTTCCCTTCTCAGCAATCACGCCATTCTTCACAACAGCAATAACATCAGCCCCTCTGATCGTCGTAAGGCGGTGGGCCACCACCACTGTCGTTCTATCCACCATTACCCGGTCCAACGCATCTTGGACCACGCGCTCTGATTCAGCGTCGAGGGCGCTGGTAGCTTCATCAAGCAACAGGATTTTTGGGTCTTTCAATATCGCCCTTGCGATGGCTATTCGTTGCTTTTGACCACCCGATAGTTGCACCCCTCTTTCACCAACAGAAGTGTCGTAGCCCTGTGGCAGCCCGGATATGAAGTTGTGCGCATTTGCCGCCTTTGTTGCTGCTATGATTTCTTCCTCGGATGCGCCTCCTTGCTTGCCATAGGCTATGTTGCTTCTAATCGTTTCATTGAAGAGTATGGGCTCTTGACTTACTAACCCCATCTGTTGCCTAAGCCAGCTGAGCTTGAATTTCTTGATTTCTACTCCATCTAGGTATATGTGGCCAGAATCAGGGTCATAGAACCTCTCTATTAGGCTTATTACAGTTGACTTTCCACTTCCACTCTCTCCAACAAGAGCAACAGTCTGCAATAATTTCCAAGTTAAGCCAATGAACAGTGATAAGGTACTTTATTGCAGCATTGACAGATTGCTTAAATAAAAGACATATCCAGCTCAAAGTAGGTAAAGCATGCTGTAATAAAAATGGTCAGGTGCACTATAGAATTCTGTTATGAGCCCCCATTACATATCTGTCGCAAAGAACCGCTAACGTTGAACTGTAAGGAAATTTTACACTTTTATTGGTTTCTAATCCTCCATTGCATTGTTGTGCCTGTCATGCCACATGATTCGGAGACTGTAATGAGGTTTTCCTTATGGGGAACAAGCCAGATTTTTAAAGACGATACCAAACTTTGGAGACATACAAACTAGGGATATTCTATAGTAGAGCGTTTAAAATTAGTACCTTTCCTGAAGGGATGGATAAGCACAAATCTTTGAAAATCTGAACGTCGGGACGTGTAGAGTATCTGAAGCTAACATGCTGGAACTCAATGTCACCCTTAACAGTGGCTAATGTACTACCCTCTTGGCTGCTTGAGTCGATCTTGGGCTTTCTGTCAAGAATCCTAAAAATGGAAGCAGCGGCATCCTTAGCTTTGCTAATATCTGGAGCTACAGCCGAGGTTTGGGAAACCCCAAGCGCTGACATTGTCAAAGCAAAGAAGACCTGCATCCAATTTCACTTTTAGATGAAGAAATCCAAAGGTAAAGTTTTTTCAAACAGCAATTTTGAGTTGCTTATTTTCACAACAGAAAGAATGAGAGGGAAAAACGAAAAGGGTGAAGAAACAAACATCGTTGCAAACAACTTTTCAGCTGGTACTCTGTAACACAACGTCAAACTGGGCCTTTACCTTAAAAACTTCTCCAAAAGTTGCTTTCCCATGTCGCTCAAGAACAGATCCGATGTAAAAACAGAAAGCATTGGTGCAGAAGAGTGCAAAAGAGCCGAAGCCTAAACCGGCGCCACTCATAAGTCCAAGCCTAACCCCTTGTTTCATGGGGGCTTCACATTTCTTTTCGTACATATCCATTACCTTCTCTTCCGCACAAAATGATGCGACGGTCCTGATACTGCCAACGGCATCATTTGCAACCTGACTTGCTTCTTCGTACATCACCTGCACAGCATTTGTTGAAATTCTTCGTTGATCATATTGTTTTAATGTTGGGATTGGATAAATGCTCTTACTTCTGCATTAAGTTTTTCTAGCTTAAAGAATGAGGGATTTACGTTAATCTGGTGCATACATGCGGTTCATGATTACCTTAATCCGGTCCCCGTATCCCAAGAACTTCTAGTATATGGTACTATTAGTATACCAATGCCTAACCCTAACTTGTAGTACCTTTTAAAGAACAATAAATATGAGCTAATTTGACTTTTCAAGAAGTAGTTTCTCCATTACCTTTACTGTTTCCTTTAAAACCATACCTAGTACTCCAAATTTTTTGTATTGGTGCCCCAGCTAGGTCTGTGTATAGTATACAAAAGCTGATTCCAAATGCATAAAACCTAAAGCTTATGATTTCGAATCAATAGAAGGTGGGATAATAAGCACGACTTCCAGGTACTCTCTGTTTTAGGGTCATGACCTTGTTTCTTTCGTGAAAAGTTTGTCTCAATTTTTTTATCATTTGTAAAACATTCTAGGAACTGTTATAGGCTTGGCTGCATAATATGCTTACCTTGGCATCTGCACTGAACCCGCTGAAAAACTTCATCTGAAAGAATCCTTGCAAACCAACCAAGGGCAACACAGCTAGAATAATGAAAGCTAGAATCCAGTTTGCCGTGAATGCAATCACAAGGCCGGCTATCACTGTCGCCACATTCTGAACAATTAGTGCCAATGCGTCGCCCACAAGACTTCTCACTGTAGAAGCATCTGAAGATAACCTCGCGCCAATTGCACCACTGCATTGAACCAAAATTTTCATTTTTCCAATGTGAAAGAAGAAGCTAAGGGACATCTTTCAAGCTTAACTACTTTTTTCTTATTCGGCTTTAGTTTAAGTGAAAAGGTTTTCGGCTTTTGCCTGTATTTCTAAACAAGGTCAAGCTCTCAAATCCAAAACTTAGCCCAATAAGAAATATAGATTGGTCAATCTGATCCTTGATGTTCTTCAACTTGGCCAAAATTGTCTGTTTTCTATTCTCCACCAACCATTATCAGTTAGGTCACAATTTTTTGCTAGAAACTCAAAATGATGCTACATGTGTTGGACTACTATATGATGCAACATCTGGTAATGACTTTTTTGAAAGCGTCATTAAAAGTTACACTCACTCAACTGTTAACAGATACAGTTGGGATGATCATTTTAATGCACTCAGGAAAAATATATGTAATAAGGTGTTACAATTTGTTCAAAAAATGCAAGAAAAAGTAACAAAGGTTGTAATTAATTGGATAGTTGACGCACCTTGAATTCGCAGGATCATCAAACCAACTGATTTCCTGGTGCACAACCTTCTGGAATGACAACGAACGAATTCGTTGTATCAATTTACCACCCGCAATTCCAAAGAAATAATTCTGGAATGGTACAGCTAGCAAAGTAACCACACCAAGAACCACATACATGATTGCCCAAAATCTGGAATCATCTCGTAATTCCTTTGGAGGTTCGTAGAATGTTTTAATGGCTTTTGAGAGTAGGAGCCCAAATATGGGAAATATTACACCATGTATGCCTGCAGCAACGGATCCAAGGAGTAGAACTGGCAGCTCGGGTTTGTTTAAGTAGGCCAGCCGTCCAATTGAAACTTTCTTGCCCTTCTCCTTATCTGCCTCATCATCTATGTTGCTCTCCACCCCTACTTCAATTTCACTGTAATTAATAAGACCGGGAATGTTAACACTAGCTGAAAAAGATTTTCTGCTAGATCCTCCTCTACTTCTGGATCTCCTCATGGATAATCTCTGGCTTGAAGATCTTTCCACGTTCTTCTCGAATTCAAGAGTTGTGTCTCTTTTCTCTGCGTCCAACCCTCTTGTTTCTTCAGCTTGGTGTTTGCCTTGTTGCATTCGAACCAGCTGGGAGTAAGCCCCATCCGGATCCTTGATGAGCTCTGCATGAGTTCCTGAAGTGGTTTTCAAATAAAAGCACGCACTTATCATTTTCTTTATTGGTTGAAGTCATTTAGATGAAAAAGATAAGCAACAAAAGTGCCACAGAATAACTGAAGAGAAGACACGGGAAAAAAAAAAACTTGAAATCAAGGGGGTATCCAAGCGAGCCCTTGGAAATTGCAGATAATATGATGGTATACCTTGCTCCACGAGCTTCCCAGAATGCACCACTGCAATAAGGTCAGCATTTTTTATAGTTGTCAAACGATGTGCAACAACCACGGTTGTCCGGTTTGACATAACATTTTCAAGCGCGTTCTGTACAATGCGTTCTGATTCAGCATCTAATGCGCTTGTCGCTTCATCAAGAAGGAGAATTCTCGGGTTTTTCAGAATAGCCCTAGCTATTGCAATTCTTTGCTTTTGTCCACCAGATAGTTGAGTGCCATGCTCACCTACCATTGTGTCAAGCCCCTAGAAACATACCACACCCATGATTTTTCAGCCAGAAACCATTAATTGTCAGTGTTACATTTTTTGAAAAGAAAAAGAAAATAGATTTACCTGAGGTAACTTATCGATGAATTTTGCAGCATTAGCGAGCTCAATAGCTGTTTTGATCTCCTCAGCTGTAGCATTTTCCTTCCCATAGGCTATATTCCCTCTAATAGTTGTCGCAAACAAGATAGGTTCTTGACTTACTAGGCCCATTTTCTCTCTTATCCATTTAAGCCGCATTGTTTTCAGATTCACACCATCTATAAGTACTTCACCAGCATCAGGATCATAAAATCTCTCCAACAGACTGATTACTGTTGACTTCCCACTTCCACTTTGCCCGACTAAAGCTGCAGTTAATCCACTTGGAACATGTAGTGAGAATCCGGCAAAAATCTGCACATCTGGCCTTGCTGGATACCTAAAATGCACGTCCTTGAGTTCGATTTCACCCTGGATATCATCCAATACAATACCACTAGTGTCATACGCATCAATCTTCGGCGTACGCTTGATTGTCTCAAACATCTTGTATGCTGCAGCCTGCCCTGCTGCGAATGCATTCACACATGGCGACGTCTGGCCTAATGATCTAATCCAATAGAACAGAAAATTATGTTAATTTTGTCTCGCTAGATTTCATTAGGATATCATGAGAACACCAATCAGGTATATCATTTCCCTTTAAAATCCCATTTACGCACAAGAGTTTGTAGTAATGAGATATATCATCTCTTATTCTGGGACATTTTAAAAAGGGCTGGAAATGAGGCCTCTTTGAAAGGAACGGAGGGGCTACTGAACTTACATTCCACCAGTCATGATTGCCATAATAACATTGATGACTTTCCCACCATTGTATCCTTTGTCAATGATCAGCTTGGATCCGTACCATACTGCAAGTCCATAAGTACTGAAGACAACTAATAGAACTGTACCAAGTCCTACACCGGAGGCCAACCCTTGCTTTACGGTAGAAGCATAAGCAATTTGTAGCTTGCTGTTGTATTTATTTATTGCTTGTTTCTCCCCTGTAAACGATGCAACCTGCAGCATGTGTAACCACATTAGATCAAGTACTAGACGCCTAATATTTCATGGGCGTGAAATTGTCTGTTTAGCATATAGTGGCTTACTGTTCTAATGGCTCCAACTGTTTGTTCAACAACATTTCCAGCCTCCGCGTAAGCAACTTGTCCGCGACCTGACATTCTGGACATGAGTATTGACATGCATCCTCCAGCAACTACGAGAGCGGGAATGCACGAACACAAGACTAGCGCGAGCATCCATCCTTTTGCAAATGCTATCGCGAAGCCTCCCAAAAATTGAGAAACAAGTTGGATGAACTTCCCAACCTGTCATAGCAAACTTACTTAATTAGGATGTCCCCGCAAAATTTCTTCAGATCAGAGAAGAGAGGCTGATCACTCGTTGCATATTCTGGAAAGACGGCCTCACCTTTTCGCCCATGGCATCCTGAATGAGAATGGTGTCCCCGGACATCCTTCCGATGACCTCTCCCGTAGTGGTTTCAGTGTCAAAGAAAGCAATATCCTGCCTTAATATTGTTTTCAAGTACAATCCTCGAATACGAGTTGCCTGTCTTTCTCCAGTCACCATCCAACATGACATCTCTGTATTGACAGATTCCAAAGAGAAGAAATCAAATTACTCAAGTGCATAACATGAGTTTGAACAGATCATATATAAAGCTAGTGCCAAATTCATCCTTGAAATTCTATCTATCCTGCTGCATGCATACTGGACTATGCATACTAGTCATGCACTGTTATGAAGTTCAAAAACGGCGCCAGCATGTTAGAAGAATTAAAATTTGGAGCATTATTACTATGAACGTCACACAGTGATAATTAGGGGTGAGCATCAAACCGTTCAAACTAATCAAATTTGAACTGAACCGCCAAAGATCTTAACGGTTTGGTTTCACATTTTCCAAACCGACATTGGTTCGGTTTGGTTCACGGTTCACATTTTCGAAGCTGATTTCAAACCGAACCGACCTATGATATATTAATGTATTTTAGTAATATTCTATTGATAATTACACATATAAGGTACTAAATAACTCCAAAATAAACAAATCTTGAAAGTTAAAAGAAACGATAATATTAACAACACTTAGAATACAAAAATTTTGTGACCAATATCTAGTCTATATTTACACATTATTTCTCATTCATTAATGAAAACTTATACATCGAATGAAACAAGAATATATGCAATTTAGAAAAAATATAACTTCAATTAGTAGCGTGTAAAGGAACAATGCCTTTAAGTAGGCAAACCGCTCCAATCTGACTAAACCGAACAGTTTAAACCGACCAAACTGAACTATCCAAACCGATAGTGTTTGGTTTGGTTCGGTTCACAATTTTTCAAACCGAACGGTAACGGTTCGATTTGCGGTTTGACTTCTAAAACTAATCAAATCAAACCGTGCTCACCCCTAGTGATAATGGTCTAAACATGGACCGACTTTTGGCCCAAACGTGGAACTCGAAATTATTCTTCTCAACCCATGACAAAGTGTGCTTGGTGAGCCAATAAGCATTATCAGACAGTAACAGTAAAAAGGGCAAATAGCCAGCTAATGTCATGCAAAGAGGACATAATATAAAGCAAGCACTTTTTCTTTCTTCTGTTAAATTTCCTGCAAAAGATAAAGCAAAAGACATTTTCATTGTGGAAGAGGAAATTGACTTTAAAAGAAATAATGGAGCGAAAAGAGCGATATGGGTCTTACGTAGAAGGGAAGCGATGCCCGCGCCAATAGCCAAGTACACATACTTGATACACACCTGAACAACACATAATCTCACAGAGTTAAAATGAGAGTTCATCTGCATATCCCTTATGATTCTCCCATTTTTGGCTTGTTTTTTCTGATCAATTTTGCCCCAAAAAAAAATGTTTCAAGGACAAAAAGAGTGCAAATACTAGAATGCTTTAAAGTTGCATATATAGCGAAATTTCCCATAAAGAGGGATTAATGCATTGCATTTCTTCATTATGTCGGCCACTATAATGGAAGTTGCATCAATTCTTCGATGAGAGTAACACAATATTCCGACGTTATTAACGAAAGAGGAACACATCATATGTCTTCCATTATTAGTCCCATTGAAGTTTGCACCGCCTCTTAATTAGTAGTGATGCCATTAATTCTATACATAACAAGACCAAGAATGGTAACATTAGATAAAAAAAAAATGAATTTCCAGAACTTCGTATATGTACCTTTTAAAATTTCAATTTGTAGTTAAGATTATTTTTGCGCGCGATTTAATGATATCCATCTACCTTCAAAGTTCACAAAAAAAATCAAAGAATTATGAAATTGATGTTTTCCCCTCATCATTTAGCGACGAATGAGCAAAGAACCAAGCTTAGGGTTTATGTTTAATAATTGAACCTACTTAAATATCTCTTTGCTTGCCGTTATGTCTTTATTGCTTCATCCACCCTAGGTTTCTGGACGAACCCTTTGAAGGCAAGCTTTATGCATACAGCTAGAATGTCAACATTGCTGAACAAAAGCCAAAAAAATGGGGGAAAACCCCAAAAAAGAAGGAGAAAATTCACATTCAAAAAGCAGAAAAAAGGGTTACCTCAGAAATTTCATCAACGACCTCTGAATCGTTGCTGGTGCCAAAGGAGTTGATCAGCTGGCCGAAAATGACCGTCATGATGGGCTGCGTTAGGCCATTCCCGATCGCCCCCAACGTGCCAACGATCATCAACACGACGTCCAGCCGGTCTGCAAACGCGAAAAGCTTATAGATTGGAACTTTCTCGTCCCCTCCTTTGCTCCTCATTTTTTCTCCATCTTCCCCCATCGCGTTCGCGAATCAGATTCCCCTTCGCACCAAAAGTTCAACTTTATATTTACCTTCCTATGTGCACATAGAAGGATATGTGTGTGTTCATATGATTTTCTGCTGGGCTTTATTGTATGAATGTCTATGAATGCATGTGAGAAAAGAGTGAGATCCTTGTGGAGAGGTGCGAATTGATGAGCAAAGAGGTAGAAATAAATGGAGTCCCTTCTGGAGTGACCCCTTTTTATAGGAAGGGGGGGTGCATATCAACCTCTGCGTTCTCGTTTACGTGATCTAATTATGGCAGTCAGCCAGCAAGTCGTCCTTCTAGAAGACTTCGCCTCTTTACGGTCCGTAGAAGTCTTGTGTACGAGAAATACCTGGGAGGGGTTTTTACTATTTACGTTTTCTAGAAGAGTTGTTACACCGGAGCTTGAACTTTGCACGCTCGATATGGTGTTCTTCGTCTTCTTTTTGTTGCTAAAAATGAACGATGAAACGTATATTTTTCAGCAGCAAGCGTGGGAATAGATGTTTTTCTGTTATATATGATGAGATTTTTAGCGACACTTTGCTGCAACGGTTGGTTACAGGATTGCTGCTGTATTTGTGGCAAATGATTGCCCTGGAAATTGATTGCACTTAATAATGTGGATTATATTCTGTTTCCAAGTTTGTGTCAGTGGATTAGTCTGCCCAACTGAGAGATCGAAAGAGAATTTTTTTGAATGCTGACTATGAATTGATTTGGATGGCCCACTATTAGTGCCATGACATCTAGAGTGTTTTTAACAGATTACATGGCCCAATGTTTTTTTTTTTAATGGCTCACTATTAGTACCATAACATCTAGAATATTTTTAACGGATTGTATCGTAAAAAAAAGTATTTTTAGCAGTACTGTCCAAAAAAAGAATATTTCTAGCGATAAATCTTGTGTGTACTATGTGCATCAAATAACAAGGTCCAAAACATTTTAATCATAGAGTAGAAATCATGCATTTAACATATTTGTTAAAGTGCATAACCCTTACGGCCTTGTTCGCGTAATTTTGCTTGAGTAGTGCTTGTATCGGAAATTTTCGTATGAACGGGATTTTGTTCCCAATCAAAAATAGCTTAACATATGCTTTTATGCTAGACTTCTTGCCGATGCAATGCCTGCTTTGAGTGTTCACACCATTTTTCTTATGTCTCTTGTGTGCATTAACATAAACAAATTTGAACTAAAACATAGAAAAAAGAAATAAAGTTGACCTACTTTTATGATTCTTTTGTACAAAGTTGCCTCGCTTTTTTATTTTTTTTTCGATGTTTTAGGATATTGGCCAGATATTTCATTTTGCAGGCCCTTACGACAATTTATCGTACAATAGGGGGGATTCTACGGCTATCAAACAACGTACGCTCATGTTTATCTAATACTCTGCACCTCGTATCAAGTATTTTGTTTCTCGTAAGGGGGAGGTTAAAGTAGCAGTAGCAGAAAAAACTCCCATGGACAAGCTCCTATGAAGACCTGAAGTAGGTGACAAACGTACGTACATGGAGTTTGTCTAGAAATCCTCAATAAAAATCTCATTCAAGAGTTACCACATTCTTCCTTTGTTAGGCAAGCACTTGCTTTCTTTTTAGGCAACATGGACACTGTTTATCTTTGTGGTACTGTGACAACTTGTCCAAGGAGTTTGACAGATACCCATAATATACT
Source organism: Escallonia herrerae (assembly GCA_033070095.1). Classification (NCBI taxonomy): domain Eukaryota; kingdom Viridiplantae; phylum Streptophyta; class Magnoliopsida; order Escalloniales; family Escalloniaceae; genus Escallonia; species Escallonia herrerae. The sequence continues at coordinate 123,779 of JAVXUP010000123.1, forward strand.
GTCCAAAATAAAAGGCATCTCCTTGTCATGAAGCTTGAAAAGCCAAGCCTTCTAGGAACTTTAATTCAACTATTAAAGACAACTCTCACTTTCAGCTTTACATAGCTAAAAATAGAACCTCCTAGGTCCTATCGTTTAATGACACCTATCATTCCTAACCCACCTCCGAGAACGGTAATTTTCTTATCTACAAATTAAGGTTTTAAAAGAACTCTAATTTGATCCCCAAGGATAAGACCTAAGTCAAGCCTCCACTCCCAGTTCTAATGGGGTTCTGATACCTATGCCTTTGTAAATAGGATCCTCCCAAGTATGTGGACAACATACTATTCACTCATGAAAATAATCGTTATTTTAGTTTATTCAAAGTTCTATCTTGTAGCTATGCTTTGACTTAAGGATCTCAGAGTAGGCCTACCAGGTTCCTCTTCCTCCCCCCCCCCCCCACCCCCCCCCCCCCCGCGCGGCAGTTACTCTTGTTCAATCTTGCATATCATTATCCAGGCTATGGTTCCCTATTCATTTCTAGCAGGTTGGCGCCATCCGTGGGACCGTAACAGGAATCATGACCGACAAAATATCTTCTAACGAATCTCAAATCCGACAAACCAACTGAAATCGTCACTCAAGCAACACTCATCAAACCGATCGTTCTCACAATCAGTGCACGACGCCTAACCCCATCAGACCACTACTTTGACTGAAAACCGTCATATTAACGTGACGTCCAGCACTCATAATTAGGGGGAACGATGGTCTATCTAGAGCCATTTGCCAACCCCACTTTTTAGAGTGACAACTTGTATCATCCCATCAACTACAAATTGTTTACAGCTTTGCAAGCTAAGCTGACCAAGGAAATAAATCAATTGACGACGTAGTCAACGACCTCCCACAAAAATTGATAAAGCACGTCCCTATAACCTTGAGCAACCATTAATTCCTTGCCACAGCAAAAAGGACAAAACCTTATCTTAGATCATGAGGAAACTATTTAAACAATTTCTCCAAATCAGTCCCTATGATCCATCCTAGCTCCATAATCACGGCTAAACATCTTCTCTCAGTGTCTATCTAACTATTTATTGATGAGAGTCAAGATGACTTGAAATAAGTTGAAAGAGATCAAAGGACTAAATATAGAATTTTCTCGAAAGCACGGGGTGGAAATAAACACGAGATGGGGAGACAGAGCTGTGTCACCTGCAAGCATGACAAGGCTAAGTAAAACATGACGAGGCTAGAAGCACGACATGCCACAATGATATATTAACGCTTTACAAGCACGACGATGATAAGTAGCACGAGGTATCAATCAAAAGAGTAATCAACACTGGCTCCTCCTTAAGCACGAGGTAGGGGTGAGCATTTAAACCGTTGAAACCAATCTAACTGTGAAAACCAAACCAATCCATCTATTTCCAAACCGATTTAAAAATCAATCGGTTTGGTTTTTTTTTTCCCGAACCGTACATTCGGTTCGGTTTGAATTTTTTTGAAATCGCATAAACCGAACCAACCGTATATAATAATAATAATAATAATATAACATATCTATATTTTACCTAATCCTAATTACTTTTTTACTAACCCTAGTTATCTAACCACTCATATAAAATGGGATAAATCCTAAATCTCTTAACGTAACACACATTTTTCATTCGTCACGTACATCTTACTAAGTGTTAATAATTATGTTAAAAAATTAATTTTTTTGAAGCTTGTATGTATGTATAAGTTATTAATTTTTGAGCCTAAACTTGTCCAAAATTGAGTTTGGCCTAAACTGATTAGACCATCAAAACCGAACCGTTCAATCCGTCTAATCCACAGAAACCAAACCGTTAAAAAACCGTTCAACTACGGTTCGGATTTTTTTTTTCAAATCGAGGTTGGTCAGTTCGGTTTGGTATTCAGCCTCTAAACCGAAGCAACCAAACCGTGCTCACCCCTAGCACGAGGTGTCACGATGACATCATGACTCCTAACAAGCACGACAGTGCCAATCCCAATTGTCACTAAAATTCATCACTTTTCTCTCAACCAACCAGTAATAATTTTGGACACCTCTAAAATTTCGGGGTGTTACAAGAGAAGTGTAGGTTTGGACTGGCACTCATCAAATCAAATGCTGCAGGGGGAGGCCGAAACAAGCTACCGAAATGGAATTCACATCGAACCAGATTAACTCAATGGAGTAAAAATTTTACTCATTTCAAAAAAAAAAAAAGAGGTGATGTGCGTCCGGCGTGATAGGGTCTGACCAATAGGAATGGACCGTGGCTATGATCGGGATCTCACATGGCATAATCTCGAGTAACTGGCGCAAGTTTGGAGTGAAAACTGTTGCGGGAAAAATGTTCATGATCATGAATAATGTGTTCTTTTGGTTTATCATAGTGAAAACTTAAAAGAATTGAAACACTTAAGTTGTGACTTCACTGGAAATATGATTCTTACAGCACAACAGACTTCATATCATAACCATCGTCCCATGTACAAACAACTCAATGGAGACGGTCCTTCCATAAGTAGGACATGGACATATGAATACATAACTTTATTCATTTCCCAGCTTGCAAAATGCAAACTGGAAAGACACTGCTACATGACAACCAAACTACCAAATCTCCTTCTCAGTGGTTACCTGTTTTGGGACATGTATGTAGTGGGTTCCTGCTTCGCTTAAAGGCTGCTTGAGATTGATTCTCAAAAATAGATTGTGATTAAATTAGAATCAGTTTCTAAATTTAGTTTTAATTTATTTTAAGCATGATTGAAATTTGTTGAAGGTGTTTGGATAAAAAGAAACGAAAGTAAGTTTAGTGCGATAAAATTACCATATAAGGTATTTCTATTAAAAGGGAACATTTAATGTGAGAGGTTATTTTGGTAATTATCTTGGTCAACCTGATTCTTGAACACTAATTATATCATAATCCAAAAAATGAGGATTATGCATTTAATCAGTTTTGAGCACACTAGAGCAAATTTAATCAATTTAATTTTTATTTTATTTTATTGCTCAAACACGTCAAATCTCATTATAATCTGAATTTAGTGAGGTTTGATCATTCTAAAGTAAATCTCAAACAAGCTCTTAAAGTAGTAAGACAATGAAGAAAATGAATTCTATGGGGGTGGGTTCCATGTTAATTTATGGACTTTTTGGATTTGCAGATGGACTGGGCATGGCGTTAATGAGCCTCGGTTCATTTTGCGCTATTGCAACTGGCTTCCACGTGCCTTTGATGGTGCTCATCTTTAGCCAGCTTCTTACCTCATTCGGTACTACAGATAGTTCATGCAGAACTCACAACGTTTATGAGGTGAATTTTTTTTTCCTTACAATTTTGTGCATCACGTGATGCACAAAATACAAGCTCTTAATTGTAGGGTATTGGTTTACGTCGGATAAGTAAACAAGAAGTTATACCAGTACAAGAAGGAAATGAAGATGGAAATGAAATTAACAGCAAAGAGGACCTCTAAGATTCACTAATGTGCTTCTGTGTCTCATTCAGGCAGTAGTTAAGTTCTTGCACATGGCAAAAGCTTCGGCAATTGCTGGATTCCTGCGCAAGTGTAACCGCTCTTTTTTTTCTTCAAACCTTGAGCGGTTAACATTCCAGAAAACTTGTCAAAATTTTATGTAAGAGTCATCATGTTGGATGGCGACCGGGGAACGACAGGCCATCCGTATTCAAGAAACGTGTGATTAGCGACAATATAGAAGTTAAACATTGTTCACCCATGCAGAGATAGATTTAAGGGCATCTAATCCTATGATGTTACAAGTCATAGATACGTGGGATCGTTCTATTTTATGCCTAAAGCGCCCAATGGTAACAACTTGGCACTAAATTTCCCTTTATTAGCGATGTTTGTAACCTGATGATTTCTGTAGTCACGTAACTTACTAGTTACCACAATCGATAATGTGTCGCTAAAGGGACTTCAACAATTTGCTTTTGTAGGAGGGGATCCAGCACCCAACTCTCCCTTAACTCCGAAGAAACTGTCAGTAGCAATGATCTACGAAGTTTGTTGGGCTCTGTTTCTTGGGATCCACATTAACGGGTGCACAAACGCATAAAAAGAATCCAGTCCTATATTCAGCGTAAAGTGTTGGTAATAGGGATAAAGGGCAGGCTATCAAAGGATTGTCGGAGTTTGCTGCAGAGAACTCTCTTCCTTAGGTTCTGTGGGAAATGCAGTCATAAAACAACAGCAATACATAACTTTCAAAGTCAACATGACAGGTTGGGCGTTTATACAACTTGTTGTAGGAACCTTTTTTGGAGGTTTTGCAAGGAGATTTCTGCCTACTAGCTCTGTTTTCATGTATTCCTCTTCTTGTCATTGTTGGAGGATGCACGACGATGATCTTTCCAAAGGGTCGTCAAGGACAAGCTGCTTATGCCAAGGCTGGTGCCTGGTGATGTAGTTGAACAAACAATAGGAGCCATCAGAACGGTACGAATGGCATCAGATTCTCTTCATAATTCCCAAGTACTTTTCCCCTTTACTTTAAGTTCTTGCTTCCTTTTTGTTCTTTTTCCTTTTTCTTTTTTTTTGTTCAGTTTTCATGTTTGATTTCTGTTCTTAACCAACGCAAAACTCTTACCGACTGTAAAATGAATAATAAGATTTTGTGGCCGTGAACTATGTTGTTAAGCACAAATGACAAACCTAAAAGCAAAGAAGGAAAGCGAAACATGGTCTACTAGTTTCTTTATGATTTCTAGGTTGCTTCCTCAGCTGGGGAGAAGCAAGCAATAAGAAATATAACAGCAAGCTAGAATTGCCTATGTATCTACTGTTCAACAAGGGCTAGCCTCAGGCATAGGACTCAACATTGTGATGCTCTGCACTTATGGACTTGTCGTATGGTATGGATCCAAACTGATCAAAGAGAGAGGATATAATGGCGGAGAGGTCATCAACGTCATCCTGGCCATCATGATTGGTGGAATGCAAGTACAGCATCGAACTGATAAATCGAAAAGCAACAGCAATGATACTGAACCCTGAGTGGGGGTTACAGTGGTCTTGTGCATCATCTACATGAAACATGTTTAAAAAATTTTGGAACCACTTTTGTAGGCAATGCATGAAGAAGTGAGTCAAGCTGCACTGATGCTGTTGGTGGCATCAGAACTGTGGCTTCATTTTGTGCAGATAAGAAAATGTGACGTCCCTGTGACACAAGGAGTTAGATGTGGACTTGTGAGTGGTGCCGGTTTTGGCTCAAGTCTTTTTTGCACTCCACTGCACATAGGCCTTCTGTTTCTACCATGGAACCCTTCCTGTGCCAGTGCGACCTGGAAAGGCAACATGTGGAGTTGTTCTCGAGGTGAAGCTACATTCTTCCTTAAATTGTTCTGCAAATTCTCTTCGCTCTTTGAAATACGACATCCTTACCTTTTTGCTATAGCAAGACCACTTATTGAAGGAGATCTACAAATCATTTAGCTTCGATGCATACTTACTCATTTCATTGATGAGGGGGAAAAGTTGTCCATAGAGGTTTTAATTTGAGTCTTATAACAGACGGACACTTCGTGTAGGAACCCAGTTTTGTTCTTTCCAGCAATTCAATATTTCTACTATGTATTTATTTTTTTCTCCGGTTCTTCTTGCTTTAGCAATTTCGGCATCTGAATTTCAAAAAGCAATAGTTGCCTGCAGGCCTCAGGAAAGCCGAGGTTTCAACTGCATCAATCATTGAAATTCTTAAAGTTGATTCTAGCAGCAACATGGCCACTACTTTAGCCAGCGCTAGAGGTGAAATTGAGTTTCAGAATATCAGCTTCACATACCAACCTCGCCCTGATGTGCAAATCTTCAGAGATTTGTGCCTAACAATCCCCTCTGGGAAGTTACTAAAACACTGCTTCTTTGCCTTCCAATTTTCTCAGTACTACTTCAGAGAATGCTGTCAGTTATAATCTCCAGATCTAAGGTACTTCTTAAGAAGGAACCGCAAATGATATATCTACATTCTTTTGCTTTTCTGATTAGCGCAAAAAAGTTTTGCATAGTGTCTCTCTCGTTAGGGAAAGTGGTTCTGGAAAATCAACGATGATCAGCCTAATAGAGAGGTTTTATAATCCTGACTCTGGATTTGTTTTTTGGATGGGATGGAAATCAAAAGCTTGAAACTGTATTGGTTAAGGCAACAAATGGGGTTAGTGAGCCAAGACCGTTGCTCTTTAACTGAATTGGTTACGTCAAGCAAGAAAGTGTTACTCAGGATGAGATTATTAATTATAGCAGCCACAAAAGCAGCAAATGCGCACAACTTTATATCGGCATTGCCACAGGGCCACAGGGCTACGGCACTTTGGTTGGGGAGAGAGGGGTGCAGTTATCGGGTGGTCAGAAGCTGCGCGTAGCCATTGCTAGGGCAATGCTAAAAGACCCGAAAATCCTCTTTGCTCGACGAAGCCACGAGCACACTCGAAGTGGAATTAGAGCGCTACTACAAGACGCTGTTTTGGACGCGGTGATTCATTGCTCCCTGTCTCAGCATGAGGAACGGTGCTGATATGATAGCAGTGACGAAGAATGGGGTGATAGCTTAGAAAGGAAGGCATGATTTGCTTATGAAGAAAACTCATGGTGCTTGTGCATCTCTAATTGTTATCCACGAGTTCCTCAGATGCAAGGGGGTATACCACATTACATCGCCTTCTCCATGGTAAGAATCTAGGAATTATACGTCTCTTATCATGAAAAATTTCGCCCTTCTGTATATGTCAGTGACCAACCTTAGCATTTGCGAGAAAAATGACACTAAACACTATTCACCATAGACTAATTTTAAATGGCACTCCACACTCTCAGTGGCAACTACTCGACTTTAATCTGGTAATAATCTACTTTTTCTGTGCAATAAACTGCATAATTTCTGTTCTTTTGGCATCCAGTAGCCACTGATTCTAATGGTCGCGCAATCAACTCACCAACATGTTATCAGGGATACAATGTTGAACCCTCTTATACAGGAGTGAGCAATTATTCAGTAGTTGCTACACTTTTCTGGGTAGTAACTGGTTACTTTTGTGCAAGCTCTCATAAACGATCATTCAAACACGAATTATCAGAATCTGAACCCCTTCCCGGCTATAAATACCATCGGTGCAGAGGCTAAAACTGCTTCACGGGGTTCATTTCTTTGAAAGAAAGTTTGAGCGAATAAGAATGCATATATTACAATACAATGCCATGCCAAAATCAGAGCGCAAGGACTACAAAGAATATGCAACATGGAATGAGAGAGAGCTATGAGAAAGATTAAAAGGAACGAATGACCTAGTAAATTTCAGCAGCCCCATTAGTAGTGGGAATTCTCTCGCGTTTCTCCACAAATTCTGATGGAAACCAGCCAGCTTTACCTCTGCATTCTCCTTCTGACCATCCTGAGGGACTTACCTGAGGAACCAGTGAAGTCAAAATACATCATACAAGCCGGATAATTTGGAGTAGAAAACATACAATAGGAAAACTTCTCATTGCTCGACTAATTTTAAGTAAACATCGGGAGCCCCTGTTTTGCAAACAGGCGTGTCAAGATCTTAGTTGCAGGAAACTCCTAATATGGTGACGTTTCTCTCTGGGAAACTCGCTTTTGCGATCCCAAGTTAGGAGCTCCATGGGATCTCGTCCCAAGCTAAGATGGGAACTCGATCCCGCTTGTTGGATAGAGATGCATGAAACAAGTGATAGAATACATGAAAATCAAGCTCTTTTCAACTCAATTCCTTGTTTCTCTCTTCCTTTAAGTCCTTAAAGTCTCCTTGTCTGTTGTTGCTATCTATGTAAACTATGCTAAACAAATGATAATACTCTTTACGCATTTATTTATTCAAGCCGCTCCCAACCTCAGATTCTTCTTGGTGCTTACGCTTCCCCGCCCCCGCTCCCGCCCCCGCCCCCGTCCCCGCTTTGTGCAACTAAGGTCAAGATAATGCTAGTTCACTACACAGGCATATTCAAAGAAACATGAGTTCCTGCTGCGTAGTAAACCTAATTCTAGAAAGTGAGACTTCCATGAAAACACCTAGGAACTTCTAGCCATATGATTGCCCATACGTAGAAGATGGATTATCACACGATTTTCAGAAATACTCGGGGGATCTAACAGCAATTTAGAGCGCTTCTGATGCTTAAGGAAGAAAACATTAGAAGTAAAGAACGATTGAAGAAGAGCAGAAAAGAAATGGTGTCGGGAAAAGGAAAGCGCGTGTCGACCCGCCCATCCTACACAAAAGGCTAAATCTTAGCTACTCCGTTTTAAAGAGGCAAAAGGAAACTAGCAAGTAGCAACAGTGTGAGTAAAGTCGAGAAAATCAGATATAACTCAAATCTTTAAAACAAGACAGAAAGGAATCAAAAAAGAGAACCGGCAAAATTTATCGAACTCAAGTTCACGCCTACACGAACATAGGTAGATCATGCAGGCTATCCCATTGGCCCATCAGTTCCTCAGAAATTTAAATAAGGGAAATGGGATATGCTGTTCACTAGAGACGGCAAGTAGAAGACAGAATAACAAGGTATCCCAAACTAAGAAGCTAAAGATTGATTGGTGGATATGCTCAAACCTTCCGGACCACAACGTAGTCACCCACAGCCAAGCTCAATTCCTTCTCAGACGCAGCATCAAATGCATGCATTGCCTGCAAGATATAAAGCATAAGTTTACGGCGTAGAATAGCCACAAACAAAACTTTAGAGTCCTTCCATAATAAACAAATAGGCAATTTAGTGTTACATCAGATTCTACTACAGATATAATTCTTCCTTTACCAATTCAGAACAACACTTCCACTTTTTCAAGAGGTACTGTTTGCCTATGAGGATTTATACCACTATATCGATTACACGATTTGCAGATACATTTAGCGAAAGAATATAATAGATTCCAAAACATATGAAAGACAGAAAGTCATGTGGTGGGTTCTTAAAATGTAAGGAATGCTAGTAAATGGCTGATGTGTTAAAGACATGCATGATGGAGCAGTAGCATGTGTTAAAACTACAACTGGTATGACCAACTTGTTTCCACTGTGGAGTTCTTGTAGGATGACATGGTGTTATTTGATGAGACTAAAACAGGGATTAACACAAAGTTAGAGTGGTGGATAGTTCCATTAGAATCCAATTGAACTATTTGAGGAGAAGATATAGTAGATTGCGTGTAGGTGAGTTGGAATATTGAATTCAACAGTAGAATGATCAGCTCATCGAAGTCGCATCAAATCACTTATAAAATTCTGATTGAGAATGTCAATCTAGATATTAAGAAACAAAAAAACTTTAAGAAGATTAAGTTGCTCATTGAACGTGGTTGCAAATGCATCTCTACTGGTCTCACAAGAGATACCTCTGCAAGAAAATACTTCATCTTCTCTGGGTGGTGATTGGGTGGTAGTACTGGAGGAGCAGACTCTTTTCGTTGTTTCTCTGAAACCATCTGGCCATCAAATTCCAGGCCATCACATTAACAGAAATTGCTTTACCGTTGCAAATTGTTATATTCTTTTATACATGGAAGCCAGACACCAACCTCGGATTCAACCTGACGAAGAATAGCAGCTACTCGCTCATGATATGTCGTCTCCCCTTCAACCTTCAAAGGAAATTTTCCATAGAAACAGGTTGACGCAACAAAGTATAAACCCACAACGCTTGTATTAATGTGCAAGAGAACAAGAATTCAACTCCATACAATTGTGCGCACATACCATTGCAACAAGCCTCTGGAATGTCAGCCTTTGCTGTTGTGACTCCACAGCAGCCAAAGCAGCAGCTGCTTCTTTACCAAGTACTGCCATGTTTGCTTTCAATTCTTGCATTCTAGATTCTGCTGCATGCAGCTTCGCCACATTTTCTGGGATCGGAGCTTCCCTCACTCGTGCTTGTCTTCTGGAAACCTCGGTTGCCTGTTTGCATTTCAGGGTCAATTCAAGAGGCTCGTAATCTGGTATTAGGAGAGGGAGAAAAGTTGCAGAGGTTCAGTAAATAAACACTCACTAGAAAGCGTTAGTTGTCCAATTACCTGTGTCTCCGCTTCTTGTCTCATTCTGCTATATCGCTGAGCAAGATGGCGAGCATCTTCCAGAGGAGCACCAACTATCATTGCACGCAGAGGTTCTAAAATCTGGAAAGACACAATTTCATGCATTTATATGGCACAAGCTATCTCTGATCATTTATGATACATTGTCAGATAGATTTGTTCTCTTTATCATGCATTAGTTGAGCACTTGCACTTAAGAACCAAGAAGAGGCAATTAAAGAGTAATTCATCTAAAATAAAAAGCAATAACCAACCTGTCCAAATAATAGCTTATTCAAGTCTTCCTGCTCCTTTTCCACATGTTTGAGAGCATCACCATATATAGATGCAGCCTTGGCTAGAATCTCGTCATCTATGTTCTCTACTCCATACTTGCAACAGTCCTCAGAAAACTTGGTTCCTGACTACCATAATAGTGACAGACCATAAAAACAACTGCATATAAATGGGCCACTATGAAGAAATAAAGTGATCCACAAAAAATGTGCTCATCAGGACTTTTATGAGTTTGCTAAGTTCTGCAAATGATCTGTTATGAAGTAATTGCAGAAAGTATCAAATCACTGTTACCGGCTTCTATGTGTTTATATCCTATGGCTGTAAATGTTTCCGCTGCCCTGACAATGTCTTTCTGAAAATCCTGCAGGAATGAGTATGTAACAAATTAGAAACTTTGATGTTTCCAAACAGAAAGGGAGAAAAGAAGAAAAGAGAAGAAGGGGAGTATGATGTATCACCCTCACAATAAGATCAGCAAGCCTAGCCCATAACTTTATCGCTCAGGGTTAGGCAATGCCAGCAGACTTAACATATAGAAAAATCAACACTTACGTTCGGATTACACCATAATCTGTAGGCTATGATGACAACCCACTAAGGCTTTTACCACCATTACTTGAAAAAGTTAACCTTTCAACTTTAAAATTCTCAGCTAACGCAAAAAGAGCTCAAATATCAACTGACAATGGCATAGTCAAAAAAACAGGGCCAATTTTCTGTTTTCATCCATAGTCACGCTACAACATTCCAAGTTCTGGTAGAAAATGCTTGCCATCAAATTACTCTTAGATGATATCAACCTTCAGAGAAACCTTTAAGGGGTGCGAGAATGCATGACTATCTCCAACTAACATCAAAAAGAATACACTACCATTCCTCGTGTTTTCTCCTTAAAATACTGTAACAACAACCCAGGAGAAAATCCTGTAACTTCTTCAATCAACACCAGCTCCAAGCCGAAACAAAACCGTAGGAAGTGCGACTGCAATGCTTCACTACCTATGCTAGCTAAGGCGCCTTTCCACCCAGATCATATGCAATAATCTATACTCAGGAATAGAGATGGATTCCGTGAAGGAGCAGTCGCCAAGATTCGGCACATGACAAACCCTGGTGCCCTGATAAACAGATCTGACTAGACGAAATCTACACAGCCAGAAAGGAAGAGATGGAATCCCATCAAATTTAAGACTACCTGTCCAAACTCACAGAAGACCTTGCTTGAAACGTAAATACGGCGTGGTGATGCAAGACATAGAGGAGAGAGGAAGAGGTTCGGAGCTGGGCAGAGGAGAGCGCAAAGGATCATGACGTTTAAGGGATAGTTCCTACTAAACCAGGTCCCTCATAGAACCAACTTTATTATCGGGCCTCTTAAATTTCATCAACAAGTAAAATAAGCAACACTCCACAGGAAATTTCCCTCAGATGCTAAACAGAGAGGCAATAAATGCTTCAATTAGAACCAAGAACTTCATGACAGCTGCTTCAGGAACTTAGAGCATGTATTGCACTGATTGTTTGCATATTTTCACTATTTCTGTTTTTTATTTTTATTATTTTGTACGAATCGAAAATGGCTTACTTGTCAATAGAAATGACATCCAAAAGAAGTCTGATCGAAGTACAACGAGAGGCAGAGGCATGTATATAGATTCAAATTGAGAAACCAAATAGGGCATAGTACTAAATAGAAATAGCATCTTTACCTTTCCTGATCGAGTAGACCTGTATAGTTTTTCCAATTGCTGATGCCTTTGCATCTCAACCTCATCAATAACCATCACATCTGAACTTTCGTAGCCAGTCCCGCTAAACTGCTTTATTACAGCCTGCATTTCAAACATCCATATGACCTGTTAACAGACAATAACAAAGTAGCAAAGAACTAGCTAATTTTTAGGACAGGTATGGTTAAAGCTGTAAGTTGCTCTTAACTTTTAAGTCTTTACTCCCTCAAATGACCAATCCAAGTCTCTCTTTTATCTCCCTCCCCTCAAAATAGATGTTTCCTTCTCACCCACATTTATCCCTAATGAATTTTATAAACCCTGATTTAGCATCTACCTTCATTTAGATTCGCACACTTCCACTCCACTAAAATTTTGCTTTCTAGACCTTCTTACTCAACTGATTTTGATTGTTCCACAGTTCATCACGAAGGAGTCTCCTTCATAAATCCCTCGCATAAGCAACACTGTCCTTTCATTGCTTCGTCTTATACCACCCACAATTATGTAAGATTGAATTGTTACACTTATTCAAAGCATAATCGAAACAGCTGAGATGTTATTTACCACAAGCCTCTAACCTTAAATTTCCAAAAGGAAACAGGGTTGACAGGGGTGCGGATTTAGCCCCACAATGCTCTCAATAACTAAACTCAACGTAATGAAATGCGATTATCAACAGAATAGAGTAACTGAATTTAGCCTGGGCAGATGTTAGATTCTACTAGCATTCGATATTAGCAAAAACCCACCTTCACAAATGATGAAAGTGTCCCAAACTAACTCCAATTTGATTTTTCAACACTTTTTGTCAGCTATTAAACAACATAATCTGGAGATGAAATTACAGTACCTGTTGCTGTTTGGCGACTTGGTCTCTGAGCTTGCTGGCTTGCTTCCTTAGGGCGTCCATGGCTGTTTCGAGTCTCTGATGCTAACCCACCAGCTGAATTTTGTGTTAGGAGTTCGATCAGAGCCAAGTAGTCAGATCTGCTAAATCAGTTTATGTCGTCGCCTACAGTGGCCTTGTACTAAGTGGGAACGCTTATGATGTCCAAGCTGTCCTTAAATCAACTCTCTTTTCCAAGTAGCAAGTAATCCTGAGATGGTTTGGGAGGCCGTTTGGAATTTATTTTTAAAAGTAATTTTGAATTAACTTTAATTCATTTTAAGTGTAATAGATTAAAAATTTTTGAAGATATTTAAATAAAAAATAATTAAAGTAGGTTTAATATAACAAAATTACCATATAGTGTATTTAAATTGAAATTGAGCATTTATGTTGTTTATATGTAAGGATATTTTTGTAAATCTCTTGGTGAAATCTGATTTTTCAAAACTGATTAAATCTTAATTAAGAAAATGAGGATCATGGATTTAATTATTTTTTAGTACATTGGAGGAGATGAATCAGTTTTTTATTTTTATTATTATTATTATTATTATTATTATTTTACCAAACCCTTCAAAACTAATTTAATCAGGTTTAACCAATCTACAATCAATCCCAATATAATACCCCAAAAAAAAATTTCCTTGTGTGAAATTAGTATTTTAGAATAAATAACTTTGTGATCTTTTGTTCAAATTAAGAAAATGAATTGGGATTGTTTCTGAAATTTTCAATCGAATGAAAGTGGTTTCATTTGAATCAAAACTTATTGATGATAAAGTTTTTGAGTTTTGAAATATTCGGTCGAACGAAAATAGTTTTGGCTTCGAATGAAAATGGGTTTTTACTTCGAATGAAAAGATTTTTTGTGTGTAAATGAGCTACTGAAGTTTTCGGTCGACTTAAAGGTTCTAAGTTGACTAAAAACTCATTTTTAGTAGAATGAAAGTGGTTTTGTTCGAATCAAAATGAAGGGTAATAGTGTTTTGGAATTTCTGAAGTTTTCAGTAGACTAAAAGTGATTTTTAATCGACTAAAAATATTTTTTAAAACTTTTAGTCAATGAACGGTAACTTTTAGTCGAATGAATAGTACTTTTAGTCGACTCAAAACTGTTTTCGGTCGGTCGAATTAAAAGTGTTTTCATTAAAAGTTAAAGGTGTTTCGGTCGAATGAAAAGTGAACAATTTTCACCTCTGTGGATTCGGTCGATTGAAAACTATTTTCGGTCAACCGAAAACTATTTTTGGTCGAATAGAAACTCAAAATTTTTGTCCCATATAAATAGTATTTTATTTCATTCCTAACCTTTTTGGGGGTCCTTTGTTTCTTTTCTCCTCTTTTGCACGAGAGAGAGAGAGAGAGAAAGAGAGATAGAGAAGAAGGCTTGGAAAGTTTTGAAGCTCTAAGGAGAAGCTTAAGGATTTGTGGCTTTCAAAAGGCTTGGGAAGTTTGTTCCCTTCACACTTGCAGTGGAAAGAGAGAAAGAGAAGGCTTGAGAAGCTCTTGAATTCTAAAGTGATGCTTGATGATTTGCATTCTTAAAGGCTTGATTAAGGTAAGGGTTTACTTTCAAAAATTTAAATCAGCGATGGATCAATCACTCATGTAAGTCTTTAGATTCTTTTGAAATCCGAAATTCTTCAAATGGGGATAAGTAATTCTTCCTCTCCCTTTTGTTTTGAACTTTGTTAAGAATGACTTGTTATCAATTTTATGATTTGTGAAAAATCAAATTCCGTCGGATTTGTTCGACCTCAGAATATTACATATTGATATCATGGTTTCAGTGATTTATGATCGTCATTATTTTGTGAACTCCACTTACTGTTTGACGAGTTCGTCATTTGATAATGTGATTTTGAAACCTTTGAATATGGTTTGATTTGTCCGATATTTGATAACGTTTATTTTGAGATTTTGTTTTGGTGACTTTATGAGCCATGTCACAGTGTGTGTGACTTATTTCTGACTTACCCACGTAGATTGAAACATGGGCTAGCTCAGGGGAGTTGAGCGAGAGATCGCGATCTTACTTTCTGAACTGGCCTTATATGTCAGGAATGACATATGTGACCACTTTCTGAACCGGCCACATATGTCAGGAATGACGTATGTGACCACTTTCTGAATGGCTTTCTAGTGTTTGTTTTCGTACTCAGATATATTTTAGCATTTGATATTTGGTCTGACATCTTTGCTGTCTGTCTCCGTACTCTGATATATTTTGGCATTTGATATTTGATCTGACCTCTCTAATGTATGTATCCGTACTCAGATATATTTTAGCATTTGATATTGGTCTGATAGTGTCTGTCTCCGTACTCAGATATATTCTCCGTACTCAGATATATTTTAGCATTTGATATTTGGTCTGATAGTGTCTGTCTCCGTACTCTGATATATTTTGGTATTTGATATTTGGTCTGATCTCTGTTCAGTTGAAATGGGTGTGCCTTTGAAATTTTGTTATTCAGATATGTTTTGACATTCGAAATCTGGTTTGATTAACAGTTCCGGTAAAAAATATTGTGTTTGTCTTTGTAATCAGATATAGTTTGACATTGGAAATCTAGTTTGATTATTCGTTCCGTTGAAACATTTTGTACTTTCAAAATTTTGTTTCTCAGATATTTGGTTTTGTTTGATTGGTCCCTTGAGCGACTTTACTAGGCATTTGGCTCATTCCCTTATGATTTTTCCTTTCAGGTAATTAGTAGGTGGGATTTTAGATTCGAAGGGCTAGATGTGTGATCAAAGTTAGCTACCTTATATCATAGTTAATATTGACATTTAAGTATATTTAATTAAGACAAGTTGGTATTGTTTAGGTTTTGTTTGAACTTCGTGTTGGAAGAAATTTTTGGATTGTATATAAGCTTTGGGCCCTATACTCTTGGGAGTTATTAGTACATGCTCTAATTTACCGTTTGAGATATTTATGATATTTTAAGGTTTTCTGATTTCGTTTGGGATACTTTTGATATTGTAAGGTTTACTCCGAATTTCGATTATATAATCGTTAACACTCTGAAAATTTTAATTAATTTTTGGGGCATTACAGAATGGTATCAGAGCTTAGGTTTGAGATTCTGTAGACTCATAAGCCTAAGATATATGTGATTGGGATTAAACCTTGAAAAGGTGGAATAAGTTTAGGGAATTTATTTCCTATTAGATTATAAGATTGAGATTTGGCCATAAACCTTGGATTTGGGTTGAGTACACAATCGTAGAATGAATGTTAGTTGTCTTTGGAATTCAGATATTTTACGTATTAATCAAGGAGAATAATTGAAGGTTAGGACTATGATCTTTGGATGTCTATGAGTAACTCTATCAGATAGTATGTGAAAAAAGGTGGTGATCTCCGGAAATAATTGATATGGTGACATAGACTTCGTGCGAAATTGAAAGAAAGATTTGGCATTACTAGGTCATGATGCCCCTTTATTCAGTTATTTTGATATCCTTTTGCGAGCATCTAAGTGTTGAACATGAAAATTTGAAACGTGTCTATATGTAGATACCATCATGAAATTCTGTGGTGACCCTTATGGTTTATAATCCCTACCTCATCAATATTGATTATAGATATTTAAAAATTGACATAATTTTTTGGATATGAAACACTTTGAGGTTATTTTGGGAGTATGAATTGGACTGATTGTCTTCCAATAATACCAAGATGGACTGCTTAGAAAAGAGGATGATTATGATCGTCTGGCGAGTAACTCTGAAAATTAGAAGCTATCGATAAAGTCTGTGACTGAGAGATATAAATGATGTGGTATTTAAAGGCTTAAATCTTTGGTGGATGTGCAATATAAATGTGAAATTAAGAATAGTATGTTTTTCTCTTTAATAAATTTGATAATAGTTTCGACCAATTTTGTTGGCATTAAAGTGCACTGTAGAAGTGTGATGGTCTTTTGATAAGACGTGTAAGTGCTTATTAATGTTGGTGGATTTGATCATAGATAATCGTATTGGAAAGTCTAACAGTGTGGCTAAAGCATTTGGGCGGAAGGTGTACTAATAATTTAGTAACTTTAGTTATAAGTTACACTCAGTTGTCAGTGAAATGTTATTAAGAGCGTATTGATATGGCTCCATTGTGATTTTGTACGGGCATAAATTTTGATTTGAAGATTTTGGAGTATAGATCCTTGTGATTAGCATGAAGATTGATTATTACTTTTGGTGTACGATTGAAGTTAAGTGTGTTAACGTTAGGCATTGCACCAAGGCTATGGTTAAATGTGTTAGCATAATGGCATAACGTGAGCTTGTCGATATCGTATTGGTTTCAGATCATTTGAATTTTGATTGGAGTAACTTGATTCAGTGTGTTTCATTTGTTAGCCAAGTATAAATACTTTGAGGAGCAGCCTGAATATATTTTTGGGATGATGATGACAATGGAGACTAAAAACTTAAGTTTGAATTTCGTACAACGCGTCAGATGGGATGTGAACACTTCAGGCTTAAAGTTAAGCGTGTTATCCGGATTTTGTAAAGTATATGGTTTGGTATATTATCAGAGTAGCACAGTGAAAGCGTTATGTTTTGAAGATTGATTTCATTCATTGAAATTTCAATGTCGTAATTTCAGCTCAGTTCATTTCATAGGCTAGTTAAGCCATGTATGTTTCGAAGTTAGAATTTCAGTTATAGTATGAGGAATGTTTTGACTCGTGTTGGGAAGTGAGAAGCTACTTTTGATAATTAAGAATCGGAATTTTTTAAGGATTAATACCCCAAAAATTTTCTTTTCCTTGTGCGAAATTAGTATTTTTGAATAAATAAGTTTGTAATCTTTTGTTAAAATTAAGAAAATGAATTGGAATTGTTTCTGAAATTTTCGGTCGAATGAAAGTGATTTCATTTGAATCAAAACTTATTGATGATAAAGTTTTTGAGTTCTGAAATATTCCTTATTGATGATAAAGTTTTTGAGTTCTGAAATATTCAAAACTTATTTATTCAAAGCAAAAATTCATTTTCATTCTATTTTCGTTCCTTGTGCGAAATTAGTATTTTTGAATAAATAAGTTTGTAATCTTTTGTTAAAATTAAGAAAATGAATTGAAATTGTTTCTGAAATTTTCGGTCGAATGAAAGTGATTTCATTTGAATCAAAACTTATTGATGATAAAGTTTTTGAGTTCTGAAATATTCGGTCGAACGAAAATAGTTTGGTTTTGAATGAAAATGAATTTTTGCTTTGAATGAAAAGATTTTTTGTGTGTAAATGAGCTACTGAAGTTTTTGATCGACTTAAAGATTTTAAGTCGACTAAAAACTCATTTTTGGTTGAATGAAAGTGATTTTGTTCGAATCAAAATGAAGAGAAATGGTATTTTGGAATTTCTGAAGTTTTCAGTCTACTAAAAGTGATTTTTAGTCGACTAAAAATGTTTTCTGAAACTTTTAGTCGATGAACAGTAATTTTTAGTCGATAAACAGTAACTTTTAGTCGAATGAATAGTATTTTTAGTAGGCTCAAAAATGTTTTCGGTCGACTCAAAATTGTTTCGGTTGAATTAAAAGTGTTTTCATTAAAAGTTAAAGTTTTGCTATGGCATTTGTTAGGTATTTTTATTGTCATGGGTAATCTCTCGAGATCTATCCTAAAGAAGCTCTTTTTAAAGAACTATCTTTCGGTGTCTCGGACCTACCTTAGCTCGAGCGAATTGCTTGGGAGCTTTGGTAAAAAAAAAAAGATAAAACCTAGCTTGGACCTCTCCTCAGACTTCTCTTAAAGAAAACTCTATGAGCTCACTTACTTCCTTGGGCGAGGTGACCGGACGAGCTGCTCAAGAGCTCTGTCGAGCAAGCTGCTTCGAGTTGTACTCTGACTTATCATTTAAAGACAAGTCTTTAAGCTTAATTGCTTGGGCAGGGTTCTTGGACAATCTGCTTAAGAACTATGTGCCAGTTAATCTCCTTTAAGCTCTACTCGAACTCATCTCTTCGAGATAAGTCCTGAAGCACACTTTCCTAGGCAAGGTGCTCAGACAAATTGTTAGAGCCAGGTGCTCTCCAAGAGATCTTCTCGGTGCGGCTTCATCTTGCACCGAGCTCGGTGTCCAGAAGATCTGCTTGGACGCTTGTGAGTTGGGCCAAGCTAAACAACAATCCAAGTGCTTAAGGCCCATACGTTTACAAAATTTTATTTTTCTCGGTGCGGCTTCATCTTGCACCGAGCTCGGTGTCCAGAAGATCTGCTTGGACGCTTGTGAGTTGGGCCAAGCTAAACAAGAATCCAAGTGCTTAAGGCCCATACGTTTACAAAATTTTATTTTCATTTTTGTAATGATGGTGAAAAAGATACATTTTTTTAGAGTAAGCTTTTTTGAGTTCTACTAGAGATGTTTGCTCGCTACTTATCTCTTAGGGATAAGTACTTGAGCTTACTTCTTTGGGGAAGGTGCTAGAACTAGTTGTTGAGCTCTGACCATGCAAGCTCTTTTGAGCTTTGCACGAACTAGTCACATAGAGACAAGTCCTTAGGCTTTATATACTCGGGAAGATACTCAAACGAGCTGCTTATTATTTTGTCGAATGAGTAGTCTCTTTCGTTTTGGTCCTTTGAACTATGCCTTCTTTTAACATAGTCAGTTAACTTTTCTTTTCTTGACAAAGATAATTGAATTATGCCACGTCACCATTTTAGTCCCCACGTTGGGTTTTTTTGGTTTGAGATGACAACATGTTTGTCATGTAGTCTCTTTTTTTTGGAGCAGTTTCGCCAAATTAGTGGTTTCCCCAAAATTTTTCTTAATCTTCTTCGTATCTACACCACCACCGTCAAACTCCACCACTGCTAACCCGTCAAACCCAGCTTCTCACCTTACTTTGGTTAAACCCATCTTCTCACCCCACTACCTTGGCTAATCAATCAACCGAGTTCTCGTCAACCCCCGCCACCATTGCCGCCATTCACCATAACCACAAGATCTTCACCATGTTACTATCCAAAACCACCACAAGCAACCCTACCCCCAAATATGCCACCACGATACCTGCACCAAACCCACCACGACCGTGACCAAACCACCACGAGATCCATTTATATCCTATCTATCAAAGGGCTAACCAAACCCACCAATAATCCCTAAAATTCGACAGTCCTAATTGATTGTGGTCGCTAGAGGTGGTGATAGCTAGTGGTTGCAGCGGTGGTTGAAGAAGTTCGGCAACAGTTGGAGAAGGTTGATGGAGGTGGTCGGCCTGATGACAATTGGTGGTGATGGTGGTGGCTTGAGAAGGCAATTACATGTGGGTGATGGCGACTATAGACTGTGGTGCGTTGTAGGGTGTGGTAGACTGCGGCTTATAGGGTTGTATATATGAAGTGTGGATTGTGGAAAACAATTTGGATAATAGCAGGAAAAATTAAAGCATTTTCTGGTGGGTTATGACCGGTGATGTGGCACTGCCATGTCATTTTCTTATTACTTCGACAAAAAAAAAATCCTTTAAAATTAGCACATATGCTAATGGATGGACCACAATAGTGACGGAACATAGTTTAAGGTCCAATTTCAAGAAAATATGAGCAGGGACTATAACAAAACGAGCATAGTTCAAGGAACCAGGGGATTGGGTAATGGGTGAGTATGTGCCCAGTACAATAAAAAGAGTTCAAGTGACATATGTGTGAAATAGTGAGAATTGACTTTGACACTAAGGAGTTGGTGCTTGGGTCTCATATATGACCTTGCTGGCAGATAGATCATGACTGAGTGTTCTTATAAATCGAATTCTGAAAGCCATCCTGCTAACAACTCTGAAGATATTGCTATGTTAGTGTGCATCATCAATGGCATTTGGTCACCTTGGATAGAACATGATGTTGGTACGTAGTGAGCAAAGTGTGAGGAAGAGTAAGTTCGGTCAACATTTTTATGAAAAGTCAAAAACTGTGTGAAAATATCTGCACCATCACTAATGCTAACTTTATTTCCAAAGCCGCCTTGACTTTTGGCAAAACAATATTTGCAATATGATAGTTGTATAAGATATTTCTTAAATTGAACGCCGGTTTGACAAAAGGCATATAAGCTTTGGCATTAAAGCTATTCTACTTAATTGAGTTACAACAACTAACATCAATTATTAAACTGTTTCAAACAATTTATCAGTATCGGTTGCAGGTTGAACAATACCGTCTAAGAGCTTGAGTAGGCATATGTGCTATTAATTTCTGCTGCATTTTCATTTAATATATACTCCACCCATCTTCAACTCAAAATTCAACATTTTAACAAGCCATACAATGGGTGAATTTAAGGGCTTCATCCATTTTGTATTGCATAGTAGCTATTAATATGTGCCTGATTAGATTACATGACATAAATCATTATGTGTACCGTCTCCAATTTTTCTTGATAAGTGCAACTAGTTAACAGCAAGAGATTGCTTGCTAGAACAATAGTACGCAAAGGGAGTGGTTAGCAGTATAGGTGGAGGTGCCACAAAGGATGTCGTCTGGGTCAGAAGCCGAGTATGCTGATGTGGGATAGATCTTAAGGAGTGGCGAAACTGCGAGGGTGAAGGCTTGGGTTAATACACGACGAGAGTCACTGTCTAATGCTTAGGTCCAAAGCCAAGGTCCAGCATCAGAGTCCTGGGTGTTTCCTTCTCTAGAATCTTCTAGCTCTAGGGTTCTAGAATGAGATAGTAGTTTTGCAAATGAGTTCAAAAGTCCTCCAAATAAAAATCCAAAGTCCACTATTTATAGACAAAGATATGCATGTGTCATTAGGCAACACGTGTCACCCCTAGAAATGACACCTTACTGAGGGGGCCATAAATGCCAATGCTCCACAGACAGTTGGATCGTATATTCACCCGACCTCTCCCATACAACTTTGATCTGTCTTTCTAAAAAGACTGACTCACACAACGCTGGTGTGGCCAGAGAACCCTTTATCTAGCCACCAGTCCAAAGCCCATCCTGGTCCCACAGAAGCATTGAGAGTCACAAAGAACCTGACAGTCGTGGGGAAGGCTCTATGCCTAACTGCCAGGAGGAGTAGGCGTGATTTTATCCAGATACTTGCTCCTTTCTCGAAGTAACCCAATGGGTCATGGTCTTTAAGGGTGCCAATGATGAGCCATTAGTGCTGAGCATGTAGACTAGTCATGCAGACACTTAACACAGATAGTGTTCTAAAAGAGTTGCCTATCTCGTAGGTGATCCTTATGCCGGAGTATTCGGAGCATGCCAAGGTGGTGTCCGGATGAGTTGCCTACTGGTGGAATGAAAGTCCACATGCAGGAGCACTTGGAGCTCAGTGATGGATATAGTGTCCCTTATTAATGAACCGCCTCCGAAAAGACCGAGAAATCTAACTCGAGTCGCAATCTCATTTTAGGGTTAATTAACTACTAACACAGGAAAAACAAAAAAAAACCCTATTTTGACTTTACATTTCTCAATTAGTCTTCAAGTCACACGAAATAGAAAATTTGGGTTCAAGAACTAAATTATACAATACGAAGGTGTTAGGCACCTCGTCATATCCTAAGGTCTCTAACTTGTTTCACGTGATTTTTGGTTTTTTTTTTCTTTCCGTAAAACGACAAAAGGTAAAATGCACATAAGAACAAAACCTAAACTAACCCTAAGTTTGTTTTGAACTTGACATTGGAGGTCTTAGTTGGGGGTCAAAACCACATAGTTATGACTGATCCCAAGGGAGTTGACTTACTTTTGTCTGTGTTTCCTAGAGACCTAAACAACTCAACTTTTCCTTGTTGATTGTTATAGAATTCTTTTTAACCAAAATTTCCAATTATTTTAGAACTCTAAGTGAAAAAGAAGTCAAAATCTGGTAGAACTCTATTTTTATGTTTTCTATTTACCTTATTAGACCAAAATTCGATTGCAGAGAAGGAAGGCATATCTAAGATCTCTAGCTATTATAACAATCAAGAAATGAGTTAAAAATTGAAGACAAAATTACATCATGACTTTATTACTGTCGAAAGCTTGATTGAAGGCTCAGCGTGCTCTGCGATGTAATGAAAAATGATTGAAGATACTAGTTTTTCCTCTGAAAGACAAGATTTCTCTAGCCTTTCTTTCTCTAGCTCAATCTGTCGCTTTTGGAATAGCCAATGAGCCTTTTTATAGAGGTCTAGAGGCAGTTGAAAGGAAAGAGGAAGACCATTTGTCATGCCTATTATCTTAGAGATGGCAATTTAATTCGCACCTGACGGATATCCAACCCCGCTTCAATTTGATATGAGTGATTTTTTTTAAAAAAAAAATTAACCAAGTTATGGGGTGGGTATGGTAATTAAATTTTAAACCCTTAGCTTGTACGAACCAGGTTTGGTATTTACTCTTCCCAGCCTAGGTATTCGACTGCACCAGTCGCGTATATAATGTTATACTAACCCTAAGTGTGATAAATCTCAACCGTTCATCTCTAGGATATAAATAGGTGACAAAATCTACCCACATTACACTTTTCCCTTTTTCTTCTCTCTCTGCGCCGCTCAGCAGCCCTTTTTCATCTCTTTATGACGCACCATCATCCCATCCATTGACCACCTTACCACTGTCCACCACTAGCAGTGGTCACCTTGTCCACTAACAACGGTCATCACCGTCCAGCTGGTAGCTCTCTCAAGTCTCACCACTCCTTCATATCGATCATCCTTGATGAACTTCTCAAACTCTTCAATCTCATCATCATTCAATATGAATGAGAGCAAAACCCTACGGGTGGCTCTGTAAAGGCTCCGTATCCAATGGCAGTGTGTTTCGTATCAGAATGTGCTGAAACCTGACCTCGAGCCTTAACATGGCCAACTGGAGTGCGTTCTCAGCGCGATCCATGATATCCAGATCGGACTTGATGAAAAAATCCTCCAAATCAGCTGTATGATCTCGTCAATGGTGGGAGGTAATCTACGGCCATGTTCTGGCAGGAAAACTACCTGGAGGACTCACTATTGAGATTGTACCTGAGGATGACGCTTTCGACAGCCTCAAAGAGGTCCAACCGATGTTCATCAACCTTGTAATCACTGTCTCTAATGTTGGAATCACTTAGCCCTTACTCCTGTAGTTTCTGCGATCTAATTCAGTAATTTCAAGTTGATTATGATAAAGCTGAAATGACTCGTCTTATTAAGTTAAAAAAATGATCAAATTAGACTTTAGTTGAATTTTTTGTTGTTAAACTTGATCAAATTTTAGTATTTTGTGAACTAATATCCAGTAATTTCAGCATCTAATAATGTCCAATAATTTGAATTTCACTGACTATTGAAAATTATTAAGACTATCGGGCAGATCAGGTCGGGGTCAGGTTCAGGTTCTTTAATAGTCCGGGTATTTTCATCCCTTAACCTGAATGGTGAGGTGGGGCATGGCAGGGTCGTGTATTTGGACTATCCACACCTGACCTGGCCCATTATCATTTTTACTATCATTTTTACTATCATTTTTAAATGATAAAGCCAAGATAAGCTGAAAGGTCTAAGTTATCCTTACCGGCCGATTTTTTTACGACCAGAAACTTAACAGCCAGTTCGTTCAAATATCTGTGGGTTCTCTTCCCTTAACTGAGGCGATCTTAAACTAATTCCAAAGAAAAAAAATGCTTATTTTGATCAAACACATATACAACGCATGTGATAGACCAAAGTTTGAGGTTCACTAACAAATCTAATCCAAATTAACTACTAGACCTCATATTCGGATCAAGATCCTCTGCTGTACAGTAGAGGTGCTGTACCCACAAAATGTCGCTAAATATTTTTTCGCGACATAAAATTGTCACTATAAATTTTAGTAACAGCGACAAAATACTTTGAATGACAATCTTTTGTCGCTAAATGCTGTACAGCAGAGGATCTTGATCCTGAACTGTCTAGAATCTTATCCGGGTTAAGACCAAATTAACTGGACCAACTAGCTGGACTTGACCACTTAAACTGGGCTAACTACATTAGCTGCCAACGGGACTTACTGGACTGGACCTAACTAATAAAATTAAACCTATTACTCCATTTGTCTCACATAATTAATCACTTTCTTTTTGCACCCACATTAAGGATTTAAGTCATTTATTGTTAGGCTACAACTTGAGCGGGTTGGACGGATCGCAGGGTCAAACCATGCCTAGCCTACTCTCAAAAGTTCATGCATATGTCCAATCCAGTCCATCTACGGGCTATATAATATCTGTCTATGCCCAGCCCATGAAAGTTTTGGTGGCCATGGGTTGGACATGGGCTGCCCATGAGTTGTCCATAGTTTCATATTTTATTTACCTAATTTTAACGCATATCAGTTATTATCCAAGTTTACTAATTAGTTATGAGTTTTTGTTTATTTAATTTTGAAGCATATAATTTACCATCGAAGTATACTAACCAGTCATGATAATAAAGAAGAGTATAGTAAAATCTCAAAATGGATTTAGGTATAAGCATGAGAATAAAGTTTCAGCACAAAGTAAAAGAAAAAGAAAAAGATAAGGATTTCGAAATGATCTTATAAAGTCTAGTAAAAAGTCTTCAAAGGTCTCTAAACAAATACGATTTGAAGGTTTTAAAGACGAAAGAACAAAAATAACATATTCTGTTCACGTAAAATTTATATATGTGATTCATATATGATATAAAGTTCGACGGGCTGGGCGGACTTCAAAATTTTTTTGCCCATGTCCAGCTCATATTTCTTACGTTGTGTCTGTTTTCACCATTGTCACTATACTACTAAACCCACGGCCATATTTGCACGGGTTGACACGAGTTGCCTAGTCCACGTTGCACTCCTAATTTACTGTGTTTTTCTCCCTTTAGAGAGAGAAGTGGAAGAAAGTGGGACATCAAAGAGAAAATGAGTTAGTGAGGTTTTAAATGTGGAGAAAGAAATATAATAAAAAATACAAGAAAGTGGGTCAGGAGAGAGAAAATTGAGTTGGTGAAAAGTTAAACGTGGAGAGAGAAATAGAATTAAAAAAAGTGTAAAAGTGTAAAAATTTAAAAATACCTACGGAATATTTCTTAATTTGAAAAATGAGTAACTTTTTGTGGGACGGCTTAAAAAAATATAATCAATTTATGTGGGATGGAGGGAGTATTAAGACCAAGCCTAAAACCATAATAATAAAAACCAAAATACATAAAAAAAATAAATAAATAAAGGCTCGGTAACAATAATAAAATAATAAAAACAAACTTACAAAATTAGTGTGTTTATAGTCCCAGAGGAGTTGCATATCATCTGGATAAGTTCTTGTGCCGAAACACTCGGGGCATACCAAGGTAGTGTTCTGGAGAAGTCGCCTACCAAACGGGCCGAAGTAATGTCTCGAAGGAGCTGCCTACCTAGCGGGAGGAAAGTCCTCATGCCCAAGCTCTTGAAGCTCCCTGATGGAGATAGTGTCTCAGAGGGCTGCTTAGTTGGCAAGAGGGGAGTCTTCCGGCCAAAACACTTAGGAATCCCTACGGTAGTGTCTAGAGGAGTGACCTATCCAGAAGGATGTTGCATAATTCGAAGAGTGGTCGAAGAATGTTCCACAACTAGGGAAAGGTGCACATCATATAATAGAAAGATAGGCCAATGCCTGGGTCTGGCAATATGAGAGGGTATTAAGGGTGCGTGACTATATAAATGGTGCAATGGATACGGCTGTGCTGGGGGCATGACCAATAGAGACGATGAGGGGTGCAGTCATTAAGTGTTGTGCGGGGGCGCATGACATGGCGACAGAGCATGTGCCCTACCGAGAAAAGCAGTGCCAGGGGCACGTATGAAAAATGGGGTGATGCTCGGGCCCGACGATGGGTTTTATGGAGATGGGCGTCATGCCAGGAGCACGTAGTGCAGAAACTGCGCTTGTGAGCGACAATAGGTGGCAAGGAGCATGAAACCCCTAAGGGGTGAAGCAAGGGAGCCCCCAAGGAAAGAAGGCGTCCAGAAAAGATGAGAAGAGGCGTTCCCAAGGATGGAGAGCCTCAAAGGGGCAAGGAGGCAAGACCCATAAATGAGGGGAGCAGACCAAGCCCTAAGTCAAGTGGCCCGCCGTCGACTCCCTTGTAAGTAGGAGGCGTGCCGAATTCGACAGTTGGAAAGAATTTTGAGGAAAAGAAAGCGTTGAACGCATGACTTAAACATGCGCATCTAGTTGACCGGCTTGAATGTGTTGAACTTTGATTATTGAGAATGTTGACGTATTGCGAGAGCAGGATCCAAGAGAGGTCAAAAATTCATAGCCAGGATGAGTTAACAACACAAGGATATCCATGATCGAAACTTTTTAAAATGTAGCTTTTCAGCTTATAACATGTAACGCGTTGCAATTCTCGTATTATATTTTGATGGTTATTATTATTATTACTACTTTTTCGTGTGTAAACTGCTATAAACAGAACGATTGACATAATCTTGTCATTAGGGCTGTAAATGAATTGAATTGTTCATGAACTGCTCGTGATTCATTCCCCAAGAAACTCGTTCAGGTTCTTTTGTATAACATACGAACTGAACATGAACAAATTTTAGAGCTTGTTTATTAAACTAACCGAATATGAACATCCCAAAATATTCACGAATGTGTTCGTGAATGGCTCGTCTGGATAATAACTTAATTATAATATGTTCAAAGCCTAAAAGCCATATAACTTAATTATAAACTTTAATTAGTTTAAACTTGTAAGTCTAAAATCGGTAAACAAACTCACTTGAGCCGAACATGAATTTTGTGAACCGAACGGCAAACGAGTTCAAATAAGATTTTGAAGATTAAACGAACACGAACACAAACACGAACACAAGCATAAGCACAAACATGACCTAAAACGAAACAAACAAATTTGAATATAGCTCTCTCCGCCTCGAACTCGATTCTTATATGGTCCTACCTGCCGTACCAATAAAATGCTACTATGTCTATACATATATCTCCACTAAAATGACACGGCAAAGCAATGAAGTTTCTGGAGAGGTCATGTGTCAAAACCGGCAAGGTCTTAGGGCATGAGGTGGAGCCAATTATCTTCGGCCGACTTAGTATGACGTCGCCGTTATGAGGAGGTGACACGCGGCATGGACACGTTACTGACACAAGATCCAGATAGATATAGAGCTTATAATTAAAAAAACTCCATTCGAAAGTCCAAAAAGAGGTTGGTAGCAAATATGATATAAAGAGGGATTAACTACAAAGACTTGATTCAAATGCCAAGAGTAAGGTGATGGTGGGGGTTGGTTGGCAAAGTCTGCACCTCTGGCACAAACAAATGTTTAGTAATTTTGAACTATTGATTTCGATTATTTAATTGTTATCGTTTAGATTTTAGATCAAATTGCTAAAAATAGAGGCGAAGCGAGACGGATAAATTTAACGGTAATCAATTGCCTCAGATCATCTAATATTTTCTACATTAATAAGTACCTCTTAATTAGAACCGTTCTTTATTTACGAGGATCCCAAAAGTCATGAGGAATGAATAGAAATCTGTGACGGCTTCCAAAGTTGCAGTTAATGAGAGTATTTACAATTAATGAAATGAAAAGAAAAGAGACAAAGAGAGGCTAAATATATGCTTTTGTACTTTAATTGCTTTGAAAAAGTGATGTTGGAAATGCGAGCAGTAGTTAATTTGTCTCTGAAATTGGTAATATCATTAAATTATTAGCACCCTTTTTGCACAGAATCTATCTAAAATGAAAGTGAATATGATTATCTTCACTACATGTAAAATTGGCTTGAATTGAAAAGGAAAAGTTGAATAAATGGACGAGGACTAAAAGCTAAATCTAATAAGTGCATGCATAGAGCTTATCGAGATTTTACTTGTAATAAATATCAATTTTGAATGATGTGACTTATTGAGACACAAGTAGAAACAATAAATAGTGGTAGTATTTATTACAAAAAATTTGTAAAAAGTAACATTATTATTTATAAAAAGAGTTACTTATTCAACAATCTATGAGTTGATTCAAGGATTATTTTTCGTAGTTGAAGGGTCCAACCTCTAGCCACTCTTAAATGCTTTAGTGATATCACCAACCATTTCTGTCCGGATAAAGCAATTTTTACCTTATTGTTCTAGTAATTGAAGAGTAAACTATAAAGTTTTAATATGGGCATTGTTATGGTGTGCTCGCATATGCAAACAATCAATAAAACCTCTTTATGAAGGAAATATTGCCCTTTCCCTTAGATACGATCTACTAAATCAACCATCTCTCAAATTTCTCTCTCCTTCTCAACACTAACAACAAGTTCCATGGCCCCCTTTATAATATTACTACTGCCACCATGGCTGCCAAATTGGAGGCCTTAGCTTACCTAAAGGTTGTACTCATAGACGGGATCTTAAATTCGGGTTTGGTTCCGTACGAACGGGGGTATAGAGCGTTCGAATTGGACATTAGAGGCTGTACGAGGTTACTTTAATTTTTTCAGATTTTATTATGAATTCCTTAAAAGATTTAGTGACCAAATTTAAATTCATCTAGATCCAAATATTCAAGACATTTGCAAACGAACTTTTCTTAACATCGCCTATTTGTTTTGTTTTATTTTGCCTCTTTTATTGTTGGAGGAAACTCAAATGAAATACTACCAACGTTTATATTTCTATATATGTTAGATTTGGCTAATAAGAGGAATCCAGAGAGGATCCTTCACACGGATGACACACACTTTTGCATTCCCTGACATATATCTGCCACTAAATTTGAACTCCCCTTCACCTCACCCTGGGACTTCCCTAAACACCGGAACCACTAGAGACTAGAAAAGAGAGCAAGAGAGTCAATCAAGAAGGTCCCTCTCGATTTACAGGGAGACAAAGAGGAGGGACAATCAAAACCCACGATCCCATCTGCTCCATATCTCTCTCAATCATGCCATCCGGTGCCAAGAAGAGAAAAGCTGCCAAGAAAAAGCAGGCCAACACCAACGTGAACCCCAGCTCTGCCCCTATTACTCACTCACATGGTATGCTATATGCACTCAAGAGTCCTTTTTCTCTTTTCCCTGTGCTTTTTCGGACCAACCCCACATACTCATCTGTCATTTACTCGCTGCCTTTGCTTTAAAGTCTATGTTTCTGATCTGTCTCTATAATTGGCTTTGTGGGTATGGGGTAATTTCTCTTGTTTGCTTGATTCTGTGTTGGATATGCTTTATATATGTCTGCGTGTGTGGAAATGGATCAATTTTGTGCGTGGGTTTCGTTTCGACTTTCAATCACTCCTCAACTTTAGAATCTTTAGTGCTGATCAGTCTCTATAATTGGCTCGGTGGGTGTGGTTAATTTCTCTTGCTTGGTTTTGATTCTTAGTGACTTATGTTTATGTATCCACGAATATAGTCTCCTTGTCTGCGTTGGTCTCTCTTGTTCTTTTTTGATTTTCAATCTCCCGTTCAAACTTTAGAATCTTGAGTACTTGATTGCTCTTGTTCGGATTCTGGGCAATACACGTGTCTCTAGGTGTGTGAAAGTTGTTTGCTTGAATGTGCCGGTGCCTTTTCTCTTTTGTTTAATTTTCAGCCACTGACTTAACTTTGAAATCTTGGGTGTCCCTTGATTTCTCTAATTTGGCTTGATTTTGGTGATTCATGTTCATGTTTGTATGAAAATGGTTTAATTGTATGTATTGGTGTCTTCCAAGTTCTATCGTTGTCTATTTCTCTATAAAGCTACTTAGCTTGCATATACAAATCACAAATTGTGTCAGTTGGAGATTGCTTATATGGGTATTTGTTGATTTCTTCTGTTTCACTTTGATAACTGATTCGTTATCTGGGGTTTTGTCAAATTTTTTTCCGCTTTAGGCTGAAATTATTTTTTGGGTCTTTTGTTAATTTGGTTTCATTTTTGTTTGACTTGATGTTCACTGATTCAACTATGATAGGGGATAATGATCTGAAACACGTTGATGAGAAAGAGAGTGATGGTGGGGAGGTTAGTTCTCCTGCATCTCAGGACCCCCATAACAACCAGCATCCATTTACTGAGGGAGAGGAGGAAGAGGTGGAGAAGAGAGAGGACACTTCATCTGTTCGGTCATTTGCCACTGAGAACAAATCCGTGAAAGGAAATAACTATGACGGAGAGAGTGTGCAGGAAGCAGCAAAACAGGAGGAGGCTGTTGTGATTATTGAGGAGGATTGTGAGAGCAAGAATGTAATTATTGAGTTTGCAAAGGAATCTCAGGATGGAAGCTCTTCAGGTAGCTCTAGCTGTAGCAGTTCTGATGACGAGTCTAATGCTATTGAGAAGAAAGCAGTGGTTGTGGAAACTTCTCCTCGCGCTGATCTAATTAAACCTGATGAGTTTTTATCTGAAGTGGTTACTCAGGTAAATAGTAGCGTTTCGGTTCAGGAGGGTTATGATTCAGTTGTGGAGACTCCCTCTGTTGTTGAGTTGGATAAGGTTCCGATGTTAGAACAGGTACTCCCTGTAGACGAGATTGCTTCAGTTGATAAACCGGTGACTTCTGATGAGCTTGATTCTGTTTTCAAGGAAAATGGGCAGGAAAAGTTGCCATCTTTGGACGAGAATTCTGGTGTTTTACCTGTCATTGTTGATTCAGAATCACAAGAAAAGGAGGATGACGTTGTTTTGAAGTCAGATGAGAATGTGTCATCTTTGGATGCAACGGACTCTGAGGCACAAGTGGATGAGAAGAAAGTTGTGCTATCAGTTAGTGATCCTGCAGATTATACTAGAAATGGTGCAGAGCATGCAAAAGATTCTCTGGCTCCTGAATGCTCTGATACCCAGGTGGTTCCTTAACTCTGTTTCTTTATTCTTTGGCGTTCAACAAGCCATTTGCTTCTTTTACGGCTTATGGCAACCCATCCCTTTGTGAAGAGCCCCGGGTGGCTGTGTTACTGAAAGGTTAATGCTCATATGCTATTGATATGCAGCCTCTGGTGGCTTCAGCTCCAAGAACAGCACAAACAACTTCTTGGAAGGGTTGCTGTGGAATACTTGAGTTGTTCACAGGATCCAATCGATAGTTCCAGGTGGGTCTTCAACAGTTTCAATATGTATATCTTTCTAATTATGATATGAAAACTTAATTTATCTGCTATCGCTCTGCTCTGGTGTCTGGCTAAAGCAGGGAAGTTAATAGGTCATTCACTTGTAGTCATTTGTTTGTTTATGTCAGTTGATTGTGTTGATTTTGATCATATAGTAGGGCATCATGTGTATCATGTCATGTACTGATTTAGTTCACTCTCTGTCTGCATCCTTGTCAAACTTCTAGTCGTCTGTTGCTACGCTGTTCACTGGCCTATTTTCCCTTACAATTCCTTGTCCCTGCACCAGCTCGCCGGGGAACATCAATTTTATGGTGACAAGTTACAACCAGTGGTGAGGGCCACATTTGAAGTCTTCTAACTGGTTACACTTGTTCTGCCAGGCTTGCTGATCACATGCTTGCAACCGATATATTGTCTCCACCTCCAACCTTATCCCCTCCCTCAATCTTGTGAAACTTGTTCTGAACTTTACTCGTGCTGGGAAGTGAATCGGTCAGCAACTTCTTTTTTTTACTTGTGAAACTTGTGCTGAAGTTTACTTAATTCCAAATGTTGTTGAATCTCCAATTCAATGATAATCGATTGCAAGGGGTTGACTGCAGCTCTAGTAATCTGAATTCTTTTTAAGCGATACCATAGAAGTTTGGATGACCTATAGGTTTGATACGTACTAGTTTAGCGATTTCAAATGTTGATTTCTTTCAAAGCCTTCTCAATGTTCAAGTAAATCAAGCTATATGGGTTGGATAGCTACAAGTTTAGCTTGTAAATTATCAAGTAGGGAGCTAAGATCAATTCTCCAAGGTATAAGATTGGAAATACGAACAAATATTTTGTTCGACTTTCTATGATACCAACTCTAGTTCTAAGCGACCCTAGCCTGAATTTTGAGTCTTTCGAAATTCATACTTTGTCTCTGTAAGTGTGAAATGTGTTCTTCGAGTTTTTCAAGGTTTGTCTTTAATTGATTTTTTGGGGCAAGAATTAACAGCCATCAACGTTGACTTGTTAACCAACGAAGTTAGGCTTTTGTTTCACCAAACTTGGAAGGTTATTGCAAGCAATTCTTATGTAAGTCCATTTTGTGTGTATGCTAAAGCATTGACTGTTGTATTAAGGATCATCTTTGGTGGCTTGTAAAGAAGAAGCATGCTTTCTTGTTGTTGCTCGGTATCTCTTTGGTGATTCCTTTGAGTGGTGACCATTTATCCTTACGTGGACATCAGCAAAACTTGGAGATAGATCGGTTAATCACCTAAAGGAGTCCATTGAAGGCACTTGTAGCATTTTGATCATAAGACACCTCAATTGAACTTGTGTTTTGACTCATAGATCAGTTATATGAAAATTCAAATTGATGCTTAGCAACTATGAAGCACGGATGCGGATACGCGGATGCGGCATTTTTTAAAATTTTAAGATACGGGTGCGGCGGGGATACGGCAAATTTTATAAATATTTTTTTAATTATATACACTTGGTATTAAATTTTTAAACAGTTTAAATCTCAATAATCATAATATGTATGTTTGATTTGTAAAAGATATTAATATTCCAAATAAAGTAGTGAGGTTTTAAGTTTAATGGGCTCTTTTGTAAATTTTAAAACTTTCAGTGAGAATTTGTTAAGTTTAATGGGCTGTTTTATAAATATTAAAATCATAAATTTGAAAAGAATAAAGTTTTATGTGGTATCACTTTTATTTCTTTGAAGTATTTGGGGGTGATTTATGTAATAACTTAACAATGAGTACTTAAAATAAATTAACAAATCTTTTGTCAAGAGTCAAAAGTCAAAATTCAGCTTCCCACTATTAATTAAAAGAAAGCAGGCCGGCAGATTCCAACATCGAGAGTATCGACCACAGCGTCTTCTTCAATCTGGCCGCACGCCGCACTCCGTTGCTGTCGCAGCATGCCGTCGCCGCATGCTGTCGCCGTCGCTGGTAAGTCCTCCTCCTCCTTCTTCCTTCTTCTTCTTCTCCTTCTTCTGCTGCTTCTACTTCTTCTCTCCGGTGTCCTCTCTCGTCAGAGTCCTTGCCGGTGTCGCTGGAGTGGCCAGTGGTTGCCGGTGTCGCTGGAGTGGCCGGTGGTCACAGATCTGAGCCGATACGCACCCGATCCGCACCCGGGATTTAAGAAATTAAAAAAATAATAAAAAAATGGTGGACACGCACCTGACACGCACCGGTGCCGCACCCGCACCCAAACGCGTATCCGGTGCCGGTGCTTCACCCTAAGTGCCGCACCGGTGCTTCCTAGCTTAGCAAGATCCATTGGCGAGAATTGCTGCCAGTTAAGCTTCTCAAGAGCTTTACCAAGCTTCCATTAACAACCTTTTTTTTGTTAATTTGTTTAAGGATGATGCGATAAGCTAAATTAAAGAGATGTGCCAAGCTTTGGGCAAAGAGTGCACCAAAATGAATTTGGGTAGTAGTGATTGTTTTAGATACCAATAAAGCTTCACAATCTCTTTAAAATAATGATCAACCACATTGGAATCATCCAAGGTCTTCTTGCATGGTACAATGTATGCCATCTTAGAGTACTGATAAACCACCACCAAGGTGATACCTTTGTTGTGTTCAGTTCAAGGTAAGCCTACAACAAAGTCTGGCTCCCATCAACCCAAGGTGCTGTTGGGTGTACACAACTAATTTTTGCAAGCCAAAAGTTCACAATCTCTGTTACTACATTCAGTGCTTTAGCATACTCTCAAAAGGGCCTTATATGTTGAACCACTTTCCAAATTAGGTCAAACAAGAGTCCAAGTTTGTTGATTTACAATTCAACATTGATGGCTTTTGATTCTTGACCCAAAAATGCAATTAAAACTGTTTGACAAATCCAACTTGACACACTTAAAGGTCATAATATGACCGAAGCAACACTCAGAAATTGGAACTAGAGTAGCTTAGAATTTGAAGTCAACAGATTGGTCCACTGTGGAAGTCCAACAGAATTCCTATTGGTATCCGGCATTGATCTTGGCTTCCTACTTGATGTTTCAGAATTAGACTTCTGCATTTGTAGCTTGACTTATTTAACTATGTGAAGTCATTTACATGTAATTGCAAAGTCACCTCAAAATCTAAAGTAGCAGCAGATTTGTGGTTGTTGGTAATCAGGATGATCTCGACTAAAATAGCTTTTTCTTCCTCCTCAGACGTGCAAATCTTGCTCCGATTTTCGGTACAAAGTAGACAGATGGTTTTTTTTTTGGGGGAAGTGTAAGTTGGGGATAGCTCCGTGTGAACATCAGGATCCTCCTTGAAGTCAGGCTACTTCTGGTTTTGCAGTTTCTGGGCAGCAATAGTATTAACTATTAACACTTATTCGCAAGGCTGATTGCTCTGTTTTGGAGTAACATCTGATGACCCTCTAGTGTTAGTTATTTGATAGGTCTTACAAGCTACGACTTAATAAGTTACAAGAAAAAATGTCATATTAGGTCTGTGAACAAGCACAGTGCGGAGTAAGATAACTCGGCAGCAAGATCCTTCTTCCGTAGACTCCAGATATCAGGAATGAAGAAATTCATGAAGTTGGATGATATGGAATAATGGCCGTTAAGTAACTTTAGCTGTACCATAAGAGGAGAAAATGGCGATAGCATTTCCATAATTTTCCGGTAGTACAAATTATAAAAAGAAGGTTGTTATGCTTGCTAGGTAAAGCAAGCAAAGGAAGGAACTCTTAACATGTCACCAACAACTGGCTTTTGTTTGACCCGGTGTACCACATTTTTTGAAGTGCCTCTTAATCATATATCTAAGGTTCTTTAAACTATTATAACGACAACTAGAACCAAAGAAATAATAAATATGTCTTCTGAAATCAAATGGCGCTGGGCCTACTTATTTATTTTCGCGCGGGTTGGGGGGTGGGAGGGGTGGTTAACTGTAGCAGCTTGGAAGAAGAGGTGGCGAACTAGAAAAATAGCAAACTCAAGTGTGGGGTAACATTCTGTTAATATTGTAGTGGAGGCAGTATTTGTGGGCGGGAGAACGTGATTATGTTTGACCCTTAGTTGCACAAAGCGGGGGGCAGCGGCCGGGGTGGAGCGGGAACGGGGCAGTGGAGCGCAAGCACCTAGAAGAATCTAAGGTTGGGAGCCGCTTGAATTGATAGATGAGTAAGTAGTATTACTATTTGTTTAATACATCGTACACTTAAGCATGGTGTCCACACTTTTTTCCTTGAAATTACCATAAGCGACGATGAATTGTTACTTTGTACTCATCACATCAAGTGGCTATCAGCTACTTGCTTTAGAAAATAACAGAGGTAAAAGTAGTTATGCTGCTGCTGTTCACTTCTCGATACATTTCTAGGCGGCATATCTCCCATCTAATAGGGTTAGACACAGGGCCGAGAGAGAGAGAGGGAGGGAAAGGGGGAGGGGAGTGGAGGGGAGGGAGGGTGCACTCAGTGAGGGTAATCAGCAATGGAGGAGGAGGCTTTAATGACTTGAAGGAAGAGGGAAACAAGGAATTGAGTCGAAAAGGGCTTGATTATCAAGCACTCTTTCGCTTGTTCCATGCATCTCTGTCCAGCTGAAGGGATCTAGTTCCCATGTTAGTTTGGAATGCAATCCCATGGAGCTCCTAACTTGGGATCGCAAAAGTGAGTTTCCAAGAGAGAAGCGTCACCATATGAGGCGTTTCCTGCTACTCAGATTTGACCCTTGTTATTGCAGCAAGAAGTTATACATTGCACAGCCATTGGACCCTCAGATGTTGCCCTTGGCTGGTTACCCATTTTTCTCTCTAAACTCAAAGGAGGAGTTTGGGAGTTCTTACCCTAGTGATAAGTGACGGCAGTGTGGAAGAAGTGATGATAGTTTGCATCATAGTTTCATTTTAGTTTTATCCGTTTTTCTTTATTTGTTTTAGAAGTTTTAACGTGGACACTTGCTTTGAAGTGACTTCTGCCCGTTACTGTTTAATTCTTTTGTGAAATAATTGATGCTTGAATGATATGGCTTTGAATCTTTAATATTGAGTTGATTGCCCTAATAAAATTTTCAATAATAAAATTTTCAATCATGATGACTATGGTCCTTAAATTGGTAAAGTTTGATGTAGATAGAGTTTTGCTTGTAGTTATTTTTTTGCATGTTTAGTGCTTATAGTTAACTTGCAATATGCTCTACTCGTGTGAGGGGTTTGTGTGGATGAATGGATCTAATGCCCACAATATTGTGTACAAGCGCCTCAACGGGCCCATACTAAGGTGGTTGACATGAAATATCATGTTGATGCATGAAATGGAATGTAACTGCTTTTAGTGTACAAGGTTCTAACAACCTATGGTTGTTTAGGAAGGACTTCCCAACTTTGAAGTTGGCATATTTGTTGATCTTGCTAGAACTTGTTGTCAGTAGAGGTTTAAACTAGTCTTTGGGTAGCGTATAAATTTTGTATACTTGCAACCCTGCACTTTTCTTACTTATCCTGGTGACACTTTTTCGGCAAAAGTTTTTCAGCTGATATTTAGTCAACTTGCATAATATTGACCTTCCCTAGACTGTGGAGGTCATGTCTTCAAAATGAGGAACAACATGGAAGATTACATACCAGTCTAATTCGTAATTGCCATACATAATGTACTACACCTGTTGACTGGTATTATCTGGTTGCTTAGACTAATGTAAATGTATAAAAGAATTGAGATTAGTAGTGCTGGGGGTATCTTGAAAAGGTCAAATATTTAATTAAATCAAGTCAGGTTTTGGATATTTGGTTTTGTTCATGATAAATACATGATTCTATCGAATGATGAGGCCTTCGAGTTGCTGGAGATGAAATGATTTGCCTATTTTTGATCAGCTACTAGGAGAAAGTGATATCATAACTGGATGGTGGGCAAACAAATTTTGAGGCTTTGACTAAATTGATGATCAAGTCTAAAATAAACCCTTGTCACTTTTTATTTTGCTTTGTCGCTCCTGCTTTTATTTTGAAACGAGGCATGTACCTAAAGAGGAACCATGGCCATTTCTGACAACTGCCGTTTGTCAGTTGTTGCTTGTTGGATACTCCTTAAATAATGTCTGAGACTCCAAAAATTTTGTTAATATAACAACTATGAGTACTTCTTGTACACGACCTACAGATGGCATATGGGGTCGAACACTTGAGAATGACGTAGTCACAAACTAACAATACAGATGTGGTATCACGATTATATATTGTTTTGTCAGACTTCCAGTGACTTGTACCAAGTTGATGGTGAAGGAAGGGGCAGGTGTAGACCGATAATAACACGTAGAAGCATACCAGAGAACTGCAGCTATAGTCATGTAGCCATGTCCTTATTGGCTTATCCTACTTAGCTTTATACATATGTGTCATTTTCATGAAAGTATCATGGCTCATCATCAAGTACCTATCAGATCTTGTTCTTTGGAAATCAGACAGAGGGAAAGTGATTGGTTAAGTTCTTTATTTCATCTTCCATTTAAATGTAGTTTATTTTGGTGTTTTGACATGCGGTTATAACATTAGTACATTAGAGAGAAGATGCCTTGGATTCTGTTATCTGTTCATCCTTTCCTACATGTAATTACGTGAAAAGTTGCTTCAGGAACTCATAATTTACGTACTAACTCATGCATAACATCGTTTGTGGTTTCAGAATCATATAATGGAGAGATAGGGAACGGAGGAGCTTGGATGGATGGGTTAAAGCCGTTCAAAGTGCAAGATTGGGGTGTGCTAGAAGTTCTTAGTTTTCCACCTGGAAAACATTGGGCAAGAGGTCTCACTAGATACTCAGGTCTAAACTAATGGCAGTGGGTAGATTTTTTTGGGGAGGCAGCTGAATGTCCTGTGTTTCCCAGATACCTGCTCTCTTATTGATTTTCCAGTGGGTAGATTTTTTTTTTTTTTTCCTATTCTTCTCATGGGTGTGCTGTATTGGTTTTTCAAGGGAGATATCTTCGTATCAGTTAGGACAACTGCATTTGCAGAACTTATAAGTTTTTAGTGAGATTTAATATTCATATGGTTGCTATCAACTTCTGGCTTTTGTCAAAGTATTACCAGCCATATCTGCTGATGGCTACTTCAGTCAAAATTGGCCTTGCAAAAGCTCCATGCGTTGCACTTTGATCACCAACCTTCACAGGGCAATAGCAAGCCAACCTTGAGCTATGATGATGTAATAACTATCCAAAATAGGATACCCTCTGGAAATCAGGACCTGGCAATCTGGTTGCTGTTAGAGGGAAGCCATTTTTCTCTGTTAAGAGTGCTTACTGTGTTGTTATCACAGGTTGAATTAAATAGATTTTAACACATATTTAATGGTTCAGAAAGAAATTTTTTGGCTGCAACCTAGGAAGAGCGTACAATCTTCCCATGTAGCGATGAAGATAGTCGCTGAATATGCCTATTGACTTCTAATTAGAGATGCGAAGAAAGTGCTGTTATGAATTGTCACTAAAGATTTTTGCAAAAATATCACTAACAATATGTAGAAAACAATTATTGGTCATGATATGGGTGGGTTGTAAGCTATTTTTACTACTGGGATTGCAGCCCAAATCTTTCGGGTTTGGATTGCCATCGTTTGAACTCTGGGAATGGATTTTCGAGCATGGGGAACCCTCTGCCGCTTTGTTAGCTGGAAGTTTTTGAGTTCTGTTAGGGGGACTTACTGAGTTTGCTTACAGAAGCTTTTAACTCGTGTTCAATAGTTGGACTACCATGGTGGAAAAGAGACTTACTATCAGAAGTATTCGGAAGAAAAAGATGTACCATCAGATTGGAAATTCTTTTGTACATACAAATGCAAACAATCACACACTTATCATCACACAACCGGTTCTCTGCTCAATAATCTACACCCATAAATGAGTAGAAAATGAATAATGTAAAACTCAAACATAAACCACACCAAGCACATTCTGACCCAAACAGCAACCGTCATGTTTATCTCCTAACTGATGCAGCACCATGAATGGCAGCAATGTATAACAGTTGAGTAACCGAAAGTATGATAACAAACGCTTCCATTGTTCTCTGCAAGCAAATAGAAGGTCGTATGATCATCAGTTTATGTTTTCTTTGGAATGTTCTGTGGGTGATAGTTAACAAAACCGTGGTTTTATTCTTGGTACTCACCAGACGAGCATTTCTCAACCGCAGCTCGATCTCTTTGGACGCAAAGCTGCAGGAATTTATATTTGCTTGTCAGTGATATGAAAGCGATTCTTGGATAATATTGACAATGGCTTGCCTTTTACAGTTTACATATTGATGTAGCGAAGTACAAGCCATTTAAAGAATGTGCTGAAGTTACCCCATGGCAAGGAGAGTCAGAGTCCAAGCAATGGTGGCAGAAGAAGCGGCTGCTGGCAAGCTATCAAAGTTCCAAAACCGAACATGGTTGAATCCAGAGATAACCGATGCAACACCCACGACACCAGCGATCAAAGCAAACGTTACAAAGAATCCGGTGGCAGCGTTTCCAATGGGAAAGTATATGGGCGAGAAGTGAGCTGGGAGATCAAATCCTGGACCTGTTAAAATCATTCACAGCATTAGCAATGCCAAAAAAATCCAATTACACGGTACTTCACTGCAAATTTGTTAGAGTGAAAGTTCAAGCAAACATCCTACATTCATACTCAGAGAAAGTTTCAGAGAGAGTTACCGATGATGAAACCATGATCGATAGCTCTATTCATCGCCCATCCACCAATACCTAGAACAATAACATACATGCAGAAATTGAGGCCCAAAAGTAGCGTTGCGACTGGTTTCAATTGCTCACCAGCCATTGTTTGGATCTAACTGGTACAAGGTGAAATAGTATGTGCTTTTAAGAGATTGTCAGGGCTGTTAAAGTGTAATGCAGGAAAGGTTTGTACACAGATGCATGTGTTTTGTGCCTTGTGAGGGGTTACTGTTATATAAAGTGTTGGTGCCAAGTTTTTGTTCTTTTCTTGCAAGCTTGTGTGTTCCAAAGGGCTTTGTGGGGTTGTAAAGTTAATATGCTTCAAACTCAAGGCAAGGCATCAATTCCAGATTCTTGCTTGGCTCATCTTGTTGTGTTAGGCTATGCTGTTATGAATGGTATATACTTCGATTAGGTTTTGTTGTAGTTCCTTTCACGAGGAAAAGATATGTTCCAAGTTGGAAAGCAGCTGATGCATCAATCCACCTGGCCGCCGCCAAATCTTGTTGTGCCATCTGTCACATGTGCATGAAATTGATAATTCAGATATTTTCCAATGATTTAACTGTTCTATTTAGCAGAAGAAAAAATTTTAACTATTCGAATTTAAGCAGATCTAGTACTAGAATTCAACCACTTCACACTTTAGAAAAAATTTCTAAGCAAAGCTAGCCCGCGTAAACTTTGAAGTATGTCGAGCCATTGTTAAAACTAGCAAGGGACAATATCAAATTGTATGGATGTGAAGATATGTGTAAGCAAAGAAGAGGGAAAAATAAATTAAAGGCAGAGTGAACATATATACTCCGTACTACCTACATATTTGCTCTATTCGATAAAAAAAATTGGAGCACTCTGGTTATTTAAATAGACCGCTAGCTGAATGAATTGTAGAATACATTTTTGGCTTAAATTCAAACGATAGAAAGCAGTAGACAAGTTGAGCAAAATCAAAGTTTAAGATTTTGAGCTTTCAAACGTTCAAATCTTTCGAGAAAATTGTTAAAAAGTCAGAAGTTAGGACAAACATATGCCGAGTGAAATGTACAACATAATTCTATGTTTAGAAGAATGATGTTTTAAGGGTTAAATACACGTTAATATTCTGAAAGTTTCCTGAAGTCTCACTTGAGGGTCTCAAAGTTTATTTTACACATAAGGGTTTGTATTTCAAATTTGTAATAAGTAAGAACATTCGTCCAAATTCCTAATGATCTAGCCCTTTCCGTCAAGGACAATTTTGGATTCCATATTTGGTATTTGGTAATTCCTAACTAGGGTTACGAACTCAATTTGGGATTTTAGGTTAGATGAAAGGTTTTGGCCTGCGGGGTGCTCGGCGACGGTCTTGGGGAGTGGCCGAAGGTGGGAAGGAAGATGGAGGCTGAGGGGGAAGAGGGGAGTGGCTGATGGTGGGAAGGAAGATGGAGGCTGAGGGCGAAGAGGAGGCCGAAGCTTGAGGTGGGGGGTTGGGCCTTGGT
Organism: Escallonia herrerae; assembly: GCA_033070095.1. Taxonomy (NCBI): domain Eukaryota; kingdom Viridiplantae; phylum Streptophyta; class Magnoliopsida; order Escalloniales; family Escalloniaceae; genus Escallonia; species Escallonia herrerae. The sequence goes on from JAVXUP010000123.1 coordinate 165,979, forward strand.
GAGTGGCTGAAGCTTGAGGTGGGGGGTTGGGCCTTGGTGAGTGGTCGAAGCTTGAGGTGAAGAAGGGCAAATATGGGGAAGCGGACGGGCGGCGCGGGGTTGCTGGTGGGGAGGGAGTGGGATTATGAAAGAGTGAAGGAGGGAAGAGAGAGAGAAGGATGATGGGGTGTGGGGGATGTCGGCGATGGGGAGGCGCGGCAGTGAGGCCATAGGGGCGACGACGCGCGTGAAGAAGGAGATAAGGGGTTAGTTTTTTTTTTTGGGATTAGGGTTGAGAGAGAGAGAGGCAGTGTGCGGGTCGGGTGGATGGGTCGGGTAACAGGTTTAGGATTGGATCCTGGCTTCGTTAAAGGAAGAGATGCGCTGGCGAATCACGCGGGGGTTGGGCAGGGCTGGCGGGTTTTGTCCTATGTTTTCTTTTGAATTTTATTATTATTTTTTTTCAAATATGGAATCCCAAAATTGCTCCTGATGGAAAGAGCAAGATCGTTAGAAATTTGGACGGATGTCCTTACTTATTAGAAATTTGAAATTATAGACATTTATGTATAAAAAATAAACTTTGGGACCTTCAAGTGAGATTTCGAGATACTTTCAAAGTATTAACGTATATTTAACTCATGTTTTAACTACATCGTAAGAAAAATACTCAAGACTTTAACAAGTAATTCATCGTTACGAAAAGTTTGGTATTAGGACAACACCACTCGGATTTTGTCACTTACTTTTTGCAATTGACACTAAAGTATACAAGACGAGCATAACTTTTACGTATTCTCCAAGTCACAGAATTATTTTAAGCTGGTCATGACTCTAGTTCTAGGTCCTTGCTCTTAGCTTTCGTTTTTGCTTTGCGCTTTGCTAAAAATGATCGTCAGTTTTTACTATCTTGTTTGTCATTTTGCTCTTGCTCAGTGAACCGATTACTTTTTATGATCCCACTAAAAAATGGACGCCGAAACTTTTCCTTTCAAGCTCTTGCTCCCGCTCCCGCTCCCGACTCTCACTCGTGACCTTACCTATCGAAGTCCAAGTACCATGTTCCATCTATCTCTAGCGACCTTTGATCTATTCATAAAGTCATGTCAAGATTTGCCGCCATACTTAGAAAGTTGGCTTCATCAACCATATCAGTCACCATATCCCCACGTCTACCCACTACCATCCCAAAATCATTAAACTGTCACATTGCTTTTGCAAGTTACGCGAAAATACATGCTTCCACTTACACTTCAACACACATTGATCACCTAAAGAACCAAGGATTAGATTCCAATGTGTATGGGTGCACTAAGATGATAGCTAGTTGTGTAGAAAACCATAGACTTGGTGATGCCTTGAACTTGTTCGACGAAATGTCCGGGAAAGACACGGTTGTGCGGAACTTGATGATTAAAGGGTGTTTGGATAGTGGGGATTTGGACATGGGTATGAAGCTTTTTGAGGAAATGCCTGAGAGAAATGTGATTTCTTGTACAACAATGATAAATGGGTTGTTCCAGTATGGGAGAGTTGAATTAGCAGAACACTTGTTTCGTGAGATGCCAACGAGGGATATAGCTGCGTGGAATGCCATGATTCATGGGTATTTTGGAAACAAGAGAGCAGAAGACGCGGTTAAGTTGTTTGACAAGATGCCTGGTAGAAATGTGATTTCGTGGACTTCTGTGATCAGTGGGCTTGATCAGCAGGGGAGGAGCGATGAGGCTTTGGTTCTTTTTAAGCAGATGGTTGGTTATGGTGTTCAAGGTACCCCGAATACATGTGTGATAACTGCTTGTGCAAGCGCGTTGCTTTGGGTATAGGTGCTGGAATTCATGGTCATGTTATCAAGCTTAATTACGTCACTGATGGATATATTGCTGCTTCAATGATCACACTTTATGCCAAGTGCAAGCAAATTGAAAATTCTTGCAAGATTTTCAATGAAAAGTTGCATAAGAACGTGGCTGTATGGACGGCTCTTCTAACCGGCTATGGCTTAAATTTGAGGCATGGAGATGCATTGAAGGTTTTTGCTGACATGTTAAAGATAGGGGTGCTTCCTAATCAATCCTCTTTCACTAGTGCCTTCAATTCATGCTGTGCTGAGGAGGCTATTGATCAGGGGAAAGCAATTCATGCTATGGCTATTAAGCTGGGGCTGGAGACTGATGTGTTTGTTGGTAATTCGCTTATCGTATTGTATTCTAAATGTGGAAGCATAACTGATGGCGTAACCATATTCGAGAAAGTTGCTGAGAAGAACATTGTTTCATGGAACACAATCATTGTTGGATGTGCACAGCATGGCCTCGGCATGTGGGCACTGACATTCTTTAATAGAATGATACGTGCTGGGGTTGACCCTGATGATATCACGTTCACTGGGTTGCTTTCTGCCTGTAGCCATTCTGGAATCTTACGTAAAGGACAGCGCCTTTTTGATTACTTTTGTCATTGTCGATCCATAGAGGTGAAGCTTGAGCATTATACTTGTATGGTGGATATCTTGGGTCGAGGTGGAAAGTTGGACGAAGCAGAGAAGTGAGTTAAAAGCATGCCAATGAAGGCAAATTTGTCAGTATGGTTAGCTTTGCTTAGTAGTTGCAGGATGCATTCTAATGTAGAAGTGGGTGAAAGAGCTGCGGAAAGCATAATTAATCTGGATCCACATTGCAGTGCTTCTTATATTTTGTTGTCTAATTTATATGCTTTCTCCGGTAGATGGAGTGATGCTGCAACATTAAGAGGGAAGATGAAAAAGAGAGAAATTGTAAAACGACCAGGTAGAAGTTGGGTTTCTCTAAAAGGATTGCGCCACGTATTTCTTTCAGGAGATAGATCTCACCCTTTAAGTGAGAAGATATATCAAAGGCTTGCCTGGTTAGGTGAAAAGTTGAAGGAATTTGGTTATATCCCTGACCAAAGGTTTGCTCTGCATGACGATGAGGATGAACAAAAGGAAGCAATGCTAGCTTATCACAGTGAGAGGCTTGCCATAGGTTTTGCGCTGATCAGTACTGTGCAGGGCAGTACGATCACAGTGATGAAGAATCTTCGTGTATGTGGGGATTGCCATACAGCCATTAAGCTTATAGCGAAGATTGTTGGGCGTGAGATTATTATAAGAGATTCCAGTCGTTTTCACCACTTTAGGGATGGCTGTTGTTCTTGTGGGGACTATTGGTAGCGCCACTTTGGGAGAGTTTTTGGAGAGATGTAAAATGCCGGGTGACTGTCAGTTCAGCATTTTGATCCGCAGTACATGAATACCCAAATGCATGTGATCTTGTACTCGCTGAGAGATTTAAAGTGCCTCTACAAATAACCAAGAATAGAATCATGATGCTTTTGAGGCAGGCCCCTTGTTTCAAACTGTGAAGTCCGCCTGTTTTTTGTGTGATCCTGTGTTCGTTTTTTAGCCCAAGCTTGGTCAAGTGGAAAAGTGAGAAGTAAGCTGAGATGTTACACCAAGGTGCTTTTGAAAACAAATATAAAGGAAGATAACAATCACCTATGGTCTATGTGATGGCCATGAGCTTAAAAGTCTTTGGACTCGCTTTCTGTTGTCCGTAAGTGATCAGCAAGCATGGGCACTGCGATTGTATCAAAGCTGGTCAACCTTCTTTATTGGCTCTTTCACCATATTGTTTATTAGGTAAGCATTTACCTTCTGTTGGCTCTTTTTATAAATTGGGTGTCTACCTTGCATCAGTATGTATTGATATGTGAGACCATTATTTTCTAATTGAATTATCTGTATCATTTTTATTGAAGGAATGAGAAAGGGTTCATAATTGTAAGAAGCACCTTTTGCGACTGCCAAGTTGGAGGTGCTTTGGCCAATTTGATATACCTTATTTGGGTTTCATGTCCTGGCCACTCTGATACACCTTCTACTGCTGCAGTAAGCTGAGCTATTTGGCTAACATGCTCTTTCTGCATAAGTAGCTCAGTATGCGAATCTGCATTTAGTCCAAGAACAAAACAAAATGTTTAGACGATATGCTTCTTTCTTTTCTGTCATATGTAGTTTTGGTTTTACAATTGCTTGTTTTGGTTGTCAACAAAACAAAATGTTTAGACGATATGCTTCTTTCTTTTCTGTCATATGTAGTTTTGGTTTTACAATTGCTTGTTTTGGTTGTCAGTTCAAGGGAGTGGCCATGGAATTCGTGTCACAGAGCGTCCAGTTGTTGGATTATGATTTGATGGGATGCACGAATCAAAATCTTTTAAGATTTTCTTTATTTTAGTTGAAGTACTGAACAAGAGACTTTACTGACTCTAGGTCATGTGGAAAGCGTTGTGCTGCATTATGGAAGACACTTTAATTGAAGTGGTTTTGTGATTTCTCACCTTCTAAAAAGTCATTATTGTACTCAAACTGTGTCAGGACTAATCAAATATGCTACTCTTTCAATCTTTCATATTTGTTTCTCACCTTGCGAACAAGGAATCCCTGGATTAAAAGATTTCATCTGAATGCTTAAGTTTGAGGATTTATCCCGCTCATTTTGATCATCTCTAGCACTTTGTAAATCAGCACCACAAATCATGCTACCATTTGAATTTGCGATTATATGACTTGCGTAGACATTAGATTTGGAAACTTTACACTATTATTGTCAGCTTTCATCATCTTAGGTTTCATGTTTCATCACTTTTCCGGTGGTTGGGGTAGCGTACTCGTGTCTGGTTCAGTAAGGCATGTGAAATGAGCCAAAGTGCTTTTATGTTGCCCCCTAAAAAATGTATATTGGTGCTTATTACAATCTATGTAACTTTATGAGTGTATAACACTACAATAAATACTGCAATTAGCGACGGAAAAATTCCGTCGCAAAAAGGAGAAATTCAGTCGGTAAATCCTTTTCGCAAATATTCCGTTGCCAAAACGCTCGTCGCTAAAGGTTTTATCGACGGAATTAGTATTCCATAGGTAATGTTTCATTCATTAGCGACGGAAATAAGCACGATTTAGCAACGGAAATTCCGACGCTATCATATTTTTTTTTTAGTTTTTAGAATTAGCATTTTTAAAAAATAATTAATAGCACATAGATATAAATAACTATCAGCAACGGAAATTCCGTCGCCGATTCCGTCGCTAAATTGCATAATTCAGAAATTTTCCATTGCTAAATTGCATAACTCAGATATTTTCCGTCGCTAATCCAACACCAATTCTGTCGCAAAATCATATTTAGAAACTAAATTATATTTTCCGTCGCTAACCAGACACTAATTCCGTCGCAAAAATCACATTCAGGAACTAAATAAATTTTCCGTCACTAACCCAGCATTAATTCAGTCGCAAAAACCATATTTAGAAACATTAACAGATTTCCGTCTCAAAAACCATATTTTGGAGCTAAATTTGAAAACAAAAATCAATTAAATATGTATAATAGATTATCCTGTTCTTAATTGATACCATAACTTGTGACAATAATAATCCGGCATCATATCCCACAATTAATTGAAGATAATAAGTATTCTGCATATATTAAATACCATTAAAAGTTAACAATTCAGTTACAATGATGCATCTAAATCCACTAGTTGCTTGGTTATATAGCAAAATGAACACATATCCTCCTTCAAATGTAACATGTGAGATCTGGTCACATTATACTGCTGTCATCCACCAAGCTCATCGAAGGTTTCATCATTGCCATCCTCAGTAGCATCAGTCGCGGTAACTTTGGCCTATAACGTACAAAGCAATTAAAGGCATGTTAAGCGATTTGGTTAATAACAAACTATCCAATATTCATAATCCTATCAAACTCCAAAGAGAACTGTCCAACATTCATGCTTAATACTGTTAACGGACATTGTTAAAAGTATTAAGCATGTACACATTAATACTAAACATGCAGTTCAAGGACTGTTAGGTTGCAGCAAACACAAGTGGGTGGCTTAGATTGCAGCAAACACAAGTGCACACAACACACTGAAGATAACTTTACACTAAGAAGCATAGAACTCATCACACGGTGATTTGGTCTTTGAGCTTGGATGATTCTCACCACTGCCAACACAAGTCACACATGGCAAGTACCTAGCTTTAGAGCTCACCTATCTACTTAGGTTCAAGTTCGCTGGGAAAAGGAGAGGATCCACTACTACGGATTGCATATCATCCACAAACACAAGCAAACACAACACAAACACACCCCAAAGATCGTTATACCATCTTTGAACGGCTTTACTTGCTTGCATGCTCACCCAACCCTCACCCAACTCCCAAAACAAACTCACCCAAAATAGTTCTACAAAGCATTTCACTAGGATTTCGAAGGCCTAAGTGGTACGTCGTATGTTTGATACGTGCTCGTCAACATAAAGTATGCATGCTATGCATGCATGATATGATTTCGAAGGCCTAAGAGGTAGTTCATTTGATTTCCCTAAAGAGGTAGTTCATGATAGGATTTCGAAGGCCTAGAAGAGTTAATTTTACTGCAGAAATTACCAGCATAACTATAATTTTTAACTTTCAGGAGTAAAGCATAGTGGCCAAATCCCTCCCTGACCATATTCATCGGTCCATCACCATTATAAACTCATGCCTCATTTAATAAGAAGTCAAATTTGTGTTGAGGATGAATAAGAAGATGCACGCGGGTGGATTTAGGCGTTAGCATACAAAATTGCTGCCTTATTACCTTAAGGTTTCCTTCAAATTTCCTGGGTATTGTGCTGGGGAAGTGAAGGTAGAAGTGCATGGTATTGCGGTCACTGGATACTAGGACCATTAATATCTCTGCTAGGGGCTTTCAACATCTACACATGCTTGAAAGCCTAACAAAAGAGAACAACAATGAGTCCAAGTCTTTGGAACTTCCTTTTCACTGCAGAGATCTCTTTGTTCGCTTTCTTCTACCTCTTTCAAGACAAATGGGAGCACTTGCAAAAGCAGGGAGTGGTTTCAGGCAACGATCCAAGCACACCCTCTAACCAAGTGCTTCCCCAAAGGGACAACCAAAAGGAGGTCTTGGTGGAGCCAAGCAGGAAAAGCAACTCACTGGGGAACTATCTTGAACTAAGGGTGTGTTTGATAACACAATTAAACACTTAAAACTTAAAATTTTCAATAATTTTCAATTAAGTGCGTTCGATAACGTTAAACCTTGTATCACTTAAAAAAATAATTCCTACAAAAAATAGACTAAAATTTTAAGTCCGGGTGGACTTACTTAATGTTGATCACTTAATTTTAAGTGAGATGGTTAAAAGTTATTTAACATATTTTTACATAAAAAAAATAATTACCACCATGATGCCGCCACAATTAACTTGCTGGCAACACCGCCTCCGCCACAATACAACCATCACTACCAGCACCATAACTATTATTTTCTTTTGCTACCACCACCAGAATTACAATGACCTAATCACTATCATTACCACAACCGACACCACCACAAGGACACCGCCACCTCCACCATACCATCGATTTTGTCACTACGTCAACTTCCACTAAAATCATCTAAAGATCCACCACACTACAACCACTGTCATGACCACCATGTCGCCGCCTATCGCTATCATCACAATTACCAACACCACATTTTCACGCACCATTACTGCCACCATTAACACCTTTTTGCCACCGCCACCGCCGCTACTACTCCATCGTTATGCCACCGCCACCGCCGCTACTACATCGTTATTGCTCCCCAAAAAAGTTATAAGGTACATAAACAAATGCATAATTTTGGTAAAAATAGATAAATTTATAAATAAACTATTTTCAGACATCTGCTTTTGGTTTACCAAACATGTTAACTTATTTTTTTAGTAAAAATTTAGTAGCTTAAAATTTTTAGTTTCACGAATTCAGTACTTAACTTTTTCAGCACTTAAAATTCAGTTTTATCAAACAGCCCCTAAAAAATATACGAGAATAAATTTAATTATCTTTGCTCCAGCAACGGAGGGCACGTAAGTTTTAGGTAGCTGCAATGTTTGAATTCTTGGCTCCTGTATCAGCGCACTTCAGTTTATATGTGAAGGTTACCAAAAATTTCTCTCTAGTAGCAACTCACACCCTTAATAAATTTATCCCTTGTCCTATAATAAATTTATCCCTTGTCCCATTGTTATAAGACCACTGACCCAACCTAATCCCACCCCCTTGTCGCCAAATACAACATAAACACAACCAGAAGTTATTACTTCATATAAAACATCAAACCTAGATCCTGTATTAAGCCTATTCTCCCACTACACTAGTTGCTAGTCACTAATACTCCCAAAAACTAAATCATATCATTTGATATTAAGCCTATTTTTTTGCATTGGACCTGCTACATCAAATGTTGCAGATTATCAAGCCAAAGTAGCTGGATTGGTGATAGCTTTAGGGTGACAAGAATGAGCAGATTATCAAGCAATTGTTGCAGTGGAATCAACGTTTGCTTTGCTCAAATATTATACATATACAATAATGGATTAAAGTATTCATTCATTCATTCATTCGGTCCAAGTTCCAACTACAACAACATATATCCTGTGAATATACACCTCATCTCACCTCATAGTCAAAGCATAATAGCAATAGACTAGATTTTCCATTCGGTTGCTTTCAAGTAACAACAACAAGGGTTAATTAACTTTGCTTCTAATGTCTGAAACCCACTTCCTCCGTCACTACTAAGCAGCAGCCCAGATGGATGAACAAAAGCTGGAGTCTCATCAAACAAACACGAAATAGCAAACACACATGCACACAATAAATTAACTACTAAATTGCAATCCTAGTTTATAACATCAGTGTTCTAATTAAATACAATTGCAGAGAGAGGAATTAAAACTAGAGAAAGAGTTGAGACGTGAGAGGAAGAGGAAAAATAATCTGGCAAGAAGATGACAGTCAGAGGAAGATTGGAAGATTAAAGACCCAAACGATTGAAATAAGAACTCTAATTTGATTATACAAAAAATCAAAACCCTAACCGTCAGTGAGAACGAAACGGTTCAGCCTTAAAGAATTTCCATCAGTGAGTAAGGGGGCTTCGCACAAACTTTCAGAGTGGGAGGGATGGTGGCACGAAGGTTGCCTCCACAAAGGTGACGGGGGTGGGAGGGATGGGGGTGCGAAGGTTGCCGCCACAATTTCTCTTCTGTTCTAATCTTTTGGCAGAAACAATTTAAGTTTTTTTCTTGGTTTATTATGTATTTTCTTCTACTTTTTAATAATTAGTAAAAGCCTTTTTTTGTTATTAAAAATTAAAATACATATTTAGCGATGGAAATAATTCCGTCGATAAAATCCGTCACTAAATTCCGTTGCTAAATTATTTGTGACGGAAAATTCCGTCGCCCACTTTTGCTTCCCGCACATTTTTTCCCTCCAACATTTTGTAGTGATGGAACCTATTCCATCGCCCAATTCCATCGGAATAGGTGACTTTTAGCGATGGAATGCATTCCATCGCTAAAGCTGGGCGGGCGTAGGTTAGCATCATATTGCTTGGACAAATGCAAGTCAGAATGAGGTTCTTGGATGCAGGTTCTGATATATCAATATGCAGGAAGTTGATAGTCAAGTTTGTCTCCAACAAAAAGATCACTAAGCGTGTGCACGTCATGAAACGAAAGTAGGCTCTCTAATAACAGAACTTTTCTCGACGCATAATCTGTTTTTTTCTATGTAGCTACGAGAAATTGAGGAGCTGTCACCCATCCTTTTACCTTTTAGTATTTGATCATCCATTTTTAATTTCACCCCTCCTGTTATCCAAAGGTCTCCCAAAAGCTTACTTCCCTAGAGAATTACAGTAGAAGTTTGAGTTGAATCTGGCCACCGCCCCCAATGATTTTTCGTATCTGTTACCTGTTTAGTCATGCTCTCATGGTTGCGACCAGCTGAGCCACATTGCATGAGTAGAAATTGAACTAAATAGTTTCACCCCCTAGCCTCTCTGCCTGATGTTCAAGGTGCTAAGGAAATGTACCTGATGCTGTAGCAAGCGAGTTCATAAACTTTGGGTGAGGCTTAATCCACACCTTTTTTTTTTGGCTAAAAGGTGAGAAATGGCGTACATTTAGCTTATACAGTTGCCCTCTCCAGTATGCTCGCTTGGCAGCAACCAAGTAGTTGCAGCTCATGGAGTCGACTCGATGCCGGACACTTCTTCCAATGGAGGAGGCTGTCTTCCGGTTGAAAAGACCAAGGTTGCGTGGTCTTTTGCCCCTAATTGTCCGATATATAACTCCGTTTTGCAGTCTTGATTTCATAATTTTGATTAGTTTTGATACCGTGCGTTGCACATAAAAAAATAATTAAGAAAAAATATTTTCAGTTATTAAACTGAGAAAATAGCCATAAAAATGCCAAACATGCATTTTCCAATGAATGCTAACTTTCTTTTGATAATAATAAAAGCAACAATTGAACTCAATTTGATAATTGTTGCAACTAAAAAAAGGGATAATGAAGCCCACATGCCGAAGGTGCCTTTGTATGTCAAACCAAGACATTTTATGAGAAGAATGGAATACACAGGAATACATATCTATAGTTGAACAAAAGGAAATTGTTTCAAAAGGAGAATGGTGAAGGGCAATTAGAGAAAATGGTAGTCATTAATTCAGACGTAAAAAAAAATTTAAAAATCAACATACCTTCTAAATTTGTAATAGAGAGGCTATTCGTGGGTGATGGATAGATTGAGCAAGACCCTTACAGAGTTTTTGTGAGCATGGACTTGCATTAGATTGGCATAAATTGTTTGAAGTGGATTGTCATGATTGCTTTTTCGTGATTTTAGGAGATGACTATGGTGCTTGATTATTGCAAAATTTAATAGGGCATTTAAAAAACAAAAAACAAACAAATTGGAGTAATTTTAGGAGATAAAAGATATAAGCGCATCTACAAATTTATAATGAGATAATTGTGGAGGATTTTAGGTTTATCATGTTTTTAAACTTTGGTACAGATTGAGGAAAGGCAAATTTTAAAGGGATAGATAGAGAACTGAGAATGGAAGAGGGAACATTAAGCGAATAAGACAAGGTTTTAGGACTTTGGACTTAGAAAGAGAGAGAAAGTGGAGGATAAAATCCCAAATTTGGTGGTTTAATTAGATAGATATGTCACGCCATCACAACACATAATTTTTGAAAGTTATTGCATTTGATCTTTATTCAAATTGCGAAACAAATATTGCTCATCATAATACAGGACATAATCAAAGCACTAAATAAGAAAGAAGGGCCGTCTTTGTGCACAAGACTCTCACGTTTGCTAAGTCAAACAAACCGAGTACTATGATGCTAAACGGGCCTATCTATGATTTTTCATCTTATTCTTGCCGATTCTCACTTTATAATTGTCCGACGAATACAACCCTTAATTATGTTCTTGTCTCTTGATAAAGAAATGTGTTTACTCCTAAAATAAAAATATCATTTCACGACGGTAACCGATAATAGGTCTGACGTACCACTTTTAACGTCACTAGTTTAAACTCATTCAACATATTTACGCGAGCAGTTGTCATAGGGAAATAGAAGAGTTGTGACCTCTTCTCGCAACCCTGATTTTGCAACCAAAATTTTTCTTTGCTACAATGGGAAATAGAAGAGAACCAACTGTGGGTGTAATGCTTAAAATACCTAAAAAAAACCTGGCAATAGTGACATTAAACGTCTTGAATAAACCAAAATTGCTTGAAATACCTGAAACACCTCTATATATATATATACCCATCCTACCGTCCACGTGTGATTGTGGACGGCTGATATATTTTTTTATAATGAATTTTTGCTTAACCGCCCCTCTTAGGAGTGGTTAGCAATTTTTAAGAATTGTCCCTGATATAGCTAAAAATATCCCTCCAATCTACGGACGACATGTGGCAGTTATGACACGTAACCCATACTGGCTCATTACTGATATGGCAGTTACCGTATCAATCACCGGGCAGAATCCTAAAGAGGCTCTGACTCTATCAATTCAGATTGACATGAGATCCTCTAGGATCCTAATTATATTCTGATTAGAGTTCGTCAAAGCCCAGTCCTATTAGGACTCCTCCTTCTACCACTATATAAAGGGGTCAAGCCCCTCAGGTAAAGAGAAGTTCACACACAATCACACATTTGTGTATTACTGCTTCTTCAGAGTTCTTCATTGTTAGCCATCTCTGACTTAAGCATCGGAGCGTTCCCCCGCTGGAACCCCACCCGGCGGTCACTCCATGTTCTCTTTTGCAGGCCTGATTTCTGGTGTAGTTCCCGATCCAGTTTTTAGCTGCAACAGACTGGCGCCATCTGTGGGACCACTACAGGGAACATGGCCAATCATTCTTCTTCTAGGGACTCTTCACATAGTTGTTCTCCACACCGTCACACCCGAACGAGCAGCTCTCGTCGACTCAATCGTGACCACCGTTCGACACCTTCACGTCGGCATGCCGATTCTGCGGAAGATGCACACGTTAACGTCACATTTGCAACTCCCGAATCAGAAGTTAGACCTCGAAGAAATCACTCTCCGACGTCTACTCTGAAAAACGGGGACCTTCGTCATCGCCTGAACCGTAAGTTATTCAAAACACCCCATGCCGAACTTACAAAAGAGATCCATGAGCTAAAAGATGTCGTGAACACTCTTCAACAAAAGCTCGACATGGTGGTGGCTCCTCCATCCACTTACCATTCTCATCTCGACCCCGGCGATCTTCGTCTTCGTCTCACATCCAGATCAAGTTATGGCCGCAAATACCAATCAACGGCCGATCCAACTTACAATCCCAAAGATAAGAGCGGAGATCACGTAACCAGGAGTGGATCATGCTACCGTCGCGATTCTTCAGTCGAAGACAGTACCAACTCCTCTCCCGCACAGGCCGCCAGAGTTGAGACCCCTCAAAGATCTATCCACAGGAAGAGGACGCCTGAGTCTCGTTCCCAAGAACGGGACTCCTGGAAGGTGGTCCCAAGATATCATTCTCCAGAACGATCTCGCCCAAGGAATGAATCTGGATATCCGTTGTCGAAGGCCATCGAGAAGGCAAAGCTACCTCCCAATTTTTGAATGCCTCAATGTGACCTCTACGACGGGACTGGGGATCCAGGAGAACATGTTTACCAGTTTCAAACAAACATGCTACTCCTCCAGGTTTCAGACGCTGTCATGTGCAGAGCCTTTCCTACCACTCTAAGGAAAGCCGCACATGCATGGTTCAAATCTCTACAACCAAGGTCTATCTACTCCTTTGGCCAATTATCAGATCTATTTCAAAAGCACTTTGTAAGCAGTCGCTGCCGAAGGAAGAACTCTGCGAGTCTGCTAAACATTGTGCAAGAGAAAAATGAGTCTTCGGCATGTTTTCTCGGACGATTCAATGCAGCCACTTTGGAAATTGACAACTTGGATGAGTCTGTGAAGTATACTGCATTCCTCCGAGGCCTTCGACCCACATCCAAGTTCGCTTTCTCTGTGAACAAAAGTCCTCTAGGTAACATGAAAGCCCTTCTCGAGAAGGCTAACAAATATATCCAAGCTGAAGAATACCTGGAGACACACAAAGGACGACGTGGAGAAGGGAATGAAGAACAGAAGAAACGGTCTCGGGAATTAACTCCTCCCCAAGGAGGAAAGCCGACAAAACATTCCAAGTATAATGAACGGCGTCCAAAAGAGCCGTTCGCATGGGAAAATCTGACACGCCTCAATGCAAAACCATCATAGATTCTTCACGAGATCAAGGAGAATAAGGCTCTCCAGTGGCCGGACAAGCTGAAATCTCGACCAAATAAACGGAACAAAGATTTATGGTGTCACTTTCACAATGATCATGGCCACACAACTGACAATTGCGAGTCGCTTAAACGAGCAATTGAGGCCCTTATCAAGCGTGGCCAGTTGAGAAAGTTTGTAGCTCCTAAAGAAGATAAACAACAGACACCTCCGACAATAGAAGAAAGAGAAGATCGAGAAGAGAATGCGGGTATTATCAACACTATATCTGGGGGATTAGCCGCAGGAGGTTCATCAGGACGGGCTCGAAAAGCATACGCCAGAGAAGTATACATAACGAGTCAGCCCCCGGATAAGAAATCGAAGACGGTACCCGTAGCAGCCATCACCTTCTCCGATGAAGATTCGAAGCAAGTACAAACTCCTCATGATGACCCATTAGTCATTACAGTTAGAGCTGGGAACTTTGATGTAAAGCGTGTCTTGATTGATAACGGAAGTTCTGCAGAAATCTTATTTTTTGATGCATTCAAGAAGATGAACATTCCAACGGACCGTCTCCGAAAGATGGATACTCTGTTGTATGGATTCTCCAATCATCCAGTTGCAGCCGAAGGTATTATCGCACTCCCAGTTGTGATTGGCACACCTCCAGCACAAGCCAACTTCATACTTGATTTTGTGGTGGTCAAGGTCCCCTCAGCATACAACGCCATATTAGGATGACCAGCACTCAATCAATTACAAGTTGTAGTGTCAACTTATCACCTCAAGATGAAATTCCCCACGGAACACGGGATTGGAGAGGTGAAAGGGGACCAGACTATAGCTCGTCAATGCTACGTAACTTCGTGCCGACCAAAGAAGGCAAAGAAATTGGACTCAGAGGAAATCTTGATTTGATAGAAGAAGTTCGGACTCAAGCCCATGAACAATCCGTTGTTATAAAACAAGGCGTCGCGCAGTAGCATCTTGCCTCAAGGCAAGACACTTCTTTTTCAGGGGGATAAGGGCCCAGACCTTATCAAAACCCCAATCATTTAAAAATTGTCTTTAGAAAGATAATTTCAAATAAATGGGTTGTTAAGCAATCCAATGTAAACTTTATCTTTTGCTCGAGCAATAAAGTTATTTTTGCTCTCAGTATTATTATGGGCTTAGCCAAAACACTCTGCCCGATCAGAGTGATCAATGTAGCCAAAAACATTCTGTCCGAACAGAGTGATGGCCGAACACTCTGCCCGATCATAGTGATCAATTTAGCCAAAAACATTCTGTCCGAACATAGTGATGGCCGAACACTCTGCCCGAACAGAGTGATCAATGTAGCCAAAAACATTTTGTCCGAACAGAGTGATGGCCGAACACTCTGATCGATCAGAGTGATCAATGTAGCCAAAAACATTCTGTCCGAACAGAGTGATGGCCGAACACTCTGCCCGAACAGAGTGATCAATGTAGCCAAAAACATTCTGTCCGAACAGAGTGATGGCCGAACACTCTGTCCGATCAGAGTGATCAATTTAGCCAAAAACATTCTGTCCGAACAGAGTGATGGCCGAACACTCTGCCCGAACAGAGTGATCAATGTAGCCAAAAACATTATGTCCGAACAGAGTGTATAACTCTTGGGTTTTATAAAATACAAGAGATGGCCAAATGGATTAGCTACAGATCTAAGTCCGTGAAGAAACAAAGGTTAATGGAGACATCGTCACTCCAACAAAGCCTTTAAACTTCTTCGAAATTTAGGCCGAGCGAGGGTGCTCGACTTCTTTGCCAACTCTTTAAGTGACGAATAAAGGGTTTGAGCCAAAGTAAAAATCAATAATACTGTGTGAATGGTAAAGATAAACCATGAGAAACACATAGTAAAACATAAAAGATAAAGAGTTTTACAATAAGCCCTTGAACGGGCATCAAAATTCTCTGTCTATATAAAGCAAAAAGCCTAGATACAAAGGCTAAAATCTAAGGCTCGGGGGCATCACCAGAAGGACCTTCCCCTGGAGGATGAGAAGCTGCAGCATCACCTGTCTCTGATGGCAGAACAGTCTCTCCAGACGGAGATATCACCGCAGGTAGAACGAAGTCATCCAAGGAGATATCAGGAAAGCGCTCAACAAACATCTCCTTGGCCTTCGCAAAACCAAGCTCATAAATCTCAAGGCCATCGTCGGTCCGCTTCTTCAGCCACTCATCCCCAGCGTTTCCATCCAAGAAGTCGCGGATGCCTTGGTCACTAGCTTTGGTCACCTCTTCTGCTGCCTTCCTCTTGACTCGCTCCAGCCTCTTCTCTAGAGTCGCAATCTGAGCAAGATGATCTGCCTCTTGCTTGCTCAGCTCTTCAGCACGATGAGAAGCTTCTTGTGCCTCCTTAACAGCTTCCTTCTTCTGTTGAGCCTCGTCTGCTGCCACCTGCCTCGCCATCTCAAAGGGAGAAAGCATATCAGATCCGCTAGCATACATCTGGAATGAAGATTGAAACCATCAGCTAAAGGAAAGTAGAAAACAAAAACAGAAACTTAGTTGAGACAAAGGACATTACCGTATAGACAGCTTGGGCAAAGGAGCAGGCAAAGGTCTCGTGTGTCTGAGTCTGGAAGACCTCCTTGTCTCGAGGTAGAATTCCGTGAAGAAGATGCTGCTCCGAGACATGGCTATCCGGCATCCCAAGGTCATCGCACCTAAGTGTCCACCTCAGTCGAAAGATAGGATCGTCATCAATGGACACTTGCTCCAAGATACGTGGAGAACGTTCTGGAGGAGTAACTCTAGTCCTCTTAGGAACAGGGGGCAACTCAGCACTGGGTTGTTTCTCCTTGCGCTTCCCCTTAGCTTTCTGAAGAACGCCAAGAAAACCTCATTGGGGCGATTTTCCACTTCCGCTAGCCATCTCTGCAATCAAGGTAAAAATCAATACGGGAATTAATACTGAAACCGAATTGAAATCAAAATCTTCCATAAAACACACCTACGGGAACGGTCTCGGCAGATGACATGCTAGGAATAGCGAGAGGAGGAGAAGGAATCTGAAGACCAGCTGGAATGGGCTTTGGAGGAATGATCTTCGCCCACTCCAGTTGCTCCTCCGAAAGAGGCTCATCTATGCAAAGACCACCTCGAAGCTTAATATGACTAAGTATGTGTTTAGTCAGATTGTTGGGAGTAGGCTTGCCAGGATTTTTGAAATCCTTACAGAATGGATTCCAGTCTATATCAAACGGAAGCTCCCCCTTGTCCAGGCGGTCAAACAAAGAAGTATCTAGAATGCCAGCCTTTATTTGACTTCGGGCCTCCCTTCAGGAGTCGTTGCCTACTATGAATGTAATACCATCCTGGGCAGTTGGCGACCCCCTTGACGAAACAGATTTCGAAGAACACTATCATAAAATCTGTTGCATCTGGTTTGTAGCCTGAAGTCTGGACCAAAAATATAAGGCCGGCAAGCTTCCTCCAACCATTTGGAACAAGCTGCTCGGGAGCCATGCGGTAATGCTCGAAGAAACAAAGAGCAAAAGGGTGGAGAGGAAGCCTGTACCCAGACTTCACCTGCTCTTCATATATCACAGTTTCAAACTTGGTTCCATAATTTGCTGGTTCTTGCAAACCAGGAAGACGAGCATACCAACCTTCGGGAAGAGGATATTCCCGAATTAAATCCTGCAAATCTTCGGTAGACATCTTGCCTGACTTCTCGTCCGCAGTATACAAAGGTTTAGGATTAGCCTTATCGTCAGCTTGATCCTTTACATCTCCTAAGGCATTTTTTCTAGACAAAGAGTGCGAAGGTTGAGAAGATGAAGGTGGTAATGGTTGAGAAGTTGAAGGTTGGAATGGATGGGAAGTTGAAGCTAGTGGTAGTTGTGGATTGGAAGTTCCAACTTCACTTCCTGAAGTTGGAACTCGTTACGAACTCGAAGATGAACTACTCTCTTCGGACGAAGAAACAGACGCTGAAGTTTCGGACATATTTTCTACTCAAACTAAGAAACTATGAAAAACTTGAAGTGCTGAACAGAAAGAAGAAAGCAAAAGGACTTACTTGAAGATAGTGTGCTTCCAAAAATTTCGAGTGAAGAAAAAATGAACTGAAAGTTCTCTTTTTATAGAGAAACCCCATGTAACCGTTTTTGGGGAAACGCAACGGTTCATCCACCACACACGTGTCACAAGCAGAGTAGAGAAACTTGAAAATTCTCAATTCCCGCTCAAAGACATTAATGAAGGAGACACGTGGAGGGAACCAAGGTAATGACCGAACAGAACTCCTTCCCGAGCAGAATCGTGTCTGAACACTCTGCCGGAGCAGAGTGACCGTGGCCGAACAGAATGCTGTCCGAACAGAATCGTGTCTGAACACTCTGCCCGATGAGAGTGACAACGGCCGAGCAGAATTCTTCCGAACAGAATCGTGTCCGAACACTATGCCCAAGCAGAGTGACAACGGCCGAACAGAATTCTGTCCGAACAGAATCGCGTCTGAACACTTTGCGCGTACAAAGTGACCGTGGCCGAACAGAATCCTGCCAGAGCAGGATCGTGTCCGAACACTCTGCCCACGCAGAGTGACCGTGGCCGAATAGAATTCTGTCCGAAAGAATCGTGTCCGAACACTCTGCCCACGCAGAGTGACCGTGGCCGAACAGAATTCTGTCCGAACAGAATCGTGTCCGAACACTCTGCCCAAGCAGAGTGACAACGGCCGAGCAGAATTCTGTCCGAACAGAATCGTGTCCAAACACTCTGCCCACGCAGAGTGACCGTGGCCGAACAGAATCCTGTTCGAGCAGAATCGTGTCCGAACACTCTGCCCACGCAGAGTGACCGTGGCCGAACAGAATCCTGTCCGAGCACTCTGTTCGAGCAGAGTGACAACGACCGAGCATAATTCTGTTCGAACAGAATCTCGTCCGAACACTCTGCCCGAGTAGAGTGACAACGGCCGAACAGAATTCTGTCCGAACAGAATCGTGTCCGAACACTCTGCCCGAGCAGAATGACGGTGGCCGAACAGAATTCTGTCCGAACATAATCGTGTCCGAACACTCTGCCCGAGTAGAGTGACAACGGCCGAACAGAATTCTGTCCGAACAGAACCATGTCCGAGCAGAATCATGCCCGAGCAGAATTCCATCCGAGCAGAACTCTGTCCGAACAGAATAATGCCCGAGCAGAACTCTGTCCGAACAGAACCATGTCCGAGTAGAACTCTGTCCGAACAGAATCATGCCCGAGCAGAATTTCATCCGAGCAGAACTCTGTCCGAACAGACTCGTATCCGAGCAGAGAACTCTTCGAATATTTGCAATGGGGGCAGACATATCCGATCCTGCTTTTGGCGTATTTCGCTATCACCAGTGGGAAAAGTGTGCTTCCACCCGCTTCAGTAAACGCTGGTGAAAGCAGGGGGCATATGATATAGCTAAAAATATCCCTCCAATCTACGGACGACATGTGGCAGTTATGACACGTAACCCACACTGGCTTATTACTGATATGGCAGTTACCATATCAATCACCGGGCAGAATCCTAAAGAGGCTCTGACTCTATCAATTCAGATTGACATGAGATCCTCTAGGATCCTAATTATATTCTGATTAGAGTTGGTCAAAGCCCAGTCCTACTAGGACTCCTCCTTCTACCACTATATAAAGGGGTCAAGCCCCTCAGGTAAAGAGAAGTTCACACACAATCACACATTGTGTCTTACTGCTTCTTCAGAGTTCTACATTGTTAGCCATCTCTGACTTAAGCATCGGAGCGTTCCCCCGCCGGAACCTCACACGGCGGTCACTCCGTGTTCTCTTTTGCAGGCCTGATTTCTGGTGTGGTTCCCGATCCAGTTTTTAGCTGCAACAGTCCCCATCTCCTCT
The DNA here is from genome assembly GCA_033070095.1 of Escallonia herrerae. Taxonomy (NCBI): domain Eukaryota; kingdom Viridiplantae; phylum Streptophyta; class Magnoliopsida; order Escalloniales; family Escalloniaceae; genus Escallonia; species Escallonia herrerae. Next base: position 185,561 of record JAVXUP010000123.1, read on the forward strand.
GTGTGTGTGTGTGTGTGTCTGTCTGTCTCTTCTCCAATGTGTCTAGTGAAACCCAGAACCACCGTGGCCACCATCTTCCACCTCATTCTCATCCCAACGCCAACATCACCGAACCCTACTAGGCACCACCAATCTCATTGTAGCCACCACCGTCCACCAATTTATATCCCTCTACCATCTTCTACCGAAGGCAACCAACCACCTCACCGATGCCGCTACCCCTCGCCGATGCTGTTGGGCCTTTCCGATGTCGTTGCCCCTCATAGCCACCGTCTGCCCCCTCACTCTCAACCCACCACCAATATCACCAAACCCCACTAGCCACCAACGTCCACTGATCTTTGCCCCCACCACCAAAGCTTCAGCCTAAGTCAAACAATTGCTTTACTGATACTGTTCACTCGTCAACGTTGCGACAATTCCTTTGCCAACGCTACCACCGTCCTTGGCCATCGCCGTTGATCTTCCCTTCCCTTCACCTTTTTTTTTGTATAATTTCATATCCATCACACAATTAGTTTTAGGATCTGAATTTTTATATTATTCTGGACTTGTTCTGTTTCTAATCATACATATATTCATTCAATTTATTTATAAGATTCTTGTAATTTGCTTCAACTTCGGATACTGTGGAAGTGGCACCGTTGTTGGGATTGAAATGGGTATTGTGCAGTTCTTTTAGCTTGTTGTAGGTTTGGATCGAAGTGGATTCAAGGGCGGAGGCCTTTTCTTCTTCTACTTTGATCGACTTCCTATAAATGGAATAAGAAGATTTTGGCCGATTTCAAGTATGGATGAGTGGAAAAAGATGAATTTGGTGACTACCATATCTGATTTCTCGTGGCTGGGTGTTCAATTATGCAAAGAACATTGTTGTTCTTCTTGAAGAGGAGTGGGTGAAGAGAGGAGATATAAGACAGAGAGAGACAAAGACATGAATGGCATTGGAAAGAGAGAGAATGAAAGTGAAGGACTGCTAACCGCTACAAAGTGTAACAGTTAAGCAAGTTATAGTTAAAAAAATATAATCTCGACCGTTCACGATCACACGTGGATGGCAGGATGGGCGGTAGAGAAATAAGGATTTCTCCATCGGTAGATAGGGATCGACTCTTATATATATATATATATATATATATATATATATATATATATATATATATATATATATATATATATATATATATATATATATATATAACAGATGCTTTGCCAAACCGAAACACTCTTCTCCATTCTCTCTCTCTTAGATGATACCAGATCAATCTAGAATTGCTAAAGTCTAAATTTTAGAGAAGAAATGATTAGTTGTGTTTTTTAGACAATATTGTAAGGTAAGATATCAATAGATTTGAATTATCTTCTCTGTCTATATCTATATAACGATCATTTGAATGAAATTCTATTTTTTATATTTTAATATTTTCTCCCTCTCAACGAGGCCTCACGCTTTGGGCAACACCATCTCAAAAACAAATTCTAGGTCTCTTGCTATCTCTCCCTCCCAATATTCTCTGCAATATACACACACGCAAGCATGATATCTCTCTGTGTGAAGTGTGTGTGTGTTTGAATTGTTCCATCTGGTAATTACTTTAGTTTACGTTTTTTTGAGGAGTCTGATCTTCTTCGTTGTAATTAGGATTACCTAATGGCGGAAGACACTGTCAAAGTCACTACCAAATCAACAGAGCGAGACGCTCAAAACGACAACGTCTACGATGAGATCTGCGCCAAAACTTCGGACCTGAGTGGCTCTGTCCAAGATCTCGATCGTGCAATCAGTTGCTTAGAGATAACTCCGCAAAGCGAAGAGGAGACGGAGGAAGTAAATACTATGACCGAGCTGTTGAAGTTGAGCGATTTGGGACTCGAATCTGGCAAATCCGGTATGATAACTGCATACTAATGTGTGTGGCTGCATGTAAGTGTGTTTTTTTGGAATGACTTTTCTGCGAGTTTGATCTTCTTTTTGTTTTGTAGTGGAATCATCATTAGTGCCCGAATATTCGATCAATGACGGAATCAGCACCGATCGGAAAACTGTTAAGGCAAAGCTGAGTGAAGCGCTGTGAGAAGTCGGTGAGTACAGACGTAATTGTAAAAGACGACTAATAAAGAATAATCCAGATTTTGGCATGAAAACCGATTGGATTGCTGCGTGAATTGATGCTGTGCGTGTGAGTGTTTAGTTGCATGTACTTGTTTTTACGTTGAATAACTTTTACGCAGATTTCAATTCTGAAACTTTTATCCTCATTTTGTAGGTGGATCATCAACAAAGCAAGATGATCAGAAAGACGACATCTGCGGTGTGATGTGCACCAATGCGTTGAAACTGATCCGCTGCATTCGAGATGTGAACCGCACAATCGCGCTCATTAGCGAAGAGGAAGGGATGGCAGTATATGCTGCAAGCAAACTGTGGAAACCTGATGATAACGATTATGTGAAGATGAAGCTGAGCGAGTTGAAGCAAAATTCGATCGATGACAGAATGAGCACCGATCCAAAAATTTTCAAGAGAAAGATGAGTGAAGCGCTGTTTGAAGTTGGTGAGTACAGACGTAATTGTAAAAGATGACTAATAAAGAAGAATCCAGATTTTGGCGGGAAAACCGAGTGGATTGCTGCCTGAATCGATGTTGTGCGTGCTTGGTTGCATGTACTTGTTTTTACGTCAAATAACTTTTATGCAAGTTCAATTATGATATTTTGATCTTCCTTTTGTAGGTGGATCATCAGTAAAGCAAGACGATCAGAGCGACGGCATCTACGGTGTGTTGCGCACCAATACGTTGAACCTGATCCACAGCATTAAAGATATGAACCGCACAATCGCGTGCATAAAGGCAACTCTGATGAGTGAAGAGGAAGCGATGGCAGTAAATGCTGCAATCGAACTGTGGAAACCTGATGATCACGACTTCGTGAAGATGAAGCTGAGCGAGTTGAAGCAAAAGTCGATCAATGACGATATCAGCACCGATCGGAAAATTGTCAAGGCAGAGCTGATTGAAGCGCTGTGTGATCTCGGTGAGTACAGACGTAATTGTAAAAGAGGACTAATAAAGAATAATCCAGATTTTGGCCGGAAAACCGATTGGATTGCTGCCTGAATTGGTGGTGTGCGTGTGCGTTTTTGGTTGCATGTACTGGTTTCTACGTTGAATAACTTTTACGCTAGCTTAATTGTGATATTTTGATCTTCCTTTCGTAGGTGGATCATCAACAAAGCAAGACGGTCAGAACGACGGTGTGATGTACGGCAACTTGTGGAACCTGATCTTCTGCATTAAAAATATGAACTGCTTGATCCAGCGGATGAAAGCTGATCAAGACAGAGTGAGGAACACTTTGAGGCAATTGGAGCTCCAAAACGGTCAATCCAGTAGGACAAATACATTATGCGTTTATGTGTGTGTTTTTGATTGCATGCATGTTCTTTTTGCGTTTAATGACTCTTAATCTTCCTTCTGTAGTTAGATCGTCGTCTGTGGCGGATGATACAGTCTGTGTGTGCAAGCGCCTATGTGTCTTGCAACTATATTCTCCTGTGTGCACTTTTTGAGTGAAAATCGTTTCTTCGCGAGTTTAATATGATATGTAATGTTTTATTGACGGAATTTAGCGGGAAAATTTTTTTATCGGATGTCGGGCGGGTAAATAGTTCTTGCTGCGTGTTAATGTGTGTGTGAATGCTGCAATCAAACTTCTTAAGGTTGATCAAAACATCGTGAAGAACAAGTCGAGCAAGTTGAAGCTCAAAATCTTTGAATCCACCACAATAACTGCATGTTGTATACGTGTCTTTACGTGTTTGATTGCATGTAATCGATTTTTGATAGTTTTACACGAGTTTCCTAATGACATTTTGATCTTCTTTTTTTAGGTCGATTATCAACAAAACAAGACAATCAAAACAATGACATGGACAATGAGATTGGCGCCAGTATTTCTAACCATAGTCGCGACCTTCAAGATGGCGGCCGGACAATCAGGGGCATAGAGGCAATTCCGATGAGCGAAGAGGAAGCGAAGGAAGTAAATGCTGAACTCCAACTGTTGAAAGCTGGTCATGACAACTTGAAGAAGGAGTTGAGAAAGCTGGTCATGCTATATGTTACGTACTAGTTACGGTAAGGACCACTTGTTTGTTGGTCATGAAAACAATAACTGGTAGTAGCTTGGAGATTTTCCGGTGTAGCTCCGTGCATTCCTTGAACTTCTCTGTTGTCATGATGGGTAAACTGTCGGAGCTGTTCAATTTTGGGAACTGTTGATAGATTCTGTACTAGAATCTATCTGTGTGCTTGTGTCTTTAGAATTCGGAAATAAAGGAAGATTTAGGCAAATATTGAGCTCCTTGTCCTTCTTTCTATTTCTGTCTTTAGGTCAATCTTTGGAACTGCAGAGGAGATGTATGCAAAAACAAAGCACCAGTTGGGTTGCTGGTTGTTATCATTTTCCTGTGGTCAGCTTAATTTCTTTCTCGACAGAGATGGTTGATCACTTAAGGCAATCCAATTTATCAAGAAAAAGATTTATTCCTTATGCTATTAGTCTTCATCTTTTGTATGAACACCATTCCTTATACTCAATTGCGTCAATTTTTGGGCTCTTAAATAAATATGCTACCATTTTGTTCTTCCAAAAGATACATAATGTCTTGGTGTGCTAAGTACGAGTGGCTATCCCCTCCCATTTCGTCATCTCAAGCACTCTGTAATTCATTTCAACTTTGTCGTTGCATCATCAGTTCTCTGGTGGTTAGGGTAACGCACTCCTGCCCAGCTACGAAAGGCATGTGAGGCAAGCCAAAGCGCTTTCTAAGTAAACTAATTGTTCTTGGTATAATTTTAGTTAATGTTTTATTCAGTTCACAAGGCTGTTGTCATTGAGTAACATGTAGTCATTTAGTCACACTTTAGTCAAAATTTTGACATTAAGCAGGAGCAATTCATTCATTTTTTTTTACTTTGTTTTATCTCTAAATTCTGTATTATGTAGGATTGTAAGCTCCCGGACCAGAGGTATTCACTTAGTTCAGCATAACGGTTGCTCAAAAGAAGCGCCTCGCAAGTTTTTCGAAACAACACTTTTCTCAATCCCTGATCGTTTTTTCTTTGCATAGCTATAAGTAATTGAGGAACTCTCATCAGTTCTGCTAACAAAATTTGATCGTCTACACTGTAATTTAGCCCCCTGGATATCTAAAGTTCTTTCAAGACCAATCTTCCGCACAAGAATTGAAGCAGCAGCTATGGAAAATCTAACCTCTGTGCCCCATGATCTCTCTCTCTCTCTCTCTCTCTCTCTCTATATATATATATATATATATATATATATAGCACGGAATATATGCTTTTGTTATAGTTAAGGGTTGTCTTAACTTTTGACTTAAAGCTTTTTTTTTTCCCATTAAATACCCACTTTGAATAAGATTATTATTAGAAATAATTGGGCATTTTTGACTTATGATAAGATATAGCGCATCTTTCCTTAAATACCCTTGTTGAAATATATACTTTTGTTTGTTTGCTTGAACTTCTATTAAAAAAAAAAGAGAGAGAAAACACCATATAAAAATCCTTTAAGATCAGTCTTGAACTTTTACATGCTATCTGATTGTTGAAAAAATTTCTATCAAAACTATACTGCCTACCTTAGAGCTGTTACATCTTTCCATCAAATTGAATCAAAAAAATAATATATTGATGCCTACGCTACAGGTTGAGTTATTGTGCATATATATCAATTTTAAGACAAACATATTAGTACATTGAAACCATTGCAAAACTGAAGTTTAATTCTAGATTTTAAATTCGAAGAAACCTATTGTAAAACTGGAGTTTTTTTAAAAAATTTTAAATGCATAAGAATTGGTAGATCATACCGTTATGCTCCTAATTAGAATTTCTATGATATCCTAAGTCAGATGTGCAATGATTTGTTATGTGCCTTACAAGACTTGGCCTATGAACTCATAAGTAACTACTTGACTAGCTTTTTTGAGGAAGGCATTGCCCTGTGGTGGGGACATGAACTGGGTCACTACAGATAGTATAAAAGCTGGCTCTCGAAAGCTTGTGTTAGGCTATCCAGTCAGATTGCCGATGGTTGGGGAGAAATGAAGGCAAGACCGGGTATATCTCACATCAAGAGGATCGTTGGGGCAACAAAAGGTGAACCGGTTATATCCCATTGAGAGGATAAGACATTGCCTATGAACAAATAAGTAGCTATTGGCTAGTTCTTTTGAGTGAGACATTGCCTTATGATGGGTTATATATGTGTGTGTGTGTGTGTCCACGTCACCCTTTACATGGATGTTCTCTTATTTTACCACTTGGATTTTATTTAATGTTAAATGAAACAAAATTTAATTACTTAGATTTATAACTTTCTACATTCGAATTCGGATCTTTCTCACCATTCAGTTAAAAATCTTATCAGTTTAAATTTAAAAGTAATTTGCAATTATAGCACCTTGATCAAGTTTCCATAATTATCATTTCCTCATTAAATTTTATTTGATTCCTCAATTATTTTCAAAATATTTACGCAAAATTAAATCTAATTATATCTCTACCTTTGCCATATTTAATTAATAGTAGAATACTTCACCCTCTTACGACATGTTTTAAGCCAATTCTTTCCCCTCTCTCTCTCTCTCTCTCTCTCTCTCTCTCTCTCTCTCACACACACACACACACAGAGTCTCATCTTTCCCCCTGTCTCTCTCACACACTTGCTATTATTTTAAATGTCTAACTAATTTTTTCCGATTCTTTGATACTTTCTCATAGGTCATGATTTTTCATTGTCAACTGTATACACCACCAAAAACATCATGCTACTTATATAGTAATGTAATGTTTCTATTATTTTACATCGACAGTTTTGCAGTTATACTTCTTTCACTTGATGTGGTTTTTTGGTCAATCTTACATTAATTCAAGATTATATTCTAAAGTACTGTTATATTTTGTGCGTGGTTATGATTTTCAACCACAAATTAGGTTGTGAAAATTTTAAACATTTTATAGAGACATAAATCTGCATTGCATTAATTCTTTTTTTTTTAATTTACTGATCTTGTTAAGACTGCTTGGAATCAAAAGGATGATAACATTCTTGCCATATATCACTGAGAAATTTAAACACCATGCTATTCCATGGAACAAAGATGTGTTTGGAAATATTTATAGAAAGAAAAGACTGTTCCTTGCTAGCTAGGTTAAAAGGTTTACAATGTGCTTGGTCAGAGCATTGGTCTCATAATCTTGAAATGCTTGAAAGAGATATTAGAAAGGAGTACATTAGTACCTTAGATCAAGAGGAAATGCTTTGGCTTCAAAAGTCTAGAATTAAATGGCATTGTCAAGGGGAGATAAATGCTAGGTATTTTCACATATAGTCGAAGAAAAAAAAAATTAATGCTATGCTAAATGAGGATGGAAATTGGATTACTAATCCCATGTCTATTGGAAACCTTATTACTAATCATTTCAAGAAACTCCTCAGATGATTATCAGAGGGTGGTAAATCTTCACTTCAAGAATGACTACCCTAAGCTTAGCAATGAGGATACTAGACAGCTTGATAGACCTATTAGTAATGTTGAGGTCAAGGAAGCTTTCTTCAATACCAAGGCTTTTAAGGCCCCTGGACCTGATGTGATGAATAGTATGTTATATCATAAATATTGGAATACTGTGGGCAAGAACTGTTGTGATGTTATTAAAAAATGTTACAACACCGGTTCCATGCCTCATGAGAATAATAAGGCCTTAGTTACCTTAATTCCTAAAACTGAAAATCCCCAGAAAATTAATGAATTTTAGGCCCTTTAGCTAACTTAATGTGACTTATAAGGCTTTGTCTAAAATTCTGGTTGCTAGAGTCAGACCTTTGTTGAAAAAACTCATTAGCCCAGTTTAGAGTAGTTTTGTTCTCGGGAGAACCACTACTGATAATGTCATTATAACTTAAGAGATTTTACATACTCTTAAAAACATGAAAGGGAAAAAAGGTGATTTTATTCTCAAAATTGACTTAGAAAAGGCTTATGATAGATTAAATTGGAATTCTATCCAACAAACCTTGGTGGATCTTAATTTTCCTATAGCCTGGATTAAAATTATAATGAGTTGCATTACTGGTAGCTTCATGGCTATTTTATGGAATGATACACCTTTGGACACTATTAAGCCTGGCAGGGGCATTAGACGGGGGGATCCCTTATCTTCGTACATATTTGTGCTTTGCATGGAAAAATTATCCAATATGTTTACTGATTCCAATATTGATAAATATCTGATTGGGCTGAAAGCCTCTAGAGGAGGACCTATTCTAGATCACTTGTTTTATGCTGATGACTTGATTTTTTTAGCAAATAAAGTGATAAACAATGTAGAAAAATCATGGAAGTGCTCAATAAATTTTGTGACAGCTCTGGCCAAAATATTAACCTACAAAAATCCAAGTGTCCTCTAATGTTCCCTTGAGGAGAGCTAGAAGATTGAGCTGCGAGCTTGGCATGCCCTTAACTGATAACCTTGGCGTTTACTTAGGCATCCCTTTAGTCCATAAAAGACTATCCTTGAACTTATATGATCACATTTTGCAAAAAAGTCCAGAGAAGACTGGCTGGGTGGAAATCCAAGCTTCTCTCTCTTGCTGGAAGAACCACCCTTATTCAGTCTGTGACTTTTGCCATACCCACACACATCATGCAGATACATGCCCTCCCTGCCAAAATTAATGAGAGGCTTGATAGACTTAATAGATCCTTTTTGTGGGGGGATACCGAAGAAAAAAGAAAACTTAATCTTATTAATTGGGTTAATGTTTGTATGCCTTAAAAACAGAGGGGACTTGGGATTAGAAAGGCTAAACTTAACAACCTTGCCTGATTGACTACACTTGGATGGAAGATGGTGACTAAGGAAGATATTTTGTGGGTTCAAGTGTTCAAACACAAATATGCTATGAAGGATAACCCCAGAAACTGGAATAGAAATAACAAAAAATCCCACTCATGGAGAAGTATACAAAAAAAGTCTTCATATTCTTGAAAAAGGTCTTAAATGGAAAATTAGTAAGGGTAATAAGGTGTATTTCTGGTATGATTGGTGGTTTGGAGAGGGACCTTTAGTCCCTGTAAATGAAAGGGTTGACCAGCAGATTAAAGTTGACTACATCATAACTGAAGGTGAATGAGATAGTAACAAGATCATTAGCTTGGTCAACAATGATATCCATGACCAGATCCTTGGAGTTTATTTGCCCAGAGAAGACATCAATGAAGACATATGTGGTTGGGGAGTTAGCCCTAGTGGAAAATTCTCAGTTTCTAGTGCTTATAATCTGATCTTGGATATGCATCAGTTGAATGCTAATGAAATTAAATGGCATTGGATCTGGAAACTTAAAACTCCACAGAAATTCATATTGTTCATTTGGTTGATCTTACAGGACAGGTTATGCTCTTAACAGTTTGAGAGCCATCAGAAACATAACAAATGATCCTAGATGTGAGAGACGTGGCCACTTCAATGAAACTACTGAACACATCATAAGGAACTGCCCAAAAGCTAGGGAAATGTGGGAGAAAATGTTTTCCAGGCAGGAACTTCTTAAAGAGGATAATATGAATATGGAGGATTGGCTTCATAAAAACATAAAGGTCAAAGAGAACCAAACATTTGCCAACCTGCAGTGGAAGTGATTTTATTTCCAGTCTTTGGCAAGTGTGGAAGAATAAAAATAAGGAGAGCATAGAAGGCCTTATTGTTCCTGTGGAACTGACTTGGAAACTATGTATCAATTTTGCTGAGGAACTTGAAAATGTGTATGGCAGGAAACCAGGGGCTCAAAATCAAAATGTTCACATTATAACTTGGGAATTTCCTATTGCAGGTACCCTGAAGATGAACACAGATGGCTGTGCCAAGGATAACATGCAAGAATGATTTGGTGGATTGTTGAGAAACTGCCAAGAAGAGTGGATAGAAGGTTTTTACGGCTATCTACGCACCTCAAATGCTCTAGAAGCGGAACTCTATGGGATTGTTAAAGGGTTGCAGCTCATTAGGGAAAGAGGACTGAGGAACATACTCTTAGAAACTGACTCAAAGGTTGCAAAGGATCTGATCAACAACAGTGGTAACACACTGCATCCTTTGAGCAACCTTATCAAGGATGCTAAATTCCTTCTGAAGGACACTAGGTCGACAATAGTGCACATATTTAGAGAAGGCAAGGCAATCAATGCGCAGATCGACTATCCAAATATGGAGAGCAACAAAGGAATTCTTTTGTGTATCTCATGAAACAACTTGATGTGGTTCTCCTTCTGTTAGCTAATGATGTAGCACATGTTGCCCATATTAGGGGCTGAACTTCTAGTAGTTTGATTTTCATTTTCAGATGTACCAAAAAAAACAATTCTTTTTATTCATGTTTTTTCTTGCAACATCAATTTGTTTCTAATTTTATTTATATTTTTAATGTGGCCTAACTTATTAAATTATAGAATGCTCCAGTGTGCAACGCACTGGATCAAAATATGTTCAAATTTTATTTTGAGAAATATGATCATCATATATATTCAAGGCTAGGGCTTGCAAGTTCTGAACATATGTTCAAATTATTCAGTTGTATAATCGGGGTGTTGGGGGGGGGGGGGGGGGGTGTTACATTTATCTAGTTGGGAGAAAAGAAAAGAATGAAGTTTATTTCTGCGGGAAATGTAAAATTTGTACCAAAGGATACCAAAATTCGCTGCAAATCTCTTAGTGACGAGTTCATTTCGCTGCAATGAACAAAACTAGGTGTTCACCATTGTTTGCAGTCACTGCCACTCCCACAATTGAATGCACTTATTTTCAGTAGGCGATCCGAATTCTTGGATATCCAGATTTATATCGTAATAACGATGACACGATGTGAGTTCTTGTTAATTTATTTCTTGAGCTAAGATAAAAGAAGCAATTACTATAAGATTTTTCCTCAAGGGTCTACTTAAAAATTTCATTTCTTTCTATGCCTCCTCGTAGCTCTTTGAAGTCCAACAAACCTTTTTGAAACTCTGCCATTGAAATTGTATGACAAAAGGCAGTCTCAAATTTTGATTTAAACTTTATAAGTCACGTTACCTTCTTTAAATGTGTCGCTCGCTTCACTAACCATGCAACAACAAGATACCGATTTAGTTCATATGAAAAAGTAGCATCATATTACGCACGACAATCTCATGTTTTGATCACCTAAAGTTTTACTTTTAAGTCGCGTTACATTTCTTCAAATGGGTTGCTTGCTTCACTAATCGTGTAACACTCTACTGTATCTACCGATGTAGTTCATGCAACAAAGTAGCATCACTTTAAGCACGGCATTCAGAATAAAATTACACTAGAGCAAACTTTGATTATAAATCTCCTTGCTGCACACCTCTTTTTCATTAGAGTATGAATTGCCATCCTTGTTCTAGCCCCTTCCATTATATTCGGTAGCCATCTCCTTTTGCCACATGTATAATTTTTTTTAATTTCATATATTTTGTTTTCCCTTTTTTGTCACATGTTTCTCTCACCTATTCAACTAATTTGAATTTGAATTCCTTTTTTGTTGTAAAATCATCTACTTTTGTTACATAATTTTCTTTTTATATACATCGATGGTTTCAGTTTCAACTTATCTCATCCTGCGTTATCAACTAATTGCATTCCTCTTTTGGCCTTGATTTCCTCTCGCGCCTACTTGATCGGCCTAAAGTTTTGGAGCAAATTTGCTCAAATATTTCTCTCACCTATCTAATTAATTATGTGATTGTCATCCTTATTGTTAATTCAAAATTTAAATAAAATTATTCTAAAATCTCTCCTATGTTTTCTATCTTTCAACCTATAAACAATATGTCCATGAATAATCGCATAGGCCACGCCAAATTACCTCTAATACATATCTTCACATTTTCTGTATATAGTAAGTAGTATTCTTCCAGATTTTACTTCCCCATTTAAATTTTCATGATATTTTTTTTATGATGATCGAGGATGTTGTTTGCTAATATTGAAAATTAGTATCCTTTATCGAGGAATTGGCTTTGTTTATCGAGAAAATTAAACTGCTACCTTTTATAGCATCTTCACAGTACGATGGTAAAGTTTTACATTTATTTTTTGATTGCAAATTTCAGCAGCTCCTAATGCCAATCTTTTTTGCTTTAGTTTTGTTATATACAAGTTCAAATCAAAGCAGGTATAGAATTTTCTATTTTTTGCACACCCATTCTTGATTTTTTTGATTATTTTATTGGATTAAGTCTACTTCTCTTTGAAGAAAAAAGAATTTCTAATATGTCATATTATACTTCTTATTAAGTGACATTTCCGTGGCCTTAGACAATTTGATGTACTTTCACTTCCAGCTTTTAATCCTCAGTGGTTGCTATTGTAGCAAACTTTTAGGTTATGCAACAGATTACAAAGATATCATGCTCAAATTGTGGATCACTTCCATGCATTTAGTTATTTTTTTGGCCATTTGCTTAATGTCGTGATTTATACTTTTGACCAGTATTACATTGTGATATTTTATTTTCTACAATGAAAATAACTTCAAATGCAGGCGTGTATGCTAAATGGAACCTGTAATTTCCTATAAATGAAGACATTTATGTTGTATGAAATCTCTCACAAACGATATGGCAAGCATGGCATTTTTGTAACTCTTTTACCATCTATCATATAAGAATATTATGCATGCTCTTTTCTACGTCAATTTCTCTAAGTTGCCTAGGGTTAATATTATTGTTATTTGTTATCTACGGAAAAAGTTTGAAAAAAGCTCTGCTCATGATTTTACAATTTATACTGATTTATCGGCTTTTGTTACCATTTCATTGTCTAAAGATGACTTTTAATTAATTTTGAATCTTTAGTCAAAGGTATAAAGTTAAGTTAAAGTTATTTGATTCAATGGCTTATGTCGACTTGCTTTGCTTAAATATTTCTGATTAGCCATAATGGCAAAGTTTATATAACTTTTTCAAAATAATGTACATTTTCTTAAGCATGTGTTCTATCAAAATCAAAGCAGACTTTGCTTTAGCAAAAAGTCAAACCACTTCTTTGCAATAAATCTAAGCATTTTCTTGACTTTATTATCATAATTGGATTTTTTTTTGCTTTGCTTAATTGCCGCACCTACTTTATCAGAAATTTTCCTTCCATCTCCTAAAAGAGGGAAGGGAAGAAGATAACTAGAATATTATCTTTTATGGGTTGGATGAATATGTTCATCAAATTACAGCCGTAAAAAATTTGTTGAACTTATTATGAATTCAAAACATATTTTTGTTTTTTTTTTACTTGAGATTGTTGTTATTTTGATAAATCTTATCTGCATGCAACTCGCAGGTTAAAAGTTAGTAAGTAATGAAGAGTATATGAACGGTGGCAAAATGCTTGAAATACCAAAAACAACCCCAGAGCAATTACTTTTAAACCAAACTGCTTGCAATACCTAAAACATCCCTAGAACCGGATCATTTAAAAGCAGGGTTTTGAGCCCCAAACCAAAACAACTCAGCCACTGCTCCCTCTAAAAACTCTCTCTCTCTCTCTAAAAAAGAAACCAGTAGGCCTCACGCTCTCGATAACAGCATTTTCAAAACAAACTGAAGGTCTCTCTCTCTCTCTACGATATACGCACATATATGTTATGCGTCTGTGTGTGTGAACTATTCTGTTGCGCGATTACTTCATTTACTCCGTTAAGTTTTATTGTGAAACCTGATCTTCTTCCTTGCAGTGAAAATCACCAAATAGCGGATGATACAATCAGAGTCACTGCTGAATCAACAGAGAAAGACGATCAAAATGACGATGGAGATGGTAAATGTCGCCGCATCCAAGATCTGGACCATACAAGGTAACTCCTAGAAGCGAAGAGGAAAAAGAGGAAGTTAACGCTGCAATCGAACAGTTGAAAGCCGATCAAGATATTTGGAGACGACGTTGAACAAGTCGAAGCTCGAAGCTGGCACATCCAGTAAAATTAACTCCTTATTTGCGAGTGTTGTGTGTGTGCATGTGTGCACGCGAGCGTGTGAGTGCATTTAATGGCATTTTTGTGAGTTTGTTTGTGATTATTGGTCCTCCTTTTGTAGTTGGATCATCGTCAGCGACAGATGATATGCTCAGTGTAGGAATTGGCATCGATCAGAACATGTCTAAGGCGAAGCTGAGCGGAGAACAGTTTGAAGTCGGTGAGTGCAGACGTAGTTGCAAAAAGGACTAAACAACAGATTATCCTGATTTTGGTGGGAAAACAGATCAGATGTTTGCGTGAATCGTTATGTGCGCGTGTGCTTGCATGTGAACGCTGAAGCTCGAATTAGGCGAATATGTCTGTGTGCGATTATTTGGCTGCATATATGTGTTTTTACGCTCAATGACTTTTATGCTAGTTGTTGATATATGTCTTGTATTTATGTCCCACATCGGTTACTCAAAGAAGGTTGCAACTTGGTCCTTAGTATATAAGACATCTTGTCCCACATTGCTTGGAGAGTGAAGATCACTACTTTCTTCAAATATAAGTAAGGTGTCTTGTATTGTATTTAAGGGCAAGAGAAGAGAGTCTTTCTTTGAGTAGGAAAGAAAGAAAGAAGAGTCCTTCTTTGAGTAGGAAAACAGTTGGGAGATACACGTGAGGGAGCGTTGTAAATCTGACTTATGCAAAGTGGATTTGAGTTCTCTCATATTTCTTGTGTTTTCTTATTTGGTTATCGTGTTCTATACATATTTATCTAGAGCGATTTCGTAACAAGTGGTATCAAGAGCATTCCAGGTTTTTTTTGGGCAAAATTAAAATCGATTTGAGACGATAAATATGTCGAACAACACGACCATGAAGTATGCCTGTGAACAATTCGATGGGAAGATGAATTTTGGCATATGGCAGAGCACGGTGAAGGATATCCTTGTGCAGCAAGGATTGCTCAAGCCTTTACTGGGTAATAAGCCTGAGTCAATGGATCAGGACGATTGGGAGGAATTACAGGCTAAGGCTGTATCTACGATACGGTTGAATCTAGCCCTGAAGGTTAAGTACCAGGTTTTGACAGAGACTTCTCCAATAGCTCTGTGGCAGAAATTGGAGAAGATATATATGTCAAAATCTTTGTCGAATCGGTTATATCTGAAGAAAGATATGTACCAGTTACGGATGGATGAAGGTTTAGATCTAGGTGACCATATATCAGAATTTAACCGGTTGGTGTCCCAATTGTCAAGTATAGATGTTAAACTCGAGGAAGAATATCAGGCGATCTTGTTGTTATCTTCACTTCCAAAATCATATGAGACCTTGAAGATTGTGTTGCTTATTGGGAAAGAGACATTGCTTGTTGATGATGTTATGTCGGCTCTTATGGACTCGAGCAGAGTTAATGGGATGAGTTCAAGTAATCAAGGCGACGGTCTGGTGGTAAGGTCTGAAAATAAGAATGGTCATGGAAGAGGCAGAGGTTAATCTAGAAGTAGAAATCCAAGACAAGGAAAGACAGGTCTAAGCCTCGTGGAAAGCAGGACAAGTCCAATATTGAATGCTGGTATTGTAAAGAGATTGGTCACATTGCAAGAAAGACCATACCCTGAAAAGACTGCCTTAGCAGGTCTCCAGAGCAGAGTGCTCAAGCACCTGCTAAAGACCATGCTCAAGCAGGCTGCCCAAGCAGGTTTCCCGAGCAGAGTGCTCAAGCACCTACTAAAGGCCATGCCCGGGTAGACTGCCTGGACAAAATTCTCAAGCACCTGTTAAATACCATGCCCGAGAAGACAGCCCAAGTAGGTCTCCCGAGCAGAGTGCTCAAGCACGTGCTAAAAGCCATGCCCGAGCAGGTTGCAAAAAAACAACTACAAAAGACCATGCCCGAGCAGACTGCCCTAGGAGGTAACCAGAGCAGAGTGCTCAAGCACCTGCTAAAGGCCATGCCCGAGCATACTGCCCAAGCAGAGTGCTCAAGCACCTGCTAAAGGCCATGCCGGAGCAGACTGCCGGAGTAAACTGCCCGAGTTGGTCTCCCGAGCAGAGTGCTCAAGCACTTGCTGGCTCCATAATTCGAGCAGCTTTCCCTAGCAGAGGGCTAAAGCACCTGCGAAAGACCATGCCCGAGCAGGCTGCCGGAGCAGACTGCCCGAGTAGGTCTCCCGAGCAGAGTGCGCAAGCACCTGCTAAAGGCCATGCCCGAGCAGGTCTCCCGAGCGTGCTCAAGCACTTGCTGGCTCCATAATTCTAGCAATTTTCCCGAGCAAACTACCCGAGCAGGGCTCCTGAGCAGACTTTTCAAGCAGATTTGTTAAGCACTATGTTTCGTAATTCCTCCCAAATAACAGATAACGGAAAAGAGGGGGCTTCAGCTAAACTGATTCGGGTTAATTTTTTCTTCTAATGTGCTTTTGGCTGTCCTCTAGAAGAACCGTTAAAAGCGGGGGCATTATGATATGGCTAAATTTGCTTGCCCAATCAAGTGATGAAACGTGGTAAGGTTGACCCTGGGTCAACAGAGGATCTTGCATCCAGAAAAAACTCTACCAGAGGTGTCAGAGTTCTGGTAGAACACAGATGCTATCACCTAAGGGATAGGAACGTGATCTATGAGAGTCCTAATATGATTCTAGTGGGTGTCCCAACCAATGAGAAAAGAGTTCTGAGGCAATCAAGGTTTAGGGAGATAAGCCTATATCATGTAGAAAGCCTCAGGTACACAGACGAGTCACACACATGCGCACCTAGTGCATTTCGGCTATTCAGAGCTCTACTCCCTGTAGCAACATTCTGACTTTAGTATCGGAGCTTCCTCCGCTGGAATACACAGGCGGTTACTCCGTGCTCTATTTTGCTGGTCCATTTTCAGGCTATGGTTCCCGATCAACATTCTAGCAGCAACAATCTGAATTGCTATCCTTATTCTGGCCCTTTCCATTCATATTCGGTCTTTTCAAAAGAGAAGAGAAAAATAACTAACGAAGAGTATATGAACCATGGGCAAAGCGCTTGAAACACCTAAAATACCCCAGAAACAATTACATTAAAACCAAATTGCTAGCAATTACCTAAAACACCCCTAGAAACGGATCATTTAAAAGGAGGACCGTCTGAAGGGTTTTGGGCGCCAAATCAAAACAACTTTCATCCACTTTCTCTCCCTTAAACAAACTTTCTCTCCCTCTCTCTCTCTAAAAAAGAAACCAGGCCTCACGCTTTCACTAACAGCATTTTCAAAACAAACTGAAGGTCTCTCTCTCTCTCTCTCTCTCTCTACGTGTTATGTGTGGGTGAACTATTCTGTTGCATGATTACTTAATTTACTCCGTTAAGTTTTTTGTGAAACCTGATCTTCTTCCTTGCAGTGAAAATCACCAAATGGCGGACGATGCAGTCAGAGCCACTGTGGAATCAACAGAGAAAGACGATCAAAACGACGACACTGAGAGTGAAAGTCGCCGCGTCCAAGATCGCGACCGTACAATCTCGCGTTCCGAGGCAACTCCTAGAAGCGAAGAGAAAAATGAGGAAGTAAACGCTGCAATCGAGAAGTTGAAAGCCGATGAAGACACTTTGAAGAAGAATTTGAGCGAGTCGAAGCTCGAATCTGGCAGATCCAGTAAACAACTCCATATTTGTTTATTTTGTGTGCGCTCGCTTTTTTGTGTTTAATGACTTTTCTGCAAGTTTCTTTGTGATACTTCGGTCTTCCTTTTGTAGTTGGATTATCGTCAGCGGTGGAGGATACGCACGGCGAAGAAATCGGCTTGGATCAGAAAATGTCGAAGGCGAAGCTGAGCGGAGAGCAGTTTGAAGTCGGTTAGTACAGACTTTGTTGCAAAAAGGACTAAAAAACGGATAATCCAGATTTTGGCGGGAAAATTGATCAGATGCTTGCGTTAATCGTTGTTGCTGCGCGTGTGCCTGCGTCTGAACGCTGAAGCTCGAATTAGGCGAATATGTTTGCATGTGTTTTTACGTTCAATGACTTCTACGCGAGCTTAACTGCGACACTTTGATTTTCCCTATGCAGGTGGATCGTCAACAAAGCCAGAAGACCAAAACGACGGCACCGACGTTGAGTTTCGCACTACTATTTCAAACCTGAGTCGCTGTGTTCGAGATGTTGACCGAACAATCAAGCGCATAGAGGAAACTCCAACGACCAAAGAGGAAGCGGAGGAATTAAATGCTGCAGTCGAACTGTTGAAAGCCGATCATGACATCCTGAAGACAAAGTTCAGCGAGTTGAAGTTCAGATTCGGCGAATCAGGTACGATAAAAGCATATTTATGTGTTCGCGTCTGTGCGTGTATGCGTTTGCGCGCGTGTTTGTTGCTTTTATGTGTCTTGACGTTGAATGACTCTGACGCAAGTTGAATTACGATATTACTCGTCTTCCTTATCTAGCTGGATCGTTAGCAGAGCAGGAAGATCAAAACGATGCCATCGAAGAAGAGATTCACGCCAATATTTCGAACCTGAGTCACTGTGTTCAAGATATCAACCGTGCAATGGCGCGTATGCAGGCGACTCCGAGAACCAAAGAGGGAACGGAGAAATTAAAAGCTGCATTCCAGCTGTTGAAAGATGGTCAAGACATCGTGAAGAATAAACTGACCAGAAGGAAGCTCGAACTCAGCAAATCCGGTACCATAGCTGCATACTTATGTATGAGTCTTTCACATTGAACGACTTGTTGTGAGTTTGATTGTGATTTTCTTTTATACGTTAGGGTCGGATGATACGGTCGACCTCGATGGCATTCGTGACGACAAGAGCATCGTGGAGAAGAAGTTGGGTGGATTGCAGTCTGTAGGCGGTGAGTTCAGTTGTAGTAATGGTCTGATTTGGATCTTTTGGCAGGAAAATTGAATGGAAGTTGCGTCAATATTTGTTGCGTGTGCGTGTCACCCGACGATTTCTACAAGTTCACTTTTGTAAAATATGCTGATCTTCCTTTTAGTCGGATCATCCTCACCAACGGCGGACAAGGAGATCACTGCTTCCGAGTCAACTCAGCAAGACAATAGAGATGAAGAAGAGAAAACAGAGGAACTAAAGGCTCTTATCGAGATGTTAGACACTGCTAAAGATGCTGTGAAGACAAACTGGAACGAGTTGCAGTGCGAATTCAGCAAATCCAGTACGGATCTATACATATTCGTGTGTATGCGTGCGTGTGTTTAAATTAGATAACTTCTTCACAGAGTTCAATTGCAAAACTTAAATCTTTCTTTTGTAGTCGGATCATCATCAGTGGCAGACAATACAATCATCACGGATTCCAAATCAAGTGAGAAAGATCAGGAAATTCGCCTTGACAAGTTGAAGAAGAGGTACGGTGACTCACTGTCTGATGTCCGCGAATCCAGCAACAATTCGAAGAGGTCCAAGGAGATGCAAAAGGTGATGAGTGAAATCCAAGGAGATTTTGGCTCGGACAGTGGAGAGTCGATGAATGAAGAGCCGAGAAGGGCGATTGCAGAGAGTACTGCAGATATATCGTATACGGATGGAGGTGTTGTGAGTCAGAAGTTGATAGATTCAGTCGAGCGGGGAAAGGAATTTGTGAAGACGAGCAGCACGGCTGCTGAGGAGGTAGAAGATGTGCCAATTGAGGGGTCTAAAGGCGAGATTTTCCGCCAGAAGTTTGATCTGGTGGACCAAGCGATGCAACAAGCGGAGGACATGCTGCAACAAGTGAGACAGGATCTGCTGAAGGATCTGGAAGCTGCGAACCGTCGGAGTCGGTTGAATGAAATTCAGGCCGTGATAACGGCAGTTATTGCTGGTTTGGCTGCTTTGTGTGCTTATTTTGGTGGTAGAGCAAAAGAGGGAAAGGGACAGGGGGGAAACAAAGATTGACTAATTGGTTTGGGTTAGTTTTGATATGTTGAACTGTGGGCTGCACATATGAGCTGAGGTATTAGCTATAAGGACCACTAGTTTGCTGGTAATTGGTAGTAGTGTGGTGATTTTCCGGTGTAGCTCCGTATGGATAAACTGCAGGAGCCACTTCACTGGAAAGGTTTAGTATAGTAGACTTGGTGCCAGAATTCAGAATAAAGGAAGATTACGACAATATTGCGTTCCTTTTCTTTCTGTTTCTCTGGCTATTTCAAATAATTCCCATGGATATATTGTCAGGCAATGCAGTCAGCATTTCACGATTTTTCTTCGGAAATATTTTTGCGTGCAAGTTGATCCCCAGCGCTCTTATATTTACCAATCCTCTCTACCTGCGGCTCAATCCCGATTTTCTAAAGAACACCTGCAAAACATTATTTGTTGCCTCTAAGCTGCAGCCAAGAAGAATCACATTATATGTATATAAAATGCCAATGTGAAATAAGAAATTACAAGTACTTAAGCTTAAGCTGAGTGAGTTCTTGAGCTTCTCACAAATACCAGATTAAAGAGTATTCCTTACACAATATATATATATATATATATATATATATATATATATATATATATATATATATAAACTCTAAAACCTTTGTTTCAAATTGCGACGAGTAAGACTTTTTAAAAGCATTCTCCTCTTGACACGTAAGATTTAACTTTGCATGTGAAAGTCTTCTAACTTAGTTGGTCTATTTATTTAGAGTCCAACTCTTTCGAATTAGATATATAAAATTCAAGAACCTTATTTGTTTTAGTATTTTTTTTATTTTCTACTCTATTTAACTATTTACTATAATTTATTATTAAAAAATTTGTAGGTATAATTTATGCAATATTTTAAAACCTAATTAAACTAATAAACTAATTATACACCTTCTAAAACTCTACCTAATCAATATACTTATACATTAAACCTTAATTTTGATTATTAAAACCTCAAGAGTACTTTAAAATAATAATATAAAATCTCAAAAATGTAAAATACTAAAATCATACCCTACTTACTAATTCTTTAGTATGATCATTGGCCCGACTTTTCTATTTAACTTTTTACTATAATTTATTATTACAAATTCGGAGGTATAATTTATGCAATATTTTTAAACTTTATAAAATAAGAAACTAAGTATACACCTTCTAAAACTGTACCTACTTCAACTTTACATGTGATAGTCAGTCTCTTTATTTAGAGTCTAAGATTCAAGAATCTTGTTTGTTTTGATATTCTTTTCTTTTTCTATTCTATTTAACACTTTACTTTAATTTATTATTAAAAAATTCGTATGTATAATTTATGCGATATTTTTAAACTTTATAAACTTAAGAAATTAATTATAAATCTTCTAAAACTCTACCTAATCAATATATTTATACATTAGATCTTAATTTTGATTATTAAAATCTCAACAGTACTTTAAAATAATAATATAAAATCTCAGAAATGTAAAATACAAAAATCATACCCTACTTACTAATTCTTTAGTATGATCATTGGCCCGACTTTTGTAAATTTTATAAATTGAAAAAATCAAATCTACTTCTTTTAAAGCACTACATAATCCAAAAAAGGCTTCATTTTGGACTACTAACTTCTTAAAAACACTTAAAACAAATAAAATAAAATCTCACAAATATAAATAAAATCTCGCAAATGTAAACAACGAAAATCATGTATGAGAGGTAGGATTTTTAGAACTCTATCTTTGCGACAATTAGGACTTTTTAACAGACTTCTCCTTCTGACATGTAAGTTTTAACTTTACATGTGGTAGTCCCCTAACTTAGTTAGTCTCTTTATTTAGAGTCCAACTCTTTAGAATTAGATATATAAAGAATCCTATTTTTTTTGGTATTCTTTTCTTTTTCTATTCTATTTAACTATTTAATATAATTTATTATTAAACACTGCATAGGTATAATTTATGTAATATTTTAAAACTTTATAAAACTAAGAAACTAATTATACACCTTTTAAAACTCTACCTAATCAATATACTTATACATTAGACCTTAATTTTGATTATTAAAACCTCAAAAGTATTTTAAAATAACAATATAAAATCTCAAGAATGTAAAATGGAAAATACGAAAATCATACCTTACTTACTAATTCTTTAGTATGATCATATTGGTCCGACTTTTGTAAAATCTTATAAAATTAAAAAAATCAAAACTACTTCTTTTAAAGCTCTACATAATCCAAAAATGCTTCATTTTGGACTACTAACTTCTTAAAAACTTTTAAAATAAATAAAATATAATCTCACAATTATAAATAAAATCTCGCAAATATAAACAACGAAAATCATGTATGAAATTAATGATTAATCTTACAAATTAAAAGGTAAGCTTTTTATTGCGTATATTTTCGTTTTTACCTCAATCTTTTAGTTATGCAAAATATCATTCTATTTATTTTGGTATTTTTTTTTTCCTTTAAAAAGAAATCTTATTTCTCCACGAGCTTTATTGTAACTTTTGTCTTTTGCACCAATCTTCTTAAAATCTAACATGTTACGCACAATATGAATAAATATTCAGAACTAATTATATTTGATGTCCAAGAAAAATTAAAACCGAAGAATAATTTGTGACAAGTCGAGAATAAGTTTGTAGAATAAAAGAGACGAAAAGATAAATTAGCTATAAGAATCATTTACCCTTCATAAACAACTGCAAAAAAAGAGAAGCCGAGTGGCCCTACTACTAGGGTGGTAATGGTATAACCGAAATGTCGGTACTAGATGTGAGAGCGATAATATATCAATTATGCGAGGGATCAGCCATGCTAATCACCACCGCCTCTCTCTTCCCCAGAGCTCTCACTGCCGACGCCTCCTTTTCTCCCCATCTCTCACCGCCGGCCGATTTCCCCAGGCAGCCTACTGGGCATCACGGCCAGCGCCGTCACCTGGGATCCCTTCGCACCGTGGCCCCGCGTGTCCTGGTCCTGCCGCGCCGCGCCGCGCCGCGCCTTGCTGCTCCTACCGGGTTCGAAAAGCTCCCACTTTGCCGCTGCCGTGCTCCTGCAGATCTTCCTTGCTGGTCTCATCCCCGGGCGGCCACCTGGATTTCGCTCACCGGTAAGCGGTCAGCGCTCTCATTATCTATCAACTTGTGTTGGACATATACCATCTATGGATACTTCCTGATGCAAACTGATTGGTTTGTTATTATTCTGTTTGTTTGTGAGCTGATGTAATTACTTGATGCAAACTGATTGGTTTATTCTTATTCTGTAATATCCATGATTTGTTTGTTTTTAGAAGATACTTTTTGACCGTAATGCACTTTTTATTGAGATATGAGCATTAAGATGGACGGCATATTTATAAACTTATATATTTCTTTCCAGCAATTGATAATTGTTGATTGGCTTAAAGCCGTCATAGATTAGTTTTGCAAGAATTTAAAAAGTAGAAATGTTCTCTCGTCGATGAGAAGTAGTTTACTACTGATTTCTTATTTTTTAAAATGCAGTTGTATATTATATATTATATTATATATAAAAAAATCACGTGATGTTATTTGCCATTTTCTCCTTAGATATTCTATAGCATAATGCATACGCACGCGCACACTCCGAGAATAGTATGGATATATTTATCGTTATTTGATCGTCTCGAATTATCTTTATGTTCTCTGTTTTGTTTACTTGACCGGAATATGTTTTGTAATCTAGATGTGTATTTTGTTCGAGAGCATGTATGAGTTGATTGGATGATATAATCTTTAATGGTTATTTTTTCTGTTGTTGCCTAGTCATTCCATTCTATCACGGTGGTAACGGAAATAGTGAGCTTGCTTGGATAATGACCTAAGTGTAGTCTAATTAGATTATGTATGGGCATATAGGATCCATGATTCTTCAACATATTATTTATGATGTGAATTTTTAGTAATTGTTAGTTAAATTTATCTTTTATATGATTGTGCAGCTATCCAGAAATACTGAGGATGATGACGGCAATGATGGTTTGGATGCCAATGAGGAGTATGACCTTGATGAGGACGGAAATTAAGTGACCAACTAATCCCCTCTCTTTAATTTGATATGTTCAAACATCAACTTACTTTCATGTTCAAGGATGATCGCTACTTTATAATAGTTTAGGATTTATGTTGGACTTGGCATTTTATGTGTTTGTGGATTTGTGGAGTTTGTGTTAATGGTTTTGTAGAGTTTGTGTAGATGGAATTTGTGGAGTTTATGTTGATGGAATTTGTGGAGCTTGATATGGTAATGAATTTTGTGGAGATTGATGTAGTAATGGATTTTGTGTGTTTGATGAGTTGATGGATTTGTTGTATGCATGTTTGAGAAAAAATGGGATTTGAAAAAAAGACGCGGAACTATACTTCTTTTGCTTTCTACTTTTAGCGACGATTATGATTTGTCGCTAAATGCATAAAACATCGATAAATTTGCAATAATCAAAAGTAGTGGCAAAATTTATTGTAAAAAAAAATTACTGACGGAATAGTTTCCTTTCATGTGACAGAATTTTCCGTCAACAATTATTTTATAAAAAATTTTGAAATATAAAAGAGGGCTAATTATACTTATATCCCTGAGGTTTGGGAGTAATTACAAGTAAGGACAGTAGTTTCGACAAATTACACGTATGTCCGTTGACTAGACGAAGTGTTAAAAACCCTAACGGTTTCAATAAAATGATTTTATTACCCTCAAGTTATAAATCTATTTATTCAAATGTCATTATCTTAAAATTTTCCTCTCTTAAATTCTATTAAAATTGTCTTTCTATTAAATTCTCTCTCTCTAAATTAATTCTCTCTCTCTTCCCCCACCACCCTGCACACCACCCCACCGCTGCTACCACCTTCCCTCCACCCCGCCAATGTTGCGCCTCCCATTCATCACCGCGATGTAGAGAACAAGATCGGTGAGATCACGGCCAACCAGCCACGGCGAGGCAGCAACCACTGGTGGCGGCGAGATCAGCGAGATCGTCGCATTATAGAGGGAGAGAGTTGCAGGCTGTGTGGGTTTGTGAAGGGATTGCCGGCAGCGTGGGTGCGGGGAGAGGCTGCCGGCGTGGTGGGTGTTGCGGGACCCTAACTCTGAAGCAGATCTTCGAAGCTCGGCCTTTTTAATCGGAATGCTGCGACAATCGACGGCAACTCCATCTTCAGCGCTGTCACCTCGATTTGTGGATAGAATCAAACCGTTGTCCGGATCTTCAAAGCTCAGCCTTTTTCTGATTTAATTAGCCCTTAATAATTTTATGGATCATGTTTTGATTGTGGAACTATGTGGAATTCGTCTTTACGGGGTTGTGATTGTAATGAACAAGGGAGGCAAGGTAAGATTTGAGGTTTCTGTGCACCACCTGACGGTGGATTAGGGTACCGGCGGTGTTGCGATGATGCCGGCGGTGGCTTATGTTGGTGCCGGTGGTGCTATGATGGGGTATTGGGTCTTAGGTCATGGATTAGGGACCGGCGGCGCTGCGATGATGCCGGCGTCTATGCTTATTCGGTGGTTTGGAGTGGCTTTGGTGGTGGTGCACCGGTGGTCTTGACACCAGTGATCAATCTCAGTCGGTCGGGCATATACAGAAAAAGAAAGACTTTAAAAAAGCTGATTCTTAATTTTGTTATAAAAAAAAAACCAGGTGTATAAGGGCATTTACAGTATAAGGGCATTATTGTCATTTTAAAAATACATAATGATGACATCAGTCAAAAAGTATAATTTTTTAACGGAACCCTAACAGATGGATACGAATGTTACATTTTCAAAGTTTTTGGTCACGGTATGTTATATTTTGAAACTTAGTGTCCTTGACTGTAATTACCCCCAAACCTTAGGGACATGGGTGTAATTAGCCCTATAAAATACCTTTAGTGACAAAAATTATTCATCACTAGATGTCTCCATTCCGTCGCATGTGCGTGACGGAATCGTTAATTTCCGTCACTAACTTTTTAGTGACGAGGTTTTACCCTAGGGAATCGTGTGACGGAATTTTTCGTCACTAAAACTTTTTGTGACGGAAATTGCTTTTTTAGTGACGAAAATTTTCATCACTAAAACCCTGTTTTCTTGTGATGAGGTGATGGTTGTTTTTAAGGTTATTGTTGTGGTAGCACTAAAGTGTTTCGAGGTAATATTAATATACATTACAGTACTGATTATGATCTAAATCTGGATTGAATAAGTGATGAATCTAAAAAAGTTGACGATAGAAACATGAAAGTGCACTGACGAACAAAAAATATGACTATGCTAAGGTAACTGTATTTTTAGTGCCAATGATAATGCTAATTAAGGTATTTGGGGATAGTGTTAATGTAGTATTTGTAGACGGGTTACGCTGAGAATCTTATGTAGACAAGCGATGAACTTAAATAAAAACATAATGATTTTAGGTTAATTCTATCAACAACTTGAAGGTACATAAACTATATCCAGGACTAGAAGCAGTAAATTTTTTTTTCCCTAGAATGACTTTTATCCTTCGATTTTGATTTTGGTCCCACATTTTGATTCTTTAAAGTTTCGTTAATGAGGCAAGACGATGCTTTGTGGTTAACCACTTTCTGGCCCCTGGCTACACTACTCTAATATTTCAATGGTATTTTCATTAAGTCGTGTTAGCAAAAATTTAATAAGTTATGTATAGATAGAAACACTTTCAACGCTATTTTTTCCTTTTCATTAAGCACATGACAAATAAACACACAAAGAGTTTCTCATGAAGAAAGAAGGTGAGTGAATTTAACATTTATGCTTATAGGAAGATTGAGTTCATATATACCACCAGTAAATAAGTTATAACACTCTTTATTAGATTAAACTCACAAAAACAGGAAGTGATGGTACAAATAACTGGCTTTTTTTAGTCATATTGGTTCCAGATATATCATTGATACATACTAGTGATTATATCTACAAAGATCCAAGTATTAAACTAAAAAGTTTAACTTCAGTTAAATAATAGTACGAGATTATTACCATATGTCGTCGTGAAACGTTAATGAAAAGACATTCTAAATCTATAAGACTGTTTTCTTTTAATTGTAACGTTCACATCTTAATTGTGAGTAAAAACTGATCATATTAAATCATGCATTCTACCTTTATTGTTAAAGTATACTTTTATAATGCTAATTTTTCAAAAGTTCTATTCAAAGGCAATCTTCTATATAATAAATTTCTTACCTGCAGCTCAAATAATAACAATTATAAACAATCTATAAAAATACATTTAAAAAAATATTTTTAGAAAGTTAGGAAAAATTAACAGTTGTAAAATATTTATAGAAATAAATATTAGATAATATTTGAGAAATTAGAGAAAGCCCCATACGTTGCACGGGTCCCTTAGCTAGTATATATAAAAGCAGAAACATTCGCTTTAAAATTGCGACACGTAGGATTTTTTTAGACTCTATCTTTGCGACACATAGGATTTTTTTTTAGGAATATTCTCCTTTTATCACATAAGCTTCAACTTTGTATGTGATAGTTCTTTAAGTTAATTGGTCTCTTCATTTAGAGTCCAGTTTTTTTTAAATTAGAAATATATAATTTAAGAATCCTCTATTTATTTTGGTGTCCTTTTTCTTTTCTACCCTATTTAACTCTTTTCTATGATTTATTATTAGAAAATTCGTAGATATAATTTACCCTATATTTGTAAACTTTTTATATATAAAAAGCTGAAACATTCGCTTAAAATTACGATACGTAGATTTTTAGGACTCTATCTTTGCGACACATAGAATTTTTTAGAAACATTCTCCTTTTACCACATAAGTTTCAATTTTGTATGTGGTAGTTCCTTAAGTTAATTGGTCTCTTCATTTAGAGTCCAGTTTTTTTTAAATTGGATATATATAATTTAAGAATCGTATTTGTTTTGGTGTTCTTTTTCTTTTCTACCCTATTTAACTTCTTATGATTTATTATTAGAAAATTCGTAGGTATAATTTACCCTATATTTATAAACTTTATAAAATTAAGAAGCTAATCATACACCTTATAAAACTCTACTTAATCACTATGCTTATATATTAGGCCCTAATTTTGAGTATTAATACCTTATATGATTTAAAAATTCTATTTTTTTTGGTGTTCTTATCCTTTCTCACCTTTGTTTTGGTATTGTTTTTAACCTTATTATTTACCTCTTTCATATAATTTACTATTACAAAATTCATAGGTATAATTTACCCTATATTTGTCAACACCTTAAGTTAATTGGTCTCTTCATTTAGAGTTCGACTTTCTAAAATTGCATATATATAATTCAAGAATCCTATTTATTTTGGTATCCCTTTTCTTTTCTACCCTATTTAACACTTTCGTGTGATTTATAATTAGAAATTTCGTTATTTACCCTATATTTAAAAATCATGTTATTTTAAAAGGACTTTAAAATAACATGATTTTTATAACTCTATCTTTGCGCCACTTAAGATTTTTTAGAATTCTTCTCTTTTTGATACGTAAGCTTTATCTTTGCATGTGGTAGTTCCCGAACGATTGGATATATAAGATTTAAGAATCCT
Source organism: Escallonia herrerae (assembly GCA_033070095.1). Taxonomy (NCBI): domain Eukaryota; kingdom Viridiplantae; phylum Streptophyta; class Magnoliopsida; order Escalloniales; family Escalloniaceae; genus Escallonia; species Escallonia herrerae. Next base: position 214,073 of record JAVXUP010000123.1, read on the forward strand.
ATTTGTTTTGGAGTTCTTTTCTTTTCTACCTTATTTAAATCTTTCCTGTGATTTATTATTAGAAAATTCATAGGTATAATTTGTTCTGTATTTGTAAACTTTATAAAACTAAGAAACCAATCATTCACCTCATAAAACTCTACCTAATCATTATACTTATATATTAGGCCATAGTTTTGATTATTAACACATCAAAAATACTTTAAAATAACAATATAAAATCTTGAAAATATAAAATACGAAAATTTTTCTACTAACTAACTCTTTATTATGATTTTATTATTAAAGAATTCAAAAGTATTATTGATTATTACACGTAAGATTTGCGACACGTAAAATTTTGAGCTCTTATATTTTTGACAAATAAGATTTTTAGAACTCTTGATCAACAATTACATTAGAAGTTCTAAGAGAATTATATATTCTTTAAGATCTCTAAAGCTAAGTTTGAAAGGAATCTAATTTTTTATAAGTTATGCCGTTAAAGTCTAACGTGTTACACTCAACTTTAACTAACATATATGTATTTGGAAGAAAATAATTGTAAGGATGAATGAGTTAAAAGAAAATTTTCCTATTAATTGATAACAATGGCCAATTATGATAGTTAAGGTAATGGTACTAGGGAGATTTCATTTGTAGATGTCACATTATGGCAGTGGTGTGAACTGAAAATGTGACAATGATTACACATGTGATAGTGATAATTCTTGTGGTGGTAGTTGTAGCACTGTTAATAAAATTGAGATTTGTAATAGTTCTGACAAGCCATGATTGCAACAGTATACATAGTTTTCGAGATGGTTGTGGTGGTGGTAATCCTGGCAGTAAGATTATAGTGATAGCTGAGGTGATGGTAGTGATAACTGTAACATCCCGAAATATCCGGAACGTTTGCACTCGATCCATCAATCACTTAATCGAAAATCCTCAAACTCAAACAAAATAAATACCACCAATCTGTCAGAGCAGCTAATCCATCATTTAATGTATTACTCTGAGTACACAATCATGTTCAATAAACTAAATTTAAACCTGATAATGAACTATAGAGGTTCACCCACGCAGGGGTTCTAAAAACAAACTCTACTTAAGTTCACCAGCTTACTTGCCTCTAGTCCAATTTCAAGTAGTCTAATGCTGGTTACTACCTGCAGAAAAGAAGTCAAAGGGGAGTGAGCTTTTGAAAGCTCAGTAAGGTCGCTCAAACGAATAAACTACGAAATAGTTTACAAATGCAAAACGATGTTGGTTTCGTTCAAAGAAACAATTCGATGATAAATTCCAGAATTATCACAACTAATTCAATCAGATATTAATATGACTTTCGGATATGATGCAAACAATCACAAACGCTATTGAACATGAGTAGTTGCAAAGCGACACAGGCAATGCAGGGTAATCACTTAGCAAAGCCACAAAGGCGATGCTCATTAACACTTTTCACCGGCTAGTCCATCAAGGCACTAGCCCACACCACTACATCGACTAGTCCGTCAAGGTACTAGCCCACACCAATACGCCGGCTAGTCCGTCAAGGTACTAGCCCACACCTATATCCTCCAATATACACCAACTCCCGCCAAACACACCAATGCAGAAACTCATGCCAATTAGCAGAATGACAAAAAATCGATAATGCAACATGTTATTCAATGCTCGATAGACAATAAATATTGAGTACCGATAAGAGTTTCAATAAACAATTTTAAGGCTCAATGAATCGTGTTTCGGGCAAACAATACGACTTAATCAAAATAACAGAATCCAAAAGAATAGCGATAACAATTCAGAAAAAACATCTATGAGGACAAATAGAGGAAACTAGGTTTCAGAAGAAATTCCTTACCTCGATCCAAGCTATGCACTCGTTGCTATTCAACCTTGTTCAAACCTCGAATTAACCTAAATGGGCAAATTAATTATTAGAATTCAACCTAGCCTCACCAACTATTAATATAATGCTAAATCTTAATCGTTGCTCACTCCGACACTCTTAACGTAAACGAAAACGAATCGGATTTCTCAAATGGCTAAACCTAACGAATAACCACGCATACTCTGAGAAGCATTAAGACACTCTAAAAATGATACTAAATTATTATAAAGATACTTTTGTACCTTAAAACACCAAAAAATGTAATACTATATAATTTTAAATTTTTTTTAATATTTTTGAATTAAAAATAATTTTCTTAAATACCAAAAAAAGCCCAAAATAACAATTAATGTAACGCCTTGATTTTTTTTCGAAGTGTTAATTTCAAATAATTAAAGCAGAAAATCTCAAAATATCCAAAAGTCTCCCAAATTAAGTAGTCAGAGCATCTAAGAATAAGTCTCCAAAAAACATCAATAAATGTCACTCCGGCTTAAAACTATTACATTGATCTCAAGTACTCATAACAGAGCTTCAAAATAAAATTTAAAGCCAAATCTAATCGTACAATAAATATAAAAGGAAAATCCTTCCCTAAAAAGCTTCCTACTTAGCCATGCTTTAGAATCCTTTGTACAACTCCAAACACTGCCTGATAACCTGAAAGTAAGGGGTGAGCACAAAGCCTAGTAAAGATAATCGCACACACCCACCCACAGAGTACAAAGCACGCTATATGGATAGTAGTACTTGGAGGTGATAAAGTACGATACCAAGGTGCATGGCCAATACCAAAACCAAAGCACTAACTTTTAATTCAGAAATCAGATTAGCAACAAGATCAAATAGCTCGTATCGGCAGACAATACAACCTCAAAGTAAGGAATTATCATATATAACTAAATTTACAAAGGGTCAAAAGGTTTCGATGTGTTTAAAACAATACAAATTTAAGTTCAAAACGTTTCACAGGTTCTGATAAAGATAACTTATTTTTGAAAAAGACTCTAGTGAATTCAATAATACTTCAGATATGTTTGAAAACTTATTCAAATAGATCAGATATCAAAATTCAAATGTTCAATGAGTACAAAGACGAAGACCATGGGAGCCATTCAGAAATGTGTCACGCGTGCCGCCGCTGACACGTGAGATAAGGTTCAGAAATTAGGATCGCGATCTCTAACTCATCCCGCTGAGCTAGCCCACATTCCAATCCACGTGAGTAAGTCGGAAATAGATAAATCACATACACTATGACATTGCTTGCCAGATTATAAAAACATATACCAAATCAACTTGATAAACACCAAAAGTTTGAAGCAGACAAAGTCATTTTCGTTCACGCGATTCTATGCAGAATAGCTTTATTTAAGGGCTAAATTCAACAATGAAATCAAGAAATTATAAGAAAACACAAAGCCTAAAAGTTGAAGAGGACTCGTTACTGATTTTGTAGTGTCTAAGTTCATCAAAAACCGATAAGAAACGAATAAAATGGAACAAGTCAAATCAAGTTGATTTGCAGTGTCAAACAGCAACTTTTGCACCGATGAATAGCTTTCAAACTGAATTTTGATCAGAAAATAGATAGATTCTGAGAAAACGCAAAACTAAGAAGTTTAAGAGGACTCTTTAAGGTTTCCATATTGTCTAGAATCGTGAAAAAAAAATGAGAAACAAAGGAGATAGAACAAATCGAAGTGGGCTAATTTACAGTGTCAAAAATAGAAAAGTCTGCACTGATAAATAACTTTCAAACTCAATTTTGACCAAGAACCAAATGGATTCTGATAAAACCTTAAACTAAAAAGTTGAAGAATACTCTTCAAGGATTTCATAATGTTCAGGATCATTAAAAACCAATGAGAAACACATAAGATACAAACAAATTGAAATTGGCTGACCTGAATTGGCAGAATATAAGCCTAACAATGTTCAAGTATATTTTTGAATATCGATCACTTCGAATTTCGGAAAACCCAAAACTACAACGTTGTAGTTAACTATTTGGGATTTTCAAAAAGTGTAAGAACACTAAAATTGGCCAAGGAACGACAAAGTTACGAACTTTTAAATTTGCTGCAAAGATTTATAACAAAAAGATCACGAATCAAAGTCAATAATCGGAACTACAAAGAACTATTTAGCGTAACGATCAATAATTTAATTAGGGTTCTAAGGAATTAATAGATAGATCTCTTTAAACAACAAATCAATTGATGAACGGATTGATAATCAGAATTTAGATTGGGTAAATGCGTGAGAAAACCCTTACCTCAATTGCGTAAATCAACTCCAAGTCTTGATCTTCTCAAACAACTTATATCAAAAACCCTAATATAATAATACCCAAAATTTCTATTAGACTCTATCAATCACATTAGCTTATGTAGGTTTTTACCACAAGCCTCAATCCCAATATCAAAATAAGATCTTACCTCAATGTAATGATCAAAATCTGAAGATTATTCTTCCTAGAGATTCTTTGGAGGCTCTTCTGAAGTTTGTGTGCTCCTAAGAATTATATTGCACATAAGTCATGAGCCTAAAAGGAATGTAATTATATTCCTAACACAATAGGAATGGCAAAATACCCATTATGTCCCAAAATTCTCTAACTTTATAAATGGGTCAAACTAAAACCCAAATTTAAATTGGGTCATCTAATCCCAACAGTATAACTCACTTTCAAGCAGAAAATTTTAAATTGATTTTTGAGCCCACTATTTAATTCAAACTCACAATACATTCTAATTCGTACTTACACAAGTATCCTGATTTAAAACAAATTCTGGGGTGTTACAATTAATGCTTCTAACTCAAATCAAAGTTCCATAATTTTCATGATAGCTTTATAATATATAAGAAAAAATAGAAATCAAAAATTGGAATTTAAAAGCACCAAAACTATTTTAAAATCATTTGTGTCATTAAATCAAATGCGATATAGGTTAATATACTAAATCAACTCAGAAATTAATGAAACATAAACTGAGTTGTCTTTTTACTATAAAAGCATTGCTGTAATTTTTGCAAAATTTAATATCAATTGCAAATGCTCAAAACAAATTTTAGGATAGTTGCACTTGCGAAAATGTTGAAAATACCAAACGACATCAGAAAAATATGAAATTTTCACAGAAATTCTAATGTTTTACTCGGAATGGTCCTGTAAATTTTCAAAAATTTTGGACAATCGTACAATACCCAACAACCAGGTGGTACAACTGTTAATGCACAGTGTACCACCTCTGCTGCATAAACCCATTACTGTGAGTTCTCGTTAATTTAATGTGAGTTCTCGTTAACAATGACATCAATGTGAGCTCTCGTTAATTTAATCTCTTGGGCTAAGATAAAGAGGCAATAAGTAAAAGATTTTTTTCTCAAGGGTCCACTTATCCTAGTAGCTTTTCGAAGTCTAACAAAGCTTTGGGAAATTTTGCCCTTAAAATTGCACGACACAAGGCAGTCTCACGTTTTGAGTTAAACATTTATGTCATGCATGTTACATTCTTCAAATGGGTTGCTCGCTCCACTGACTGTGCAACAACAGACAAAACGGATTTAGTTCGTGTGAAAAATTAAGTAGCGTCATTTTATGCTCGACAATCTCACGTTTCGATCACCTAAAATTTTAGGTCAAGTTACGTTCTTCAAATAGGTCACTCGGTCTACTACTTATGTAACGATGGACTGTATTTACCGATGTATTTCATGTAGCATCATGTTAACTACGTCATGCAGAATCAAATTAGTAGAGCAACTTTGATTATAAACCTCCTCTCTGTGCACCTCTCTTTCATTAGTCTGTGAATTGCCATCCTTCTTCTAGCACCTTCCGTTCCATTCATTTTCTGTCGCCTCAAAAGAGAAGAGAAAAATAACTAACGAGAAGAATATGGGCAAAGTGCTTGAAACACCTAAAACACCCCCAGACACAATAACATTAAAACCAAATTGCTCGCAATTACCTAAAACACCCCTAGAAACGGATCATTTAAAAGCAGGACCGTCTCAAGGATTTTGAGCGCCAAATCAAAACAACTCTCTTCCACTTTCTCTTTCTCTGCAACAAACTCTCTCTCTCTCTAAAAAAGAAACCAGGCTTCACGCTTTCATTGACAGCATTTTCAAAACAAACTGTAGGTCTCTCTCTCTCTCTCGACGTGTTATGTGTGTGTGAACTATTCCGCTGAATGATTACTTAATATACTCCGTTAAGTTTCTTTGTGAACCTAATCTTCTTCCTTGCAGTGAGAATCACCTAATGGCGGACGATACAATCAGAGTCACTTCAGAATCAACAGAGAAAGACGATCAAAACGACGATACTGAGAGTGAAAGTCCCGGCGTCCAAGATCGCGGCCGTACAATCACGCGCTCCGAGGCAAGTCCTAGAAGCGAAGAGGAAAATGAGGAAGTAAACGCTGCAATCGAGAAGTTGAAAGCCGATCAAGACACTTTGAAGAAGAATTTGAGCGAGTCGAAGCTCGAATCTGGCGAATCCAGTAAATATCTCCATATTTGTTTGTGTTTGGTGTTTTGTGTGTGCGCGCGTGCGCATTTTCGTGTTTAATGAGTTTTTTGTAAAAATATTTGTGATATTTTGGTCTTCCTTTTGTAGTTGGATCATCGTCAGCGGCGGAGGATACGCTCAGCGAAGAAATCGGCTTCGATCAGAAAATGTCGAAGGCGAAGCTTAGCGGAGAGCAGTTTGATGTCGGTTGGTACAGACGTAGTTGCAAAAAGGACTTAAAAGAAAAGGATAATCCTTATTTAGGCGGGAAAATTGATCATATGTTTGCGTGAATCTTTGCTGCTGCGCGTGTGCCTGCGTGTGAACGCTGAAGCTCGAATTTGGAGAATATGTTTGAGTGTGTGTATTTGGTTGCATGTATGTGTTTTTCAATGAGTTTTACGCGAGTTTAACTGCGACACTTTGATTTTCCTTTAGCAGGTGGATCATCCACAACGCAAGAAGACCCCTGCAACGACGATGAGTTTCACGCCACTATTTCAAACCTGAGTCGCTGTGTTCGAGATGTCGACCGAACAATCACGCGCATAGAGGCAACTCTAACGACCGAAGAGGAAGCAAGGGAACTAAATCCTGCACTCGAACTGTTGAAAGCTGATCATGAGATTCTGAAGACGAAGTTGAGCGACTTGAAGCTCAGATCCGGCGAATCTGGTACGATAAGAGTATATTAATGTGCGCACATGTGCTCGTGTTTTGTTGCTTGTATGTGTTTTTACGTCGAACGAGTTTTACCCAAGTTGAATTGTAATATTGTATGTGTTCTTATGTTGAACGACTTTTACCCAAGTTGAATTGTGATATTGTCAATCTTCTTTTTGAAGCTGCATCGTCAGCAGAGCAAGAAGATCAAAACAATGCCATCGAAGACGAGATTCGAGCCAATATTTTGAACCTGAGTCGCTGCGTTCAAGATATTGACCGTGCAATGGCGCGTACGCAGGCGACTCAAAGAACCGAAGAGGAAACGGAGAAATTAAATGCTGCATTCCAACTGTTGAAAGATGGTCAAGACATCGTGAAGAATAACCGAACCAAAAGGAAGCTCGAAGTCAGCAAATCCGGTACCATAGCTGCCTACTTATCTGTGTGTGAGTGATTAGTTGCGTATATTAGTCTTTTACGTTTTGATTTTCTTATCTTCCTTAAGCTGATGGATCGTCGTCAGTGGCGGATGATACAGTCGGCCTCGATGACATTCGCGATGATCAGAGCATCGCAAAGAAGAAGCTGAGTGGATTGCAGTCTGTAGTCGGTGAGTTCCGTTGTAGTAATGGTGAAAGGACTTGAAAACTACGGATTTGGATTTTTTGGCGGGAAAATTGAACGGAGGTTGCGTCAATCGTTGTTGCAAGCAAGAGAGAGAGAGAGAGAGAGTTTGTGAGCCGGATTGGTTTTCTGCAAGTTCAGTTTTGTGTGTGTGTGTGTGTGTGTGTGCGTGCCTGCGTGTGCGTCTGAATTTTCTAAGTTGAATTTGCTTCTCTTCAAGTTTAGTTGTGAAATATGATGATGTTCCTTATAGTCGGATCATCCTCGCTAACGGCGAACAAGCCGATCACTGCTTCCGAGTCAACTCAGCAAGACGGTGTTGATGAAGAGAAAATGGAGGAACTAAAGGCTCTTATTGAGAGGCTCGACGCTGCTGAATATGCTGCGAAGACAAATTTGAACGAGTTGCAGCTCGAACTCAGCAAATTCAGTACGGATCTACACATATTCGTGTGCATGCGTGCGTGTTTGTGTTTATGCTAGATAACGTCTCCACAGAGTTCAATTGCGATACTTAAATCTTTCTTTTGTAGTCGGATCATCATCAGAAGCAGACAACGCGATCATCGCGGATTCCAAACCAATTGAGGAAGATCAGGAAATTCGCCTTGACAAGTTGAAGAAGAGGTACGGTGACTCACTGTCTGATGTCGGCGAATGCACCAATAATCCAAAGAAGTCCAAAGAGGTGCAAAAATCGAGTGAATTCGAAGGAGATTTTAGCTCGGACAGTGGAGAATCGACGAATGAAGAGCAGAGAATGGCGACTGCAGTGCAGAGAAGGGCGATGGCAGAGAATACGGAAGGAGGAGTTGTGAGTCAGAAGTTGATGGATTCGATCGAGCGGGGTGAGGAATTTGTGCACACGAGCAGCACAGCTGCAGAGGAGCTGAAAGACGTGCCAATTGAGGGGTCTGAACCCGAGATTTCCTGCCCGACGTTTGATCTGGTGGACCAAGCCATGCAAGCCATGCAACAAGTGGAGGATGTGCTGCGAGAAGTAGAGGATGTGAGACAGAATCTGCTGGAGGATCTGGAAGCTGAGAACCGTCGGAGTCGGTTGAATGAAATTCGGCCTGTGATAACGGCAACGATTGCTAGTTTGGCTGCTTTGTGTGCTGTTTTTTGTGGTAGAGCAAAAGAGGGTAAGGGACAGGGAGGAAACAAGGATTGACTAATTGGTTTGGGTTAGTTTTGATATGTTAAAACTGTTGGCTGCACATATGAGCTGAGGTATTAGCTATACTAGGGGTACAATAAGGACCACTTGTTTTGCTGGTCATGAAAGCTGTAACTGGTATTAGTTCGGTAATTTTTCTGGTGTAGCTCCGGGCGTTTCTCGAAATATTTCGTTTCCACGATGGGTAAACTGCGGGACCTGTTGCATCGTAGTAAAAGTTTAGTAGAATTTGTGGTAGAATTCCGAATAAAAGAAGATATAGACAATATTGAGCTGCTTCGCTTTCAGTTTCTCTGGCTATTTCAAATTTTTATTTCACTCTAATGGCTGTACAAAAGAAGCGCCCGACATTCAAAGGTCTTCCAACACTATACTCCCCTGAGAGTTCTGAATAGGATAAATAAAATCATATCCCACGTTTTTTTCACGCAGACGGGGGCCAGATAAGATAATTGTCTCAACTTTGATGAGATAATTCTATACTACTAACTAGCCCATTAACCCGAGTCAAGCTCGGGTCGGTTTATAAAATACAGTAGATTATAAAGTTTTAAAAAGTGTATTAATCTGTACCACATATCCTAAGACAAAAAAAGACATTCAATATAAAAAATATATATTTGGTTACAAAAAATAAGTTTAGTACCTAAATTAATCAGGACTAACTTAAGTAAAATAGCATTGTTTCTTTGATTGGACCGCATGTAATAATTATGACATATGTGCATTTACATATGTGTTTACTTATAATTTCGTTATATTGTAAGTTGAAAGACAAAAATAGATAGCGACACAATAGAGCCGCTAAATACTTTTCTTCTCAATTTAAGATTTTATTTTAAGTTGTCAAGTCGTATTTTCAGATGAATATTAGCTTCGCACTAAGGGTAGTAGAATAGTCATGCTAGGGCTATATAGAGTTAAATAGCGAATACGATTATAGTTGTAATTAAAATATAGTGACACTATCAAGTATTTTTTTTGAATTATAAATGTTATAGATGGATTTAATTCTTTAACTTCAGAAGGTCTATAATACCATATATATGTGTGTGTGTGTGTGTGTGTGTGTGTGTGTGTGCGCACGCGCCGCGCGCACACATGTTTCCGAGATTATTCTAATGATTAAGTAAAAACTTAAAAGGAATAAAGTTGCATTTCAAATTTAACAGGACTTATGTATGCACCTATGACTTTTAGATAAGTTTTTACTTTTTGCAAAAATAAATTTAACTGAGCGGCCACATAATATCCAATATTTTCATGTATATGTTTTTCTTTAATTCATGTATGATGCTTGCAATGAGAATGTTCAATAGATGAATTTGACGTGTCCTTATTTTGGAGTGTTGAAATTCTTTTCCACATCTTTTAGACTATTATTTATCGTCCAGTTATAGTTTCTATATCTATTAAATGCATCCGATGATATTTTCTCATAAACTACACTTATTTTATCATAACATAATATAACATTTATGTACTAAAATATATCAAGTTATAGGTTTAACTATAATGAGTTTGCAAAGGTTAACAAATATCATCTCATATATATATATATATATATATATATATATATATATATATATATATATATATATATATATATATATATATATATATATATATATATATATATATATATATATATGGATAATATTATAAAGCGAGGATTAACCAATCATTTGCTATTGAACTTGCACAATAGTCACCACTCATAATTGTAATCAATTCTATCAAAATCAGAATTAAGTTTTAATGGTTATAACTTGTCTAAAATTTAATAATTAGTTTTATTTTCATCTAAATTTAATTAAGTATAATTGAAAAAGTCTCTTCATTAATCGTAAGGGCCCTTTAAAAACGAATTGGTAAATCATTAGTTTTATAGAGTTAGACGGATATATTTTTGCACCTTTATGTAATTAAGAATTGTTTGATTTAATTGTACCTTATTTTTCTAATGCATATGTGATATGCGATATAGCCACTTATCATGTAAATTGTTTATTGATCTTTTAAATTATGTAGATAATTTTTTCTGTGATTATGTTTTGTGTAAATACGTATATATTTATTAAATTATGAGAAACTTCAATTAACTGTAATATAATTTTTTATACTGAATCCCATATGTTATTTTTATTTTCTAGACACGTGATTTTTTTTATATTTGCATGAGAGAGTTAGTTTTAAGGATCATATTGGCAAAATTAAATTCTAATAAATTGGTTCATTTAGAGCTTTAGAATTAATTTTCATATTATATATAAGGTTCCTAATATAGCCATCATATAACTTTAAAATCACTTTCAAATACGAGATTGACGAATAAGTTTTATCATTACAACAATATCAATTAACAATAATCTACAGTTATTTGTTGGTCGTGTGGTCCACCAAAATAAAAGTCAATTTTGTTTATTCTATCAAAATATTCAAAAAGCAATATGTATTTTATTAATGAACCTTTAGATCCATTAGGGTAAGCATAACTAAAATAATATAAATATGAATTAAGGGTTACAGTATTTTTATTATTTTAATCTCAATTGTAACATCATTTTTCCTCTTCTAATTTATTTTTATTTTTAGATATATAAATTTTTATATTCAAATTAAAGAGTGATTTTAAGGGTACAGTAGTTAAATTTAAGTCATAATATGTTAGAGTTTCAAATACTTAGAATTAGTTTTATAATTATATAAAGATTATCGATATGAAAATTGACTTATCAAGAAATAAGGACCCCATTCAATAAAATATTTGACATATTTAGAGACATTTATTATGTTTATCATTTTATTTCATATTAAAAACATAATCTGATAGCATATCATATTTTTGTGTCTCAAATATTTTAAATAATTTCAAAAATAGTAATTAAGAATAAATTGATTTAATTTCACCTTTTTTACGTTTCTAATACGTATGTGATTTCTTTTCAAAATCTCATTTATGCTTATACAGCTACTTTGTTGATCATGCGGTCTTATCAAATCAAAAATTATCTTTCAATTTGATTAATGATTTTATATATTATAGATATAATTTTTTGCAATGATTATGTTACGTGTGAATACATATAGAATTTAGGAAAATATGGTAAATTTAGATTAACTGTAACACGATTTTTTTTTTAAATATCATATGTTATTTTTATTTTCTAGATACATGATTTCTTATCTTCTTATGAAAGAGTTAGTTTAAGAACATGATAGTCAAAATCAAATCGTTAGAAATTAGCATTTTAGAGTTTTAGAAGAAAAATAACAAAAAATTAAAATAGGGATCACATACGAAATAACATTTGCGTACCTTGAGATACACTAAAATATTTAGTATATAGCTTTAAATTCTTTTCAACTATCAAGTGTATGAATAACCTTTGTCGTGTGGTCTCGCCCAAAAAAGATTACCTCAACTTTTTTATTGTGCTAATAGGATTCTAAAGCTATATATTATATCGATAAATCTTTACATTGATCATGGTGAACATATATTACGATTAGCATAATATTAAAGTACAATAAATATGAATCAATTATTACATTATTTTTATTGTTTCAATCTCAATTGTAACATCATTTTTTCTATCTTCTAATTTTATTTTTATTTTGTAGATATATGAGTTTTTATGTTCATATTAGAGTGTGGTTTTAAGGATTAAGTCATAATAATTTAGTTCATTAATCAGTTAAAGTTTTAATATGCTTAGAATTAGTTTTTCAAATATATAAAGCTTGTTGATTAAAAAATTAAATTATCAAGAAATAAAGACTCTATTCAAGATAATATTGAGACCTTTAGAGACACTTATAATTTTTATTATTTTATTTCACATTAAAAATATAATCTGATAATATTTCAGCCTTCATTCATCCCTTAAAGAGTGATTCATTTCATTTTGTACGTATATTAAGTATTTATGTTATATATTATGTGTCTTTCTCATTTTATCCTTTAGAGAGAGGGGAGAAAAGAGTGTGCCATGGGAAAGAAAATTGGTTGGTAAAGTATTAAATGTGGAGAGAGAAATATAATAAAAATATAAAGTGGTTGGCCAGGAAAGAGAAAATGAGTTGGTAGATAATTAAATGTGGTGAGAGAAATAAAATAAAAAAAAGTATGAAAAGGATAAATATATAAAATTACGTACATAATCTTTTATAATTTGGAAGTGATCAATTTTTGTGGGATGGCCCAAAAAGAAAATATGATCAGTTTTTTAAGGACGAAGGAAGTATTTTTTTCATCTTAAAGGTATGAAACGTTCTAAAATATAGTAATTAAGAATAATTTGATTTAATTGCACCCTTTTTTTTCTAGAATGTACCTGGTTTCATTTCAAATTTTCATTTATGCTTAAATAGCCACTTTGTTGATCGTGACGTCTTATCAAAACAAAAATTATCCTTTAATTTATTGATTTTACATATTATATGGATAGTTTTTTTTTCAATGATTATGTTATATATAAATATACATACATTTAATCAATCATAATAAGCTTAAATTTACTGTAACATAAATTTTTGTTCTAAATCTCATGTTTTCTTTTTTATTTTCTAGATACATGATTGTTTATCTTTATATTAGAGAATTAGTTTTTTGAATATGATATTCAAATCCTAAAAATTAGTAAATTTAGAGATTTAGAAGCAATATTAGATAAACTTAAAAATTAGGGGTTACCTTTTAACTAATGTTTGCATATGTTAATATACACCGACATGTTTACTATATAGTTAAAAATTATTTTCAACTATCACATTTACAAATAAATTTTACCATCATTGTTTTACTTAATACAATTATATAGTCATTTGTTGGTCGTATGGTCTCAACCAAAAAAAATAATAATAATGACTTTTTTTATTGTACCAAAATAATTCTAAAGTTGAATCCATTGTTACATCATCTTTATTGTTTCAATCTCAATTATAACATCATTTCTTTTCTTTTCTATATCTAATAATTTATTTTTGTTTTTTTGATGTACGAATTTGTATATTCATATCAAAAAGTGGCTTTAAGGGTACAATAGTTAGAATTAAGTCATAATAAGTTAGTTCATTAATTAATAAAAATTTCAGAATGTTTAGAATTAGTTTTTATTTACTATTTAAGGCTTATTAATAGGAATTATAACATATCAATAAATAAGGACCCATTCAAGATAAAAGAATTTTTGCTTTATATATATATATATATATATATATATATATATATATGGGAGCTGATCCATTGATAGCGCTAGCAAAATAGGAGAAATTTCTAGCGCGATCTGGCCGTCCACGCTCGATCTGCAGATGGTCCAGATCTTTTTTTGCGTTTTTTTAAGTACGTCCGCTACATAATGTAGCGGACAAGTTTTTTGACAAAAATACCCTCCAACTTCGTCTGCTACATTATGTAGCGGACAGAGGCCATACTTTTTTCTGACTTTTTCTCTCTCCTTCTCTGACCACTTTTTCTGACTCTTTCTCTCTCTCTCTCTCTCTTTTCTGACTCTTTCTCTCTCTCTTGCTGGGAGATCGTCATATGCAGAGAAGCAACACGATGACCCAACTGCTCTCTTCCTGGTAAATTGATCTTCTTGGTAAATTGATAACCAACCTTTCTAACAAAATCTCCTCTACAATAATAAGAATGTGCCGGGAAGGGAGCAAACCCAACAGCTCTCTTCCTGGCCGAGCCCTCCTCAGAATCAGAAGCCTTCTTCAATGGGGCTTCACTGGTTGTGTGCTTGTAAAGGCCAAACCACTGGTTGTGTGCTATCAACTCTGGGATACCATGGCATATGCTTTAATTCCAAGTCAACGGTTTCTACATTGCTTCTTCTTACAAAACACTCAGCACCAGCCAAATAATTCCTTAATAAATATTGCTTCTTCTTACTGGGTCGGTGGTAATGGCCCCTTTTAGTGCCAAGAGTGACCGTCCTTTAGAGCTAAGCGAAGCAGTAGGAGTGGTCAAGTGTAGCAGAATCCAAGCCAATGCAATTGCAAGCCAACTGGTGCTGATTTGTTTAAGTTTTTGGCTTTTAGGGTCAGGATTTACCATTAAGCATGGCCTTGGGATGGGATATGAGGTACAGAGAAGACTGAAGAAGTTTTATCAATTTTTGGTTTCCCTTGGCTGTTTTCAATTCAATGTTTCTTGGAAGTTCTCTCTTAGTTTCTCTTGGTTGTCTAACAAAAGATGGGTACCAGAAGTTTTACAAGAAAGAAAACTTTTGTTTCTGTTACGTTGTTTTAAAATGTGAAAATTACATGTTCATTGCTCATCTGTTTTACAATTTAGATATTCAAACAACTCGCTTTCCAAATTCAGATGCACTGGAATATGGTGAGAGAACAGAGAGAGAGTCATAAATTGATGAGAGAAATGAGAGAGAGAGAGAGAGAGAGAGACAAAGGAACGAGAGAGAGAGAGAGAGAGAGAGAGAGAGAGACATGTCAGAAGTATAAGAGAGAAAGGACAGAGAAACAGGAAAAAATCGTGCCTACTTGCTCATCCGCTACATTATGTAGCGGATGGGACTAGAGGGTATTTTTATCAAAAAAATTGTCTGCTACATAATGTAGCGGAAGGACTTAAAAAACGCAAAAAAAAAAAAGATCTGGACCGTCCGCAGATCGCCAGTGGACGGCCAGATCGCGCTAGCAAAATCTATTTTGCTAGCACTATCAACGGATCAGCTCCCATATATATATATATATATCAATTTTTATATTCATATTGGAGAGTGAATTTGAGGATACAATACTCAGAATTAAGTCATAATAAGTTAAACTATTAAATAGTTAGAGTTTCAGAATATTTAGACTTGGTTTTTCAACTATATAAGGCTTACTGATATAAAAATTAACTTATCAATTATTAAGGACCACATCAAGATATTATTATTTTTCGTTTTTTAGATATACAAATTTTTGTATTCATATTGAATGGTAGTTTTGAGGAAATAATACTCAAAATTAAGTCCTAATAAGTTAATCCTTAATTAGTTAGAATTTCAGTATGTTTAGAATTATTCTCCTAGTTATATAAGACTTACTAATATATAAATTAACTCATCGAGAAATAAGGACATCATCCAAGACACTATTTCAGACACTTAGTGGCACTTATAATGATTACAGTTCTATTTCACATTGAAAATATAATGTGATGATGTGTCAAGTAAGGAAACTATCTCTGCGATGACGTGTCGCGCAAAGAAACTCTTGCTTCGCTTATTATGTATTACTAGCTCAGTAACCTGGGTAAGGCCCGGGTGAGTTCTATTTAAAAGTTATGAGTATGTTTGAGTTTTAACATATTTTGATAGAGGTAAGGTTGAGTATTTAAACATCGTGTCGATGGTTTTGAAAATAAGCATCGGATTCAAAACATATCGCATTCATGCACTTCAGATGTAAGCAATACCATAATCAAGAGAAATTTAATGAAAGCATATTCCTAAAATTGTTTCATTATAGTAAAGCATGTTATAGTGCTAATAAATTATTAAGATTTTGAAGTTCAAAATAAAGTATTCAAAAAGTGAAGCATAAAATGAGTAATCAATTATTTCACTTCAAATTAGAATGTTAATTTTTTCTTTGGTATTTCAAGTGCTAATTTTATTTTTGTATGAAAAAGTTAAATTTCAAGAATTTATACACAAAATTATATTTACGTTATTTATTTTTCTTACCATATCCATATAAGTGTGAGACATTTTTTTTAATTTTTCACTTTATGTGGCGCACCATTGATCAACCGTTTTATTTTATAAGTATCTTAGATAAAACTCCTTACCATATTAAATTAGACATCTACTATAGTCATCTACAATGAAATTTAAAGTTTATAAAAGAAAGTACGAAAAATGCACAAATAATTGTTTTAGTAAATTATTGTCTAGACTGAATAAACCTACTAAAAAAACATGTAATGAAAACCTTAGCAAAAATGAAAGTAAGTGGAGCTATTGTACTTCCTTTCAATCAACCAACCTTTTAAAATGTAGAACTAATCCTAAAAAGAAAAACTATAGTGTTATAGTGAAAATATCTGTATTATAATTAATTTACTTCATCGTCATGTTCTGCGCTTTTTTTGACCACTCATTTAATTTTAAATATTCTCTAAGACAATTAATTTAAAAATAAGTATGCATTGTACAGTTAAGTATTATCTGAATGATCATAAAAGTGTCATATCATTTTATAATTTTTTATTTTGAGGCTAAACAATTATATTTAGCGGTGAATATTCGTAAAGTTGTCTAAACTGTTATAAATGGGGATATAATTGCGTAAGGTTACAAAATTCTTACACTTCATCTTTGATTTATATTGCTCATTAAGTTTTAAGCTTATAATATATTAAGGTGATTTTAGAAGTTTGTGAAGTTAGAATATCAAATACTGAACATTATTTTTTGTAGATTACCATGTATATATACATGAATCGAACATAATGAATTAAAAAATGGTCGCAGTCATTTGTATTGGAAAAGAAAAATCCCAAAAAAGGTGCACGAACTATGCAATTAGTAATTTATTTTGTAGACATAAATAGGCAACTAAAAATAGACATTGGTACTGAAATGGAAGCATGTGGAGTAATTTTAATTCATTTCAGAAATAAATTATTTTTACCTACTGCCCATGAAAATCCTTGCAAACCTCTATACAAAACAGTTAATGATCGATAAATATGCTTAGTACCATCTTTGTTGTTGATACCATAACTGACAATTTTTAAAAGTATCATTTTAAAGCCACTAAATAAGTGTCATAAAGAGTATACAATGACCATTGAGTTTCACCGTATGGGAGGCTGTAGGCATCTTCCTATGACTTAGGTAGCGGCCAAAAATTTCTTAGATAACCATCACTTTAAAAGATAATATTAATCTTATAAAAGAAATAGAGTAGCATTATAGTGACAATTCTTTTGTTTAATTGTTTCACTTCAAGATCATGTTCAATAATTTTTTAAGGTGCCGTTTTGATATGTTTTTTTTTTTTGAAGATTTTCTAAAGTAACCAATTTAAGAATGCATTATATTTGATTCTTTGTTTTGGACATTCAAAAGAGTCCATGATTTCTACTTTAGACTTTGAGTTATTATATTAAAATTAATTTGTGAAATAAACTGTTATTTTATCATTTCAAAGATATCTAAAAATAAAGTCATATTTGTTTCATATATTGCTTATATAAATATATGTTAAGTATTAAACTTTATTTTTGATACGTAGTCTTCATACTTTATATTTTTGAGATATTATTTTTTATTTTAAAGAACACTTAAGGTATTAACAGTCAAAATTAAGACCTAATATATAAGTATATTCGATAGGCAGTGTTTTAAAAACTTTAGAGTTAGTTTGCCAATCTTAAAAGGTTCACAAATATTGGCCCAATAATAGCCACAATTATTTTAAAAAATAAATTATAATACATAGTTAATAAGTAGGCAAAAAAAAATGACCAAAATAAATACGATGACATGCAAGTAAGAAGGAGACAAAGGAAAAACACTATAAAGGCTAATGTATTTGAAAGTTCAATGTTATATACTTAAAATTTTAAAATTATTTTTCTAGTTTTAAAAGGTTTACAAAAATTGGGACAGTAATGTTGTAACATCCCAAAATTTTTTGGAATGTTAACCGTTCAATCGATCAGTTTCTCTTATTCAATCATCTCAATTTTGCTATGAAAACCCCAATAAATATTTATGTCAGAGCTTCTACATTCAACTCAATTTCTCAAGGCATTATTCCTAAATGCAAAGACTAAAATAATGAACTCAATTAAGTAAGTTACACCCTGATTTCCCTTGCAGCGGCTTAGGTAAACAAAACATTGAAAATCAAATCTAAACTAGCTCCGAAATCAAGCTCTAGCTACTCCAAGAATCTACAGATGATTATTACCTGCAGAAGGGAAATGAAAAAGGGAATGAGCTTTCGAGAGCTCAATAAAGTCGCTCAACGTTCAGTAAGGATTACAAAAATAAAAAATGATTTGGTCATAAAGTTATATAAATGACAATATGGAAACAATGTTCTCAATTTCTCAATTCAACATTCAATAAATGCACTTTCGATTTCACTGAAACAATGCAGATGATATTGGACATGAGTATATTGCAAAGCCACACAGGCAGTGCAGGGTAACACTTAGCAAAGCCACACAGGCAATACTTAATAACAATATGGTTACATATGCATATGAACACTAGCTAGACCCTCAAGGTACTAGCATCTTCTCCCAAAAATAACAGATTATCCTTATATCACCCCCGATACAGACCATTCTTATGACTCCTCAATACACTATCTCATGCCAATATACAGAATGCAATAAGCGATATTACAATGAATAAATCGACACTCAAAAAGAAATAAAATATTGAGCATCGAATGAGATTTCAATAACGTGAAAAGCTCAAAGCAGGGTTTTAGGGCAAACAATTCACATTTTAACTATAACGGAGTCCAAACCAAATTCGATAACAATATAGAAAAATCTTCACGAGGACAAATAGAAGAAATGGGTTTCGGATAGAAATCTCTTACCTCGGTCCAAGCTAAGCGATGCTACCAACCTCAATCAATATTTTCTGAATAAACCTAGTTTGGCATTTCATATGTTAGAACAAAATTTATACTACAATACACCCAAACGATACTCACTTCTAACTCCGAAATCACTCAACGCAAACGGTTCTTGCACACGACCAACCTAGCTAGCTGAAAACACTGTACGCTCCCTGACGAGTGATGATATCCCAAAATTCGTAAAAACAAAAATTACAAATAAACACTTTTATAGCTTAGAACATTATAAAAAGTCAAAATATTAATTTTCTAAAATTTTGAATATTTTTTAATTAAAATAATTTCTTTAAATGGAAGAAAATCCATAAATAGCCATAATTACTTCCAGCTGCAAACTAAGTCCCATAACTTTTTGTAACAGCGTTAAAATACGTATACAAATTATGGAAATTTAAATCAAAAATTAAAAGGAATTGAAACTATTTTTAAATTATTCGTTTTGCAAAAATCAATGCGATACGGAAACCATAGAAAATGAACTCCAAAAATCATCAAATTCAAATTAAGTCTTATTTATACCATAAAGACATTACTCTAATTTTTTTCCCAACATGTTGAGGGTTTAAAGGCTCCAAAACAATTTTACAAATCTAAAATCACATAAAATATTAAAAATACATACAATTTCAGAAATTTATAAAACTTTACCAGAAGTTCTATTATTGTTTAAGGTATTATACGTTAAATTTTCATGTGCTAACGATAAGTGTACGCTAGCATATACACATGCCGAACTTAACGTCAAACCCGATCCACATTACTTTTCTTCTTCCCTTCTCTTAGTTTCTGTACCCAAACCAGCACACACTCCCCATCACATAAACCACTCGCTGTAGCTTCACTTTCCTCCCATTTTTCTCTAAAACTCACTCCAGGTCCACTCTTTCCCTCTCCTTTCAACACTCACATAAACACAACTAATGCACACCCCACGCACACATTAGCACAGGTGAACAAAACACACACACAGCACATGCAAACACACGCGCATGGTGATTGACCAACGGATATGAAAAGTTCGCTGGGAGTAAATTTCACTTCAAAAGTTTGTCTTTCCCACTTTGCTGAAATACAAGCTTGTCGGAGTCCCTTATCTCTAGAGCCTCAACTGTGAACCATCCCTTCTCCTCTCCATATGGTCAATCACCACCTGATCTCTCAGGTTCCTCTCTTACGATGTCTCCCCCTCAACCCCCACCACCGTAATCTTTCTAATTCATATTGAGAGAATTTCACATCTCCGTTTTGCTAATTGCAGCGTGCCATGGTCGTTCTCTCAGGTTTTCCTCCTCTCTTACTCGATTTATGTGTAGATATGCTTATATATGCATGTACATCCATAGAATCGGCCAAGTTAGGGATTTGGGGCTTTGATTCGGGGTATACGATTTCTCCAGAAATATGATTGTGCATACATAGTGTTGAAACTATTACAACAATTATTGCGCTACCACGTAACACGTAGTGGGTTCGGAAACATACCGTATGAAGTCTCCGAATATTCCGACGTAGGATCCTTGTTGTTACGAGCCTCCAACACGCTTGATCTTTTTCAAGGTACGAAAACGGCTACTAGAGTCGAGTTCTTCGTCCACGAACCAAATCCTAGAGCTTGGTGATTGCTCTAGAGAGAGTGCTATAGAGAGAGAGGGTTATTACTATTGACTTGTTTTTTTATTGGGATATCTCTAGCCTTTATATAGAGATACAATTAGAGACTGGCTTTACCTCCAACTCTTAGGAGATAAAGATTGTATTTATCTCAAACACTTAAGAGATAAATATTCTCTAAATAACTGTATTTATCCAAACTAACAAATACACATTATCTGTTAGTGGGCGGATAATGGGTCCACTGACCCAATTTATTAACAGCTCCCACTCGCCCACACACAGGGCAAATAAATCGTACAGTCCCTCTTTATCTCTCGTCCACTCATCTCCTCATACAGGAAATGGAACGTGCGACCTACGAGAAAGGATGTCCAGTTGAGGAGTATTGTATTAAGTTATCACCAAACTAACACAATACATCACTCTCAAAAATCTCGTATGTACCCCAGATAGTTCAACTACACCAGATTAAACACTCTCAAATCCCTCATAGTGAGCAGTGTTAAACCTCTCATATGTTATGTATTCATGACTCATATCGAAACAAAAATCGACAAAGTCGCCCGGGCTATGAATCACACAACATGGTGTAATATTGAACTTTCTTCCCAAAGCCCTCATGTCATTCCAATTAGACCCAACCGCTTTCCTAGACATGCCCCGCGAGACCGCATCATCCATGATCCAAGGGTACATGCTAAAGTAGCGACATTGAGTATCCTCTTCATGACATAGTCTAAGGTGAAAAGGGTACCATATAAGATCAAAAATATTTCGATCCAAGTGGCTCACACAGTGACGAAGCAGGGATTCATTCGTCACTCCCACTGTCGGTCTGCATTTAGCACATGCAGTATGATTTGCATGCTATGGCGTAACCCGCAAGGGCGTGTCACATAAATGTATAATAAAATACGCCATACGAATCTAAGTCTAGTCGCTGTACAAGCGCCTAACCTGAGTTTTTCAGCCCAGTCACTCTCATAGTGCCTGCCTGAAATCTCACATTCGGCTGTAAACAGGCTACATAGAGTTGTGGAGATACTCTATGATCGACCTACATTTATTAGGTCTCATCTTAGCTCCAACTAAGGCGACATGTTTGCTTTATAAGCTGTATCATCTTATTCGCCCACTTGGCGCTTAAGACAATTATGTCTCATCTTGCTCGCTATCTTAGCGCCAAGGTGAATTACCCGTGTGAGTGGGTCAATTCGAGCCTGGTGACACTCTCAACAAGGATGTATATGTAATCACAAAGATTATCCATTCATTCCAAAATAAACTCAAATCAAGGAATGAAAATTTAATGTAATAAATAATGTCAAGTACATAAGATGCCATAAACATATCAAAACCTACGTAGTCCCATACTCCTAATGTGAGAAAGGAAAACATCTCTAGCAATAGGCTTGGTCAAAGGATCAGCCACCATTCTGCCAGTAGGTATATGCTTCATGGTCACCTCTCCTTGCGCAACTAAAGTTCTAATGAAGTGATAACGAAAGCCTATGTGTTTGATATTTGGGGTCCGTTACAAAATCTAGGGTAGCTGTATTGACACAGTGAACAGTGACAGACTCATCTGCATGAGCTGTAACCCCTAGAGCCTGTAAGAATGACCTCAACCAAACAGTTTCCTGGACTGCTGCTGAACAAGCAACATACTCCGACTCTATCGTGGATAGGGCGATGCAAGACTTTTTCTTGCTGTACCAAGAGATAGCTCCACCTGAAGTGGATATGCGCTCATCTCTATCAGCGCCCCAATCAGCATCGTTGTATACTCTCAATCTCAAGTCTCCACCATGATAGCACAGGACGAGATCAGCGGTTCCACGTAAGTATCGAAGAATCCTCTTCACCGCATTCCAATGAGCGGGTCCAGGATTACTCTGATAACGACTCACCATTCCAACGGCAAAGCAGATGTCTGGACGCGTACACAACATAGCGTACATCAGACTCCCAACTGCAGCCGCGTAAGGCACTTTGGACATCCGATTCTTTTCCTCATCATTCTTTGGGCATTGGTCTGTTGTTAAAGTACACGCCTTGTCCATTGGAGTGTCTATGGGTTTTGAGTTATGCATACGGAATCGTTCAATGACCTTTTTGATATATGTCTCTTGAGACAAACCGAGAAGTCTCTTTGGACGATCACGTATGATTTTAACCCCGAGCACATAATTAGCTTCTCCCATGTCCTTCATCTCAAAAGTTGAGGACAGCCACTGCTTAGTGGCGACAATGGAACTCATGTCATTCCCAGCTAAAAGAATGTCATCCACATACAAAGAAAGGATCAGAATATTTTTCTTGGATCGTTTTACGTAAACGCAATGGTCTTGTTCAATCATTTCAAAACCTATAGAGGTAATGGCATGATGAAACCTAAAGTACCACTGCCTAGACGATTGTTTGAGACCATATATAGAACGTTTGAGCCGGCAAACTTTGCGCTCATGTCCCTTGACTTCAAAACCCTCAGGTTGAGCCATATAAATCTCTTCGTCTAGTTCTCCATTGAGAAACGCAGTCTTAACATCCATATGAAAAAGTTCTAAATCCTGCTGGGCGACAATAGCTAGGATCAGGCGAATTGAAGCAAATCTCACCACTGGGGAGAAAGTGTCTTCATAGTCCACACCCCGCAGTTGGGTATAGCCTTTCGCCACAAGACGTGCCTTATACTTGTCAATTGACCCGTCTGCCTTGCGCTTGACTTTTAAAACCCACTTGTTTCCAACAGTCTTGCGCCCTGGCGGAAGGTCAACCAACTCCCAGACCTGATTCTTCTCCATTGAGCTCAACTCATCTTTCATTGCAGCCATCCACTCATTACTAGCAGGTGAAGATAAGGCTTCTTCCATAGAAGTGGGCTCATCTTCATCAGTTGGAGTGCACATAAGAATTTCACCGTCAATCTCAAAACGACGACGTGGAACTCTTCCTCGTGCACCTCTACGCAGTTGAGAATCTTGTTGACCTGATGGTCCTGATGGTGTGCTCCCACTGTCTAGGATGCTCCCACTGGGTTGAAGATCACTTATACTATCTTCAGCGACAACAGGATGAGGAACTAATCCCCCACCTTCGCTTGAAGATGGTAAAGTGGCTTCAACTTCCTCTAACTCATAGAGGTCAAGATTCTTACTTGCGTCTCCAATGCTAGGAAAATCATTCTCTATGAAATCGACATCACGAGACTCTATTTCAGTCTTTCCACCATTTGGATGTTCACCATACATCACATAGCCTTTAGAGTTTTCAGAATACCTCAAGAAGATACTCTTTTTAGCTCTAGGCCCTAGTTTCCCATACTTATGAGAAATACTGTGAACATAACCTGCTGAGCCCCATGGGCGCAAGTTATCCAAATTTGGCTTTTGGTCATTCCAAAGCTCATATGGGGTGGACTTGACTGATTGTGAAGGCACTCGATTAAGTATATAGGCTGCAGTCAAAAGAGCATCCCCCCAAAAAGATATTGGGAGGTTTGCTTGTGCCATCATAGACCTAACCATGTCTAACAATGTTCTATTCCTTCTTTCCGCAACGCCATTTTGTTGTGGAGTATTAGGAATAGTAAGTTGCCTGCGTATCCCTTTTTCCTCACAAAACTTCTTGAAGTGATTTGACAAATATTCGCGTCCTCAGTCAGTGCAAAAGTTTTTAAATTCTTCTCTTTCTGATTCTCAACCTCAGCTACAAAGCGTTTGAAACAGTCCAAAGCTTCATAGCGGTGAGATATCAGATACACATAACCATATCGCGTATAATCGTCTATCAGTGTAAGGAAATAAGAGGTGCCATGGCGTGCCTTTACACTCATAGGTCCGCATATGTCAGAGTGAACTAGCTCAAGTGGTTGAGTTGCTCTCACAGCCTTTCCAAAAGGCTTCCTGCATGCTTTACCGGCCAAACAAGCCTCACAAGTTTGTAGATTGACTCTTGCGAGTGGGCCCAAAAGGCCTTCTCTAGCCAAACGAGTCATCCTATCTTGGCCTATGTGGCCCAGTCTTGCATGCCAGGTGGTAGAATCATTCACAATATTATCATTCACAACATAAGAATAAGAGGACTGTGAATCATTTAAATCCAATTGAAAAAGACTATCCATGCAAAAACCATGTCCGAACAAAACATCATCCAAAAAGATGTCCAACTTATTACCCTTAAAAATAAAGGAAAAACCATTGTCTAATAAAGCAGTAACTGAAAGTAGATTAAGCCGAACAGTGGGTGCATATCGCACATCCTCAAGAATCAATGTGCGCCCAGTGCGCAACTTGAGCTGGTAAGAACCAACCCCTAGCACCTCTTCGGAGCTATTGTTTCCCATGAAGATATGTTTGCTACCCACTGGAATCCGGTGATAATCTACGAACCCCTCTCGATCACGTGCTACATGTTTTGTTGCACCTGTATCCACAAACCACACAGGTTGGGAATGAGCAACCATCACATGTGAGGAAACATATAACTGAGAGAGAGATTCTGAAAGTACCTTCTTCGGCTCAGTGCAATCACGAGCGAAGTGTCCTTTCTGTTGATAGTTGAAGCATTTAACTTTAGACATATCCTTTTTCCCACCACGTTTTCCTCTCTTGCATTTCTTCATTTTTCCTTCCTTTGGCGCAGAAGTGCTAGCCTCGCCTTTCTTACCTTTCTTACTTTGTCTTCTGCGCTTGCCATTTGCATTGCGCGATCCCCCTTGGGCGACATAAGTAAGGGTCTTGTCAGCATCTCGAGTCTCGTCCTCAAGGATGACATGCTGTGAAACATCAGAAAAGTTCTTGATGTTTTCACTGTGAGTCAATATCTGTTTCATATTGGCCCATGAGGCAGGAAGGGACCTTATGACAGCTCTGACTTGCTGCTCATCTGTGAGCGCATGGCCAGCATCCCTCAACTTACCAATCATATTGGACATCATCCTTAGATGTTCACTCATGGTATGTTTAGGGTCTTTTGTGTACTCCTCAAACTTAATCACAAGGCTACGAAGCCGCGTAGTTGAGGTTCCACCAAAAGAGAACTTGAGCTGCTCCCATAAAGCTTTGCAAGTTGGAAGTTCATCATACTGCCCGATTAGATCATTTTGCAAGCTGCTCAACAAGGTGTAGCGCGCACTACGATCTTTCTGATTCCATTTCTGGTAGGCAGTGTGGTCTCTTAGGGGTTGCGCCTCAGTTGGCGCGACCATCTCCTTGGTCAAGTGCTCCTCGAGCTCTTGTTCGTTCAGCATGAATTTCATCTTTTTGTGCCAAACGTCATAATTATCTCCGTTAAGTTTCTCACCCTTAACGAGATCAGCTATGACATTTTTGGTGGCCATTATATTCACTACATTAGATTGCGTAAGGAAAAGACATTAATTATACATCCTTCTATTTATTTCAAAAAATTCAAATGAAAAACATAATCCTTCCTCACATCATGAAATCGAAAATTTGCTAAGCTCGTAATCATCTCCCATGTATGTGAGTTAGGAAAAATATTTTTCAAGTAATTTTTCGTAATAAATTATATAAGCCACAATATAATAAATCATCCACATGATAATTTAGAACAATATAAAATTGCACCATGCAATAAAGTGTGCAAGGACTCCATTGAGCCCCATTGGCATTCTAATAACTTATGCTAAGAAAATTCTGACTTGAATAATGTGCGTGCGAAATTACATCTCCGTACAAGACTTTCTGGAAATATACAGGGAAATAGTAGAATACAACATCTTTGAGAATCCTACTACAAACTACTCCAATAAAACAAATGGAGATGCCGCACAGCACATTATTCTCAAAAGAATTTTCTTAAAACAAGAGTAAACACATAAACATAAGTTTCTTTAGAATGCCAATCTAGTATCCATCCATTTAACCTAAAACTAGCATGCTCAAATAACAAGTTAAAGGGTAATTTAAATGGATGAATAGGCCACATTCTCCTTCCAAGGAAAACGGGCGTAAATGCCTTGAAATTGGGTTTAAAGAGGTGTGGGCTTACCAAAAGCCCAACAAATATATTTCAACAAAAAACATAATTAAACCATAACACAAATCAAGGCAAATAAATAAAACATAATTCATTTATGTCATATAACTCTCCATAATATTTATTTCTGTTCACAAAGTACAAAAATTAATATTTACGCATTATTCGTATTTTTGGGACCACAAAAATACTCACAAATGACCAAAAACTGAGAGATAAATCCTAAAAAATTGACAAACAGTAAATTTATCCCTAATATACCCTCTGCAATTAAAGAAAAAAATCTGTGTGTATAAAACAAAATTTTAAAGCTAATTTCTTTATAGAAAAAATGTTTAAAAAATAAACGAAACACCTACAGAGGGTATAAAGGTAAATTTAACACCATAGAAAAAAAATTTTGGCTAATCTGGAGCTTCACTTGCCGGCGGTGACAAACACCGGCCAAAAAACAGTCCGCACGTGCCTCCACGCGCCACCGTGCGTGTGGGACAGCATCTGGACATGTCAAGCGCGTGTGAAACACGCGCGCGTGGCCGCTGCCTAGCTGGCGCGTGAGAGCGCGTGGGCGCGTGTGAGTGCAGCACCCTCGGCTGCCTTGGCTCATGGCTCACGTGTGCAACTCGGCTTGGCGCATGTCGCGCGTCTGCGGCTCGGCTTGAGCGCGTGGCGCGCGTAGAGACACTGTTCATTAAACCCTAATTTTTCCAGCCGCCGCCATAATAATGCGTACAATATATTGTTGGAAAGCTTATGCGACATATATTAATTATGTACCAAATGATCATGATAAAAACTGAATATCATACTCCGAATTTGAGTCCCAAAACTCGAAAAAATCACAGTTTTCTTGAAAAATAAAATTGTGATTTCTCACAAATCATGCATCCAAAAATCACGAAATTTTACGGAGTTCATCCTCAACCATAGGAGAACAAAACTATAATTATTTTTCAGAAAACATTCTCAATAAATTTTGAATTTTTGTAATGGGTCTCGTTCATGTATCCGGAAAAAATCGCAATATGCACATAATTTAATTAGCATGTTAAAGGCAAATCAACAAGTAATCATGCTCTGATACCAATGTTGAAACTATTACAACAATTATTGCGCTACCACGTAACACGTAGTGGGTTCGGAAACATACCGTATGAAGTCTCCGAATATTCCGACGTAGGATCCTTGTTGTTACTAGCCTCCAACACGCTTGATCTTTTTCGCAGGTACGAAAACGGCTACTAGAGTCGAGTTCTTCGTCCACGAACCAAATCCTAGAACTTGGTGATTGCTCTAGAGAGAGTGCTATAGAGAGAGAGGGTTATTACTATTGACTTGTTTTTTTATTGGGATATCTTTAACCTTTATATAGAGATACAATTAGAGACTGGCTTTACCTCCAACTCTTAGGAGATAAAGATTGTATTTATCTCAAACACCTAAGAGGTAAATATTCTCTAAATAACTGTATCTATCCAAACTAACAAATACACATTATCTGTTAGTGGGCGGATAATGGGTCCACTGACCCAATTTATTAACACATAGATTAGCAGATTTTGGATATGATTGCGTATACATACACTAGCGAATTTAGGAAATCTAGTAGTAGGTTGAATTTATCGTGGAGAACTGATAATTAGCTTTGGATTATGTTATGCAGTCATCGATGTGGTAGTTTATTTCTGTATTTCATAATCTGATGGTCATCGGCTAACTGGGGAAGAAAATCAGTCTAGGTGGTACACTAATCTTAAATGACCTTTGAGATAGGCCATAACAGATCTGTTACGGAATCCCATACTTGAAGTATGGGCTCATGTACTGTATACTTGAAATTCTGAAGCAAAGTAATACCCCTGATTGCAATATAAGCTTTCTAGAGATTGGAACTCTCCCTCTCCCTTGGTGACATGGTGTTGCCTTGGAAGCAAATATGTTCCAACTCAATAATGTGGTATTAGTTTTGATACACAGAATTAAGATGCAAATTAATGTCGAGCAGTTTTTTTTTTTTGAAGTCAAGAGCATCCTTTCTTTTTCTATATCAGAAGAATGGTTCGCTAGAGCTAAGAAATGACTCTGCTTGAGTTACCTATGTATGAACAGTTGCTTCTTGCTTCCTCTTTTCTGAGTGAGTTCTAAATGTGTTCCTGTTGAAAAAATAGCAGTAGCCTTCAAATAGTGCTGTCAATGAACAATACCTTTAGCTTCTTAGCCTCCAATGATCTACTAGCAGACCGCCAATATTAACATTCTAATGATTCCTCTATAGCCATTGCAGGTTGTTGTGCCTCTTATAGTTTCTATTTCTTGTATCATGTGTTGCAAGCTAATTACGAAGTTTCTTTCATTTTGTAGGCAGCTAAGAGTGGTTGTGCTCCTACGTTGGTTTAGTTCTTTAAGTTAACAAAATACAATGAGAAAAAAAAAGGACCGTGGGTCACTGAAGATGCAAAAAAAAAGAGCATGTAATATATTGGTTCTTTATGGTCGTCCTTTTTTTACTTCTTTTTGCTTTAATCGAACTTGAAATTGTTTTTTGCATGTAATTGCAGGAAGAAATGGAACAAGATTGACACAATCCCAAGTGGAGGGTGCGGAACCAATCAAGTTATTTATGTCATCGTGTTGGCTTGTTCGAGTCTTGCTCGTCCTCGTCCAATCATCAATTAGCAATGGTGCTGGAGTGAGGAGACAAAGAAAAGGGCCGAGCGTCAACAACGGTCCATTGAGCTCGCTACGAATTTCCAAGAATTATTTTACAAAGGAAGAGGAACTAGCTGTTCCAATCTATGTTGGCACAAGTGCGAAATGACAGCGACCATTCTTCCTCTTGATGTTGAGTCTAATAGGAAGTAGTTAAATATTCTGTTTGATTTACTTAGGAAGCTTCACAATTTCAAAAATTTTTAAGATTATGTACCTATTATATATGGGTTCTTGTCCTAATATATAGATTCTAGCCAATTTCGGAAGCTTCACATCATGGAAATATTAGCTCATATTTCTATTAGTCTGGACTAGTAGCTATAGTTTTAGTAAATTTTACAAGTCTTGACATGCTTTAGAATCAGTAATCATCGACTATATTGAAAGAGATTGTCCAGACTTAATGTCAGGTATGGTTATAGTCATATGTTTTAGTTTGATGATCATGTTATGTTTTGTTTGCAGTTAAAAACAATTGTTGGGATAGAGCACAAGTTATTAGAGACAAAGAGGCAGCAACATCCTTCCTCCTACGGTTATTGTACTAAGTGATTTCGTAGATGGAATGCCTTTAGTTTATGTTAAGATTCAGCAGAATTATGTAATTAAAGGTATTTTTGTAATGGATGATTTTGAATTCAATTCCATTGCGTTAAAGTTTATTCTCGTTATTTGTGGAAGTACATTACGGTGCATAAGAAAATTGTAACATGCGACAACATAAAAAAAAAAAAAAAATTCAAAATGGCAGTTACAAGAACTCATCCATTAATGTTCCAGTGAAAATACAAAAGTGACATAAATCAGAATTTTGACAACTTAAATTTTGTCACAAATGACAATTGTAACAACGTGGAAGTCGTCACATATTAGAATTGTGATAACATTGTAGCTGTCACTAATGACATAATGTGACGCGTCATTTTGTCACCAAATCTCAATCTAAGTCTATTGTAAGGGTTCTATTGTGACAACGATGGTTACGGTGAGAACATATGTTACCATTAGCTGACAACAATGTTGTCACTACAGTTCATGCAAAAGTGACAGCTTAGATATTGTCACAACGAGTTTTAGATTTAGTGACAGCTTGTACATGGTTGTCACTTAAAGTCTTTAGTGACGGTCCTATAGTGACAACTCTTTTGACATTGCAAACTTGTCACTATAACTTTCAGTGACAATTTTGTATTTTATTGTGACAATAATTATTGTCACTAGAGACCTAGTTTTTTTACTTATATTTATGTATATATGTATGTATGTAAACGAAAAATAATATTTTTTAATTTTAGAAGAAAAATTAATGTTGCAATTGAGGTCAAACAAACTATGAGACTTAGAACCCAAAAAAAAAAAGGGATCTAAAAGCTGATTAAATTTTTTGATAGGGTCCTTATTTTTTAAGTTTCCTTAATTTCATAAGAAGAATGATGGTTATATTCATACACCTTGTGTAATATAAAAATTAATTGTAATCATTTTAAAACTTAACATAATCAATACACTAACTTCGTAGGACTTAACTATGAGTGTTATATATATTTTCTTTAAAATCAGTCTTTAATGTGAATATAAAAATTTATATATCTAAAAAATGAAAATAACACATTAAATTTAGAAGAAAAAATGACGTTCTAACTGAGTTAAATGTATAATTTTTATTCATACATATTTTTATACATATCTATCCATAATATAATAGGATTCTGCAGTGTCTAAGGCCACCAAACCCAAATTTATGGAATCCTCATAATTAAATTCGTACACATAATTACGTGTCCGGACCCTGTTAGCTGAAAAATAACTTTTCATTATTTTTTGGATATTTTATGAGGATAAAGGCCCATTCTAATTTCTAGTCATTATCTAGTGATGATAAGTTCCGCCGTGCCCTCACTACCAACTGGTAGCTAACCCTGAAAATGGTTATAAGAGTAAACAAATGTCAATAAAAAAAAACCGAATATTACAGTTTTCCATTCTTTTCAAAATTACCTTCTAACCGTAATTACTCCCATAAAATAACCTTCCATTCCATCACAAACAACTTCTCAAGGTCGACAATTTGCGTCAGTTATCATGTGTTGCTTCCATCACAAACAACTTACTTGGTTCTGGATAGACAATTGGTTCCCTAATGGTCCTATCATAGACCAATATGGACATAGAATTGTTTATGATGCTGCCAGCAATCTAAATCTTAAAGTTTCTGAGGCATTACTCAATGGTAATTGGAACATACCGATGAGATCCCCAAATCTGAGATTACTTAATTCTCAATTACTAGCAACTTCTTCCTATTTTGAAAATGAAGATGATTAACCAAATTGCTGCCCTTGACAAATGGGAAATTCAGTATTAGTTTTGCTTGGCAAGCTATCAGAACAAGGAAACCTGAGCAGATATGGTGGAAAATAATATGGTTTCCGAGGAACATTCCAAGGTGTGCTTTCATCTTATGGTTATTATGCAAAAAACAGATTAAGGACCAAAGATAAACTTAAGTTCTGGAAGGTGGTAACAGAGGACAAATGTTGTTTATGTTCTTTGAGAAAGGAAACAGTTGACCATCTGTTCATGGAATGTGTGATTTTTTCAAAGAAAGTGGAGTGGTGTCCTAAAGAAATTACAGACCCACAGGAAGATTGGCACATGGTCTCAACTGATCAAGTATGCTTGTAAGTGCTTTAGGGGGAAAAGCTTCAGAGCTTGTTTAAGCAAGCTAGTCCTTGCTGTAACAGTTTATGAGATATGGGAGGAGAGAAACCAGAGGATATTCAAAGGAGATCAACATGAGAAATCAGTGCTTCATACGGGAAATGCTTCATACATATAAATTGGTTTCTCATCTGGCACTTTTATGATAATTTTGCTGAATATTACCGAATAGAACGCCTCTTTTCTAAGCTAAAGCAATTATGGCAATGCCAGGTGAACGTCATTTTGCACCAATTCGTTATCTTATCTTTCGGTTTTGGCTTTAGACTATTACAAAATTGAATAGTTGGGGAACATTCATGACTAGGGTAAAAAAAAAATATTGGTTCAATGAAACTATGATGGATGACCCGTGCATAGTACAAGATTTTAGCTATAACTCCACATATTACAAATAAATAAGTGTTAAACTATAATTGGTTAGAAACTAAACTCCAATCTCATGACGTTCCTTCCTCAATTTCATAATTAACTACCTCTCTTCCTCAATTAATATCCTTTGTAGGTTTTAGCAGTGTAAAATTACTTGATATACGGTTCGAAAAGTTAAAAAAACTCACAGTCTTCGCCTAGCATGAAAGATATTTCTATTTGGTATTATACGTGTAACGAACCGGTCCAAGGCCCCACCACTGGGTAATGCCTCCCTCAAAAGAACTAGCCAAGTAGGTACTTATGAGTTCATGGACGGGTCTTATAAAACCAATCACAAATTATCCAACATCCGATATGGGATATCACAATCTCCCCACCTTATGCCTTAGCGTCCTCGCTAAGGCTCAATCACACATAGCCCAGAAATCTTCGTCTCTAGCCAATGTGGGATATACTCGACTCACCCTTTGTTGCCCCAATCATCCTTTTGATGTGGGATATACCCGAGCTTACCTTCATTTCCCCTTACCATCGGCAACTCGACGGGATAGCCCGGCCCAAATTTTCGAGAGTCAGCTATAATATTATCTATAACGACCCGGTACATGGCCCCACCATAGGGTGATGCCCTCCTAGCCAAGTAGGTACTTATGAATTCATGAGCAGGATCTTATAAGGCCAATCACAAATTATCCCACATCCGATGTGAGATATTACAATCTCCCCACCTTATGCCTTAGCGTCCTCACTAAGGCTCGATAACACATAGCCTATAAATCTTCCTCTCTAGCCAATGTGGGATAAACCGGGCTCCCTCAACCATTGGCTACCCAACTGGATAGTCTAGGCCAAGCTTTCGAGAGTCAGCTCTGATACCATCTCTAAAGACCTGGTCCATGGCCCCACCACAGCATAATGCCTCCTCCAAAAGGACAAGTCATGTAGGTACTTATGAGTTCATAAACAGGGTCTTAAAACGCCAATCATATATTATCCCATATCCGATGTGGGATATCACAATCTACCCACCTTATGCTTTAGCGTCCTCGCTAAGGCTCGTTCTCGCATAGACGAGAAATCTTCCTCTCTAGCCATTGTGGGATATACCCGACCCACCCTTCGTCCAACCATCCTCTTGATGTGGGATATACCGGGCTTACCTTCGTTTCTCCCAACCATTAAAAACCCGACTGGAAAGCCTAGCTAAGCTCTCGATAACGACCCAGTCCACGGCCCCACCATAGGTCGATGCCCCGCTCATAAAGTCAAGCCAAGTAGGTACTTATGAGTTCATGGGCAGGGTCTTATAAGACCAATCAGAAATTATTCAATATCCGATGTAAGATATCACAATCTCCCCACCTTACGCCTTAGCATCCTCGCGAAGGCTCGATCAACCATAGCCCAAAAACCTTCCTCTCTATAGCCATGTGGGATATACATGTCTCATATTTGTTTCCTCTAACCATTGGCAACCCGACTGGATAGCCCAGCCCAAGCTTTCGAGAGTCGGATCTGATACCAACCTTGTCATGCCCCAAAAAAGGAAGCCATGACTGCAATCAAATTTTCTGATTTACTGCTATAAATGTGGTTACATCGATTACAAATAGAGCAACTAATCCTTTAGCACAAAATATCTCCAAATAAAAACATTCTAATATAATCCTTCCGCTTAATAATCCTTTCACAAAACAAATTACGTAACGCATCGGTTAAACTAATTACACAAAATCAATTCCATTAAATTACCCACATTCGGGTAAATTTCTCAAAATAAATTGCAAGTTTAATTAACTGCAAAGACAAAAAAAACTTCCAAGATTCCAATGCCGTCATACAGATTCTTACTCACTTTGTTGACATGTGGAAAGGGGCAAGGTATAGTAAAAAGGTGGCTCAAATAGCACAGTAAGGTACCAAAACTGACAGAATCTCAAAGCAAAGCTAATGGGAATCAAACAACAATACTAGATGGAAATGGGCAAACCATATCCCGGTATCAAATATTGAAGCAACGTAGTTAAGCATTCATCCCAAAACATATATATAATATGCGGAAAACGCTAACAAAAATACACGATGACTATATTAGTCATAATACTCAAACATTGAACCAAATGTGCAAACATCAAACGTGTGCTATCGGTAACATGCTAGGCGTGTATTGATTACCAGCATATAATCAAACATGTATCAAGGACCCTCTCAAATTTGAGAGTTGTTCATACATAGTTACTAGCAATCGTGAATTGACGAACACCGTAAGAAAGGTTCCACGAGATTAAAGTCACTTTAACTCTGAAATTTGATTGAATGGGATATGCTAATAGAAGTAGTACCCAAAAAAAAAAAAACCAAGAGAGCAAAATGTTGGCAATTTGGCAGTATGCCCAAGAAATGGCAAGCACACAACGTTTATGCATTAGCAACCAAACACTAACCGTACCCTATGGAGTAAGACAAACCATGAAGAGGTGATTTAGGACATAGAAGTTGATGTAACCGAAGATAAAAAAAAAAATTTTTTTTCAGTTATCCCCGACTACTATGAGATGACTAATTCTTTTTTCAATTATTCTATGAGGATGTAAATACATTTTTTTATTATCATATTTAGTTTTGATTTTCTTGTTGCATCACAGAGAATTACTAAAGTACAAATGTTTAAACTAATACTTTACTAATTTAAAAGCATATTAAGGGCATAAAATTAATGTTTAGTATCTGATAAAGCGTCATAGCGATTTTGAAGATTTTACTTGTTTTGAAGATTTATTTAACTATAGTTTATGATATTTGTATTATATTCTCCGTGCATAATACGCGATTTTAGTTAGCATACCTAATATACACTAGAGAAAAGTGACATGAGGGCGTGGGCAAAATTACAGTACATTTTAACCAAATTGCTCGCAATACCTAAAACACCCCTAGAAACGCTCATTTAAAGGCGGGACCGTCTCAAGGGTTTTGAGCGCCAAATCAAAACAACTCTCATTCACTTTCTCTCTCTTAAACAAACGCCCTCTCTGTGAAAAAGAAACCAGGCTCACGCTTTCATTAACAGCATATTCAAAACAAGGTGTGTGTGTGTATGTGTGTGTGTGAACTATATTCTGTTGCGTGAAATCTGATCTTCTTCCTTTGCAGTGAAAATCACCAAATGGCGGACGACACAATCAGAGTCACTACAGAATCAACAGAGAAAGACGATCAAAACGACGATGTAGAAAGTGAAAGCCGCCGGGTCCAAGATCTCGACCGTACAATCACGCGCTCCGAGGCAACTCCTAGAAGCGAAGAGGAAAAGGAGGGAGTTTACGCTGCAATCGAACTGTTGAAAGCCGATCAAGACATTTTGAAGAAGAAGTTGAGCAAGTCGAAGCTCGATTCTGGCGCATCCAGTAAAATAACTCCATATTTTCGAGTGTTATGTGCGCGCGCGTGCGTTTGTGTTTAATGACTTTTTTGTGAGTTTGATTGTGATCTTTCGGTCTTCCTTTCGTAGTTGGATCATCGTCAGCGGCGGAAGATACGCTCGGCGAAGAAATCTACTCCGATCAGAAAATGTCGAAGGCGAAGCTGAGCGGAGAGCAGTTTGAAGTCGGTGAGTGCAGACCTAGTTGTAAAAAGGACCAAAAAAATGGATTATCCTGATTTTGGCGGGAATATTGATCAGATGTTTGCGTGAATCGTTGTATGCGCGTGTGCCGGCTTGTGAAAGCTGAAGCTCGAATTAGGTGAATATGTTTGTGCGTGTTTATTTGGCTGCATGTATGTGTTTTTACGTTCAATGAATTTTATTCTAGTTTAACTGCGACACTCTGATTTTCCTTTTGCAGGAGGATCGTCAACCAAGCAAGAAGACCAAAAAGACGGGACCGACGATGAGATTCACGCCTATATTTCAGATCTGAGCCGCTATATTTCAGATCTGAGCCGCTACATTCGAGATGTGGACCGAACAATCATGCGCATAGAGGCAACTCCAACGACCGAAGAGGAAGCAGAGAAAGTAAATGCTGTAGTCGAAATGTTGAAAGCTGATCATGACATCCTGAAGACGGACTTGAGCGAGTTGAAGATCAGACTTGGCGAATCCGGTACGAAAAAGGCATATTTATGTATGTGCGTGCGTGAGTGAGTGCATGTTTACCTTGAATGACTTCTACGCAGGTCTAATTGCTATATTACTTGTTTTCCTTTTGTAGCTGGATCGTCAGCTGAGCAAGAAGATCAAAACGACGCCATCGAAGACGAGATTCTCCTCAATATTCTTAACCTGAGTTTCTGCTTTAAAGCTATCGGCCTTGCAATGGCGCTCATGCAGGCGACTCCAAGAGCCACAGAAGAAACGGAGGAATTAAATGCTTCACTCCAACAGCTGAAAGCTGGTGAAGAGGCCGCGAAGGAGACCCTGAGCAAGTGGGATCTCGAATTAAGCAAATCCGGTACCATAGCTGCATACTTTTGTGTGTGTGTGTGTGTGTGTGATTTGCTGCGTGTATGTGACTTTTACGTCGAATGACTCGTTGATGAGATTCGTGAGGATCAGAGCATCATGAAGAAGAAGCTGAGTGGATTGCAGTCTGTAGTCAGTGAGTTCAGTAGTCAGTAATGGTGAAAGGACTTGAAAATCAGGGATCTGGATTTTTCGGCGGGGAAATTGAACGGAAGTTGCGTCAATCGTTATTGCATGTTCTTGCGTGCGTTCGTGTGTGCGCGTGAGTTTGTGTGCATGTGAGATTGTGTGTGTCACAAATGCGCGTGCGCGCACACAGAGAGAGAGAGA
This sequence comes from Escallonia herrerae, assembly GCA_033070095.1. NCBI lineage: Eukaryota > Viridiplantae > Streptophyta > Magnoliopsida > Escalloniales > Escalloniaceae > Escallonia > Escallonia herrerae. Next base: position 251,793 of record JAVXUP010000123.1, read on the forward strand.
GAGATTGCAATTACTAGTCTCTGACGAGTGTTTTTTCCTTTTTTACAGACTCGCTGTTTGATGTCGGCCAATCTAGCTACTACCCGAAGGAGTCCCAGGAAATGCAGAAAACGAGGAGTGAAATTGAAGGAGGTATTAACTCGGACAGTGGAGAATCGACGAATGAAGAAATGAGAAGGGCGATTGCAGAGAGTACTGAAGAAATAACGTTTACGGAAGGTGGTCCTGTGAGTAAGAAGTTGATAGATTCGATCGAGCATGGTGAGGAACTTGTGCACACGAGCATCGATGTAGAAGACGTGGAGAATATTGTGCTGCGACGACTGATGCAGAATCTGCTGGAGGATCTGGAACCTGCAAACAGCCGGAGACAGTGGAATGAAACTCAGCCTGCGATAGAGCCGGAGACGATCAGCCCACGGGCGGCTGTTGTCACAAGGCAGGAGTTACTGCAGAGGAGTGACATGCTGAGGGAACAGATACTGGTAGTCATTGCTGGTTTGTGTGCTTTCTATGGCTTTTTTGGTGCTAGAGCTAAAGAGGGAGAGGGACAGGGGCCAAACAAGAATTGACTTTGGTTCGGGTTAGTTTTGACTTGAGAGCTGCACATATGAGCTGCGGTATTAGCTTCTAGGCACAATAAGGACCAGCTGTTTGCTGGTCACGAAAGCTGTAATTGGTAGTAGTTCTTCGGTGATTTTCCGGCGTAGCTCCGTTCCTTAAACGTTTCTGTTTTTACGATGGGTAAACTGGAGGAGCTGCTGCACTTGGAAAAGCTTAATAAACTTTGTACTAGAATGTGGAGAATAAAGGAAGATTTAGACAATACTGAGTTCCTACTTCAATGTCTACGTCTATTTCAGACGTTGGTTGCAATCGTTGAGACACTTTGGGTTGCTCGTTATTCCCCTTTGAGGTAAGCTGGTGCCTACATGGCCTCGTTGTTTTCTACTTTTATATTTTTATCTTTACTTATTAAGCTTACACATGCATCTTGACTCTCTATATAATCTAGTAATGAAAAATCGGCATGTACTATTGGAATAAATTTTAGTAAAACTTACAAGGGTAGAAAATCAATTTTATGTATTCTAAATGTCTACCTATTTAGTACACTTATATATTAGCTCTTAATTTTGGCTACTAACACTTCAAAAATACTACAAAAGACAAATTAAAATCTCACGAATGTAAAGTACCAAAATCTTATATGAAATGAAAGATAATAATTAATCAGGAGTTTTCTTTCTTTTTATGGAGTTAATATGTGAATTGAGTGCGAATTAATTTTTAAAAATATTTTAAAACACCATCGTGGCAGTTTACTTAACATATTAGTTTTGATTGAGTAATCTCAAACTCTAGATTCGAAATCATGTACACTGATAATGCAATTAAAAAAGAATCACACTAGATTTGGCTTAATTCTCAAAAAGTACTTTGAAGTTCCAAAAAAAACAATTTAATTTCACAAATTAAACTTTGATATTAATGATTAAGAAATGATGCCAAGGAAGTGGGTCCGCAGTCAATGTGGAGGTACAACAAGGAATGCAGTCCAAGTTAGATATCAAGTATGTTGATGTGGGACGCAAAAAGGATGGAGCAAGGTTAGCGACTAAGGGCTTCCCAGACAGAGCCTGAGGATGGCAGTGCTGCAAGGGCGATGGCGAGGGGAGAATATGCGACAACAGTCACGGTTCGATACTTAGGTCTAGAGCAAATGTCTTTGATGTTTCTTTCCCTAGGATTCTAGAGTGAGAAAGTGAAAATGTGAGAATGAGTTTTGTGAATCTGAAAATCTGAAGTCCTCCAAAAAATTCTCAAGACTCCTATTTATAAAGGTTGAGATGATGATGTCATTTACTGACACGTGGCACTCACCAAGAGTGACACGTCATCGTGGGAGGTCCACAGGTGCTGGTGCTCCACGACTGTCGGATTGCATATTTACCCGACCTGATCCTCACAGCGTCCCTTATTTTGTCTGGAAAGACTGGCTCTCACAAAATCGGTGTGGCCAGAGAACCCTCTTGATGTAGCCACTAGTCCGAGCCCTTCCAGAGTCCTATAGGTCTGGAAGCAGTAGGGAAGACCCCATGCCCAACTGCCAGGCGGACTACCCGTCTATGTGGCGGAAAATGCGTCTTCATGCCAGAGCACTTAGAGCTCCCTGGCGGAGAAAGTGTCCCGGAAGAGTCGCCTATTCTCGGGGGTGAATTGTTGTGCCAGAGAACATGGAGTGCGCCAAGATAGTGTCCCGGAGAAGTCACATACCTAACAGCGACGATGACCACTGGTAATATGAATGGATGTGGTTGTAACTCAGACTTGCCTAATATCAGCAAGTCACCCCAGGCGGTGAGTAGTACTGAGCATATCCTACCCTACCATAGCACTGCGAGTAAACCCCTTGGAATGATGCACACTTCGGAGCGTGGGTTGAAACATGTTCCACATCCATGGTAGGGGCGCATAATATAGTGAATGAGAATGGCACCTAAAGCACGTAACATGATTGTGGCGCATGGGCGGGTGCCAACAACACGAGACATGGCGCATAGGTGCTGCGCCAATGGCACGAGCATGAATGTGGTGCATAGGGGTGGTGCCAACGGTATGAGACATGATTGTGGCGTATGGGCACGGTGCCAACAACACAAAACATGATTGTGGCACATGGGCAGTGCGACGTCTGTCATGAGACAATACCTAGTGCCAGGGGCACATGTGATGTAAGTGGCGCATGGGCGCGATGACCCCTGTCGAGAGACAATACATGATACCATGGGCACATGTGATGGAAGTGTTGCATGGGCCCGGCGACCCCTATCGAGAGACAATACCTAGTGCCAAGGAACATGTTGTGGAAGTGGCGTATGGGTGCAGCGACCCCTGTCACGAGACAATACCTGGTGCCAATGGTACATGTCATCAAAGTGGCGCATGGGCGCGGTGGATTGTGTATGGTGTCGGGGGAACGGCAGTATGACAGGGAGCTGAGGGAGCGACCATATCAATGGTGTCGATGACACGCATGGCAGAGTCAGCGCGGGCAACGGGTGACGAACGTCGTGGAGTCGGTGCGGGGGCACAAATGATAGACGTCGAGGAGTAGGCAAGCCATCACGGGCTACGGGCGTCGTGGAGTCAGCAAGTCTGCTTGGGCGACGGGCATCGTGGAGGATGCATGGTCTTTTGAAGAGAAGCGAGGATGCTGAGGGGGAGGCCAAAGGCTAACCCTTGGGGAGGCCGAGGCAGACCCTCAAAGGGGAGGCTGAGGCCTACCCATAAGGGAAGGCCGAGGCTGACCCTTTAAAGGTGGCCCAGGCCTACCCCCTAAGGGAGGCCAAGGCCAACGCTCTTGAGTAAGCATCAAGGCACGTCGACGATCGATGTTTTACATAAAGAAAAGGAGTCGGGTAGTCGAGGCGCAACAAGCACGTTTCCATGGGCTGCACTGAAGTAAAAAAATTTAGCACCAAAATAGCGAACAAAACGAAGAACGCACGTGACTTGGCGCATGCATGTTTTGACCAGTTAAGAGTTCTGAAAAGTGACTATTGACTGTGTCGACGTGTGTGCAAAATGAGATCCCCGGTGGGGCTTAGGTATGACCGAAGTAAGTTTGGAACAAGTCGTATTATAGTGGAGGCAATGTTCTCAGCATATTAATTATAGCAGTATTATGTGGTAATTGTTCTTTTTATCTAAGATACTGTTCACTTACTTTTAGACTCACTTTCTATATTAAGTGATAAACATAAAGTAATTCAACCATGACCTAAATTTTATTTTATTTTTTGAAGGAGTTGATGTTTTATGTGATACAATATTAAGCGTTGTCAAACGCAGTTAATTGAAATCATTGCAACTTTAAGTTTTAAGTGATTAATGCATGATCGGACACACTTTTAGTTTTTGTGTCTTGAAAGTACTCGATTGATGGATGGCACTAGCTAGGTTAGTATGTATTGTTCTTAGAATTAAATATAGACTATGAGATGACAGAGATTTTGCGGAGATCTGACTTTGATCTGAGGACCTGTGTAATTTTTTTCTACCCCAACCCCTTTATTTATAGGCAAGGCAGTGGGCTCAATTTTGAAAAACAATTTATTTGGGCTTTAATTTTTTGATAAAAGAGATTTTAGGTCCCATATAAGTTAAATAAAATTTATTAATTAAGTGAAAATTTTTGACTTAATTTAAAAGTAATTTTCTCTAGTCAAAGTTGACTTTTTTTACTTTTATGGTAGCAAGACCACACACTTCGGTTAGAGCAAATAGTTTTGTTTGGTGCAGACTATTTCTTCTAATTTAACTTTGTCTCGATTCTACCATTTTGTTTAAATCTAAGTCAGCATTTAATCTTCACTTTTTGCGATATTGAATATTTGACTAATCAATAAAATATTAAATTTTTTGAATTGTACAAAATTTTTGTATCTATAAATTACTCCTATTTCAAGAGTTGTGCGACATCTCTCTCTCTCTCTCTCTGGTATCGTCACAAGGCTTGAAGTAATTTTCTTCTGTTTTAATTTCTCAACCTGGCCACTTCAGGCCTATACCTGCAACCATTTATCAAAAGCCAAAATCTATTAGGGTTTTACCTCATAGGTTAATAAATAAAACCATAGACGCATCTTTCATTACGATGGAAGCCAAAACCCTTTAGGGTAGCGTATGTGACTACACAAACAGGCTCATGTTATTTTTATTTTCTCAGCCAGCACCATTGATCGGAACATGTGATTATGAAGCTGTCGAAGGTTGCAATACCTCTCTTCTTTGTCAAGATACTTCAATCATTCACCTGTTAGTCTTCCTTGCCCGTTTGTTTGTTTTGAAGGGCAAATCTTTTGTTTGGGCCTTACCCATGAATCTGCGGTGGATGCACTTAACCATGGCTTGCGGTGATGGTTACATGTGAGGCGGTGAAACTTTAGGGTTTATAAACGGAACCACAAATGCCGATTTATGGTGTCTTGCGAGGCTGTGACATCTCAGCGTTAACTTCGGTGATCTCCTCTGACAACGAGGTGGTAAACTTCTTTCATAGCACCAACTTGTCTGCTTTCACGGAGCCATCTCTACATTCGGCCATGTAGCGTGTCATGGCAGCCTCATAGGCTTTCTTGTACTGTGTTCTCTACATGTGGATCATGTCGATGGCCGTATGCTCATACAATCCGTATTGTACCGAATAGCACTTTTTTTTAGGTGTATGTTTGTATAGGTCTTACAGTGACGAACTAGTAGATGTTAGAGGAGGAGGTATATGCGGCAATGGAATGGTGGCGTACCTTAGACGACTACTTTAGCGCCACCATTATGGCCAATTGAGCCTATTGCCATCTCCTTTGCCTACAGACATGCGCATCCCTGCACCATTGCACACACCCATAAATGAAGAACGATTGCCATCTCTATTTTATCGTCGACAGTCGTGCACTCGCCGAGGCCACTACAGGCACCGCTTTGGCTTCTATTGTTGCACGCTGTCTGCGCCTTTCATCCCTTTCATCGGGTAGCACGAATTAGCCATCCCTGTCGCTCCTGCCATGGTTGCTGTTATTTGCCCGACTTTGAAACCCTAGAAACGTCGTGGTAGTTTGGTGGTCGGACTTAAATCTGACAATATGGGGAAGACCGGTGGCCATCCTGACGCTGCCCCCATGTGCTGTGGTGTGTAGTGTATAACTGCAACGTTGGAGGTTGAGGATTAGCTCTTAATGAAATCCGTAACTCAAGTTGGGTAGTATGCTTGAGTGCAGTACACAGTTAATGGATTCACCGTTAAGAATGTCAAGGTTGGGCCACCTTTGTGAGAGCTTAGGCGGGTACTCTGGAACACTCATGAAATCAAGGTATCGCGCATGGCCAAAATACGAGTTCTCGTCTATTTCGATTATCTCCAAGGCCCTGCTTGTTTCACGGAAAATACTTTCTAGAAAACGTTTTTTGGAAAACTCTTTTCCAGAGTATGTTTTCTGGGAAATTACATTTCCGGAGTATGCTTTTTGAAAAATAGCTGAAAATATTTTCGGGAGTATGTGTATTTAGAGGTGGGTGTGATGTGTGGTGGGTACGCGGGTGTGTGTGTGTGTGTCAGGGTGTGTCGGGGTGGGGCGGGGGGGGTGTATGCCTACAGGCGGGCGAGGAAGCGTGCGCGCGTGTGTGTGTCGGTGTGTGTATGGGTGGCTGAGTGGGTGGGTGTTTGTGTCGGGGGGGGGGGGGGGGGGGGGGTGTGTGTGTGAGAGAGTATATGTATGTGTGTGGGTGTGTGTGTTCTGTGGTCCGAAAATAACTTACCGAGTTTTAATCGGGAAGTGATTTTCCGACATTTTGTTCTTCAAGATAAGTTGATTGGAAATCATTTTCCTTTAAAAAATCTTATGCATGCACCAAACACTGAAAAACCTTGTCCGCAAAATGATTTATATACACCAAACATTGGAAAATAAAAATAAAAAATTCTAAAAAACGTTTTTCGTGAAACAAACAAAGCCTAAGGCTAAGATAAAGAAGCATATTAGAGTTTATTCAAGGGTCGACTTAAAAATGACAGTTAATATTCTACATATACTTTTAAAAATAATGGTTTTCAATATTAGCACTTATGAATGAATTCCTTGCACCTATATATATACCAAATCATGCAAACCTTGATTTCTTTCAACGCCTCCTAGTAGATTTCAGAAGGCCAACAGAGCTTTGATCATAAACCCCCTTTCTTTGCACATTCAATTCATATTCGATTGCCCAAAAAGAACCAACCGAAAAAGTGGGAAAAATACCCAAAATACCCTAAGAAACAATTACATGAAATCCAAAGTTGCATGCAACACCTAAAACACCCCTAGAACGGATCATTTAAAAGGAGGACCGTCTCAAGGATTTTGAGCGCCAAATCAAAACTACTCTCGTCCACTTTCTCTCACTACAACAAACTCTCTCTCTCTAAAAAGAAACCAGGCCTCACCCTTTCAATACCAGCATTTTCACAGCACAACGAAGGTCTTCTCTTCCCCTCTCTCTGTCTCACGCTCTCTCCTTACAATGTATACGGACATACACACATCACACGTTCGTGCATGTTATGTGTCTGTGATCTTTTCTGTTGAATGATACTTAATTTGATCCGTTAAGTTTTTTTGTGAACCTGATCTTCTTTCTTGCAGAGAAAATCACCAAATGGCGGACGATACAATCAGAGTCACTACCGAGCCGACAGAGAAAGACGAGCAAAACAACGATAGCAATGGCAAAAGTCGGCGCGTTCAGGATCTCGACCATACAATCACGAGCTCAGAGGCAACTCCTGGTAGAGAAGAGGATAAAAAGGAAGAAAACACTGCAATCCAAGAGTTGAAAGCCAATGAAGACGTTTTGAAGAAAATGCGGAGCCAGTTGAAACTCAAATCTGGCAAATCCGGTAAACTAACTCCATATTTTAAGTGTGTGTTGTGTGTGCGTCTGCTTTTGTGTTTAATGACTTTTTGTGAATTTGTTTGTGATATTTCGGCCTTCCTTTTGTCGTTGGATCATCGTCAGTGGCGGCCAATATGCTCAGCAAAGGAATGGGCTTCGATCAGGAAATGTCGAAGGCGAAGCTGAGCGGGCAGCAGTTTGAAGCCGGTTAGTACAGAAGTAGTTGCAAAAACGACTAAAAAAATGGATAATCCGAACTTTGGTGGGAAAATTGATCAGATGTTTACTTGAATCGTTGTTCCTGCACGTGAACGCTAATGCTGGAATTAGGCGAATATGTTCGAATGTTCGCGCGAATGCAGTGTGTGTGTGTGTGTGTGTGTGTGTGTGTATTTGGCAGCATTTATGTTTGTTTTGTACTGGAATCTTCATAAGTGGTGGAAAATATGTTCTGTGACGGAATCGGCACCAATCGGAAAATTGTCTAAGGCAAAGCTGAGCGAAGCGCCTGAATGGATGTCGTGCGTGCGTGTTCGGTTACATGTAGTTGTTTTACGTTGAATAACTTTTACGCCACTTTAGTACGTTGTGATTTTTTGATCTTCCTATTGTGGGTGTATCATCAGCAAAGGAAGACAATCAAAACGATGACATCTACGGCGAGATGTGTGCCAATTTGTTGAACGTGATCCCCTGCCTTCGAGATATGAATCACACAATCGCACGCATAAAGGCAACTTCAATGAGCAAAGAGAAAGCGATGGCAGTAATTGCGGCACTCGAACTGTTGAAGCACGAATTTGGCGAATCCAGTACGATAAATGCATATCTGCGTGTGTTTGGTTGCATGCATGTGTTGTTACGTTGATTGACTCTTATGGAAGCTTAATCGCGATGTTTTGATCTTCCTTTTTCAACTGGATCATCAACAGAGCAAGGCCATAAAAAAGACGACATAGATGATATGATTCGCACCAATATTTCGTTCACGAGGCCACAGGAAGCAACGGAGGAAGTAAATGCTGCAATCCAGCAGGTGAAAGCTGATCCAGATAGAGTGAGGAGCAATTGGAGCCAGTTGAAGCTTGAATACGGCCAGTCCAGTATGACAAATGCGTTATGTGTTTCTGTTTCTGTGTGTTTTTATTTGATTGGATGCATGTGTTTTTTACGTTTAATGAGTGGCCGATGATACAGCCAGCGATAAGATTTGTGACGATCGGAGCAACGTGAAGAAGAAGTTGGGCGGATCCCAGCCTGGAGTCGGTGAGTCCAGTCGTAATGGTGAAAGGACTTAAAAATTAGGAATAACAAAAAAAAAGGCGGGAAAATTAAACAGAGTTGCGTGAATCCTGTTGTATGTCTGTGAGAGTGTGTGAGAGAGAGCAGCGCACGCAAGTAAATTCTCCTCTGTGTAAGCTTTTTATGTTGAAATTGTTACTCAGCAAGTTCAACTGGATATATAAGCTTCTACTGATGGATTTCAGAGTGAAAATTGTTACTCAGCAAGCTCTGTGTGTGTCTGTGAATGCTGCAATCGAATTTTTTAACGTCGATCAAGACAAGTTGAGCAAGTTGAAGCTCGAAATCGTTCAATCCACCACGATAACTGCGTCTTGTATATATTTGTTGTGCATATTTGATTGCATGTATTTGATCTTTCATAGTTAGACATTTTGATCATCCTTTTGTAGGTCGATCAACAAAGCAAGACAGTCAAAACGACGACATTGACAATGAGATTCGCGCCAATATTTCGAACCTGCGTCGCTGCCTTGAAGATGGAGACCGAATGATCAAGCGCATAGAGGCAGTTCAGCTGAGCGAAGAGGAAGCGAAGGAAGTAAATGCTGCATTCAAATCGGTGAAAGCTGGTCATTCTAACCTGAAGAAGAAGTTGAGCATGGTGGAGCTTGTATTTGCCAAATCCGGTACGATAAGTGAATAAGTAGTATGTGCATGTGGCTGCATGTATGTGTTTTTCTTTTATGTTTAATGAACTGTATCGTGAGCTTGATTGTGATACTTCTATCTACTTTCGTAGTCGGATCATCATTTATGGCGGACAGTGCGACCGAAGACAGGATTCGTGCCTATCGGAGCGCCATGAAGAAGAAGCTGAGTGGATCGGAGTTTGGACTCGGTGAGTCCAGGAATAATGGGGAAAAGGACAAAAAAGAAAAGAAAAGAAAAGCATAATCCGGATTTTGGCAGGAAAATTGATTGGATTTTCGTAAATCGTTGTTGTGTGTGTGTGTGTGTGTGTGTGTGTGTGTTTGTGCCAGTTTGCATGCGCGTGTGTGAATGCTGGAATCAAACTGTTGAACGTCGATCAAAACATCGTGAGAAGAATTTGAGCGATTTGAAGCGTGTGTGGTTGCATCTACGTGCTCTTACGTTGAATGACTTGTACGCAGAGTTTGACTGCGAATCTTTGAATCTTCCTTTTGTAGTTGGATCATCATCAGGGCAAGACGATCAAATCGATTACATCGGTTTGCTTGGAGCCAATATTTCAGGCCTAAGTCGCTGCCTTCAAGAGATCGACCGCACAATCACGGGCCAACGGGCAGCCCCTAAAAGCGAAGAAGAAGCGGAGGGAGTAAATGCTGCAGTCGAGCAGTCGAATGCTGCTGAGGACGTCGTGAAGAACAAGGAGCTCAAATTAGGCGCATCCGGTACGATATATGCATATTTCTGTGTGCGTTCATCTGAAATAACTTCTCTGCAGAGTTTGATTCTGACTTGTGATCTCTCTTTTGTAGTGGGTTCATCATCAATTGCAGACAATGCTAGCATCACTTCCAAATCAGCTGAGCAAGATGAGGGAATTAATTCAAAACCGTTGATTAGCACCGATGAACCAAGCACCCTGAAGAAGACGACGCTCGGTGACCTGCTATCTGAAATCGACGTATCCATTTACGAGCCAAAGGAGTCAAAAGAAGGAGCTTCTGGCGCGGAAACGGTTGATGAGGACATCGAATAAATGGAACTGGTGACCCGATAGATGCAACAATATAATACGGAGTAGCATATATTGAAAAAGAAGTAACAGCAGGATATACTAGTTACAATAATGACCACTTGTTTGCTGGTCACGAAAGCAGTAATCGGTAGTAGCTTGGTGATTAGATTAGAGGTAAAAAGATATATTCCTTATGCTATTGGCCTTCATCATTCATTTTTTTTTTTTCTTTCACCAGAACAAAGGAGTTGATTTTTTGGCTCTGAAATATATATGCTACTCTTTTGTTCTCCGAAAAGATACATACAAGTTTGTCTCGCTCAGCTTTAAGGAACCCCTAGGTGAAAAGATATCGCAGCTTGGTGTACTAAGTACGAGGGTTTATCCCCCCTCTCGTTTGGTCATCTCAAGCACTCCGTAAATCATCATAGCTTTCTTGTTTCATCAGTTTTCTGGTGGTTAGGGTAACGTACTCCTGTCCGCCTACGCAAGGAATGTGAAGCGAGCCAAAGCGCTTCCTAAGTAAATTAATTGGTTCTCGGAATAGTTTTAGTAACACACTAATTGAGAATATAAGACTGTAATTTATTAAGTCACACTTCAATCAATCTCTTCACATTGAGCAGGAGCAAATCATTCAGTTTTCTGGTTGACGCTTTACACTAAAATCAATTTTTTACTTTGTTCTCTCTCTAAATTCTGTTCTTTGTAGGCTTGTGAGCTCCTGAACCAGAGTTATTCACATTAGTTCAATTCACTGTAATGGTTGAGCAAAAGAAGCGCCTCACAAAGATCTTCAAACACACAGTCCTGCTTCAAAACAGAACTTTTCTCGATCCACTTTCACGTAGTTATGTGCAATTGAGGAGCTGTCATCAATTCTGTTAACAAAATCTGACCATTTATACCGTAATTTAACCACTCGATATCAAAAGTTCTTCCAAGTCCGATCTTCTGCACAAGAACTAAAACAGCAGGTTAGAAAATCTAGCCGCTGTGCCCTGTCACGCCCCGAATTTGGAAGCCGTGACTGCAATCAAATTTCCTGATATACCACTATAATTCTGGTGACAACGGTATATACAAAGCAACTAAATCCTTTAAAATAAATTATCTCCATAAAATAAAAGTCTAATACAATCTGTTCTCTAAAAAATCGGTACAAAACAAATGTACTAAACGCCGCAGCGGCTAAACAAATCACATAAAATCAATTCTATCAAATTACCCACATCCGGGTAAAGTTCTCAAACTAAAACTAGAACGTTTAACTAACTAAAACAAAAGTTCCAAAATTTCAACGTTGTTACAAAGATCCTTAGTCGCTTCTTTAACATGTGGCAAGGGGCAAGAAAGAGTGAAAGGGTGAGCTCAAACAGCTCAGTAAGGTACAAAAACGACAAGATGTCAAAGAAAAACAAACGGAGTCGAACAACCATACTTGATAGAAATGGGTAAACCAAATTCTTATATCAAATACCAAAAGAAACGTGATTAAGCATTAACCCTAAACATATATATATATATATATATATATATATATATATATATATATATATATATATATCTGGGAACGCTACACAACAAAAATATACGATGACTATGTTGGTCATAAGACCCAAACGTCGAACCAAACGTACAAACATCAAACGTGTGCTACCGGTAACATGCTAAGCATCTATTAATCGCCAACATATAATCAAACGTGTGTCCAAAGGACCCTGTCAAATTTGAGAGTTGTTCAAACATAGTCATTAGCCATCGTCAATTAACGAGCACCGTAAGAAAGGTTCAACGAGATTAAAGCTACTTAACTCTGAAATTTGATTGAACGGGATACGCTAACAGAAGTAGTACAAAAAATACGAAAGGTAGCAAAATGTTGCCAATTTGGCAGTATACCCAATAAATGGCAAAGCAAAAAGTGTGTAAGCGTTGGCAACAGAACACTAACAGGACCGAAATGGAAATAAACAAACAATGAAGTTCCTGAAGTATTAAGGTAGTCCAAGGATTTCAAAGGAATGCTCAGAAGGGAATTAAACTCAGAGCTTAGAAATGCACTAGAACTCAGCTACTAAGCTGTACAGCTGTGGAAAAGAAAAGCATGAAGGCATGTTTACTAACCAAAAACAAAGATAATACTGCCAAGGAATAAGGCCTTAAAAATAGCCTAGCAGCTGAAAAAAGGACAGAATTTACATGCCGGAAAAGGACTGAGCAATGGTTTTCAAGCTGGAAGAATAAAAACAGAACAATGCTCTACAAGCTGAAAAATAAAACATAGTCATGTACTATCCTTTAACCAATAAAGCTTCCCAAGATTTCAAAGGAATCAAAATATGGTTTTGAACCACAAACACCTGTATCCACCAAAATTAAGGCACCACGGAATTGTTGTAAAAAAAAGCATGAGCTGGGCAAAGAGTAAGATTAAAGAAGACCCACCCAAACTCTTACCTAATTGGGTTTGTCACTAAGGAAATCTTTTGGAAAATATACTAACCATCTAAACATGAATCCACCAGATTAGCGCATAAACAAGGTGCCTAAAAGCCATAGAAATGAACCCAAACCTCCATTTCGGGAATATCAAAATGCTTAGGCAGTGGGGCTCATTGAATAAAAAATAGAAATTAAAAGGAAGGGCCATCACCATTTTACATCCCTGAATAGGAAAGCATTAACATGTTATTGGGTAACTTTTGCAAATGAATTCTACTGCTCCAAAACGGAGCAAACTGCCAGCCATCAAATTCTCAAGATTAATGATTAGAAAATGCATAGAAAGGCATATGGACCAACACAGCACAGTGAACAAGTTTGAAGTATTCGACAATCATGGCACCGTGAGTTATACGGGAATCATGGCAGATGCAAAAACTGTTCAAAAAGAGAAATCAAAACCCTTGCCACAGCAAAGAGAGGCAAAATCCCTTACCTTATACTAGAGAATCGACGAAAACACAATCCTCCCAAGCTACGCTACTTGAATACGCCAATCTTCTCCAAAGGAACAAGCAATTTAGGGCTTAAAATGAATAAGAGAGTGGAAGGGCCGGCTACCAGAGAAGGAAGAGGAGGCTGGAGAAAATATGTTATTTAAATGAAACCCTAGCTGGTAATTACACAAAGCCCCCCAAACTTTAGCCTCTTACTCAAAAGGCACCAAAACTTTTATAATATAGCAAAAAGACCACAAACTTGCTTATTTAGTTATTTAATTGTTTCAAAGCAATAATATAGCATAAAAAAATATTGGGGTATTACATGCCCCATGATTTTTCAAATTGCTACATGTCTAGCCATGCTCTCTGCATGGCTGCAACTGGCTGAGCCCTGGTGCTTGTGGAAATTGAACTAAATGGTTTCACCCCTTCAGCCCCTATGCCTGATGTGGAAGGTGCATGATGCTGTAGCAAGTTAGAACACGAAGTTAGAAATTTTGTTTCTTTTGGTGCTTCTGCAGTTGGCCAATTGCTCCTCTCACGGCCGAACCGTGACCAGTTGCTTCGACTCACTTAATAGGCAATGGTACTCAGCCGAATGCTTAAAGGCTAAATCAGAAAACCAGCCGCCTTTGTACACAATGTTCCCGCCATTACTTGTGCCACATGAAACCAAATTATTATGATGCTAGAACTGCCTTGTTAATTATTTTTTGTCTAATTCATCGCTTCTCACTCCCAACATCGAATGCACTTTTTCCCCATACGTACACAATCTAGATTCTTGAATATCCAAATGTATTATTGTATTAACGACGGCATTGATGTGAGCTCTCGTTAATTTCGTCTATTGGCTTCGATAGAAGCAAGTTGTATAAGAATGTTTCTCAATACTTAAAATTACAGTTATAGTCTACCTGAACTTTTCAACAAAAATGGTTTTTAGAGTTAGCATTTTAAAGAATTGTTGCAGTGCTGCTATCTGTTTATCAATCTATCAATGCCTCCAAGTAGTTTTTTAAAAGCCCAAAAACTTTGTAAAATGCCTTCAAAATTGTATGATTGATGCAAAGGCAGTCCTCACATACTGACTTAAACTTTCAATTCATGCCAGAGGTGCAACTTGGGCGGGCTGGACAAGCCCAAGGTTTAGACCATGACTAGCCCGCTCTCTAAAAGTCGTGTCCAGCCCATCTACGGGCCAGAAAATACGTGTCCTCGCCAAACCCATCAAAATTTTGGTGGACGCGAGCTGTCTACGGTTACAAATTACTTTTTTTTAAACGATTTTGAAATATATCATTGACCATCTAACTTCTACAATTTATTCATGATAATGAAAAAAAGTACATTCAAGTCTCAAAATGAACTTAAATGTAAGCATGGAAACAAATATTTGGGACAAAATGAGAGAGAAAAAGATAAGAGTCTCTAATCTATATATCATATCATATAAATATATAATAGACGAAGCATTGTGCGTTTTAGAGGCGACAAATAAACTTTTTTTAGTTTCTTTTCCTTTTTTACCCCTTTTAGTTATGCGACACGTCATCTTTGTTCAATTTTTCGACACATCATCATCTTTGTTTTAGTGTTTCATTCATCTTCTACCTCTACTTAATATAGTCACACATGCCTCATGACTCTTTTTTATAACTTATTATTGAAAAATTCGGAGGTATAATTATCATAAATTTAGTCGATCTTATAAGAATAAAAAATTAATTTCATGCATTCTAAAACTCTACCTAATCAATGTATCAACATATTAGGACTTAATTTTGACTATTAACACTTCAAAAATACTTTAAATAAAAAAATAAATACTAAAACATAAATAACACATAAATTACATGTCATCATGTTCATTTTGGTGTTCTATTCCTTCTTTACCTCTTCTTTTTAAAGTCATACTTGTATCATAACTCTTTATTACTATAACTTATTATTAATTTGGAGGTATTATTACCATTTATTTAGTAGACCTTATAAGAGTAAAAAAATCGCTTCTACACCTTTTAAAATTCTACCTAATCAATATATCAACATATTAGAACTTGATTTTCACTATTAACACCTCAAAAACACTTTTTATTTTAAAATAAACATTTAAACTTATAGAAAACACAAATTACATGTGATCATATTTGCTTTGATGTTCCATTCCACTTCTACCTCTATTTAATATAATCAAACATGCATCATGACTCTTTATTATAAGGAGTTCTATCAGAAATACTTACAAAATAAAACTATTGATCAACGATGCGCCACATAGCGTGAAAAACTAAAAAAATGTCTCTCACTTATATGACTATAGTAAGTAAAATGAATTGGGTAATTATAATTTTGTGAATAAATTCTTAAAATTTAACTTTTTCGTACAAAAACAAAATTAGTACATAATATACTAAAGAACAAAGTAACATTCTAATTTGATGGGAAATAATTGATTACTCATTGTAGTCTTCACTTTTTGAATACTTATTTTAATCTTTTGAATCTTACTAATTTTTAAGTACTATAATATGCTTTACTATTATGAAATAATTTCGGGATTATACTTTCATTAAATTTCTCTTGATTATGATACTGCTTATATGTGAAATGCATGAATGCGATATATTTTGAATTTGATGGTTCTTTTCAAGCGAATACTAAAAAATCGTAATTTTTAAAATCATCAACATGATACTTAAATAAACAACCCTAACTCTACCAAAATATGTTATCGAACATACTCATACGTCTAAATAGAACTCACCCGGGTCTTGCCCGGGTTAATGAACTAGTATAAATATATAATAGACGAAGTGTTATGCTTTGTCGAGGCGACACATAAGTTTTTTAGGAGTTCTTTTTCCTTTTTACCCCTTTTAATTATGCGACATGTCATCTTTTTTTCATTTTGCGACATGTCATCATCTTTGTTCTGGCGTTTCATTCCTCTTTTACCTCTACTTATTAAAGTCTCACATGCATCATGACACTTTATTAATAAAAAATTCAGAGTTATTATTACTATAAATTTAGTTGACCTTATAAGAGTAAAAAAACAAATTCTGTAGATTTTAAAACTCTACATAATCAATGTATCAACAAATTAGGACTTAACTTTGATTATTAACACCTCAAAAAACACTTTAAATAACAAAATAAACACTCAAACATAAAGAAAACATTAATTACATGTCACCATGTTTGTTTTGCTGTTTTATTACTCTTTTACCTCTACTTAATAAAATCACACATGTATCATGACTCTTTAGTATAACTTATTATTAAAAATTAAACGTCACTATGTTTGTTTTGGCATTATATTCTTCTTTTACCTCTACTTATTAAAGTCACACATGTATAGTGACTTTTTAGTATATCTTATAATTAAAAATTCGGAGTCATTATTATCATAAATTTAGTACATCTTATAAGAGTAAAAAATCTCTTCTACACCTTCTAAAACTCTACCTAATCAATGCATCAATATATTAGGACTTGATTTTGACCTTATAAGAGTAAAAAATAAATTCTACACATCATATCATATAAATATATAGTAGACAAAGCGTTGTGCGCTATGGAGGCGACACATAATTTTTTTTTAGTATTATTTTCCCTTCTTACCCCTTTCAATTGTGCGACACGTCATCTTTTTTAATTTTGCCACACACATCATCTTTTTTTTTGTGTTTCATTCATCTTTTACCTCTACTTATTAAAGTCTCACTTGTATCATGACTCTTTATTATAAATTATTATTAAAAAATTCGGAGACATAGTTACTATGAATTTAGTTCACCTTATAAGAGTAAAACATCAATTCTACACATTATAAAACTCTACCTAATCAATGTATCAACAAATTAGGACTTAATTTTAATTCTTAACACCTTAAAAACGTTTTAAATAATAAAATAAACACTTAAACATAAATAAAACATTAATTCCATGTCACCATGTTTGTTTGGTGTTCTATTTCTCTTTTATTTCTACTTATTTAAGCCACACATGTATCATGACTCTTTAGTATAACTTATTATTAAAAATTCGGAGGTATTATTACCCTAATTTTAGTAGATCTTATAAGAGTAAAAAATATCTTCTATACCTTCTAAAATTCTACCTAATCAATATATTTGGACTTGATTTTGACTACTAACACCTAAAAAACACTTTAAATAACAAAATAAATACCCAAACATAAAGAAAACATAAATTACATGTCATCATGTTTACTTTGGTGTTTCATTCCTCTTCTTCCTCTATTTATTATAGTTACACATGCATCATGGCTCTTTATTGTAACTTATTATTGAAAAATTTGAAAGTATAATTATCATAAATGTAGTTGACCTTATAAGAGTAAAGAATCAATTTTACACCTTCTAAAATTCTACATAATCAATGTATCAACGTATTGGAACTTGATTTTGACTATTAGAATCTAAAAAAAACATTTTAAATAACAATATAAACACTCAAACATAAAGAAAACATAAGTCACTTATGGAAAAAAATTGTAGGTCACAAATTAAAAGTTTTATTTTCTTTATACGGAAGCAACATGCAAAAAGAATATAAGTTAATTGTTGGAAACAATTTAAAAATACAATAAATGAGATTTTACTTCATTAGTTAATTCAAATTATATCACATTAAACTTTAAAATGTAAGCTTTTCTAAGTGTTCTTTTTCTTATTTACCCTTCTTACTTATGGGTCACATGATTTTATTCATTTCAATGTCCTTTTCTTTTCTCGTCTTTTTTTTACACAGCTTATTAACTCTTTACTAAAATTTATTATTAAAATACGTGTGAACATTATTGCTCCAATTGTTGTAAACCTTTTATGTAACACCCCGATATTTTTTCGGATTTAATTAGAAATTTTAGAGACGAATATATTTTTACTTAGGGCCGATATACTTTTAGCGACAATTAATATAGTTTTAGCATTGATGTACTAAGTAACGAGTTTTAGTGGCAATTAGTGTAACTGATATTTTAAAAGTTGTTAGCGATGAATTTTCTTATAGTAGCATTATTCTATGTAGCGACTTTTAACGACGATTAGTATAGCGAGGTTATCTAACAAACCCATTAAAGTTTTCTTTTACATTTTTTTTTATCATAACTAGTTAATTTAAGTTTGGGTACATTTTTAAATAACTAACGAATCTTGAAGGGGGCCTTGGGTAAATTTCTTTTAGGTTTTTTTTATATATATAAACATAGAGATGTTGAGGCAGCCGTCTACGCCTCCATCTCTCCTGCATCCGATACATCTTGAGAGAAAAAGAAGAGGAACGATCGAGGAAAGTTTCCGGCGAATTTTCGATAAGGTTTCTAACATTTTCTCCCTAGTTTTTCAATGATTATGGGATTAAGAGAGGGATGCCGTGAGTGCAATGGGGTGTTAGGCAGGTCGCAGCCATGGTGGCTGTGACTGTGAAACTTTGTGAGTGAATTAAGGAATGAAAGAGGGATGTGTGTGTTGTTTAGGTGTCCGCAATGGTACTTTGAGGTGTTGGCTGTGTAGTGTAGAAATGGGGATTGGGCAGCCGTGTATGACTGCCGTAAACCTGTAATTTCGGCGTTGTTATGGTTCGAAAAAAGGGGTTGCGTGGCTAGCCAAAGGCAGGTCGAGGTATGTGGATTAGGGTGTGTATTTGTGGGAGTGTCGTGTATGTGTTTGTGTGAGCATGGGTATAATGGACAGCAAGAGAATAGTATTACCATGGTTGTATGCGGCTATGCGGAGTGTAAGTGCGGGTGTTTGCAGGTGGTTTAGCGTATAATTGATGGAAGCTGCATATATGTGTGGGAGTATTGTGGACTCATAGTTGTTGTGTATGTGTGTTTTGTGATTAAATGGTGGGTAGAGTGCTCAGGTGTGCTAGTGTATATGTGTGTTTTGGGTATCTGCCGAGAGAAATGGAGAAATTGGCAGCCATGGCTGCCGTGTGAAAGAGAGGGAAAGTAGTGGCTGTGTGTTGTGTATATTTTGTGTGCATGTGAGTTTCAGGAAGTGGGAGAGAAATGGGCTAAGTGTGGTGAAAGCTGAAGGGACTGAACGGATACTGTGTAGCTTAGTGATTAGGTCTGAAGCTTGCGTTGTTTTTCAAGCAAGCAAAAGCAATCACGCAAACCATATTCTTCAAGACATTGTTGCAATAACAAGGAAAGCTGTTCACTAGTAAGAGCAACTTGCACTGAGCTGACGAAAACCATATTCTAAAAGCCACTAATGCAATAACAGGGAAGGCTGTTCAGAGTACCAGCAGAGCTGAGGAACAAAATGAACTCGGCTACTGAAACTAAATACCAAGCTCTAACAGAACTGCCTGAAAGATTGAGACTTAGTACTGAACAGGATATAGCTTCTAGAGCTTAAAATCTCTTTCATCCTCCTGGCTGCGCAACCTAGCGAGCTTGTTAGTGACCACAACATCAAGCTGAGCAGCGCGCTCCACAATCCCTTTGCTCTTCTTTGTGGATACGTTGTGGGCAATTTCTGTGCAGTATGTCCTGCAAAGACAATAAAGACTTAATGAGATAACCCAAAATCAGTGAAAAAAAATATGGCGGACAAGCTTTACTACTTTACCTATTGTGCATCATCAGGATCTCAAGCTCTTTGGCACTGTGCACAACAAATTTCTTGAAACCATTTGGAAGATAGCGGCGAGTCTTCTCGTCAGAGCCATAGCCAATATTGGGCATCAAGGCGCATCCCTTGAACTTTCTTCTGACCCGAGAATCAATACCCTTCGGCCTGCGCCAATTCGGCTGTAATGGTTGCACAAAATAGTGAGAGAGAGATCTGACAGGGTCACTACTATGGCATAATACTGCAGCGTAATTGGTTTAAAATGTTCAAGAGAGTAATAAAGGTAATCTAACAAATAATTCAAAACGAACACGAATTGAAAATAAGACATGGCATTACCACTTAAGGACATAAAAACATATACTAGGCAAAAAGGAATGTAAACAGGACTTTAGTAACAGAGAGCCCATGTAATGAAGCTAACTGTGTCGCTAAAAGGAGTATTACTTTGAAAATTGTGTTACCTGATAACAAATTCAAGTTGGCATTTTTGTGTGAGTTTATATACCATATCTAAGAACGTATGCAAGAAATTCTAAAAGGGTATTATCGCCAAAAGACAAATTTTCTTTTCAATTTCAATTCCATTTCAAAATCCAGTTCCTTTTAGAATTGGTTCGAAGCATACTAGAATTGCGTGTATATAGAGTTGGTCTTTTGTGTCTCTTTTACCATTTTATTTCTATCTTTTCACTCGTGTATAGGCTATAAGGCCTGCTCATATTTATCGGTGCATCTTTGTTAACGCAATTATTATCCTATTTAAATATGAATTTTATAAACATGAACATGTTTTGATAGCAAAATAACAAAGCGAGGCACCATTAGGAAAAACCACGTGGGAAAAAAATATATATAATCCTAGCAAATCGGAGGTTGGGGAGGTGCTCGCTCCACCAGGCCACTACAAACTCAAATTCTAAAAGGGTATTATCGCCAAAAGACAAATTTTCTTTCGAATTTTATTTTCATTTCAAAATAAAATTCCTTTTAGAATTGGTTCCAAACATAGTAGAATCGCGTGAATATAGAGTTGCTTTTTAGTGTTTCTTTTACCATTTTATTTCTACCTTCTCACTCGTGTATATGCTATAAGGCCGGCTCATATTTATCAGCACATCTTTGTTAACACAATTATTATCCTAATTAAATATAAATTTGATAACACGTGAACATGTCTTGATAGCAAAATAACAAAGCGAGGCACCGTTAGGAAAAACCACGTGGGAAGAAATATAATCCTAGCGAATCGGAGGTTGGGGAGGTGCTTCCTCCACCAGGCCACTACAAAGTCAAATTCTTTGATAGTTAAATTTTATGTAACCTTTATTTTCATACCATATTACGCTTGTTTATATCTCATTTGTCATTAAAAGTGCATTAGAGACAATTCATCATACTTTGTAATAACAAATGAAGTGCAGATAAGCATATAACAATGTGAAAAATAGAAGTTTCTCATTATTTTGTGGTATGTGTTAGGGACCGAATGCATTAGTCACAAAACTTTTACTTCCTTTTATTAACGCGTGAGAAAACATTTATGTTTTCTTTAAATTATTATGAGTAAGATGTGGAAAAGCACGAGAGATTACCAAACATTTTACTACTAGAGGCTAATACAGGGATCAATATCTTTCGGTAGCAAGCATCTCTTGCAACCATCTTACATTGTTAGATTTATTCTTGGCAAACTAATGGTGCGTTAAATAATGTAATAAGGGCTAATTACACCTATCTCCCTGAGGTTTGGGGGTAATTACAGTCAAGGACAAAAATGTTTCAAAATGTAACATTCCGTAACCAAAAATGTTTCAAATGTATCACCCGTGTCCATTCGTTAAGGTTCCATCCAAAAAATATACTGTTCATCATTACGTATTTTAAAAATGGCAATACTGCCCTTGTACAGTATATCCTAAATAATTTTTATAATTTTCAAATTAAACCTTAATTTTTTCAAAACCCTAATTTACAAATTAGGGTTCAATCTTTAATTTCTCAATCTACCAATTAGGGTTTCAATCTGCCATTTCTCAAAAGTCTAAATCTGTCAATTAAGGTTTCAAACCCTTAATTTGCAAATTAGGGCTTCAAAACCCTAATTTGCAAATTAGGGCTTCAAAATCGGCGGTGTGGTGCGACGGAGCTACCGGCGGTGTGGGGCGATGGAGCTGCTGGCATGGAATGAGGGAGTGGGTTGCTGTGGGGGAGGAGAGAAGAGATGAAGGGGAAGAGTGACGTCGCCGGCGATAGGTTTCGACGCCGGCAGGAGATTACACGCGGTGGCTTGGGGTGGGCGATGACGAGGAAGGGGAGGTAGACGGGGTGGGCAGTGACGGGGTGACGAGGAAGGAGGAGGCATGCGGGGTGCGACGCCGGGGAAGGGGAGGCAGGCGGGGTGCGGCGCGGGGGAAGGGGAGCAGGCGGGGTGCGGCGCCGGGGAAGGGAAGCAGGCGGGGTGGGTGGGTGATGGGGAAGGGCGAGGGGGATGCAGATGGGGTGGGGAGGGGTGGGGGGTGGGGTGGTTAGAATTAGGGTTTTTCTTTTTCTAAAAAGAGACAATGGCATTTAAAAAAATAACTTTTAACATAAGGGCAATAAAGTCATTTTGTTAAAACCGTTAGGATTTTTAGGGTTCCGTTTGTCAATGGACATAAGTGTTACATTTTGAAACTGTGTCATCGCGTGTAATTACCCCCAAACCTTAGGGACATAGGTGTAATTAGCCCATGTAATAAAGCAGCTAAAATTTCTCAATGATCTTCTTTTAAGTGCGTTTGACAGCACTCAACCTTTTATCACATTAAAAGGTCAATCCCTGTCCAGAATAGATCAAAATTTTAAGTAATATACTTGCTACCATCTCCCATTGAGAAAGTTTTTCTTGGTAAAATAAGGGCATGTTTGGAATTAATTCTCAAAAGCTAAATTTTAATCAAATCATAATCGCTTTATCAAAATTAGCTTTGAGTTATTTTTAGCAAATTTAACTTTAAACTAAGAATTAAGCGTGGACAAAGTGTATAAAAATAAGTTGCAATATGACAAATGACCAAGAATTTTAGTTTTTCAACAAAAGATGCTTAATGCTTTATAATTAAATAAGGATATTTTGATACTTGGTCAAACTTGAATTGATTATAAAAATATTTAATCCACAATTCTCGTTTTCTTCTATTATAATTTTAATCAATTTTAGGTTTTAAAAGCTTGTATTTAATTAGTTTTGTATCGTTGGCTAATATCTAGGGACTTGTTTTAATCCAAATCTAATCAAGTCTGACCATCTCTTAATCAATCCCAAACAGAATCTAAGTAACAAGACTTGCTAGCTGCCCATCTTCCATAGAGAAACCCATCTTCCATTGAGAATAACGCACGAACAAGACGGGTGAATTTCAAATTTTATAGAGCATGATGAGAATAACGCACGAACAAAAACGGGTGAATTTCTTCGACTCACCGCTATGATTCCTGAAATGGCCAATTTGCCGGGCTATCCAACTATTAGTTCCTATTAAGCATGATAACACTGTTAGTCCGTTCTTTAACAACTTAAACTTTTACAACAACTGACAACTTAACTGATCGACAAGTTGCTGAGTTCAATTCTTCTCGCTTGAGTTCAGTTCTTCTCACTTGCATGTTTGCTGCTTGGCAATGGTGTACCTTAATTTGTCTCTCCACGAGAATAAAATATAATGACTAATCCTCACATCCCTCAACCTTACAATTAGAGAGCAACTACATGGTGCATTTTCGTCAACTTATCATCTTGCATTACTAAGTTACCTTTGTAAACTATTTTACACATCCTCTCTCTGTTAAAGAAAAGAAAAACCCATCTTTCATTGAGAAAGTTATTGTTGGTAAACCATGTCTGCATGCTGTAATCAAGCACCACGTCGAGAAGTCGATGTGAGGCATACAAAGATATCATTCTATTCAGCAATCTGATTCTGTTATACAACTAAAGCCTTCCAAATGCATCTGAGACGAGTTTTCGAGCTTCATTGAGCCCAAGCTAGCTATTTAGATTGAATGCTTAGATATAGTTTATATATGCTTCTTGCTAATACACATTTAATACCAAAAGGAAAATGAAAAAGAGGATATCAACTAATTCCCAACTCTGGCTGAAGCAGATAAGAAGTTGGACAAGCACATTTGCAGGCTGTTTACCACCTACTGACAACTCATCATTAGCCCCATTTGTCTGGTTCTAGTACTTTATTGCTTTCTTATGTAGCTCAACAGATGCCAAGGGCCTAGGGTACACAATGGGGAGTAGCCCTCCTTGGAACCCCCCACGCGAACCCAAATCGTAGGTCTAGGTTGGAACCGGTTTTTGGGACTCAAGTTAAAAAAGACTTTACAAGCAGAATCAGCTGAAACACACCAGGTGTCAACTAAGGCTCATCAGAAATTACTAAGAAGAAAATGCAAATTCCGAAAGGAAAAGTCTAACCAACAACTATTCATCTTCACTTTTGCACACTTGCATTTAAAAGAAGAAGCATTTTAAATCTAAATAGTAAGAAAGATGTCAAACCTCAATATACTCCACACCTCTTCACCAAGATTCTCCATGATATCATGAGCTAACAGTAAGCTAATAACCCCACCAGATCCGATTGGCGTTTGGAGTACCTCCCAGGCAGCGTTATTAAAGGCGTGCCTAAGTGCAAGGCGCACTCCCTGTGCCTGGGGCTAGGTGCAGCCCTTTGAAAAGGCGCGAGCCTTGCCCACCTAAGCACCCAAGGGAAGGCGATGGTGGAGGCGCAAAAAAAATCCAAAAATCCTATTTTTTTTATTTTTGCATCGTGGCATCGTCTCAACCGTTCATTATTTTTTATTCTTTGTTTCATAACATAATAAATCAATATCTAAACCCAAAAAAAAAAACCTAAAACCCCAAATCTCAGATCAATCGATTCATTTAATGTTGTTAATTGTATTAGCGTCCCGTTCCCAATTGTTACTATCTTTTAAGTAAATTTACTCATTCTCTTCACCTTGTAAACAAAGAAGAAGATGAAATTGAGGAAGAATCTCTACCGGACTTGAAGCCTATGTTTCCCGTTTGAAGAAAACATTGTTGTCTTAGCCCTCACTGATGATGAGGATGACATTGTCATCATATTCACTTAGGATTAATTACTTCTCATTAGATTTGAAACTTTTTCTAGTGTTGAAAATTTGTTAAATTGGCATGTTCTGAATTTTTTTACGTGATTTTATTACTTTAATGCACTAATATATATTATATTTTATTTTGCGCCTCACTTCGAAAAGGCACGCGCCTGTACTTTGAACCTAGGTGCCAGGGACCCTTCACGCCTTAGGTGTGCATGCGCCTTTAATAACTATGCTTCCATGGCAACTTCAACAAAATCTTATGCTTATTGTCACGCCTCGAAAACAGAAGCCGTGACTGTAATCAAAGTTCCTGAAGATACCGCTATAACTCTGGTGACAGCGATATAGATAGAGCAACTAAATCATTTGAAATAAAATATCTCCATAAAACAAAAATCTAATACAATCCATTCTCTGAATAATCTCTTACAAAACCATCTACTAAACGCAGCGGCTAAAACAGATTACACCAAATCAATTCAATCAAATTACCCACATCCGGGTAAAGTTCTCAAACTGAAACTAGAAAGTTTAACTAACTAAAACAAAAGTCCCAAAATTCCAACGCTGTTACAAAGATCATTAGTCGCTTCTTTAACCTGTGGCAAGGGGCAAGGAAGAGTGAAAGGGTGAGCTCAAATAGCTCAGTAAGGTGTAAAACGACAAAATATCAAAGCAAAAGTAACAGAGTCAAACGACAATACTTGATGGAATGGGCAAACCAAATTCTTATATCAAATGCCAAAACAAATGTGATTAAGCATTAACCCTAAACATATGTATATTTAATATACCGGGAATGCTACACAACAAAAATATACGATGACTATGTCGGTCATAAGACCCAAACGTACAAACATCAAACGTGTGCTACCGGTAGCATGCTAAGCATCTATTAATCGCCAGCATATAATCAAACGTGTGTCCAAAGGACCCTCTCAAATTTGAGAGTTGTTCAAACATAATCATTAGCCATCGTCAATTGACGAGCACCGTAAGAAAGGTTCAACGAGATTAAAGCCACTTAACTCTGAAATTTGATTGAACAGGATAAGCTAACAGAAGTAGTACAAAAAATATACGAAAGATAAGCAAAATGTTGCCAATTTGGCAGTATACCCAATAAATGGCAAAGCACAAAGTGTATAAGCATTGGCAACAGAACACTAACCGGACTGCAATGGAAATAAACAAACCATGAAAAGGTGGTTTAGGACAAAGAAGATTACCACCACCTAACTAGAAGGAACTAGACCTTATTCTAAGGCTTGGTTGTATTAGAAATGAAAGAAGACAAGAGACAGTTTTACAGTAAACATGTGTAGCAAAAATATAGAACAGTCAAGAATTTCCAGCAATTAAAATAAGGCAGCTTTGGGGGCAAGGTGAAGAAACAATCAGTAAGGTGAATTGTGTGAACCTGTACTACCATTGACAAATAAAGTCTTTCAAGATTTCAAAGGATCAGAATATGGATTAAACCAAAACCATCTATACTCCTCAGAACTAAGGCACTCACGAGTTGTTGTAAAAAAAATAGCACGAAGAGATTATAATGGATGAAGACAATGACACCACCTAAGGAAAGAAAAAGACCAATACATGGCTGACGAAAGACACTGCCCAGAAACAATGGAAACAAGAAACGATTAAAAATACAAGACCCAGCTTTACAATCAAGATGGTTTTAGGAACTAAAATTCATGGCAGATGGATTGTCTAATTTTGTTCTCAATAAACAGCACTACGAGAATCAAGGTGAAAGATGTACAAAATTATATGGTTCGAGACCCGTTAACAATTACCCAAAAAGGCTCCATGTAAGCAGCAACATCACGGGACAAAACATGGAAATCAAATTGGAACAATAAAAGCACTGCCGCTGCCAATTTCAAGAGCAACAATCTTTTGCGGCAATCGGAATGCAAGTTATAACGATAAGATATTCAAAACAATCCCTTACCACAGCAAAGAGAGGCAAAATTCCTTACCTTATACTAGCGATTCGACGAAAACTCAATCCCCCCAAGCCACGCCGCTCGACTTAGACCGCGAATCTCCAAGGCACAAGCAATTTAGGGCTGAAATGGAGAAGAGAATGAGAGAGGCGGCCTGCCGGGAAGAAAGAGGAGGCTGGAAGGGGAAAAAGGCTATTTATATCAAAGCCCCAAACTGGCAAATTACACGAAACCCCCTGAACTTAAGCCTCTTATTCAAAAGGCACCAAAACTTTCATAATATAGCAAAAAGACCACAAACTTGCTTATTTAGTTATTTATTATTTATTTTAAAGTGAGAAAATTATAAAAAAAAATACGGGGTATTACACTTATTAGATTCGTCTATAGAACTAATAACTGGCAACTTCTCTTCTTCCAAGAACCAGACCTATAATGCATGAATAGCACTGTAAGAAGCATGAATATAAATGCATAAAACAAAAGATCATGCATATTGTTAAAGGCCCTATCATTTAGGAACTCCTTTGATAGTTTTGTTTCCCACAAGCTAGGAAACACCGACACCTCTCCTAGGTGGAGGTGTGGTGTCCTACCCTGACATCGGCCGACGTGTGTCGGAACACCCCTGATTGTTGTCCGATTTTTTTATTTTTTATTTTTTAATTTCCAACACCGTGTCGGACACTTCATCGAGGAGTGTCGGACATTGTATGGAGCAGTGTCGAACCGTTAGGAGCCAATTTGAGATTTTTTGAACCAATTTTGGGAGTTAATCTGTAATAAATAGAATATACGGGGTTCTTTTACAAAAAAATACTAAATATGCCCTAGTTGAGCCATTACCGTCTCTCTCTCTCCCCTCACAGCTGCTGTCTGCCGACTACATCAAGGGCTATCGTTGACTCGCCGCTGTTGCCGGAGCTATCGCCGACAGATCTCACGGCTACAATCGCCGAAGATAACGAAGCCAGCTGCTGTCGCAGAGGTCTCGCCATCGTCGTCGGAGGTCCTCCGCCACCATCGCTAACCCACAGGTGTCCTTCTCTTTTTATCGTCATCTGACTCCGTGACTCGTCAGTCGTCTCCTTTTTTCTTTTGTACTAAAGTCTCTCTGTAGTCTGTACCCTCTCGTTTCTTTCCTTTTTCCCCCTTTGTCTTGCATATCTGATGCATGCCGAATTACCGATCGTCTCTCTCGTTAATTTCGATCGTCTCTCATTTCAAACTTTCAGTAGGAACATTTTTGGTTAAATATTTGATATTTGATCGATCGATAATTCATAACTCCATGACTTATTAATTATTTCAGTTATTTCTTATTTTCATGTTTTCTATTCGTATCACTTTGTAAGACTTAAGAAGTTTCTTATATTATGTACCATGTACTATATAAGATTTAACGTTTTAACTATAACTTGTATTTGAATTCTTGTTTTGATAGTTTTTCATTATTGTTTGCTATTTTAGATTGTGGAATGTATTTGATATTTATTATATATATATATATATATATATATATATATATATATATATATATATATATATATATATATATATATATATATTTTAGATTGTGGAATTTCCAAAATCTGATTTTTTGAAAATTGGGGTGTTCAATGTCCGACGAAATGTCCGTGTTCGTGCTACCTAGCCCACAAGTGCTTACAGGTGGCAAAAAATATGAATAAAACATCGTCAAAAGAGAATTCGCTAAAGCTGAATCCAGAACAATAAGCTATAAATTGATTCGTCTAGTCGCCAAGAAATCCACACCCCGCCCCCAACAATCCTCCACTCCCCCACTCCCCTGATCCCGCGCCATACTTTTCCAGCATTTATTTTCTATTTGTAAATTTCTATACAGATAATTCACAGTTGGCCGCAAATTTAAATGATAAATTCTTTCCATAGTAGAATACCATCTTATATTGAGATTTTAAAGTTGAAGAATTTAAGAATGTAGGAACATACCAAATCGAAATAAGATCATCTTAGAATTTTTTTGTTTTCACATAAAAACAGTAAGTAATGTCCCGGAAGATGTTGTCTAGCAGATACCTGTTGACCGGCTATAAGATAATTATTGAAAAGTTACAAGATCCAGATTTTCTTCTGATAATTTACAATCCAGATATTCTTATTGCGCAATTAAGTTTGCAAGACTTGATGTCTGTTATTCAAGTGCAGAGCTAGCAACATTCTTGCAACAGAATGTATTACTAAAGATAGTGGAGTATTCTAACCTTCTTGGAGTCAAAAGCGTAGTCATTCTTTGTAAACAAGCTTTGGAGAGAACCGATTGCATGAGCCGAGGAAATCAAAATTAGAGGAACAGACTTACGGTCTTCTACCTGCAATGAAGAGAAGACGTTCACCATACCCTGGCACGAGATAGTCTGCCTCACAAGATAAAGAAAAAACATCCCGTAGATTGGAAAATTTTGTGGCTTGAGTTCAGTTAAAAACACTAGTACCGCACGTACGATTAAAGTTTGGATTTGGTTTATGCAAACAATAGAAACTCAAACCTTAAATATTCCTGTGAAAACTGAATTATTCCTGTGGAGAGAGTTATTTTTGGTAAACCCATCATCCATTGAGAAAGTTATTCTTGGTAAACCATGTTTGCATGTTGTACATCAAAATTCACAAGATGTAGCAACTTTTTGAGTTCAAGTTGTATATAACTGTGAAAACTGAATGTTCCTGGCAGGGGCACTTTCAAGTTCGTCTATCACATGAATCTACCTTTTACTCTGCAACCACCATTAAACAAACCTTATCGGAAGGACAAGCCTTCAACGAACTTAGAATGTAGGAACGAAACTCATAAGAATTGGGAGAGGAAGGATTAACATCGACCCACTCTTTTGTCGACCTTATCCACGTGGGGATTTGGCTTGCAATGGCTTCAAAATGAAGCTTACCAAGCTGTTTTGTCAACTGCCGCATAAATGTCATCGAGAATACCATGTGAAGATCTTCCTCAAAATCGTCTGCATCTTTCGAGATTTGGATCCCAACATGTGCTTCACATGAATTAACCAGGCCAAGTAGTCTGTCCACCACCGTGTTTTTGACCAACACTGCGAACCTGTAATCAAGCACCACGTCGAGAAGTCAATGTGAAGCATACGAAGATATCATTCTATTCAGCAATCTCATTTTGTTATACAACTAAAGCCTTCCAAACCCGTTTGAGACCAGTTTATCGAGTTTCGTTGAGCCCAAGCTAGCTAGTTAGATTGAATGCTCAGATACATCTTATATATGCTTCTTGCTAATACACATTTAATACCAAAAAGAAAACGAAAAAGAGGATATCAAGTAATTCCCAACTCTGGTTGAAGCAGATAAGAAGTGGGCAAGCATATTGGCAGGCTGTTTACCACCTACTGGCAACTCATCATTAGCCCCATTTGTGAGTGAATATAGGAAAATTTTCGTTCTTCCCTTCTGGTTTTAGTAGTTTATTGCATTATTATGTAGCTCAACAGATGCCATGCGCCTAGGGAACACGATGGGGAGTAGCCCTACATGGAACCCCCCACCCAAACCCAAATCGTAGGTGTAGGTTGGAACCAGTTTCTGGGACTAATGTTAAAAAGACTTTACAAGCAGAATCAGCTGAAACACACCAGGTGTCAAATAAGGCTCGTCAGAAATTACTACGAGGTAAATGCAAAATTCAAAAAAGGAAAGTGTAACCAACAACTATTCATCTTCACGCTTGCATTTAAAAGGAAAAAGCATTTTAAATCTAAATTGTAAGAAAGATGCCAAACCTCAATATGCTCCACACCCTCTTCACCAAGATTCTCCATGATCTCATGAGCTGACAGTAAGCTGATAACCCCACCAGATCTGATTGGCGTTTGGAGTACCTCCCATGGCGACTTCATCAAAATCTTATGCTTATTAGGTGCATCTATAAAACTAATAACTGACAGCTTCTCTTCTTCCAGGAACCGGACCTACAATGCATGAATAGCACAGTAAGAAGCGTGAGTATAAATGCATAGAACTAAAGATCTTGCATATTGTTAAAGGCTCTATCATTTAGGAACTCCTTTGATAGTTCTGTTTCCCACAAGTGCTTACAGGTGGCAACAAATATGAATAAAACATCATCAAAAGAGAATTCACCGTAGCTGAATCCAGAAGAATAAGCTATAAATCGATTCGTCTAGTCGCCAAAAAATCCACACATCCCCACCCCTCCACTCCCCCGGTCCCGAACCCTACTTTTCCTGCAATTAATTTCTATTTGTAACTTTCTATACAGAGAATTCACAGTTTTGGCCGCAAATTTAAATGATATTTTATTTCCTTAGTAGAATATCATCGTAGAATGGGATTTTTTAAGTTAAAGAACTTAAGATTAAATAAACATACCAAATCGAAATAAGATCTTTTTCGAATGTTTTTGTTTTCACCAAAAACCAAAAAACAATGTCCCGGAAGATGTTGTCTAGCGGATACCTGTTGACTGGCTATAACATAGTTATTGAAAGTTACAAGCTCCAGATTTTCTTTTGAAAATTTACAAGATCCAGATATTCTTATTGCGGAATTAAGTTTGCAAGACTTGATGTCTGTTATTCAAGTACAGAACTAGCAACAGAATGTATTACTTAAGATAGTGGAATATTCTAACCTTCTTGGAGTCAAAAGCGAAATGGTCATTCTTTGTAAACAAGCTTTGGAGAGAACCGATTGCATGAGCCGAGTATACACTTGTAACCTGAGCATTTCAACCTTAGTTGCACAAAGCGAGTGCGGGGGCGGGAGCGGGAACGGGGGCGGGGAAGCGTAAGCACCAAGAAGAATTTGAGGTTGGGAGCGGCTTGAATAAATAATGCGTAAAGAGTATTATCATTTGTTTGGTATAATTTACATAGCCAACAACAACGGACAAGGAGATTTTGAGGACTTGAAGGAAGAGAGAAATAAAGAATTCAGTTGAAAAGGGCTTGATTTTCAGGTACTATCTCACTTGTTCCATGCATCTCTATCCACCTAACGGGATCGAGTTCCCATATTAGCTTAGGACGAGATCCCATGGAGCTCTTAACTTGGGATCGCAAAAGCGAGTTTCCGAGAGAGAAACGTCACCATATTAGGAGTTTCCTGCAACTAAGATTTAAACCTCAACAACAGGTGTACCTAAGTCGTCTTCGAGCGTACTTAAAGGAAAGTTCAGAAAAGAGGTTGACATCCTCGATCAACAATGAGGAAAATAAATTAACAATGACAGCGAACCTCAGTCAACTGGCAATTCTGGCTGCCTGCTTGAGTCAAGTCCTGAACAACCTGCAAGGCCGAGGTATCAAGAAAAGTGGTCAAACTCGGAAAATTGGACAGTAAGTCATGTGCTCCAATATGATTTAGGCCCTTAAAAAGATGAACAGTCAAACATCACCAGCTCCATCTCACTTGTAGGTACACTAAAAAATTTGAAGATCGTAAATAACAGTAAACAAATTGCACACGAACATTCTCAAGATCTACAACTATTTGCAATTTTCAGAAGCATGATTGTAGGTACATAGTAGAATCCTCTGTCTAAACAAATTCAAGACTAATTCCTCTCAACCAAAGACATGTCGATCATGTTCTTATATTACAAAATCGTAATAGGAGGATTAAACATGGGGTGGGATACTGCAATCAGGAAATGGAGACTAGTGATGAATTGAAATTGGCCCAAAGTGTTGGAGAATCCCCATTGTACACATTAGTTGGTGTAGATCCGAGATTGCTCTTGAAAATCTAACAGTTAACCACCTGTCAATGTCTTCAACGGTAACTGTGGTACTCTCATCCTTATCCATTATCTACCCATGTTCGAGTGATGTCCTTATCACTTCCAACCGCTTACTTGCATGAGCCCTAACATTCCGCATGAACCGATAATAGTTGGTAGACACACCAATCATCGTACTCTTTAGCATCTTGGTCGACCAAATGATGGTGAAAGAACTCGAAGAGTTTTTCACGAAACAATTCCCTATTTTCTGACCATCCCTTAAATGACTCTAGATGTTCTAGTCTGTCATTGAAATCAAACTACTGCAATGGGTGCAATATATCATAATTCATGATCGGCTTTAGAAGGAAGTACATTCTTTCCTCAGCTCTCAACATCACTGGACATGTGCTAAGAGCAAGAGGTTTGTCACTGAAATGGTGTTAGGAACAAATAATGAATAAAACACTCGCAATAGATATACCAACAATAATAAGACACTCACAAGAGCCAAAACATAACAAAAATAGCAATATGTGAACTAAGATAAGATGAGATTTTCTTACGGGATACTCTGTTGGTGGAGGGCAAAGAAGGCCTCCTTCCGTGGTGGCCCGAGCCATCAGCTTCGACGTGTGATACAAAGTCTCTTAAGGCCTAACAGCCCAAAAAACTACCCCAAGGTTTATTCCTGTTGAAGTGGGTGAGCTCCTTTATCTCTTGGACCAGAGTATCTTGTAAGAAAATCCCATCATATCTTAGTTCACATATTGCTATTTTTGTAATGTTTAGCCTCTTGTGAGTGTCTTTTATTATTGTTGGTATACCTACTGCAAGTGTTTTTTTCATTATCTGTTCCTAACACCATTTCAGTGACAAATCCCTTGCATTTAGCACATGTCCAGCGCCGTTGAGAGTTGAAGAAAGATTGGACTTCCTTTTGAAACCGATCATGAATTATGATATATTGCACCCAGCACAGTAGTTTGATTTCAATGACAGACTAAAACAATTAGAGTCATTTAAGGGATGGTCAGAAATGGGGAACTGTTTCCTAAAAAACTCCTAGAGTTCTTTTACTGTTATTTAGTCGACCAAGATGCTAAAGAGTACGATGATCGGTGTGTCTACCAACTCTTATCGGTTGATGCGGAATGTTAGGGCTCATGCAAGCAAGCGGTCGGAAGTGATATGGACATCATTCGAACATTAGAAGATAATGGATGAGAATGAGAGTACCACGGTGACCGTCGAAGACATTGACAGGTGATTAACTGTTAGATTTCCAGAAGCAATCTCAAATCTACACCAACTAATGTGTAAAATGGGAAAACTCTGACACTTTGAGCCAACTCTAATTCATCTCTAGTCTCCATCTCCTGATTACAGTATCTCACCCCATGTTTAATTCTCTCATTTTGATTTTGTAATATAAGAACAGGATCGGCATGTCTTTATTTGGGAGGAATTAGTCTTGAATATGTTTAGAAAAAGAGGATACCTACTATGTACCTACAATTATACTTCTGGAAATTGCAAATGGTTATAGATCTTGAGAATGTTCGCGTGCAATTTGTTTACTGTTATTCACAATCTTCAGATCTTTTAGTGTACCTACAAGCGAGATGGAGCTGGTAATGTTTGACCACTCATCTTTTTAAGGCCCGAAACCATATTGAAGCACATGGCAAACTGTCCAATTTTCCGAATTTGACCACTTCTCTTAATACCTCGGCCTTGCAGGTTGGTCAGGACTTGGCTCAAGCAGGCAGCCAGAATTGCCAGTCGGCTAAGGTTCCCTGCTGTCATTGCTAATTTATTTTCCTCAATGTTGTTTCATGTAAGCGTTATTTCTTATGCTTCTTTCTCTCCAAGCTTGCCTATGTCTGCTGCATGGAACTGTAACCACCACTCATAAGATTCAGATTGAAAACATTTCTAAGTGAACATAATACAATGCAGACTATATAAAGTTAGGATCTAGATAGCACGAACACGGTGTCCCAACACCGACTGGGACACAGGACACCGCAATTTAAAAAAAATAGATTTTGGACACGACACCGCTGAATTTTTTAATACACACACACATGTATGTATATTTATACACACATCTCAATTGGAGCAACTGAATTTTGTTCAAAACGAATGAGAAAGAAAGTAAGTATAACATGAAATAGTCTCAACAGTAACAAGAAAAAAGGTCGGCAATAAGAAAGCAATTGAATGTCTCAATAGTACCAAGATTAGAGTCTCAACAATAACAAGAGAGAAGGAAAAAAGACATAGGACCAAATGCATGAATGAGAGGTTTTATATAGTCAGATGAGTTGTAAATGAGGCTGAAGAAGTTGACCTATCTTACTCTAAACTGGTAAGCTTGGATGCTTTAGGCAACAAAAAGAAGGAAAAGAAAAGATGAGAGAGAAAGAAGAAGGTTATCTTTTGCAGGGTCGATCTGATTAGGGGTTGGCCTAAAAGTTCATTTCTAAAAGAATCCCAAATTTATCCCTCAAATAAATTTGAAATATTGTATTTAAGCCCCATACGTGTGGACACTTCTTCATGAGGTGTCCAACACTTCTTCATGAGGTGTCCGACACTTCTTCAAGAGGTGTCCGACACGGTGTCCAGTAAATAAAAAATAAATAAATTCAGACACCGCTTAGGGGTGTCGGTTGGTGTCAGATACCATACCTCGAGCTATAAGAGGTGTCGGTGCTTCCTAGGTTAGGATATGGCTGCATTACTAAATGCAAAATATCAGATAATCAATCAATGTTGTATCACAAAAAATGAAGGGTAATACGAGATAAATTGTCGTAGAGTTCTGGATGAAAAGATAACTAATATTCACGTCCTCTCTCTCTGCCTTTGTTTCAACTGTCTGATTTGCTACTTAGTTGTATCTTATTGAGATATAATGTGTTGACACTTATTCGTGTTAGTTATGTTAACTATGGTTGTGTTTCGTGTAATTAGTGAGTTGACTTAGTTCTTGACTTGCATGTTGGCTACTTGTTAGCTTGCTACTGTGTAAGGGTGACGTTTTAGTATGTGTGGTCTGCTGAAACGAGTGTGTGAATGTGCAAGCACTAGAGCTGTTTCTAGAGAAAGACAACTCAGATTGCTCCCCCGTTTTTGCCCCTATAATCTACTGAAATGCAGATTTATTTTCCCTCTATAATATCAGTTGCTTACGTATTATTAAGCTGAAATTAGCTCCAGAACAAGCCAACATTTTCTAGTACCAGAGCCCAGTTAGTAGAAGCACATCGGGTGACGAATCGAAGCCGAAATCAGCCATTGTGAAGACATCTACTCATGGCAAATACAAGCGGGTCACAACCTGGTTTTGTACCTTAGTTTGATGGTGAAAATTATGATTTTTGGTATGTGAAAATGAAGACCATTTTCAGATCTATGGGGCTTTGGGATTTGAAAGAAAATGGGTAATACCGAGCCCGAATCGGTAAAGTTTATCAGCTGCTCAAAAGAAGCAATTGGAGAAAGTTAGACAAAGAGATGCAAATGCATTTTTTACA
Source organism: Escallonia herrerae (assembly GCA_033070095.1). Lineage (NCBI taxonomy): Eukaryota > Viridiplantae > Streptophyta > Magnoliopsida > Escalloniales > Escalloniaceae > Escallonia > Escallonia herrerae. Next base: position 288,157 of record JAVXUP010000123.1, read on the forward strand.
ATCCCTAGAGGGTTGGCCAAATCCATTTTTCCAAAAATCACGTACGTATACCAATAGGACTCCATCACCTTGGTCAGATACAAAAGCTCACTCATTCCGGAATGGTCGTGTAGATTCATGAGAGGCAAGAGCAGGAACCACTTCTTGACTGGAAAGATGAAACGCAGTAAAAGGCTCCGTTCAAAGCTACAAAAGCAAAGGACGCTTGGGATATCCTTGAAGAGTAAGTTCCATGGAGATGTGAAGGTAAGAGCTATAAATCTTCTAACTCTTAGAAGAGATCTTGAAAATATGAAAATGAAGGAAAGTGAAAGGTAGACTGAGTTTTTTTACAAGATTTATGGATTTAGTTAATCAAATGACGAAACAGGGTGAAGAAATTAGTGATGGAAGAATGGTTGAAAAAATTCTGATTTGTTTGCCGGAAAGATTTGACCCTAAAGTGGCTGTTATTGAAGAAACAAGAGTATTGAGAAGTTGAGTGTTCAAGACTTATTGCCTTCATTGAAACCTTACGAGCAAAGGTATGTGTATGGAAACAATAAGGACATTAAGAGAAGGCTTCTTTGAAACCAATTAGCTCAACACGGAAGGCTGATTGGTGACCATCCTTGGCTGATTTTGGGGTATTTTAATGTGGTCAGAACAGCCGGTGAAAAGCAAGGAGGAAGTGGTATCAACCAAAGTAATGTAGATGAGTTTAATGGGCTTATTAATTACCTGCATTTGGAGGACTTAAGTAATGTGGGCTTGTTTAAAACATGGAGTTATAAGAGAGAAGAAGAGTTGATCAGATGTAGGCTTGGTAGAATTATGCAGAATGAGGAATGACTGAACAAGTATCCTAATGTTCACTATGGCACAAATGACTGAACAAGTATCCTAAATCTCACTATGGCAGATGAGCCTGGAGTATCTGATCACGAATTGTTGACTATTCAAGTGAACCAAGACAGATTCAAGGAAAAGACCATTTAAGTTCTTTAACTTCTGGATGCTTCACAGTACATTCAAAGATGTAGTAAAGCAGAGCTGGGAACGGAACCAGTCTGGTAGTGCTTGCCGTCAACTTTGCAAGAATCTAAGAATGTTGAAGCCTGAGCTAGGAAGCTACAACCGTACTCCTCAATTCTCGATTGAGAATAAAGAAAAGGAAAATTAATAGGAACGAAAATATAAAAAGTTAATCTAATTGTTCTAACTAATCAGACAAGATTAGTTATTAATCTTCCTCTCTTCCATTAATGCATCAGAATTAATGGTGCCACCTCAGCAAATCTTCCTGGCAATTAGATGTAGTCAAGTTCTTCAAACGTCTAAGTGATTATTACTATTGATCTCTCCATGCGCTGCTTGCTCCAGTGGTCTGCATTGCGTGTGTGCCACTTGCTGGCACTTCTCTGTTGGAGTTTCTTCCATTCTCTTTTTCAACTGCTGCTCTCAGCTTGATTCCAACCTTGATTGGTTGTCTGGATGGAGGATCCATGACACCTGTTTCACCATATCTGTTCCTGTTGGTGATGGAAGCTTTGTCTGGGATACTAGATGCATATGCTGCTATGCCTGGGTATAAGTTCCATCCTAAATGCCAGAGCCATCACATTAATCATATATGTTTTGTTGATGATTTATTCATCATGGCAGCAGCAGATCAAGGATCAATAACCAGAGTAAAACAGGCCTTGGATGAATTTGGAGTCCTGTCTAGGTTATACCCTAACCTAAATAAGAGTTCACTATTCCTGGCTGGTGCTACTGAGGAGGAAGCTAGTCAACTGAGCTTACTCATAAACATCCCTATAGGCCATCTCCCTGTCACATATCTTGGTGTACCCCTTGATCTTTCCTATGCAGGGAGGATCCAACTGGCCACAGCAGTACTACTCAGTATGCAAGTATATTGGTGCTCAATTTTTATTCTCCCTAAGAAGATTATCAATCAGATTGAGGCTAAAATCAGGACATTCATTTGGCATTGCAAGGATATCAAATGTACTGGAGCTAAAGTGTCTTGGAAAGTGGTTTGTTTACCAAAGCAAGAGGGTGATCTGGGAATAAAAAGACTTGCTGAATGGAATAAGGCAGCAATTTTTAGGCAAATCCGGGATTTGGCTCATAAGGACGACTCCCTATGGGTGAAGTGGTTCCACACTTACATTATAAAGCAAGACCATTTCTGGACATTTAAATCCCGTCATTCTATTTTGGACTTGGTCTAAGATAGTGAAAATGAGGGATATAGTACATCTTGCTGTGAAGATGAAAACTATCTAGTGTGGAGGTGTCAATACACTGCAGAGCTATGGAAGATCCCTACTGATCAATGTTCAATGCAATACTTGGAGTCAATACTTAACTTACATTAGTAGGCATTTTAGAGGAAAGAGCTTTCATGCCAAACTCAAGAAACTCAGATGTAGCAGCCTTGGTTGTTTGGAGGGAGAGAAAAAACCAGATTGTTTGAACAGCAAAACAAATATGTGGAGCAAAGTTATCAGATGATAAAACAGGTGATTCAATGGCGTGTAAGAAGCTGGGCTAAGGTGACTGATACAAGCAAGAGCATAAGTTTATGCATAGTATGTGGGATTCATGAAGAAATACTGATATAAGGGAGTCTTGCCCAGAATTTTTTAATCCCCCGTCTAATGAAACTGATTAGGGAGATATAGCCTTAAAAGTTGGCTGTTAAAACATGTACTGAGAGAATATGTTACAGCAATAATATTGGACCTAAAAGGGCAGAAAGGAAATAGACAAAAACTTAAAATTGATGTAAGCAAAAACTGGACACGAGCAAAAGGATAAAGGAAAAGGGTTGCACTGAGATCGCTCATCTGACTATTGGAACCATCACTGTGACAAACTCGAATGGGCTTAAGAAAATTGGTTGGGTCCATTATGTTGGTTAGATATTAAGGCCCATTTTTTTGGACCGGACACAAATTCTAAGTTGGACTGGTCACTATCATTAATTCGAATGGGCTTAAAAGAATTGGTAGGGTCGGGTCCATTACATTGTTTTGATACTAAGGCCCATTTTTTGGACCGGCCCTTATGGCAGTTGTAATTTCTCAGCAAACAAGCTCTAACAGCAGTCGTAATTTCTCAGCAAACAACCTCTATGAATCCAAATAGCTAGCAACCCAGAAGAAAGAGAAAGGAACGGTACATAAACAGAAAACAACCCAGATAGCAATATTTCAGGTTTCATGTTCGTTGGGAACGGATTATTTCCTGCCAAAGCAACAACCCAAACGATAATAAAAAACAGGAAAAAGGAAAGGAAAATGATCTAGTCAGAGGCAATAAGCCACAGAGATTAGAGCAAATAACTTAGCTTCAGAATGAGACAAGTACTAAGTGTTTAGCTGGGGGAAAGGTTGAAAACTAACACCATCAACAAGGAGCTGTGTACTACTTAGAATCCTGATCACTCTATTCACACTACTCTTTGTTTCTTAATGAACCAATGGGGATAACCATTTGTAAATGTTGTATATGCTTATCTAATAACAAAAGGCCCTTTTACCCAAAAGAAACATCAACCTACATCCAATCTACAAAGACAACATTCCAAGAAAACAGATAATATACTGTAGTGTTGTCTAGATGCATTAATTCAAGAAACCTAATTATATGCATACCGGTTTTGGATCAACCTTCATAGTAACCCACAGAATCGGCTCAAGGACCGATCACAACATTGTTCATTTTCTGTTGTAGTTCTGCTAAATTGAAACTTACCGGATCCAAAACCTGTGTAGAATAATTAAGCACGCGAAATAAACGGTATCTCACAGGCATATAGGTAGCAAACCAACAAAACACCATTCATAACCCTACAATTTTAAAGGAAAAGATTTATGCCAAGGGGGAAACCAGTACCTCAGAATAAATGGTGTGAAGCAGATTGTCACCAACTTTGGTAGAAAGACAACTAACGATATTGCGTCCCTCTTCAAGGAAAGTTTCCACCACTTTTGATAGCTGCAAATCTCCTTCATTCAAACCACTATAATTCAACACAATTGACACACCTCCCAAGAATGGGAGGTCCCATCCCATCTTACTAAGGCTTCGATAACCATGTTTGATGCACAAAAGTTCGAGTCTTTGTATAATTAGTTGAAGAAGAGATTGCTCTAAATTTGCCGAAATAAGTTATACCAAGAGACTAGATCAAACAAAAGGTTACCAACCAATAATTTTTCAGGAGATTGCTCTGCACCCAAAGAGCCATGTGTAAAGAAACAATTACTCAATCAAAACAAATTCTTGGATACCAAAACTTTGAATCTACCCAAAAAGCAAGCTACTGTAATTAAAAGTTGCAAAAAATCTATAGTTGCAGGTCATAAGATCAAGTAAAACTTACCAGCCTATGCTCCGAGATCTTCAACTTCCCACCAGTGCAGATCAGATATTTTCACAATTGAAGATATTGCTCTGCCCAAATTAATCACAAAAGATTGTTCAACCAACACAAATTCTTGAAAATCAAAACTTAAATTTACCCACAAACTAGTCGTGTGTAATTCAACAACTAACTCGTCAAGAATTCAACTTTGCCGAAAGAAACCATCAAGCAAAAATTAGCGACCTTTGCCTCGAGATTCAAATTCTCATCCCTGCAGATCGAAAGCTATTTTTTTGATAGAACTTTCGCAAACCCTCGGCGTTCCCTCCATAGATTCAAGCGATCGGGCTGAAAGTGAAACAGCTCGTTTTTATGCTTAGAAATGCCCCGTCTAAGACTCAGATGCCGACACAAATTCGTTTTACCTGCCAATTATGGTTGATCCGTCGGAAGTGAAAAGGAAAAGGGTGAATGCAATGAAGCAAAGAGAGAAAAAGGCAAGACCAGAAGAATGGAAGAGCCCGTTGCAACCAAAAAGGGTTCTCAACCACGGGAGAGGAAGGATCACAGTCAACTTGAAGAGATTGCTCTACCAACAAGGCGCCAACTGCGACCTTCATGAACCATGGTGGAGGCGGCTCTGAGCGTAGTGGGAGTTGAATGCCGGGGGAGGGGGACGGCGGTGAGAGATCGAGAGAAGCAGTTGTATGTGTGGGGAGGGGAGGCGGCGGTACAGTGACAGATCGCGAGAGAGGACGACAGAAAAGGGCATTGTTAAACTAGGGTTGTGTTTATCATCAGGCGACAGCGAATATGTTACTAGTCTTCGGCAACCTTAGGCAACTTGCATAAGGCTTGTTAGCATATCGGTGTTTCGCCGCGTCTATCTACTCCCTTGTGTGTTTGACCGTGTGCGCTGGCGGCTATGCCAAGATTATAAGGAAATAAAGTTACGCTCTTACTACAGTAATTACTTTTGGTGTCGTGGTAAGTGCTTGATCCTAACAAGTGATATCAGAGCCGTGTACTCTGGTTCTCTCTTGACTTAATCGTCTAGAGCAAAAGATCGCATTATGAAAGAAGGATCAGCAACCACCAAGCCACCCTTACTGAAGAATGACAACTACAGCTACTGAAAAAATCGCATGAGAAATTTCCTGAGGCAGGATACACATGTGTGGTTTATTATAGAAAATGGTCCTATATTTCCGATGAAGGATGGACCAGATGGAACCAAGATTCCAAAAGGAATTTTCGAAATGGACGCTCATGAGGCACATCTTTTCTCCATGGATGATAAAGCCAAGAACATTATCAGACGTGGTCTTGACATGAATGAGTACAATCGTGTCTCAACATGTGAGACGGCTAGAGAAATGTGGAGGTTGTTGGAGGTCACTAATGAAGGTACAAATCAGGTAAAAGAGACCAAGATCAACATATTGGTCCAGCAGTATAAGGCCTTCAAGATAAAGGAGCACGAGTCCATAAATGAGATGTACTCCAGATTTATACTCATTATAAATGGGTTGAAGCTTTTGGATAACATCTACCCAGAAGATGAAGTAGTTCGAAAAGTTCTCAGATCTCTTCCAAAGAGATGGGAAGGAAAACTCACAGTCATTCAAGAGGCAAAGGACTTAAATGTGCTGAAGTTTGAAGAATTGGTGGGTTCTCTGATGACTCATGAAATTACGATGAAGATTCATAACAAAGAATAAACAACCTCCAAGAAGAAGAACTTAGCTCTTAAAGCTGAGGCCTCTTATGAACCTACAGAAAACAATGATGATTCTGATCCTAAAATGGTACTCATCACTCGAAGGTTCAAGACGTTTCTAAAAAGCAAGCGAGATGGGAAAATCAGGAGAAATCCTACAAACCAATCACATCAAAGAAATAACAGTGATTGGAATGTAAAGGAAAATTCTGATGCTTGCTATGAATGTGGCAGAACTGGGCACATCAAAAAATATTGTCCGCATCTCAAGAATAAAACTGCAAGCAGCAACAGTCGAGACTCCAAAGAAAAGAAGTCAAAACCCATAAAAGCCCTGCTGACTTGGGATGACTCTGATGAGAGTGGTAAAGAAACTAGCGAAGATAATGACATAGCTCAACTTTGCTTCATGGCCAAGGATGATCTCTCCGATAAGCTAATCTCTGAAAATCTTAAATATAATGAACTTAAGTTAGCTTTTCTCGAACTCAGTAAAAATCATGAAAAGTTAAAAGTAAAAAATACTGATCTTAAAAGAAAGGCACTCTCCTTGATAAACACTGTTGAAGAGCTGAAAGGAGAAAAGGAAGAGCTAGATGAAAAGGTTGAGTTTTATATCTCTGAAAATGCTTCTTTAAGAGATAATATGATTGCTTCGATGAAGGAAAATTTTGATTTATCTACCGAAATCCAATATCTCAGAAGTGTAAAAATCCCTATAGAAAACGAATCTTTAAAATTTCAACTGAAAAAAAATTTTACACAAAAAGGGGATTTAGAGAAGGAGATCGAAGATTTGAACTTCAAGCTTTCAAAATTTACACAAGGAAGAGAGAATCTGGATATACTCTTAGGGAGACAAAGATGTCTTTTTCAAAAAGGTGGAATCGATTATGATCCTTCAAAGAAGCAAAAAGATTATAAAATTTATTTAACAAAAATCTAGCTTCTTGCTCTCCATTTACACTTTGAACGGTGTGTAACAAGAAGGGTCACCTAGTTAAAAACTGCCCTCTGAATGCTGTCAAAAATCAGTCACTCTCGTCTATTACAAAAAATAAAATAAAACAAGTTTGGGTGCCAAAATCTTGTTTATATAATCTTCCAGGACCCAAGAAAGTGTGGGTACCTAAAGGAACGAAACCAGAATCTGTTGTAGGTATGCTTGAAAGCAAGAGTAGAGTCCAACAAATGAATTCTCGACAGCGGATGTTCAAGGCACATGACAGGTGATCGCTCTCTATTCTCACATATCACTCTGAAGAATGGAGGACTTGTTACATTCGGAGACAACTCAAATGAAAAGATCATCGATAAAGGTAAAATTGGCACCGATTCCATATCTATCGATAATGTATCTTTGGTTGACGGTTTGAAGTTCAATCTGATAAGTATCGGTCAACTAATCGATAGTGGACACAAAGTCAAATTCGAAGGCGATTAATGCCTAATCAGTCATGCCTCAGATGGAGGTACCTTGGTTGGTAAGAGAGATGGTAATATCTATACTTTATCTTTTGATGCAGCTGATTCTTCTCGTGAAGTTTGTCTTTCTCCACAACATAATGATATTTAGTTGTGGCATCGTAGATTAGGTCATGTTCATATGGATTTAATCAAGAAACTTTTCTCGAAAGAGCTTGTCAGAGGCTTACCAAAGTTAAAGTTTGTCAAAGATAAGGTTTGTGATGCCTGTCAATATGGTAAACAGTTAAAAACATATTTTTCAAGCCAAAAATGTTGTTTCCACCTCTCGCCCTCTTCAACTCCTTCATTTAGATCTTTTTGGCCCCCACGAGATATGCCAGCCTAGGTGGAAAATTTTATACATTCGTCATTGTTGACGATTTTTCAAGATACACCTGAGTTCTTTTTTGAAAAGTCAATTTTCATTCGACTAAAACCGTTTCAGTCAAATGAAAACATCGTTCAAGGTTGGCCATCTGCTGGATTCAGTCGACTAAAAAGTCACTTTTAGTTGACTAAAACCTTTTCAGTCGAGTGAAACTGATGTTTCAGTCGACTAAAATTCCGCCGTCTATATATACCCCTCCTTTTTCCCCTTTCACTTTTTACTGTTACCCTTTCACTGTTCCCCATCCATTTTGTACAGACCTTTATTTTTCTTCTCTCTCTTACCCACCTGTCTCTCAGGACCCACGTCCACGTAGTCGTCACCGCCTTATCATTGACACCGATGATGAATTTAACGCTGCTCATGCTCCACCTGCTCCTGCTCCACCTCCACCTGCTGCTGTTGCTGCTGCTGCTGCTTCTACTCCCGCTCCACCACCACCAGCCACGCGTCGCCGCACTCATCCTACGACTACTGGTGCTGCAAGATCATCATCTTTTGTCCCTGCTCAACGGCCGTCTGCTGCTCCTTCCTCTTCAGGTACTGTTGCTCCTCGTCCTCCTCCTGCTGCTGCCTCTTCTTCTACTGCTCCTCCATCCGATCCACCACTGACCTGCTCCTATATTTCTCCTACTCAAATACTTCACATTCCCCATTTTTTTGAGTCAACCGACGACCAAATCAACTTTTATACCAATTTTGTTCATCGAGAGGTCGTACCGGGTCGTCCAAGTAATGTCAACCTAATGACTCAACTTGGTCTTACCAGCCTTTTTGACCGAATGGGTTGTCCATCCCTTCTCTCTCCCCCTTCTGTATACTATCCTGGTCTTGTTCGAATGTTCTATTCGAACATGCATTTTAATGCTCTGTCATCCACCTTTTTGACCACATATGTTAATGGGGTCCACATCAGTCTCGATGCCACCACCTTAGCCCAAATAGAGCCTAAAAATGTCGTAGGCCTTAGATTCTATTTCTTTCTCTTCATTTTACTCTTTTGACCGTTTGGATTGACTCTCTCTCTTTTTGATTCGACAAAGGGGGAGAACATTAATTTATTCATTGTAATCATCTTTAACATTTGTTTGGTGGTTATTAAAGATGTTCTTTTAGTCATTACCTTGTTTGAATGTTATCTAATCAAGGGGGAGTTTATTTATGTAATGTTAGAATTAATGTTGTCATCATAAAAAAGGGAAAGATTGTTGACTTATCGATTTTGATGATTCTAAATTAATTATCTCTAACATTAATCTCACAACTCTGTTAAGATAAACATTTCAAGATTTATCTTAATCAAACAAAGACAAGATCATGCCTTGGACAAAGCTTGAACTCAGACTTGGATTTGGGATTTAATGACTCGGACTAGATTAAAGATGCAAGAACCTGAAGTCTTTTTTTTTTATCCATATTAGCATTTCTAAGTCCTTCTTAAAACATCTCATAGAAATTCAAGTAGAAAACCAAACTGAATGTTTTAGTCAAAGGCAAACTGTTTGCATTCGATTCTATTGTGCAGTTCCTTCGTTTTAATCTTAAATCAAGTTTTCAGTCGAAGCCAATCATTTTAGTCGAAGCAAAACTTTTTTGTCGAAGCCAAAAGTTTTTAGTCGAAGCAAAAATTTTCAATCGAAGCCAAAACTTTTTAGTCGAAGCCAAAGTTTTCAGTCGAATGAAATGGCATTTTCGGTCGACTCAATTCACCAGTGTTTTTGGCACTTTTTCTCACTTTGTTTTCAGTCGAATCAAACTTATGTTTGAGTCGAATCATTTTTTAGGTTTTCCCTTTCCAACGGTTCATTTTCTTGTCTAGTATAAAAAGGGATCCTTGAGAGCATTTAATACATCTCTTGCGAATCTTTTTCAATACTCTCTTTAACTCATCTCAAAACACTCTCTTTAACTAATCTCAAAACACTCTCTCATCTTGTTCTCTTATTCTCTCATCTATCCTCTATTGAGTGAGTTCATCTTTGAGATAGCTTATTGTAAGCTTCTTGGTTTGGTTCTTGAAAGAATATAGATCTTCCCACCGAAGAAGGCTTAGTCTAAGATTATTCATTGCAACATCTACTCAAGAAGGAGTTTGTTTGTTGTATTTCAATTGTAATTCTCTTTTCATTTGTAAACTGTTGGAAACCTTGGAAGGGTTTCAGAAATTATATTGCGGTTAGAGCTAGCACCCGAAGCTAGCTGATTAGTGAAAGGCTCGAGTAGGTCTTCCTTGTGTGGAATGCTCGGGGACTGGACGTAGGCTGGTGGGGCCGAACCAGTATAAATCTCTGTGTTGAATTTACTATCGTTACATTTGTCATTACTTTGTAATCTCGTTTTTAATTTATACTCAAACTTGTAAAACACCTATTCACCCCCCTCTAGGTGTACTTATGGACCTACAAGGCTAGGGGCTAAAATTATGTCGTTTTGTCTTGTTTTGCATAATTTATTATAATTGTCTTTTTTTTACTTGTATTTGTTCTCTCCTCGTAACTCCCTCTCTCTCCCAGATCTATCCATATCGCCCCGTTGCCTACCACCGTTGCCAGCCAACCTCTGCACCAACAAATTAAACCCCCCCCCCCCCACACCATCCCAAACAACAATCCCCGATATATAGATCGACCTACCATTGTCAATCTGTCCTCCCCAGCGACATCAAATTACGGCACTTCAATCTGCTCTGCCACCAACCGTACTCCGTCATATATATATATATATATATATATATATATATATATATATATATATATATATATATATATATATATATATATATATATATATATATCACAAATATCGTCGGCATTTAACCGACCCTTTCCAATTTCATTTGAGATCAACAACAGGTTGACACCGACGATTGGTGGTGTGTGGTGTGAAGAGAGAAAGAGGAGTTTGGGTCACCAGTGTGGAAGGTCGCCGGCGATTGGGCGAGGTGGTAGGGCTGGCCAGTGTTGCGATAGGAGGAAAAATGGTGATTTTTTGGGTGGCCGGTGACAAGCTTTGTCAGGAGGCTGACGGAAGGTGAGGGCGGTGTGTGGTGTGATGAGAGAGTGAGAGATTTGATTAAGTTTGCAGGGAGCTATGAGAAAATATATAAAGAGAAAGACTAGGTTCATTAACTCAAAACTACGTAGTTTTATTATATAGCCTTAGGCAAGTTACCTATGGCTAGCAATATATTCGTTATTTCCTTATTATTATTATTATTATTATTATTATTATTATCTCTCTCCGTTAAACTCTTAAAAATACAATAAGAAATTTGACTAGCAAATGCGTCGCTAAAACTTCTAGCTACGGAGATTTTTGTCGCTAAATCCAAGTTAAACTTTACAGCTTCACATTGACTTTTTGGGTGACGGAATTTCTGTGACGGAGCGAAATTTTGTCACTAAAAACTTTTTTTTCTTAAAGTGATGTTCGTGTAGAACGAATTATTTTCTGCCATAACAACAACTCAAACGATAATGGGAAACAGGAAAAGGGAAAGGCAAATGATAAGTCAAGAGGCAATAAGCCACAGAGACCGAAGCAAATAACTTAGGTGTCAGACCAAATTAAGGAGAATGAAGAGAAAAGGGATACAATGTAAAGCAAATTTTTTAGCAAACACAACAGAAAAGCTCCATAAGCAAAACATACAAAAGAATGAATAGAACCGTACCATATTATGAGCAGTCCATTCTCTGTAACATGCTCGGAGCATATTCCAGTCCACTCAACTCCATCCCACATATGATTGCACTCGATTCTTTGCAAAGAAATCAGAGTGATAGGAGGAAGCTTGTCGACTGTATAAATAGTGCCTGGTAAGAAATAACTTCTCGCCAACGGATAAAAAGCATAATCCATAGCGTTGTTGATGCCAAGAGATCATGAGGGAAGAGACCGCCAAAGAAATGAGCAGCTTCTAAGGGTACAGCGAAGCCCATACCATTGGTGAGTACAACGACCGAACACCCAAGAAACTGTACGCCTATGTCATGAAATCCTACGTCCATGCGGTTTGCTTATAGCTAGCTAGGAAGAAATGGGTTTAGGGGAGAAAGTGAAGGTATGACAACAATCTTAGGGTAATTGTATTATGGTTTTCTTACAAGGGAAAAAGGGTTATAGGGAGGATGAAGATTAGCAGCCACAAAGCGAACAGAGAAGGAGAAGGAAATAATCTTTGGGGAGAGAGAGAGAGAAAGGGAACCCCACCTGATACTCACAAAAACTATCGCTGCAATGCAGTAGAGACTGGAGAGTGGTGTAGAGGTGTCAAAAGGGGCCGGTGGCCAGCAGGTTGGCCCTACCCGGCCCTTTCAGTGAACAGTGACGGCCCTAAACAAATAGACTAGGGGCCTGGGCTTGGACCAGGCCAAGAAATTCCAAAAAAACACCTGGGCCAGGCCTGGCCCGAAAAAGCCCGGTTCTAGCCCAGCCAAGCCCGAGTTTGGCCCAGATTTGGCCAGGTTTTAGGCCCGGTTCTGGCAGGCCCCACAAATTTTAAATTCTAATTCCCCCATTTTCCCCCCAACGGTTATATTCCCCATTATTTCCCTAAATTCCGCTTTTACCCCCAACAGCAATATAACGGCTAGTTTGGGGGGTATTTTGGTCTAACTTAATTTTTTCAACTCTTTCAAGGTTTTTACACTCTTACCCTCCCCAACAACTATAAACGGATAGTTTTTAGGGGCATTTTGGTCTTTTGTGAAGTTTTAAAAATCTATAAATTCACACCATTTCTCTCTAATTTTTCACACCAATCTTCTTACTCTCTCTTATCTAAACATTCTACATTTCTACAAGCTTTGCTACTATTTCCCTCTCCAATTACTACTCTTGCTAATTACTAATATTATTTACTAATTAATACTCTTGTTTACTAATTACTACTCTTGCTAAATTCTAATTACTAACTACTCATCTTATTAATTTGTTACTCTCTAATTCTTTTGTCTAGTAATTAGTAATTAGTGAATTTTTATTTATTAATTACTATTACTAAATTCTTTTTAATTACTAACTCTCTCCAATTTTGAATTTTGAATTACCCTCAGTGATTCATTTGTTACTCTTTAATTCTTTTAATTGTTATTTCTAATTACTAATTACTGCTCTTATACTTGTGTATTTAGTTACTCTTACTATTTTTATTTTCCATTCTAGTAAAAAAGTTTAGCGTCAAATATGGCTGGATTACTGAAGAAACTGAAGCGTGGATCATCATCACGAAAAACATCATCATCATCACAAGCACCACCACCAGCACAAGCGCCAGCACCACGGCCATCACAAACACCAATCCAAGCACCACCACAACCATTCGTTCCTGGACGAATGAGTACAGGCTGTATGATAGATACCCAAGCCAATTGGGAGTTCAATCAAAACATTCCAGATCTTGAATACACGCCTGACAAGACCCCCCGCATTATAGTCAAGGACGCAGCTCGGTTGGCGAAGCTACTACTCCGTGGCATAATCTTAACCCTATGCCTGGTCATGATGAAGAAGGGCCGAGCAATGCCTCCGGTAATGAGCCAGAAGTCCAAAAGGGAAAAAAAAGCCGAGTGTTGGAATCATTTTGATGAAGTTATGGTGGACGGCATCCGAAAAGCTCGATGTAAGTACTGCGCTAAATTATTTTCGTCTGGTAGTGGTAATGGACATCTTAACAGGCATTACCCTCAGTGTGCACCTCGACAAGGCCACGTCGAACCTACCCAAACGCAGTTATCTTTTGACGGTAAGTTATTTGTTTATAATCAGCGAGAGCAAAGAGACGGTCTCGCTGAATTTGTTATTCATGATGAACAAGCCTTTTCTTTTGCCGATAATGCTAAGCACTCTAGATATATGAACACATACGTTCAACCTTTGTACAAAAAGGTTCATAGAAACACAACTAGATCCGATGCACTCCGACAAACTGCTAAAGCACGCCTGATCGATTATTTCGATAAATTTGACGGTAAAGTTAGTCTTACTTCTGATATTTGGCAATCTCCGTTTACTTTTGTTAGTTATACTTGTGTGACGGCCCATTGGATTGATGCAGATTGGATTATGCACAAGAGAATCATCGCTTTCGAGCTCTTTCCTTTTCCGCATGATGGAATGAACATTGCTACTATTATATTAAAAGCATGTACCACATTTAAATTAAAGGATAAGATTATGAGTATTAGTTTTGATAATGCTTCTAATAATACAGCTGCTGTTGATGCTTTAGAGGAGAGCCTCAAACCTGTACTTTCTGGTAAATTATTTCATGTTCGTTGTGTTTGTCATATAATTAATTTAATTGTTCAAGATGGTTTAGCTGCTGCAGGAGATATTCTTGTCAAAATGAGGGGTATGACAGCGTATGTTAATAGTTCGAGTCCGAGAACACAACAATTTAAAACGTTGTGTGTTGAATATAATATGCCTCGCAGGAGAGCAGTTACAGATGTGGTCCACAGGTGGAACTCTACATACCATATGCTTTTACACATTCTGGCATACAGAGAAGTCTATACGCATTTTCTACTAACCTTGTTCCCAGCCGGCTTGCCAACTCAAGAGGAATGGCAGATGGCCACATACCTAGCTGAATTTTTGGAGGTATTTTACACGTCTACCAATTTATTGTCTGGTACGTACTATCCCACCTCTCCTCTCGCTGTAATAGAAATTCTCAAGATGGCTACAATGTTAACAAAATGGAGATATATAGGACCCTTTAAGGAAATAGTAAAAGTGATGGATAAAAAGTTTAATAAATATTGGAGTGAACTGCCTGTTATTTTTGCTGTGGCTACTTGTTTAGATCCTAGGTTAAAGTTGCATGGCGTGAACGTCTCGATACAAGAGATATCGAGATTAATGTGCTACCCAGTAGAGGACACAACCGCACTCACAGCGAAAGTGAGCAAGACATTTGAGGAACTGTTCAACCTCTATCGTAATTCTGCTGACGTGCGCGGGCGAGCTTCATCATCGACTGCTGAGAGGTATTATGCGCCATACCTTAAGGGCTTTGAACATCTAGTAGCAAGACAACTACCAGGTGAAGGTACTTCTAATTCGGCAGGTTCGTCTACTTTTTTCTCTTTTAATGAGATTGGTGTATATTCAAATACTGATCATTATTCTGATTTATCAATGCAAGAACAGGTTAATTTTAATTTGTTAAATTTTTGAAAACAAAATCAAAACATGTATAAAACTTTATCCCAAATTGCACGGGATGTACTGCCAGTGCAAGCCTCCACGGTTGCTTCAGAGTCGGCATTTTCAGCGAGCGGGAGGGTTTTGGATGACAGGAGGAGTCGTCTTAACCCCGAGTCGCTCGAGCTATGTGTATGTTGGAAGGATTATCTTGATGCGAAATACCGCGAGCAAGATAAACCGATTGATGATAGGAAGAGCAGTGACTCGGATATTGAAGTACTTTCGGATGATTAGGTAATTTCTTTTTATTTTTTTTCTCTTAAGTTTTAAGAATAAAATTTTTCACAAAATATAGTTTTTTTTCATATATATATATATATATATATATATATATATATATATGGGAGCTGATCCATTGATAGCGCTAGCAAAATGGAGTATTTGCTAGCGCGATCTGGGCCGTCCATCCTGAAAGATGGACGGTCCAGATCGCGCCTTTTTCAAAAACTGTCAGTCGTCCGCGACACTATGTCGCGGACGAATTTTTTTACCTTTTTGCCCCTCCACCCGTCCGCTACATTGTATCGCGGACGACTGACAGGCCCTGACGCATGTCAAAAAAAAGTAGTCCGCGACACAATATCGCGGACGACATTTTTTACCTTTTTGCCCCTCCATGCCGTCCGCGACATAGTATCGCGGACGAATGACAGGCCCACACATGTGTGGTATGACTTTTCTGTGTCATTAATGTGTCCGCAAGGGAGGGAAAAAGAGAAGACTAGTCCGCTACATAATGTAGCGGACTAGTCTTCTCTTTTTCCCTCCCTTTTCTCATTCTGACTTCTTCTTTTTCTCTCTCTTCTTACTTTGATCCTGATGAACAAATCTTCATGAAGTTCGTTGGCAACAGATTGCCATTGGTAAAAAAGACTCCAAAACGAGCACACTCAATTAACACATCCACCTGCAGGCTGGAACCATTCAAGAAATTGGCTGGCAACAGATTGCCATTTTGTTCTAGGGTCTTCAACCTCCTCCATTTCTATCACCCTTTATCAAAAACGAAAAGATTTAAAAAAAAAACTTAATTTCTCAAACCCATGACAACCAGATCAAAGCACATCATAACTATTTGAAGCGGCAAGATAGAAAGAGAAGGAAGAGTTTTCAAATGGTTGTGGCCTCGATTGCCACTCGCACGCTCACAAGGGAGAGAGAGAAGATGAGAGATGAGGGGGAAAGATCGTTGTGTCCTTGATCGCCGGACACGGGAGGTGCTGTCCAACTACCCCGAAGGAACCACCGTCTTGAAGGAGCTCATCCAGAAGAGAGAAGATGAGAGATGAGGGGGAAAGAGAAAATAAAAGTTGGTTGTCTTTTTTTCAGAGCTGACAACACAGATGTCTCTTTTCGAGAAAGTAAAATAGTCCGCTACATAATGTAGCGGACGGTATTTTTGTTAAAAAACGTCCGCTACATTATGTAGCGGACGAACATTAAAAAACGTAAAAGAAGATTTGGACCGTCCGCGATACAATGTAGCGGACGGGTGGAGGGGCAAAAAGGTAAAAAAATCCGTCCGCGGCATAGTGTCGCGGACGACTGACAGTTTTCGAAAAAGGCGCGATCTGGACCGTCCATCTTTCAGGATGGACGGCCCAGATCGCGCTAGCAAATACTCCATTTTGCTAGCGCTATCAATGGATCAGCTCCCTATATATATATATATATATATATATATATATATATATATATATAATAAGTTTTTACAAGCAAGATAGATATTTTGCCGTATGGACATTTATCTTCAATTTAACTCTATATGGACGTTAATAATTTACATGCATTCATAAATTCTAACATCACTTACTTTTTATTTCTGACAAACACAATATATTAATATCATAGGTTCTTTTATACTCACTCATAACCATCCTATATACATATGAGAGTCATATATATATAATAAATTTTTGTATATGAGACCAAGTAGAGAGAAAAACTGTTAGTCAAAATCTATACTTATTACTTAAGATCGTCTGGGGAATTAATAACTATACTTCAAATTTAAATTCTTGTATATTCCAACTAGTTTTTAGTGGTACATTATAATAACAAAAATTCAACTTTAGTGAAAAAAGTAAAGCTTAATAGAATAAATTTCAAATAAATTGATTAGGATTTCAAAATATATGCTAAAACTTTATACAAAATTAAACTAATAGTATAAATTTGAAATAAACAGATTAGAATTGAAACTTTCGAAAAATGTTACTTATAAATTATAATGTTAGTAGGCCAAACAAGGCTTGTCAATATTACACCAAATTAACATGTATCAATCTCAACCAATTAATTTGATTTATTCTTGTTGGCCATCGACGCAAATAAATAACAAGGAGTTGGGAACCAAAAAAGAAGAAGAAAATTTTTTTTGGGCCCGGGCCCGACCCTAAATATTGGGCCTAGGGTCTGGGCTTGGACTGGGCCCATATATGCAGATTTCAGGCCCAGCTAGTTTTCCAGACACCAGGTTCGGCCCAGACCCGTTTTCGCTGGAGGCCTGTTGGGCTGGACAGGCCCAAGCCCGGCCCATTGACACCTCTAGAGTGGTGGTGCAGACTGAGCAGTGGGATTTTTAGTGTTTTACCGAAAGGCCCTCCACTAGTTTCTTTATTTTAATATATCTGCAGTACTAAATTTATTTTGCACTCCGTTGGTGGTTGCTAAAAGAAGGCCTAAACTCACACGGTAGGAAAGTGATTCTTCATTCTTCTAGTGGGAGAGTTCTTGGGCTTTTTTGTTTCTATAGCCTTTAACGACCAATATTAGAATCACAATTGAGCCCCCTATTGTCGAGACTGTAATTGAGTCATAAGAGACTAATGTGTTTTCACAAGAACCCGACAAAAAAAAAACCTAAAAGGTCGCTTACCTTATAAGACAACTGGATTTTGACCTCATGCGTTACAAACGAGAGAGCAACAACTATTAAATATTTTGTTTTAAAGATAATACTTGTAATGCGTAATAGTATTAACAAAATCAATAGTAACAATAACGATTATAACATGGACGCCATTAATTTTTGCCTTTTTTTTATACTTTTGTCATTAATAACAAAACTTGTTAGCCTTTTAGCAACAAACGGATAAGTGAAATAATATATAAAATGGTAGAAATAGTCTCTTCCAGATAATTAAGAGTAACAATAGTAACTTGTGTGCTAATGTTTGTATTCATAAAGGCCACGAAGAAGGAACAAATAAATACAAGAATGAGAGAAAATAAAATGAGTCACATAATTATCTATATGCTTTCTAATGAAGTAAAAGGAGACAAATTAGATTTGTTTCAGAGAAAAATGACCGATGAGTATTGTGCTTGTCTAAAAAATAGAAAAATAAAATTAAATTAGAGGAAGAGATATCCATTTGTAGTTGAGAGAGAAAGACAAAGAGAACGACTGTTGTAGCAAAAAGTCAAGAATCAGTAGAATTGAAAACCTATTAATTAGTGGGATACATTGACATAAAAGAGAGAAAAATGTGAAATTTACTTGATTGGTTGAACTTCAAATTGCTAAACGGTGTTTTAGTTGTTTGTGGCAGCTGCTCATGGACAAAAAGAGATAAATGGGCGGCTTTAGTGTTGGTGGGTAGGCAGTGGGCAACATGTGGTTATGGTGGTATGCAGGTGGTCGAGGTTATGGTTTTGGAGTTGGGATAGTGAATTGATGATGGGTTTGAAAAGGGAACCGATGGTAACTCAGTGATGGGTGGCTACCGTCGCAAGTACGGTGGATGGGTATTTATGGCAGTGGGTAATGGTGGTTATCAAGGAGAGAGGAGACGGAGAGGATACAAATAAAGTATATCTAGCAGTTTTAAGTTTGTGGTGGTTGTCATGGCTGGGTGGTTGCAACGACAGGTTGTAGTTGTTGACGGTCGATTTTAAGGTTTTTGAAAATGGTGGTTGTGGGCGGTGCCTAATGGGTTGTGATGACGGAGCTGCCAAAAGAGGAGAGTACGGTGGTTTAAATTTGTTGAAAAGTAATTTAAGAATGAAAGAAATAACATCAGCTTTTCCGAGAGGACAAATGAAAATTCAACAAATGTGCACTAAAGTATATATAGTTTTCAATAAAATGATTTTATGACTTTGTCTTTCTCAGGGCCATCCCCAAAATTTTAACTCTTTGATTTTAGATCTAGTTGTTCTCCTTCCTAAACCTTGAGGGTCTAGTTACTCAAATTAAAACCCAAAAGAAACTGCCTCTTTAGTGAGCGTGGGTCACAATTGTTGAATGGTGCACGGCGGTTGCTAATCGCGTTTAGCACTCGCTATAGGCGAGATCGCTAAAATCAATGACCGTGACTGCAATTTTATTGTGGGCGCTAAATTTAGCAACTGATTTGACCAATTTAGCAACTAGCTTGGCAGTCGCTAAATCTTTTTGACAATCAATATTTTTTTGATTAGCCACCGGCTTGACCAGATTAGCCATACTGTAGAGGTCGGTAAGTTAATTTTTAGCAATTAATTATTGCGGTGGCAAATTTATTTATTTATTTATTTGCATTTTAATCTTTCCATTTTAAATTATTATACATGGGACTCTTGAGGTTTATCCGAAACTACACACGATGCCTACTAAGTATTATTTATTATTCCCCACCCCTTATGGTTTGTCATTTTGTGACATAAATGCACTTCCGTTAGAGACCGTCAGAAAAAATTAGGGCACCATAAATTTATTATGATATACCAAAAATGCCCAGCCATCTCCCCCAAAAGCTTCCTTCTGCCCATTATTGCACATCATAGAGACATTCATTGCCTGTCGCCGCTGTCGAGCCCAACCATCACGGACCACCTTCTACCCACTCACTATCTATCACACAGACAAACACATACATGCACTAGCGACATACACAAAAAACACCAATGTGCCACTTCCACCATTACTTGCCCATCGCTGCCCAAAACAAACCCATCGTCGCCAATATTCAATCACAACCACTGTTGCCATACACCCCATCATTGTCTTGCCACTGCCATCCAAAACAAACCCATACCACTGATCTTCAACCACAACATTATTGCACATCACCGCAGACACCCAGTCCAACCACCACGGACCACCTTTTTCCCACTTACTGCTCATAACACACAAAGGTACATACACACATCAACTGCGTGCTAACACACGCGCGCGCGTACAAAACACCAATTTCCCACCCCCGCCATTACCTTTCCACCACCACCCAAAACAAACTCATCACTATCGATCTTCAACCACAACCACCACTGCCCACCCCGGCATTCGTTTTTATCACCCACCACCACTATTGATTTTCACAACCACCACGAAGCCCACGTACAAATCGATATCTCTATAACCACCTACCAACCATCCCAAGAAATTGACCCCTTTTTATAAAAGACACGCACACAAGCAAATCAAACACACATGAAGATCTATCCAAAAATTCAATGACAGAGGTTTCGTTCCTTCACTTACCCGAAGCCGATCAAAGGTAGATAGATCTCTTCGATCATCAGAGCCAGGTAAACCACATCATGGACCTATTTTACCAGTGCGTTGAGCAGTCCTTGTCGAACTCAGATTTCAAACCCAAACTGGTATCGAAGCCTAGTGCAGGTGGTCAACAGAGAGAGGGAGAGAGAGAGAGTAGTCAATTTGCAGGTGGTTGCGGGTTTGTGTGATGTGCGCGCGCGAGAGAGAGTCAATTTGTAGGTCTGTGTGATGCGCGCGCGAGAGAGTCAATTTGCAGGTCTGTGTGATGCGTGCACGTGCGCTCGCGCGCGTGTGTGTGTGTGTGTGAGAGAGAGAGAGATAGAGAGAGAGGGATAGATAGAGAGAGATGGGTGGTGGTGTTTGGGGGGGGCAAGATGGTGTTTGGAGGGTGGATTACAGATTGTGTAAATTTATTTTGTGTATAAAGGGTATTACTGTACTTTCATCGATTCTCATCTATAAACTCTGTCACTTGAAAAATAAAAAAGTACAATGTAGTGTAATGAAAACATCTGGTAGGTACCATGTATAGCTTCGGATAAATCTCAGGAGTGCTGTGTGAAATTCATTCATTTGCATTTCATTTGATAAAGTTAGTAATCCCTCGTCATTTCAGTATCAAATGAAACTAATGTCACATAAATGATTCCAAAACTCAGAAAGTAAAGTTTTACACAACTTTTTTTCATTTCAGCAATGATATCCAAAATGTTAGTTAATAACGTTAACTCTCCACTATAGACAACGAACCAAATTAAAGAAATGAATCACACCCCTAGACTAGGATCAACCAAGAAAGTTAACACCGCTTGAGACCGTAAGAATTCATCAACGTCCGAATTCATCAGCATTCGTATGGTGAGCAGCATTTTGAGGCAAGGAAGTGTTAAGGTTGTTGTTTTCTTCTCGGCTTGTTGAAGGCACGTGAGGTCCAAAACCGCTCTCACCACCTTAAGAATCACCAACACTAGGCATAAAGCCCGTGCTCCATGAAACAAAAGAATTTAATCGACAAGCTCAAAGAAACAGTCAATGTATTTAAAAAGGCAGTAACTTCTAGCAATATCTATACAAAAAATCTGCAACCCCACATATTAGCCCATGTTGTATTCAGTTCGAAGAAAACATAATTGCACTTGGCTCTCACACTTTATTTGCAGAAGAAACATATCGTTTTGCTCAATAAGACACTCCATAATTAATGTAACTGACAAGTTGTATAAAATGTAAATGATCCATTTCAAGCAGAAGTAACACCACAACTTGCCAAGTTTTTCAGATTTAAGGCAAACCGCACTAAGTAAAATGAATTGCATGTAATTGTTTATGCAAGCTAATATATCGGCTTATTACGAACTGCGTTAGCTTGAGTATTATGACTAATGCATCTCCAGTCTACACATGAACAAACCGGGCAGAACCATGGCTAAAAACAACTTAACCCCAGTAAACGTCATCGGCAGACTCCAAAAATTACTCAAATGACTGCGGAAAGTCCATTAAGGTTGGCCCATGCCCTGGCAAAAAGTGATATAGTTACAGGAAAACCCCAAGTAGAAAAGCGATTATTATGTACGACAACAACTAGAAAAGCGATTATTATACAACATCTCAAACAAAGGTCACCATCAACGGATTCGGGAGTATTATCCAGTTGTTGTTTACGTGGGTGGAAACAAAGAGGAAAAAAGAAAAGGGCGGCATTAAATAACGAAGCAGCCTTTGTGGTGAGAAGGGTTAAGGGAGGGAGGGAGGGAGAGATAGAAGCATTAGGGACAACGTGTGCAGATGGTAAACCAAGAAAGAGTGTTGAAAGCATACAGAGGAAAAAGCAAAAAATATCGCCTTTTGGCCAAACAAGTGCTTTCACAAATATTTTTTTACAGTAACTTTAAGCTTTAGACTAGTGACCGTTTCTGCAGGCTATTATTTTGTTTAAGGTATATGTCACATAATTTTTGATATAATACCTCTCATAATCATGCCTAATCATTTGCCTAAGATTCTGATACTTAACATCATTTTA
The DNA here is from genome assembly GCA_033070095.1 of Escallonia herrerae. NCBI lineage: Eukaryota > Viridiplantae > Streptophyta > Magnoliopsida > Escalloniales > Escalloniaceae > Escallonia > Escallonia herrerae. Next base: position 310,818 of record JAVXUP010000123.1, read on the forward strand.
ATCTTTTTTACAAGTAACACAAAAATAAAAATTTTAGATAATAGGTAACTACAAAAAAAGACATATATGGCTTTGACAATTTAAAATTTATTAACAATATATATATATGGGTAAATCTTGAAAGCTAAAATTATAAAGAGGTCATATTACTAACTTTATATCTACATACGCATCCATCGCGTGTGACACGGTAAGTAGTATTACTATGTAATAAGGAACATTACTTTTATCGATGGTTCATGATCTCTCTCTCTCTCTCTCTCTTTTTAACTTTTTAATTCTACTCCTTATTTCTCTTTTTTTAATAATTACATTTTTAAAAAATTGAATACTTATTAAAACAACTTTAATTTAAAACCTACTTCCTGATGTTCTCCTGTTTTCTAACCTCACTCTTTTTGTAACTACCTATTAACTCATCTTCTTCTGATTTTCTCTCATCATGTCTGTTATTTTCCCCCTTTTCTCCTCCCCCCCCCCCAAACGCCATCCTCCAATATGCATTCCTAAGGCTATCCCTCAGTGTGCAATATTATCTTTTGTGGTCTTATAAATAATTGTTGATGCACGAGAATTGTCTCGTTAGTATATATGTGTATGTGTATATAGACTATGCCTTATATATAATTGTTGTTTGCACGAGCATTGTCTGTGTACCACACGTTATTATAAATGTGTATAATAGCGTGCCTGTGAAGGCTTGACTAACCTTCCTAACAATAGGAGGCATGTATCAGCTTTCTCATCTTTTTTGTGCCAAAATTACCAGTAATACCTGTAGACCTAAAGGGTGAAACTACCAGTTTCTATTCCACCCAATAAGCTCCCCAACCGCCATAACAACTAGCCCTGGCCACCACCCACCACCTCTAACACTACCGATCAGCGCACACCCACAGCCACCTAGCCTCACAAACCCCACCACCATCTAAACAACATGCCGCCCCCGTCACTTGAACAATCATGGCATCATGCACTACCTCCGGCACCTCCGTCATTGCTGATCATGCCTCCATTAACTCATCATTCGGATGTAACTAGCCGGCAGGATCCCACTGCAAGAAACAGTCCCTTTAGCGACCGCCAGTCGCAGTCTCTAAATGGTGGTTGCTATAGGGCAGCTCGCTGAATGTTCGTATAATACCCTTATTTAATCTAATCGAGAAGTAAATAAATCGAGGGCATTATTTTTTATTGATATTATTATTTTTATCAATAATCGAGTAATTACAACAACATAGGAGGTTAGTTTGGCTTTGGGGTCAAAATATAATTTTCTAAAAGTTTTGGAGCCAAAATATAATTTTAAAAACTTTGGGGGCTAAAGTGAAATTTTGAAAAGTATGCACTTAAGTGTCAAAATTTGAGAGGAAGTGGTCATAATGTGGCCACCTCCAGCTAGAGTTTTTGGATGACTAATGAAATCTAAATATAAACTAATGGAGTGGATGAAATAGAAACAAAAGAAAGGAAAAAGAAATTTGAGGGGAGCAAAATGAAAATAGGGAAAAGTCAGAAAAAGAGGAACAGTAACGAAGAACAAGAAAATAGGGAACTAGAGAGAGGGAAACAGGAAAAAAATTCGGGAAAGAAAAGAGAAAATTGAACAGAAAAATCTGAGAAAATAGAGGAATTAGGAAGGAATACCAAGGTTAATTCCGTACCTTTTAAATGTAATTCTTGTCTTGAATTTAGTAGGAGAATTCTGGAGATTTGTGTGTATTTCAGCATTTTTAGTGTGTGTATGTGTGTTCATGGTGTATGGACTAGGTAGGGGTCAAGTGAGTGTAGTTGGTGCAATGGTGAGTCCGTGTGGGTGCAATGGTGAGCCGTAAGTGTGGAAGGAACTTAAGACTGCCTAGCAACCATTAGATGTCGTGGGTGCAGTGTGAAGGTTGTCAAATTTGTTCACTACTTCCATGGGTGTGGTTGTGTGATTTCTGTGTATATGTGTGTAAATTATGGGTATGAGATGTTAATATGGGTGTTAGATGTTTAGGCTATGGTTAGGTGTATGGCAGTGTGTGTAATCGTGAAGAGTGTGTGGGCGAATGTGTTCGGTTGAAGGTAGAAGACTAGTGTGTGTAAATAAGGTGTTTTAGTGTGTGTCTTAATCTGAATAGTAAGTGTTAGTTTCACTAAAAGTGGAAATTAATTGAGCATATTGGATTCGATTTTTTTTAAAAAAGTTAGGGTCAGATTTAGCCTTTGAGTGAGTTTTAGTTTGGATTTGGTGGATCCAGTACAATACATGTATTATTGTGTGCGTGTGTATGTGTGCACGCACGTCTAGTTGCATGTATGTGTCTTTACGTTGAAGGACTTCTCTGAGAATTTAATTGTGATACTTGATCTTACTTTTCTAAAAAAATCATCATCAGTAGAGAAAGATACGGCAGAAGATAAAATTTGCCACCACGGAAACATCGTGAAGAAGAAGCTAATTGTACCACAGTTTGAACATAGTGAGTTACTTCAGTAGTACCAATGAATGATACAAAAGTGTGCAAATAAGGTGGTTGTGTGTTTTGCAACTAAATTCTCTCGTGCTGCGTACTTTTATGTTGAGATTCCTTTTCTGCAAGTTCAACTCTGATGTATATCGTCTTCATTGATAAATTTTGGCGGGAAAATTGCTCGCATTTTGTATAACTTATTGTTTGTGCGTTTGTGTTTGTGTGTGTCTTTGTGTCTACGTGAGTAACTTTATGTGTTAGATTGTATCTCTGCGGTACAATCTTTCGCACATGGATTTTGGCCGAGAAAATTGATCGGATGTTGCGTAAATCCCGTTGCTGCGTGCGCGCATGTGGATTTGCATGTTGAATTGGTCCTTGCAAGTTCAATTTTATTCATATGCGATGATCTACCTTTTGTAGCCGGATCGTCGTCATCAATGGCGGGCAATGCCATTGTCTCTCCCGGAGTCCACTCTGCAAGACAAATTATGGAAAGGCAGAAAACCTAACCTTTCATATTTAAAAGTGTGGGGTGTTTAGCATACTATAGAGTTTCAAATCTGAAAAGGATTAATCTTGGACCAAGGGTTGTTAGAAGTGTATTTGTTAGATATGCTGAAAATAGCAAGGCCTGTAGACTTTTTGATTTAGAGTCTAATGTGATAGTAGAATCTCGAAATGTAGAATTCTTTCAAAATAAGTGCTCTACTAATTATGAAGTCATAATTGATGATTCTTAAGGAAATGGTCCAAACGAACCTTTAGGATTGGAAAGGTAACAAATGGATCAACTTACAGATTCTAGAACTCAGCCAACAGAACCTAGAAGAAGCATTAGAGTTAGGAAAAAGAAGGAATTAAATCCATATTTTATTTCTTCTCAAAGTATTGTGTTTCTTATTGAAGGAGATAGAAATAATAACGTAATTAACAAGTACCCTATCGTGTTAAATTTGGAGGATGAGCCTAAGTCATTTAGTGAGGCTATGTCATCAAGAGATGCATCCTTTTGGAAGGAAGCAATTGACGATGAAATGGACTCAATTATGTCTAATAACACATGGGTAGTAGTTGATTTATCCCAAAATTCCAAACCCATAGGGTCTAAGTGGGTTTTTAGAAGAAAATACAATCCCAGTGGTTTTGTTCAAGCCTTTAAGGCTAGATTAGTAGCCAAGGGGTTTAGATAGAAAGATGGAATTGATTATTTTGGCACTTATGCACCAATTGCTCGTATAACTTCAATCAGAATTCTCATGGCTTTGGCATCCATTCACCATCTTTATGTTCATCAAATGGATGTTAAGACTGCCTTTTTAAATGGAGAAATGGGGAATTGAGTGAAGAAGTCTACATGGAGCAACCCGAAGGGTTTGTCTTACATAGAAATGAAAATAAGGTATGCAAGTTAGTTAAATCATTGTATGGGCTTAAACAAGCACCAAAGCAGTGGCATGAGAAATTTGATTTGGTTATACTATCTTTCGGTTTCAAGCATAACAGCGCGAACATGTGTTTTTATTCTAAATTCACTACTAACGACGGAGTGATAGTTTGCTTGTATGTTGATGACATGCTGATTTTTTGAACTAATATAATTGAGATAAATGAGACCAAGGAGTATTTATCTTCCATGTTTAAAATGAAAGACTTGCGTGAGATAGATAGCATCTTAGGAATAAAAACAAGGAAGCATATCGGGGGTTATGCTTTGAGTCAATCTCATTACATTGAGAAAATATTGACTAAGTTTAAATATCTTGGATTTAAAGAGTTTAGTACTCCTTTTGATCCAAATATGAAATTAGCAAGCAATTTAGATAGAGTAGTAGCGTAACTAGAATATGCTAGTGCTCTTGGCAGTTTAATGTATGCTATGCATTGCACAATACCAGATATTGCTTTCTCTATTTGTAAACTTTGTAGATTTACTAGTAACCCCAGTGTACACCATTGGAAGGCAAGAAGCGGCACCACTTCTAAGTTCATATAGGTGAAGTTATGCTATGTGTTTTCGTTACTATAACACATTACAAAATATTCTCATACTTCATTAAGAGAAAACTCTCAACCTTCAAATCATAACAGACAATACTGAATACTTGATTATTTAGGGGCTCACTATTATCGATTCTTACAATCACACATCAGTAACTTGTTTTTACCCTTCAAACCTTACATCTAGTCATTTCCCAGTGTTATGTCGGGTTACCATTACTGGTGATTTGCATCAACATCCATCTCATAAGATGTCATTCTTACTAGCTCTTTTGACCGTAAGAGGATCTGCCAAGTTTTTACTTAACCTCACATAAACAATTGTTATAACACCATCTTTTAATAATTGTCTTACAAATTCATGTCGTAGACTTATATGTCTAAACTTACCATTATAGGTACAACTATATGACCTTAATAAAGTGGCTTCACTATCACAGTAAACAGAAATAGGAGGCATAGGACTAGGCCAAAACTTTATATCCAACAACAAGTTTCTAATCCATTCTGTTTCCTTACCACTTACTGCAAGAGCAATAAATTCGAAATTCATAGTAGAATGAGATATGCACATCTATTTCTTGCTTGCCCAAGAAATTGCTCTTCCTGCTAGGGTAACTACCCAACCAGAAGTAGACTTATTATCTCCCACACTCGTTATCCAACTTGCATCGGCTTATCCTTCTAATACAATCGGATAATCATTGTAGAACAATGTGAAACCCATGGTTCTCTTAAGGTGGGTTTACTTTCTAGAGAGTTCATGAAACAAGATACAACAAAGGTCATAATAGTGCTAAGTTGACTAAGAATTTCTCATAGAAACAAGAAATATGTACGTGTGCAATAGCTCTAATTTTATAAAAGGAAGTAGCTAGTTTAAAGCTAAAGTCATTAGTAACTCTTATAGAACTTTGAGCTATTCGCATTAACAAAAGGTTTAAATCGAAGATACCTTTACATCTGCATATTAGTTTCTCGTATGTCGTGGCTATAGTTGTTTTTTAAACTCTTTGTTGTTTTCAAACAAGTGGGAGATTGTTGGGTTTGTGAGTTGTTTGAAAATAACCAAAACTCTTGTTTCTTACATTCCTTGAAAATGAGTTTTGAAAAGGGTTTATAAGTGAAAATGTGCTTTTACAATGTACTTGGTAGTAAGACTAAAGTATGCTAGTCCACATGCTACCCGCGTGCGGGTGCGCGAGTTTAGGCTCGTTTTTGTGCGTTATTAGGCGCACTTAGCTCTTAGTATGCTTGCCGCGGTCGCAAAAACGTGACTTATTTTTGAGAAAAATTTTGATTTTTTCGAGAAAAAAATGGTGTGATTTATTTAAATTCAAATTTTGATTTATTTCAAATAAATTTTTGGCAGTTATTTTTAACTGTTATAACTGTTTTTTTCCCAACAGATGTGTCTGTCAAAATTCACACCTTCATTTTTTTTATAAATGCAAGATTTTCTGTTCTTTTCAGAACGCTGACTTGCAATTTTCTAAAACTCTTTCTTTCTGTAAAATTATTATAGCAAAAAAACTTACACTACTTCACAGAGAATTCCAAGGGAAATTTTCGAATTTGCTGTCTGCAGATTTCCAAAGACTTTGTATATCCTAGAAGATTGTTGGTCGTTAACCTATCAGCAAACTCAATTTCAAGTGGAGACGTATAATTAAAGCCTTAAAGACAGCGATCACGCACGTCAAGTCTTTATTTGTGATTTTGATTCCATCAAAATTCCAACAAATTGTTATGCAAGAATAATATATATTTTGTTTCTTGGACCTGAGTTGCAGAGTAAATGTCTTCCTTCTTGTAATAATGTTAGGGGAGGAAACCGCCTTTGTCTAAGCTTAATAGGGCAGAGAGAAACCTGCATCTTTGTAAGCTTAGTTCAACTAATCTTTTGATGCATCTCATACAAATTGTAACAAAAAATGGTCAAACTGTATTCTTCTAGCTGGAAGTACCATCAAGAAATATGTTCACGCAAGTGATGTTATTGATGTTGTTGTTGGTCACAACATGATCATAGTTGTCTAATCTTGTCACGGCTTCCTTTTGGGACAAGGATCCTCTGTTGTATATCATCTGATCTAACACTTTTAATAACAAAAGATTGTCCAAATGTGATTTGTTGATATTGCTAAAATTACATAGTGATAACCTTTTGACACTAATATGCATTTGGCATACAGCAAGATCCTATTCTGTGATTTGGATTGAATAGCAGTATTTTTACTATTACGTTAAGGGTGTGTTTGATAACGTAATTAAGCACTTAAAACTTAAAATTTTCAATGATTTTTAATTAATTGCGTTTGATAATGCTAAAGTGTATCACTTAAAAAATTAATTCTTATTAAAAATAGACTAAAATTTTAAGTTATGATGGATTTACTTAATGCTGATCACTTAATTCTAAGTGAGATGGTTAAAAGTTATTTAAGAAAATTTTTACATAAAAAAATTATTACCACCATGATATTGCCTCAATTAATTTGCTGGTAACACCGTCTTCACCAAACTACAACCACCACCACAACCATTATTTTCTTTTACTATCACCACCATAATTACCATGATCTAGCCACTATCACCACCACCACAGACACCGCCATCTCCGCCATGTCATCGATGTTTTCACCACATCCATTTTCGCCAAAATCATCTAAAGATCCACCACACTACAAGCACTCGACACGTCGCCGTCTATCGCTATCATCACAATTACCAACACCACGCTTTCACGCACCATTACTGCCACTATTGACACCTTTTCGCCGCTGGCACTACCCCACTATTACTCTATCGTCAATGTCACCATCACCACCAACACGATTTTAGCCCCCTGCCCCCTCCCAAAAAAAAAATTAAACTGCATAAACAAATGCATAATTTTGGTAGAATGGATAAATTTGTAAATAAATAATTTTCAAATATCTGTTTTTAGTTTACCAAATAGATTATTATTTTTTAATAAAAATTCAATCGCTTAAAGTTTTTAATTTTTTCGATCATGACATGCAAAAGCTGCTAGGGATCTGGCCTCTGATAGTTGCGAGACTGTGGCATTGTCAATGCTACAAAAGTGCATATCTGCAATAACATGACAGGTATCATATAAAATTGGTGCCACCTGTTCTGAAATATCTTCAGTGTCCGTCATCTGCATGTGATATTGAAGTAGAGACGCAAGCACTGATGTGATGAGAGTGGCTCTTCCAGCTTTGTTAAGTAAACAACCTTTCCAGCCAGCACATATATTTTGCACCTTGGTGATAAGATCCTGAAAGAATCTTTTTCGGTTGCTGACAATATCTAGTGAGCTACCAAGGTATTTTCCAAAGGTACTTCCCGTCGAAGTCCCAGCCATTGTGCAACTAAAGATGTTTCTTCTGTACTGGCATTCGAACTCAGCATGATGGAAGATTTATGATGATTGATTTGTGTCCAGAAGTTGTACAATAATTTTGAAGGATTAAGTTCAGATGTTGACAAGATGCCTGATTAATTTTGGTAAACAACATCGTGTCATCTGCGAAGAACAGGTGATTTATGAGTGGACTTCGTATACCTGCTTTGATCCCCCAAATTAAACTGGAACTTTGAGCTTTGTTCAGAGATGCTGACAGAACTTCAGCGCATAGGATAAAAAATATGGTGAAAGAGGATCACCCTGTCGTAGACCACACTTCGGTTGAAATCGTTCAGATGGTGATCCATTTAGCAGAATCTCATATGGCACACTGGTAACACATTCCATGATTAGATGAATGATATGAGGTGGGAATCCAGTTTGCTGTAAGACTGCTTCTAAGAATTTTCAATCCACTCGATCAAAAGCTTTGCTCATATCCATTTTGATAGCCCCGAGAAGCTGTTTTGGCATTTTAAAGACCTAATTTTGTTGGTAAGCTCCTGAGCAATAAGAATATTATCACTAATCTGTCTTCCACCCACAAAGGCATTTTGATGGTCGAAGATGAGGTAAGGAAGAAAAGTTTGATACGGTTTGCCAAAGTTTTTGCAATGATTTCATAAATGGTATTACAAAGAGAGATAGGTCGTAGATCACTTGGGGTCACAGGTGGAGAGCATTTAGGTAAGAGGATTATGTAAGATTTATTTGTTTCCTGTAGAATATGACCTGATCGAAGGAAGGATAGAACTGCTCTGGTGATTAGTTTATCAAGAAAATCCCAACATTGTTGATATACAATAGCTGGTATACCATCGGGTCCGGGAGCTCTATCGGGGTTTAGGTCAAAGAGGGCTTGTTTGACTTCAGCACTAGTGAAAGGTCTACTTAGCCAGCCTACTTGATGAGGTAGAAGATATGTGTTGAGATTCTTCACACAATCTAAAGAGGACTGGTTTGCTGAAGTGTTGGGGGCAGGACAGTATACCTTGTTAAAATGCGTAAGCAGACACCCAGATATAGAACTATGAGAGTAAAAGAGGTTTCCAGCTTCATCTGATATGGTTGTGATAGTATTCTGGATACGTCTAATGATGGTTGATGTGTGAAAAAATCTAGTGTTCTGATCCCCTATTTGAAGCCATTTGATTGTCAATTTTTTAGCCCAGAATGTTTCCTCACAATCTAGCAGCTAGTCCAATTTTGTCCTTGTCTGTTGCTCCATGTACTGGGCATATGGGCTTGGAAGCTGACTTTGAAAGTGTTGTAGTTGCTTTTTGGTATCATCAATTTGAGCCCCTAGATTTTCAAAGCGTTGTTTGTTCCAAATTCGCATAAGTTTCATCATGTTTCTACCCAAATAGCAAGTTGGAATAATGACGATCCCACACATTCCATAGACCAGGCTTGTTTAATAATTTGTCTGCTTTGGGGATGCTTGAGCCACATTATCTCAAAACGCTGAGGCCTTAGGAGAAATTGCTGAGGAGGATTTGTGTCTAAGAGCAACAGGGCATGGTCGGAAGTTTGTATACCAAGATTACGGACTTGAGCATTTGGGAAAATAGATAACCAAAGGGCTTGTGCTACACATCTGTCCAATCTTTCATAGGTACAGTAAGGTCCAACACGATTATTAGTCTATGTGAAAGGGGGGCCCACCCAAGAGATATCCGTCAGATGATTAAGATTGAGAAAATCTTTTAGAAGATTGCGCCAAGGAATACAAGTGAAATTTGGGCCGGATTTGTCAGAAAAAGATAGAACTTGGTTGAAGTCTCCTGTCAGCATTAAAGGCTTAGTACAAGTGGATATGACATCCGAGAGGCGTGTCCAAGTGAGCTTCCGTTTGGCGAGGTTGGGGTGGCCATAAATAAATCCAGAGGTCTAAGAATAGCTGTCTATCAGGACTGGGTACAATACATTTTGCTGCAATGAGATCTCTCTCTCTCTCTCTATCTTTTGGTTATTATGTACTATTGCGAGAACTTTAATTATCTTATTGATGTCACTTGCTTTTTATATTTCGTATGCTTACATGACGATTACGTCATATTGTCTGTAAAGCTTTAAAGGCTACCTTTGAAAACGGTTGTAATTTCTTAATTATCAATGCTATTCTCATGTTTATAAAAAAAAAAATTAATTTTTTAAATTCAGCTCTTAACCTTTTCAGTACTTAAATTTTAGTTTTATCAAACAGTTCCTAACTCATTATTGAGTTTTTTTTAGTTGAGAATAAATCTAAGAAGTATCATTAATAATGTGTTAAACTACATCAATTTGCAAGCACGTCTTGAACAACATATCTAAGCCAAAACAGCATGTTCGTTATCCCGTGCTCTTAGCTATGACCAATAATTGTTGGAGAAAATTATATAACTATTATTTCAGTAGAATAAAAAATTTTAAGGTCTTCTAAGAATCAAAAGAGTAAACGACTAAAACGCCACTCGAAATGAAATACCGAAAACACCCCCCCAACATACAGTATCGTTTAAAAGCAGGAGCTTTTTAAGGATTTAAGGCGCCAAAACGAAAACGAACTCATTCACTTTCTCTCTCTAATCCTTCTCTCTCTAAAGAGAAAGGAACGAGGCCTAGCTCACACTCTCAGCAACAGCTTTCCAAACGAAATCGAGGTTTCCGCCTCTCTCTCTCTCTCTCTCTCTCCCCGTATCTGTGATTTGTGTGTGTGTCTGAAATTTTCTGTTGAATGATTTATTCTCTGCAACTTTAGTGATCAGCAATGGCGGATGATACGATCGTCGCTTCCAAGTCAACCGAGCAAGATGATCACAACAGCAACAGTAATGACAACGAAACTCGCGATGATGTTTCAAACCTAAGCGAAGAGGAAAAGAAGGAACTACAGGCTGCAATAGAACTGTCCAAAGCCAATCAAAATGTCGTCGAGAAAGCTTTGAGTGAGTTTCAGTTGGGATTTGATGGATCCAGTACGATACATATATTGTTATGTGCGTGTGTTTGTGTATGTGTGCGCGCGCGTCTGGTTGCATGTATGTGTCTTTACGTTGAAGGAATTCTCTGAGAGTTTAATTGTGATACTTGATCTTACTTTTTTAGTAAAATCATCATCAGTAGAGAAAGATGCGACCGAAGATGAAATTCACGCCGATGGAAACATCGTGAAGAAGAAGCTGAGTAGATCGTGGTCTGGACTCGGTGAGTTACTTTAGCAATACCGGTGAGTGATAGTACAAAAGTGTGAAAAGAAGGTTGTGTTTTGCAAGTAAATCCTCTCGAACTGTGTACTTCTATGTTGAGATTCTTTCTCTGAAATTCAACTCTGATGTACATAATTGGCGGAAAAATTGATCGCATTTTGCGTAACTTGTTGTTTGTTTGTGTGTGTGTGTGTGTGTGTGTGGGTAACTTTTACGTGTTAAATTGTTTCTCTGCAAGTTCAAACCTGATGTGAAATCTTCCAATTATGGATTTTGGCGGGAAAATTGATCGGATGTTGGTAAATCTCGTTGCTGCATGCGCGCGTGTGGATTTGCATGTTGAATTAGTCCTCTGCTAGTTCAATTTACATTCGCGATGATCTACCTTTTGTAGTCGGATCGTCGTCATCAATGGCTGGCAATGCCATCGTCCCTACCGAGTCAACTCTGCAAGGCGATCACAGTGGCACCTATGCTGCCTATATTTCTCCAGAGAAAATGGACCAACTAAAGGACGTAATCCGGCTGTTCCACACCGATGAAGACGCTGTGAATAACAAGTTGAACGAATTGCCCGAATACAGCAAATCCAGTAAAGCATTTACACATCTTTGTGTGTGTTTTGTCCACTAAGTTTTTCGGACAAGTTTAATTGTGTTATTTGATCTTCCCATTGTAGTCGGATCATCGTCGGTCACCCAATCAACTGAACGAAGTGACAAAATTCCCGACACTTCAGAGCTAATTTGCAAGTAGCAGTTTGAAACCGGTGAAGCCAGTAAGGCTCCCCTTGAGCGGATGAAGTTGAAAGAGAAACTGCAGGGCGATTCTGGCGCGAAAATTGACGAGCAGAAACCGTGTGAGACGTTGCCGAGAGGCAGTGCTGGAGAGAGTAGGGCACTAGTTGCAGGAAGCGGAGGTTTGAAAGGAAAGGAAAAGTTGAAGAAGATCCAAGGAGTATTTGGTCGATTCCCCGACGGCAGCTTTTTGACTAACATTGAAGGATTGAAAGACATAGCGAGCGAATGGATAGAAGATGACGGAGATAGTGAGCCGCTGGAAGATGATGATGAGGACGACGCTGACGGGTTTGATTATTTCGGAATAATATTTGGAAGGAAGCAGAAGGGGATAACAATAAGGGAAGGAGGGGAACGTGACGCTAAGGAGCTGGTGTCGAACAAGAGAGCGGAGATGATACGCGAGATTACTAGCTTGGACCCGATGGCAACAAAGTTGCGAAAGTTCAAGTTGGACCTGGAACTGGAGGAGTCACAGGAGGGCGTTGTGGCAAGGGAAGAGGGGTCGCAGGAAAAGGAGAGGGAAATATGGCTGAAGATAGTGGAACTGGTTGGTAGTTTGTGTACACTACGTTTCGTGATGGAGAAAGGAAGGCAGAGGAACAAAGGGAGAACGAGAAGTGAAGTCGATAAAACTTTGTTTTAGTTCTTGCCTGCAGAGATGACATGAGGCATTTAGGTATACTACAGACGGAGAATAAGAAATTACAGCTGAATAGGTAAATAGAATAAGAAGAACAGCTTGTTAGAGCGTAGTGAAAGCTGAAGGGACTGAACGGATACTGTGTAGTTTAGTGATTAGATCTGTAGCTTGCGTTGTTTTTCGAGCGCAAAACCATATTCTTCAAGCCATTGTTGCAATAACAAGGGTAAGCCGTTCACTGGTAGGAGCAACTTGCACTGAGCACACGAAAACCATATTCTTAAAAGCCATGAATGCAATAACAGGGAAGGCTGTTCAGAGAGTACCAGCAGAGCTGAGGAACAAAATGACCTCAGCTACTGAAACCAAATAGTTGATATCATAGCAATAAATCTTTTTCCAAGCTTTAACAGAACTGCCTGAAAGATGAGACTTAGTACTGAACACGATATAGCTTCTAGAGCTTAAATCTCATTCATCCTCCTGGCTGCGCAACCTAGCCAACTTGTTAGTGACAACAACATCAAGCTGAGCAGCACGCTCCACAATCTCTTTCCTCTTCTTTGTAGATACATTGTGGGCAATTTCTGCGCAGTATGTCCTGTAAAGACAATAAAGACTTGATGAGACAACCCAAGATCAGTGAGAATATATGGAGGACAAGCTTAATACTTTACCTGTTGTGCATCATCAGTATCTCAAGCTCTTTGGCATTGTGCACAACGAATTTCTTGAAACCATTTGGAAGATAGTGCCGAGTCTTCTTGTCAGAGCCATAGCCAACATTGGGCATCAAGGTGCATCCCTTAAACTTTCTTCTGACCCGAGAATCAATACCCTTTGGCCTGCGCCAATTTGGCTGTAATAGATGCACAAAACAATGAGAGGACGATCTGACAGGGTCTCTACAATAACATAATACTCCAATGTCATTGTTTTAAAAAGTTCAATACAGTAGTAAATGTCATCTAAGAAATAATTCAAAACAAACAATGCAACAATGCATCAGTATGATGCACTAACATCGCATTAAATTGAAAATAAAACATTACGTTACCAATTGAGTACATAAAAACATATTCTAGGCAACAAGGAATGTAAACAGGACTTTAGTAACAGAGAGCCTGTGTAATGAAGCTAACTGTGTCGCAACTGTTTTATCTTTCACTTTTTGCCCTTTTAACGAGACAACCAGCAACAGAGGTCTGGACATCAGATACCACGGGCAAACAATAGAAAACCAATCTTTAAGACCTATTAGTCGGCAAAGAGGCCGAGTTTCGTTAAAAGTTCCGTCAATAGGTATACGCCTTAAAACAGCCAAACACCAATCATGGGCCAACGCATAAGAGCTTTGCTTAAAAGAAAGTAAGCAGGAAACAAATTGTTTTATGTATGCGATGAGAAAACTGGCCTCTGCAATCTCAGCCGAAAGATGGTGAAATGTAGTTGATAATCACTGATTATCAGATATAATTGACAAAGTTCATCATTGATTGCACGATCCCAGTAAATGTCTTGTGATACTAATATTAAACTTCATGCACAAAGAAAACAAAAACCAAAAAAAAAATGACGAGCTTTAAAATTGAAAATAGGACTGTCAATATGCGTTGGAGATCAGATGGTAGTGCATGTTAATATTCATCATACAACTGCAGAATATATGGATAGGCATCATCACGCCTCCTTGCATATTTCCATTATCCAAATCCAAACACGGAAAAAATATCAAACATAATCTCATAGAGGAATGATACAAATCGTTTTTTTTATGAGCACTATGCAGGGGGGAAAACATGGCCTGCCAAGGAATCAGATATAAAAGGTCAATCACCATCTTGCACCAAGAGATGCATGTAAGACTGGGGCGACAAAAGTGTCGTCATATTCCTCGTTAACCATCAATTACCCTTTTGGTTCAAAAAAATTGACGACGAAAGTGTCATCATATTCCTCACTAAACATCAACGTAGCTCTACAACATTTAGTGGCTACACATACAACTCCCTACCGTTCATAGGTAATCAGATCTTATCCGTTCACCACTACAATACACAAAGATTGGCCAAAAAGACTCCCTAGTGGTGTCACAACTAGTACGTTATCATCTGACTATAGAAATGGTACACGAAGTTCTAAATTGCTTCAGAAGGAAACTGGTAGGGCAACATAAGAGTAATGCCAAACCCATAGAAAGATGGACAGGACCATTATAGGAGAAATCTTGTTGATAGTTAATCAAAAAACTGGCACTCCAAGCTCCAGTTTAATTGCTTAAGGTTTAGTGTCCTCACACATAGAAGGTAAAAGGTTTGGTGAGGCGGTATTGGACGAAAACTTGCGATGGATGTAAACTTGTAAAATTGCTACTAATCAATCTCAAAGCAGCTCAGAAATGAAGAACACGCCATGATTTCATCAGTATCACAGTTCAAAACCCTTTTGGTACTGAAAACACAAGGACTGGCATCTATTTCTACAACGTAATTTACAATAGATAATCTTAAAAAAAAAATCCAAAATTGACAAAACACCGCTTCAATTACTTCATTTCCTCTAACAATCACAGACAACAGCACAAATCAACAACGCAGATCACTCATCACAAATCTATCACCAAAAAGTACCAAGCCATGAAGATATATACACCTAAATCATATACAAAGGCATTAACTAAGTACATATAGCTTGGTTTATGGTTATTACCTTGACCGAGACTTTGCGATCGCTCCATGGCCTCTTGAACTTCTTGAGCCTCTTCTTCACCACCTTCTTGTCCAGCAGAGGCACCGCCATTCCTACTACCTTACCTTGCCCTTTTAACCTTCAAAGACTGCACAAAAATCACATGATTTATCCACATCAAATTATAGATCTACTCATGAATGTACTGTATGTGCTCGTTACTGTGTGAAAACGGATTGAAGAGAGTATAAGAGAGAGACTCACAGTGGATTAGGGCTTCCTCTCCCGGCTGCCCCAGCTTTTGCTTAGCATGTGGGGCGGAGGGCCTTATATAAGGAGGCGTATAGAGAATTAGGGCTTGCGTTAAGTAATAACCGTGGACGTGCGATGCATGCTATCATAGTTGTTTTCTTCAATTTCTCCTCTTAATTATTTGTGAATTTTTTTTTGGTTGCAATCGAAAATAATAACCCGTTTGCTTCACAGTTTAGAAGTCATTATGGGCCTAGCTAATTTCGTAATTAAAATAAAATAGGTGTTTGGTTCAATATTTAAGTCGTGATGGTCGTTGCAGCAAAATTATGGACTAAGGAGATAACAAAAATTACTAACTTATTTTGTATTTACTCTTCCTTTAACTTATACGAATCACCGTAACACAAGTGATGCGTGTGCAAAAAAGAAATTAATAGTATAAATTTTATTATTATAAAGATCACATATACATGTTTATTGTCATATTCGGTAAAGTGAAGCCTAAATTACAAAAAAAAAAAGTTAGCCATACAAATTTAAACATAAGTTAGCAAAATATTATTACCATATCAAACTTGACCTTTAAATTTTACTTTAACTCTATTTATTGATGAATTTTAATTTGTAAAAACTAAACATAATTTTATAGGTAGTTACTTACCAATAAGATTTTTATTTTGTGTCAATTTTAAAAATTTTGTTGAAATGTCACTTGTCATCATTGTAGGTTGGTAGTTCATGTAATACCAAAGAAGTATTATATCAAATTAAATTTTGATTTAATAAATAGTATAGATTTTGTGTTGTAATGTTTGCTTGAAAAACATATAGATATTATTTGGTTATATTTCATTTACTATCTGCATTTTAGATTTTATAGTGTAAACAAAAGTGTACTCACTTCTTCGTATGCGAGAGCAAGAGTAGATGATAAAAAAGATTAGATGTACACTTAAAGATTAGAAAATATAACGTAGTTTGGGTCGCTTTGGTCATCTCAAGCAAGACCTATGGCATAGAAGAAGGGAAATTTTTGGTTGCAAAGTGAGTGCTAATAACAGTCTATAACTCTTTGTTCCCAACTTACTTTGGTTGCACCCAAAAGTCCACCAGTTGTCCATTTTACGCAACATGGCACGTGTTCAACGGTCAATTTTTTAACGCTCTCAAGCCAGTCAATTTTTTAACATCTCAAGTCACGTGAATTACTTGTGAAACACATAAGGCGTGCATTCCACCTAAGGGGTATTCCACCTTAGGGGGGTCGGCCACCTAAGTGGGTCGGCCACCTTAGGGAGTCGGCTACCTCAAGGGGGTCGGCCACCTTGGGGGGTTGGCCACCCTAGGAGGGTTGGCCACCTAACTCGACGAACGACGACCATCGCTCGCAGTCGCGCATCGTAGTCGCGACTACCGTCGCTCGCGGCCGCACTCCGCCGTAGTCGTGACTATTGTCGCTCGCGGCCGCACTCCACCGTAGTCGCGACGACCGTCGCTCTCGGCCGTGCTCCGTCGCAGCGACGACTGTCGCTCTTAGTCGCACGCCGTAGTCACGACGACAATCGTGACTACGCTTGAGGTAGCCGACTCCCTAAGGTGGCCAACCCACTTAGGTGGCCGACCCCCTCTGAGGTGAAATGCACGCCTTAGGTGTTTCACGAGTAACTTCACAAGCAATTCACGTGACTTGAGTATGTGTTGCTTTGTCTGGCTCGAGATCGTTAAAAAATTGACCGTTGAACACGTGCCATGTTGCGTAAAACGCGACCCTGGTGGGCTTTTGGGTGCAACCAAAGTAAGTTGGGAACAAAGAGTTATAGACTGTTATTAGCACTCACTTTGCAACCAAAAATTTCCCTTCTTCCATGCCATAGGTCTTGCTTGAGATGACCAAAGCGACCCAAACTACGTTATATTTTCTAATCTTAAAGTGTACATCTAATCTTTTTTCTTTTTTATCATCTACTCTTGCTCTCGCATACGAAGAAGTGAGTACTTTTGTTTACACTATAAAATCTAAAATGCAGTACAAGAAAGAGTGCGTAATCTTAGATTTTATAGTGTGTGACTACACCGTAGTCGATATACGAGGTGTTGTAGACTATTTCTACACCAGAGTTGTATCCAAATTTTCCACATTGGAGTGTGTAATCTTTAGTATTCCACAAAATGGTTCTTTTCTCCTAAGCGTGTTTGGAATGAAAGATTCAAGGGAATTTGGAATCACGAATGAAATTTGTTTGTTTGGAATTAGATTTGAAAAGTTAATCAATGGGATTTGATAGGATTTGGTTAAACAGACTGAAGTTCTGTCCGAATAGCACGAATTTGATGAAACTTCGCTCAAGGTAGACCAAATCTCATGCTTAACCCGTCACACCATATTTTATACTCAAGCCTCTTCTTCATTTTCCTCCCCCTCTTTCTACAATTTGCTTTATTACATTCAGAAATCTATTAATCATTCTAAAAGGAGTATATGCACTGCCGCATTCAAGGGGCTATAGTAAAAGTGAAATGTGTTTGCTATTAAGAGTTGTGGACGGATCGAGTTTGATCGAGTAAATTGGTTTCCTTAACTTGTGAAGTAAAATGTTCTCCAGTTTGTAATTCTTATACTGTTATTGATGTTTCGTAATATTCAAATTTTTTGTTATTTATGTTATCTTAGATTTTGTAAAAGTGCCGTTAAAGGTTATTACTTTGAAAATTGTGTTACCTGATAACTTATTTAAGCTTGCATTTTGATATGAGTTTATATAATAACATAGGTAAGAATGTATGCAATAAATTCTAAAAGGGTATTATCGCCAACAGACAAATTTCCTTTCGAATTTTATTTTCATTTCAAAATCCAATTCCTTTTAGAATTGATTCCAAACATAGTAGAATCACGCGAATATAGAGTTGCTTTTTAGGGTTTCTTTTACCATTTTATTTCTATCTTTTCACTCATGTATATATGCTATAAGGCCGGCTCATATTTATCATTACATCTTTGTTAACACAATTATTATCCTATTTAAATATGAATTTGATAAACATGAACATGTTTTGATAGCAAAATAACAAAATGAGGCACCGTTAGGAAAAACCACATGGGAAGAAATATAATCCTAGCGAATCGGAGCTTGGGGAGGTGCTTCCTCCACCAGCCCACTACAAAGTAAAATTCTCCGATAGTTAAATTTTATGTAACTTTTATTTTCATACCATATTATGCTTGTTTATATCTCATTTGTCATTTTTTTTATAATAAAAAGAATTGCATTGATAATAAGGATTACAAAAGATGTGGCACATTAGCCTTTACGGCTTTATATGGCGCCCATGTCAAAGAGAATATACTTGTCTACACTTCATTTGTTACTACAAAGTATGATGAATCGTCTCTAATGCACTTTTTAATGACAAATGATATGCAAAATGATCCTTACCAAATGATTTGTCATTAAAAAGTGCATTAAAGACGATTCATCATACTTTGTAGTAACAAATGAAGTGTAGACAAATATGTAAGAATGTGAAAATAGACGTTTCTCATAATTTTGTGGTACGTGTTTGGCCCGAATGCATTAGTCACAGAACTTTTACTTCCTTTCAATGACGCGTGAGAAAACACTTATGTTTTCTTTAAATTATTATGAGTAAGATGTGGAAAACCATGAGAGATTACCAAACATTTTACTACTGAGGCTAATACAGCGATCAATATCGTTCGATAGCAAATTTTTTTGTTACCATCTTACATTGAGAGAGTTGTTTTTGGCAAACTAATTGTGTTTGCTAACGCAAATCAGTTAAAAATTTTCAATGATCTTCTTTTAAGTGCATTTGATAGCACTCAACCTTGTACCAAATTAAAAAGTTAATCCCCGCCTAAAATAGATCAAAATTTTAAGTAATACTTGCTACCATCTTCCATTGAGAAGGTTTTTCTTGGTAAAATAAGAGCATTTTGGGAATTAATTCTCAAAAGCTAAATTTTAATCAAATCATAATTGCTTGTCAAAATTAGCTTTGGGTTATTTTTAGCAAATTTAACTTTAAGCTATGAATTAAGCATGGATAAATAAAGTGTATAAAAATAAATTTCAAAATGACAAAATGACCAAGAATTTTAGTTTTTCAATAAAAGATGCTTAATACTTTATAATCAATCAGGACATTTTGATACTTCACCTAGTCAAACTTGATTACAAAAATATTTAATCCACAATTGTCGTTTTCTTCGATTACAATTTAATCAGTTTTTTGTAACTTTTAAAAGCAAAATCTTGTTAGTTTTGTATCGTTGCCTCATGCCTACCAACTTGTTTTAATCCAAACCTAATTAAGTCTGACGAGCCGTAATCAATCCCAAACAGTAATAGTACTTGCTAGTTGCTACCATCTTCCATTGAGAGAGTTATTCTTGGTAAACCCATCTTCTATTGAGAAAGTTATTCTTTGTTTGCATGTTGTGGTACATCAAAATTCACAAGATGTAGCAACTTTGAGTTCAAGTTGTATATAACTGTGAAACTGTATGTTCCCTACAGGGGCACTTTCAAGTCCGTATATCACATGAATCTATCTTTTACTCTGTGACCTCCATTAAACAAACCTTATCGGAAGGACAAGCCTTCAACGAACTTCGAATGGAGGAACGAAACTCATAAGAATTGGGAGAGGAAGGATTAACATCGACCCACTCTTTGTCGACCTTCTCAACGTGGGGATTTGGCTTTGCGATAGCTTCAAAATGAAGCTTACCAAGCTGTTTTGTCAACTGCTGCATAAATGTCATCGAGAATACCATGTGAAGGTCTTCCTCAAAATCGTCTGCATCTTTCGAGATTTGGATCCCTACATGTGCTTCACGTGAATTAACCAGGCCAAGTAGAGTCTGTCCACCACCGTGTTTTTTACCAACACCGCGAACCTGTAATCAAGCACCACGTCGAGAAGTCGATGTGAAGCATATGAAGATATTATTCTATTCAGCAATCTCATTCTGCTATACAACTAAAGCCTTCCAAACGCATTTGAGACGAGTTTATCAAGCTTCGTTGAGCCCAAACTAGCTATTTAGATAGAATGCTCAGATATAGTTTATGTAAGCCTCTTGCTAATACACATTTGTATACTACCAAAAAGAAAATGAAAAAGAGGATATCAACTAATTCCCAACTCTGGTTGAAGCAGATAAGAAGGGGGCAAGCACATTTGCAGGCTGTTTACCACTTACTGGCAACTCATCATTAGCCCCATTTGTGTGTGAATATAGGAAAAAGTTTCGTTCTTTCCTTCTGGTTCTAGTAGTTTATTGCTTTATTATGTAGCTCAACGGATGCCATGGGCCTAGGGTACACAATGGGGAGTAGCCCTCCTTGGAACCCCCCAATCCGAACCCAAATCGTAGTTGTAGGTTGGAACCGATCCCGGTTTCTGGGACTAATGTTAAAATACAAGCAGAATCAGCTGAAACACACCAGGTGTCAATTAAGGCGCTCATCAGAATTTACTACGAAGAAAATGCAAATTCCAAAAGGAAAAGTCTAACCAACAACTATTCATCTTCAAGCTCGCATTTAAGAGGAAAAAGCATTTTGAATCTAAATTGTAAGAAAGATGTCTAACCTCAATATACTCCACACCCTCTTCACCAAGATTCTCCATGATATCATGAACTGACAGTAAGCTGATAACCCCTCCAGATCCGATTGGCGTTTGGAGTACCTCCCATGGCGACTTCATCAAAATCTTATGCTTATTAGGTTCGTCAATAGAACTAATAACTGGCAGCTTCTCTTCTTCCAAGAACCAGACCTATAATGCATGAAAAGCACAGTAAGAAGCATGCATATAAATGCATAGAACTAAAGAACATGGATATCGTTAAAGGCTCTATCATTTAGGAACTCCTTTGATAGTTCTGTTTCCCACAAGTGCTTACAGGTGGCAAAAATATGAATTAAACATCATCAGAAGAGAATTTGTTAAAGCTGAACCCAGAACAATAAGCTATAAATTGATTCGTCTAGTCACCAACGAATTCACCCCCCCCCCCCCCCCCTCCACTCCCCCGATTCCGTCCTACTTTTTCCAGCATTTAATTTCTATAACTTTCTATACAGACAATTCATAGTTGACCGCAAATTTAAATGATATTTACTCTCCGTAGTAGAATACCATCTTATATTGAGATTTTTAAAGTTGAAGAACTTAAGATTGTAGGAACATATCAAATCGAAATAAGATCTTTTTAGAATTTTTTGCTTTCACAAAAAACCAGAAAGTAATTTCCCGGAAGATGTTGTCTAGCAGATACCTGTTGACTGGCTATAACATAATTATTGCAAAGTTACAAGATCCAGATTTTATTTTGATAATTTACAAGATCCAGATATTCTTATTGCAGAATTAAGTCGCAAGACTTGATGTCTGTTATTCAAGTACAGAACTAGCAACATTCTTGCAACAGAATGTATTACTCAAGAGAGTAGAGTATTCTAACCTTCTTGGAGTCAAAAGCAAAGTGGTCATTCTTTGCAAACGAGCTTTGGAGAGAACCAATTGCAGGAGCCGAGGAAACCAAAATTAGAGGAACAGACTTACGGTCTTCTACCTGCAATGAACATAAGATGTTCGTTATACCCTATCGCGAGATAGTCTACCTCACAAGAAAAAGAAAAAACATTCCACAGAGTGGAAAGTTTCTGGTGGCTTGAGTTCAATTAAAAACACTAGTGCCGTACGTAAGTTTAAAGTTTGGATTGGTTTGTGCAGACAATAGAAACTCAAATATTAAATATTACCGTGGAAAGTGAATCAACATAGCAACCTAGAAGTGAAAAAGGTTGCAAAGTTGCAATTTAGAGAAATAGTTCGTAAGAAATCTTTTTTTTTAATTGAATATCACCCTGTATTAATGTTATCACAAAATTTATTCCGGAAAAGAATTTTAAACACAGAACTAAGCAAATCGTTGGAACTACTTGTACCTTTACTAATCTCTCATTGTCAGAAAGTAATGTCTGTAGGAGCACACACAAGGAATCCTCAGTTCTTTCAGAGAGAAGAAGATTGGTGTCAGATTCACTTTCCAGATCTTTACCGGCATCCACAACTAAAACAATCGCAACCTTGCCTTCAGATGTGAGAAGCTGGCTTTTTTGTTGCAATCTAGAACTTGCATTGAGTATCCCTCCACTTCCAGCAGTAAGGCACCCCGCTGATATTTTGTAAGTAGTCTTCATTTGCTCGGTCAAATTGGACTTGATGAACTCCGAAAGATTCCATCTGAGACAGAACATCATACGAATGCTAAGTTGACATATCATTAACCAAATCATCCAAAAGAGACAGGAAAAAAAACGATTGTACAGTCAGATAAGCATCGTGCATCAATTTGTCATCTTATATATGTCATTACAGCTGATAGCTGGCCATTAGATAACATGATTTTTATGCATCTCAAATCCCGACGATACCAAAGCAATTAACTTGTCCTAACAAATGTCCACTTTGCCAGTATCAAAAAGTTTAGGAGAAAATGCTGCCGACATAGTATGGTCTACAACGTATCGGCTTTAGCGAGTATAAGCTTGCATAAAGCCTTTCGTCATTCTAGATTAGCCTCACATGAATTTCTTTACTGGCACATGCTCTATCGGGAATCAACTTCTTCAGATGCCTGGTCCAGCCTTCGCTATTGACCAGGAACAGCACCTATGGAAACTGAGTGAACTGCGTAAAGTTTTGAACCGCTTGAACGTCCAAGTACCTTCAAATTTCCAACTACCATAAATATAAACAAAAACTCAAAGAAAATGTGGTACGGCTTATACCATCTCATACCCACTGATTGTACCTATTATATAAATAATTTAGCTTCCAATTCAAATAGGCTCTGGGTACAAAAAAATGAATTAACCATACGTTGGGTTTTGCTTCTAAGTATATCACATGAAGCCATTTTATCCAAACCCCACATGAATCACAAAGCATAACGACCTTCACCTCTTAGATGGTATCTCAGCATTCTGCAACACCAATTGAAGCAATTTGGAATTTACACTTAAAATCTGATCTGCAAGTAAGCTCCCTTGAGCTTTCTCTCCAAATCTAAACCCATGAAAAACATGTTGCTGCTCCATTTCACACAGTTTCTTTTTTGCTGCTATGAGACGTTTCTGATACTTTTTCCTCTCTTTCCATTCCTGAAAAGCCAACATAATTTCAGAACTAAGCTCAAGGACAAGCTACATCTAAATCATTTTCACATTCCAGCATGGTGTGCATGATGCTGGGGATAAAGAACAAATCATAAAGATGTTATCGTTTCATATTCCATAACGCAGGTATGACTCTGCTCATAACCACTAGGATTTTTTCCCCACCCCACCCGAAAGAATGCCTGCCACATATTTCGTGATTCAAAACACGTAAATAGTCTCTCCACAAAAGATGGAGGTAAGGCTGAACAGATCAACCATCCCTGCAGTGAAGGGAGACTCGTGCACTGCACTGCCCTTTACAAATGGCATCAGGGACAGCAAGCATATAACACCATTAATTAATGAACAGAAGGGCACGAATTAATAATGACACATTGTAAGAACCCGCAAAACCATGTGAGATGGATTTTTGCTTCCTTAGCGGCAAATGCATGACTGTTATTCAGTGCAAAGTGATAATACATTCGATTGGCTTCATCAACATGCAAATTAGCACAGCAAAGATGGTTTTTCCTCAAGTTACTTAAAGGCATGGAAGTTTGAATGTAAAACTCTAAACTCTAAGCTTTAGAAGAAGATGGTGTCAATAACAAACTTCAAAACTAGTAGTACAGCACAAAAGAGCATGCCTCACCAGTTGGCGTCTTTCTTTCTTCGACCTCTCATCGGAGCGTAAGTTTAACTCCAGGAGCCCCTTTGGAGGAGTGATCAGCATCTCTCTTTTGCTGATATCAACATTAGGAACGATAGCTTCAACAAAGGGAATCCACACAAGGGGGTCAGACGCACTTATCCTGGATTTTTCCATTCCGACTCCATCAGGCATTTCTGCAGTTGAATTAAGCCTGACTTGTAAAAGGTCACTTGCTCCGCTGTCAAATACGTTAACAACAGTCCCCACTGGTTTACCACTTTCCTGAAAGAGAAGTAGAATGATCAATGCCTACAAAAACTTCTTCTATTCCGAATTGATCAAAAGATAGGCAGGTAAGAAAAATTAATGAAAACTCAGAACAAATTTAGTATTATTGTTCTGCAAACCACCATGATGTATTGGGAAGTAATTAGGAGAGGTTGAAGATGTCAAAAATCAGTCCAAGGCGTGGCATGATCTGTAAGATCATGATAAAAGAATCTAGAGACCATTATTGTCCAGAGGCGGTTTCCAAATTTCAAACCCATGACCAACAGGTCACAGTAAGGCAACCTTTTCCCCAGCCACTAAAATGAAGGAAGCGTTGTGCACTCAGGCCACCCGTTTATATGTGTGTACATAAATCAATAAGCAATAAATAAAGAAAAATGAACTGTGGAAGAAAAACATACTAATGGCAAATGGATGCCTGACGACAATGACCTCTTCTGTCCCATACTGTGACACTTGGTACAATATCTGGACCTAAGCTGTCATGCTCTTTGGAGTTAAAAGATGATAGTTCCCATCAATACTTACCTTAAGGTTCTTTAAGAAAAGAAGCTACGTGATATCAGAAGAACAAAGGCAGCCTTTCTAAGGGCAATAGTTTCCTGTGCATAAAAAAGACTTCTTCTAATTACAAGTACAAACCTTGAGAATAACTCTCAAGCCAACAAGATCACGAGTATAAAACTCGCCTTCCTCCAACTCTGGTCTACTGTCTTCTGTTATAAGCATTGTTGACCCAATAAGCTGCTGAGCCTGAGAAAATAAAGCCAGAAGAACATATTTAAATTGAAATGCACGCCACCAAAAGAGAGTTGGTACAAATGAAATGCCCAAGGTATTCAATTTTAGTTATGGTAAGGAACGAATCGTAAAAAATGTATATATGTATCGTGTAGCTGCACCAAGAAGATGTGAGGAATTCGCAATTGGAACTTCCAAAAAGATAGAAACTTAACGTGTCTTAAGGTATCCTAACTCCTTATGTATGTGTAATTAACAACCATAAAGGCATACCTATAGCATCTAGATCATTGGTCTATCCTCTTGTTTGTGTAGTTCTTTTCTGCTTTAGACTAAGGCTAAGAATTAGCGACTAACGCTACATACAAATAAGAATAGTAAGCCATAAGCTATAAGGATAAATAATGCCTCGATAAAAAAAGATACTCCTAAATCTGGTCCAAATTGCATAACAGCGGCATCAACAAGAGACACCTACACCATTTATTTTCTTCAAATTATGTGTGTACAGAATCACATCGTCCAGCGAAACTTCCAAGAAAGGACCAATCCAGCTCCTTGTGGGGACATTGATTGGCATGTGAAGCACATGAACTAAGACAAAAACGCAAAAACGAAGCCAAATTAATGATGTCAATTAAGCACACCTGCTCTACTGTGTCAACATCGCCGAATTTAACTATCCAGCCCTTCTGTCCTGGATGTCCTCTTCCCTCAACCAGTTCAACTTCTTGCAGCATTTGTCTCCCTGAAACACGTTGCTTCAACCACCTTCTTCCTGGCTAACAGAATAGTAAACTACGTATTACTAAAAATATGTTGGGAATAGAGAAGGAAAAGGGGTTCAGAGTGCTAGCTTTTGACCATGGAAAATCGCAATTCAGGAAAATCAGTGCTTCCATTCACTCGAACCTCTCCTTGAAGACCATGAACACCGCATATAGAACCAATTTCTACAAAGTCTGACTCAATCCAACTAGTTTCAGCAACTTCTTGAGTAGCTGAAATGAGCATGCAAGTATAAAACATACAGAAAAAATGAGAAAATTTCCACAATCATCAGAATCAAATAACATATAAAAGGGTCCATCTGGGCCTCGGAGAACTGCCTTTGCTTTTGGAGATTTCAAAAGAAAAATGCATTCTAAGCTGAAAAGAAGTGACTCCTCAATCTCAGATTGTCCCATGCAGCTTCAGTTGCCAATACATGTATCTACGATCCACATGTGCAAAATCTAAATATATGGTTGTTCCAAATAGGATAAAATATCGAGGACAGATGGTAAACTATGTCTTAATCACACTGAACATCTGTTTGTCAAATAAACGAAATATTATTATATTTACAACTTCAGACAAAAAAGACGGGGAAGTAGATTTGTCAAACTGAAAGCTTCGTATAAAACTGTAGAATTGTCATATATTATGAGATAAGATCTAAAAAACACAACAATCTGAGATATCTATTAGTGGAATATCTTTAAACATCAGTAAAGAAATCCGCATTGCGATAGAACACCTACTCAATTCAAAAGCATTGACTAGCACAATTTCTCAAGCACCTATGAGCAATAAACCAAACTGTAGTTTGACAATAGCAATGCTCATTCCAGCAATAGCTGCAGTGAAATAAACATTTACCAAAAGCTAAAATAATTCAAGCGCGTTGGCGTACACATAAAACCACAAGTGCGCGTTCCATCACCAATGAATTGGACAATGATAATCTTTTACATATTCTGCAGTGACGGGAGCTAAATTCACACGAAGGTACAAAAAACCATTAAGCAAATGGTAAAACTAAGCAAACCCAACAAAGAAAGAAAACAGTTAATCAATAAAAAAGATGAGACTTTGGAGACGAAATTACCAGTACTTTTGACGGCAGAGAGGCAACGTCGGTGAATTCGTGAACAAATGAAGGGTATTTGACGAACAAAAGAGGAAGAGGTTACAGAATTAACACATCTATTTGGGAAGGGTAGTAATTGTTGGGGAAAAGAGAAGGGAAGCGGTAGAGAAAGAGAGTTTGAAGAACAGAGAAGGGAAGAAGAGCTCTGCATCATCGGACAGTCACTCAGGAAGCACACCTCAAAGCGCACAGCCTGTACAGGACTTTGAGCACTGATATACTGATTTGGGTAGAAATTTTGGATATTTTGTTGGAGAAGAAATTTTCTCATTCATTTATCAAAATGCTAACAACCTGGTTACCATTTTTAATGTTTTCATTTTCCCAAGTTACAGAGAAATGGTAATCTATATTTAGATTTAACCCATAACTTCTTTACCTTTCATATCTCTAATCATATGTGTTAAATTATGATCGGACATAAAGTAACTCCAACACATGAACCTCATTTCTCGTGTATAGTACGGAATTTTACCTAGTTGAATAGTAATTGAAAAAACAATGAAATACCAAGGAGTTTTATACTGTAACAAATACTCTTTACGATTTATATTGAGGTAACAAGTATGGTGATAGCCATCCAAATAGAAAGAACAAGATATATTTAAGAGGTTGATGCACACCAATGAGCCAAACATATTGGCTTAACTTTTTACCTAAATGGAAGGTAAATATGGTTAAAAAAATTTAGGTTTTGATTTGTATCTTCTACAACAAGATATTAACAATACTACGTGATTAAACATAGCAAAATAACAGTAAGTAATTGAAAGTAATTCGATAAAATCTAGATAAAATTGTGTAATTTAGAGTAGTAAAAGGATGTAAAAATAGCCGGTAAATGAGAGTCGCAACAAAGTCGCTGTCCTAAAAACGTTATTGCTCCCCTACGTGCAAGTGTTGACGGCAGATAAAGTTTTCAAGATAAAATTTATTGACGCAGCTATGTCTCCTCTATGTGCACGTCTACCGGAAGACGATATGAACGAGTGCATGATCATGTTGTCCAAGTATAAAATATATATTAGATATAAATGAAAAAATATTATGATAATAGAGTGAAAAACACTAAGTTTGAAAAGTATAGTAACTTTAAGTTCTTTCTATATCACACCTCATGGCCTTATATACATGGCCAATCATATTGGCTACATAAGTAAGCTTAAAAACTTTGTAACTCATGGAATAATGATAGTAATTCTCAATAATAAATTATATTATACACACCACTGTAGTTTGGTATTGTGTTACATAACAACCATTTCCGTTAGGGCACCATGAGAAAAAAATTAGGGCAACATTGATTTATTATGATATACCGAAAATGCCCTTATCTTCTCTTCCTTTTTCTCATTACAAAAAAGTCCAGCTACCGCCGCAACTAATGCCCGCCATTGCCCACATACAGGCACATGCATACACATAGAGAAACAGAGAAATTCTGGTGATGGGAGAGAAAAAAAGATACAGAGATCAGAGGCAGATAAAGGAAAAAAAGAAGAAAGAAACAGGCAAGGCAGAGAGAGAAATAGAGGAAGACGAGAAACAGAGGGAAACGTAAAGAGCAGGGGAAGGAAGAAAGAAAGTGAGCAGATCAATGTCCTCCACAGCCGGTGGACATCAACCAAGAACGACCGGAGAACATGCGATCTAACCTGGTGGATGTTTAGATTCGAGGGTCGTGGGTGGGCGACGGTGCTAGGCTGTCGAAGAGAGCCGGGGCGGCACAGACGGATGCCTGGTGACGATTCTCGAGCGACGACGGTCGTGGGTGGGCTGATCGATGGAGGTGAGAGATGGGTGGTCGATTGGTAGCCGTTGGTGGCCCTCGGTGTGCGATAGGGTAAGATGGTGGACGGCAGTGAAGTGGGGGAGTTGTAACTGATGGGCTTTATTATGGGGAGAGACGGTGGCGGGGGGTGTTGGGTTGGTGATGGGGACTGGTGGCTGTGGTGGTGGATAGTTGGTGGCTGATGGTCGTGGGTGTGCGGTTAGTGGTTGTGTGTGGCCATGGGTGTGTAGTAAGTGGTTGTGTTGTTGGTGGTTTGGCCGATTTCAGGTTCACGATCGGTTGTCTTCGCGAAGAGGTGGTGGCCCTCAGTTTTGGGTCGTGGTGATGGGGGCGGTGATGGGTCGTGGTGGCTGCGGTTGGTGGCCCGTGGCTTCGCCGACAGTGGGTGTGGCAATCCAAAGGGTGTTGCTGACGCGCGCACGCTTGTGTGTGTGTGTGTGAGAAAGAGAGAGGGGGTGTAAATTAACTTGTTTATTAGGGGTATGACCGTTGTTTCATTAATTTTGTCAACTCTGTTAATAAAAAAATAGGAATGTGTAGCTTAGTTTAATAAAAATATTTAGACAGAGCCGTGTGTATGTTGATGGCTGATTTTCAGCATGTGGGGGGTGTTTTGACAGCAAGAAGAAGTGGTTTTAGGGAGTTTTACTGTAGACCTACGAAATTGAGTAGAAAACAGATAGATGAAACAGATAAATGGGTTTACCAAAAATCTGGTATGATTCACACTACTTCTCTTGCAAACTTACACCACATTTATATGCAAAATACATCCATGTGATGATTGGCAAGTGGCTAACTAGTTTCCACCTAAACTTAACTAGAGTTACATAACTTAACTTAATATGAACTAGAGTTAAGCATCATAAACAACAGTAAAAATAGACACAGCAGCAACAAAGCATTAATCCTAACATTCTCCCCCTTATTGCCGAACTCCTAAAGCTTGTCTTAATTCTTCAAACCTTTCTCTTGGTAGAGCTTTCGTAAAGATGTCTGCCACTTGTTCTTCTGACCTGCAAAATTCAAGTTCAATTTCCCCTTCTTTAATAGCTTCACGGATAAAATGATACTTAAGTGCAATGTGCCTGGTCCTGCTGTGAAAGACCGGATTCTTGGCCATTACCATGGCTGATTTGTTGTCACAAAACAGCTTAGTTTTCCTTTCTTTCTTTTTGGCCAAAGTCATGAAAAATTCTTCTAAGCCAAATGGCTTGAGAGGTTGCAATTGCAGCTGAGACATACTCAGCTTCAGCTGAAGATTGAGCAACACTTTGTTGCATCTTTGAAAGCCAAGAGAATACTCCACTTCCAAGAGTAAACACAATAACCTGAAGTACTCTTCATATCATCTTTGCATCCTCCCAAATCACTGTCACAAAAACCTGTGAGCTTCACTTCTTTACTTCTTCCATTCATGATACCATAATCGATGGTACCTTGGATGTATCTAAGGACTCTCTCTGCTGCTCCAAGATGAACATGGCTTGGTGTTTGCATAAATTTGGATAGGAGACTTGCTGCAAACATAATATCTGGTCTTGTTGCAGTAAGATATAACAAGTTTCCCACCATGCTTCTATAAAAGGTTGCATCTACTTTGCTTCTACCATCTTCTCTTTTTAATTTCTCCCCCACAATGAGTGGTGTAGCTTTAGGATTGCAACCATACATTTCAAATTTTTCAGCACCTTTTCAGCATAATTCTTTTGACAAATAAAGACACCTTCATCATCTTGGTGAATCTCCATGCCAAGAAAATGTTTGAGCAGCCCCATATCATTCATTTCATACTTCTTCATCATCTCCTTTCTAAAATCGTTGATCATCTTTTCACTATTGCCCGTAAAGAGCAAATCATCAACATAAAGAGCAACAATGAGAATACCTTTCGCACCTTGATGTTTCACATACAAGGTAGGCTCACTTTCACTTTTCTTGAAGCCTTTCTTAGTGAAATGTTCATTTATTTGGCTAAACCATGCTCTAGGTGCTTATTTCGGCCCATATAGTGCTTTTGTGCAACTTGTACACTTTTTCTTCATCTCTTTTAATCACAAATCCTTAAGGTTGATCTACATAGACTTCCTTTTTCAACTCTCCATTCAGAAATGCAGATTTGACATCAAGTTGATATAATAACCACCCTTTGCTTGCTACGAGCGCAATCAAGGCTCTAATGGTATCAAGTCTTGCTACCGGAGCAAACGTTTCATGAAAATCAATGCCGGGCTGTTGTGCATAGCCCTTAGCAACAAGCCTTGCCTTCTTTCTTTGAATTGAACCATCGGGGTTGTGTTTCACCTTGAAAATCCACTTCATGCCAACAAATTCTTTATCTTTTGGCTTTTCAACCAACTCTCATGTTTTGTTCTTCTCAATAACTTTGATTTTTTCTTGCTTAGCTGTCCTCCAATCTACCTCTTTTATTGCTTCATCAAAGCTTTCCGGTTCAGTAATACATAAGTTACAAGTTTGATATACATCACTTAAACTTCTCATTCTTCTTGGAGTTGAGCTTGATGATGAATCTGCCCTTGGTGTATTTGGAGGTGAATCTTCATCATTTCATCTTCTTGAGTTAAGTTTTCTTGAAGGACATCAAATGGAACTCCTTGTTTCTCAACTTTGTTGTCCTCCCAATTTCACAAAGCATTTTCATCAAATAGCACATCACAGCTAATGATGATTTTATTACTTTGCAAGTTATACAACCAATAACCTTTTGACATTGTGCTATAGCCAACAAATATGCACCTTTCACTTGCTTCATCTAGCTTACTTCTTTTCTCTTTTGGCACTTGAGAGTAACAAATGCTTCCAAACACTTTAAAGTGTCTAACGGATTGTCTTCTTCCACTCCATGCTTTAAATGAAGTTTGATTCAACACAGCTTTGGTTGGTGATCTATTAATCAAATACACAGCTATATGCACAGCTTCAGCCCAAAATGATCTAAGAATTCCTTTATCATGCAACATTGATTTTGCCATCTCCATAACCGTTTGATTTTTCCTTTCAGACACACCATTTTGCTGTGGAGTGTAACCAACTGTGAGTTGTCTTTCCTTCATCTTCCCAAATTTTGTGAAACTCATTTGAAGTGTACTCCTTTCCTCTATCACTTCTCAAGACTTTAATGAAACAACCACTTTACTTTTCAACAAGGCATTTAAACTTTCTAAACACACCAAAAACTTCAGATTTTTGCCTCATGAAGTATACCCTTGTCATACGTGTATAATCATCAATGAAAATAATAAAGTACTTGTTTTCAGCACTTGAGAGAGTTTGCATAGGTCCACAAACATCAGTATGGACTAGCTCAAGCTTCTTTTTTGCTATCCATGCTACTCCTTTCAGAAATGGTTGTCTATGGTGCTTGCCAAAAACACATCCTTCACAGACTTCATGTTTTTCTTCTACGGTGGGGAGGCCTTGCACCATGTTTTCTTTATGCAGCAACTTCAGATTTTTGATGTTTATGTGACCAAACCTTCGATGCCACAACCATGAGTCTTCAACAATTAAAGCTTTCATTGCAACTCCAATTGTATATCTGAAATTTATTAGAAAGCTTTTGTTTTTCTCCATATTTTTTTTTGTTACAACATCTTTACTCCTTCTTTTGTCATAAATTATGCAGCACTTATCTTGGAATTGAAGTGAGTAATCATTCTCCAAAAGCTGTCCGAAACTAAGTAGGTTGTGCTCCAAATTTGAAACCAAAGAACATCACGTATAAATCTGGTCCCCTGCTTTGTTTGAACACCAATCGTGCCTTTGCCTTGTGCTTGAACTATAGTACCATTCCCAAGCTTCACTTTGGTGTTGACGGTGCTGACCATGTCGAGAAAAAGGCTTTTTTCTCTTGCCATATGGTTGCTACAACCAACCATTGTCTAGGAACCACTTCTCATCATTTTTCTCTGTTGCACTTTGACATGCATAGAATAAGCTTGATTCACTCTCTTTGTCTTTTGTGAAGCTTGCTTGTTGATGCAATTTCACTCTATAATCTTTTTGTACATGGCCAAACTTCTTGCATCTATGACATTGAAGTTGTCCCTTGAACCAACAATCTTTTTCATCATGACTCATCTTTTTACAAACACCGCAAGGTTTTGAATGATTCTCTGAATTATAGCTTCTACCAAAGTTGCCTCTGCCTCTTCCTCTATTACTACCTTTCCTCTTCCATATCTTCCACCTCGATTTGATTCTCCTTTAGGTTGATCAAAGTTCTGTGGTTTTCTTTCTTGGCTCTTGCTGCCAACATTGAGCTTAGATTGGAAAGCACTCTCTACAGCTTTTTCAGTATGTCTAGCCATTCTTTGCTCATAGGATTTCAGAGAGGCCATCACTTTTTGAACACTTAAGGTTGAGAGGTCTTTAGTTTCTTCAATAACAGTTACAATAGGATCAAATTTTTCTGGCAAACTAATTAAAGTCTTCTCAACAATTCTCTGATCACTAATATCTTCACCATGAGTTTTCATTTGATTATCAATTCAAGAAATCTGCTGGAATAATCCTTCAAACTTCCATCCTCTTTCATTTTCATGTTCTCTAAATCATTTCTAAAAGATTGAAGTTTGATAGCTCTCATCTTATCATCACCTTGGAACTCATTTCTTAGAGTTTCTCATGCTTCTTTTGCACTTTCAACCCTCATGATTCTTGGAAAAATTGGATCAGTAACATTTCTTTGAATGAGTGAAAGAGCACTTGCATCTTTCTACCTCTTTTCATCTAGTTTCTTTTTCTGATTTTCAGTCATACCCTCATTGAATTAGGTTCAGAAAACCCTTCTACTACTGATTCCTAAAGGCCAAGTGATTTAAAGCATCTTTACAAACCAGAAATCATGGTTTTCACTATCAAAAGGTAGAATACTTGCTGATTCGAAGAACCAATGTTGGCCATGATATCTTAGATGAAATTTCACTGCTTTGCTGTATTTTCTTTCAATCCCAGATCTTTTTAATCAGCACAGCTCTGGTACCATTTGTTGGTCGTTGATTTTCAGCATGTGGGGGGTGTTTTGACAGCAAGAAGAAGTGGTTTTAGGGGGTTTACTGTAGACTTGCGAAATTGAGTAGAAAACAGAGAGATAAATAAGAGAGATGAGTTTACTAAAAATCCGGTACGATTCACACTACTTCTCTTGCAAACTTACACCATATTTATATGCAAAATACATCCACGTGATGATTCAAGTGGCTAACTAGTTTCCACCTAAAATTAACTAGAGTTACATAACTTAACTTAATATGAACTAGAGTTAAGCATCATAAACAACAATAAAAATAGACACAACAACAACTAAACATTAATCCTAACAGTGTAGTTTAAGACAAACCACATGGATGCTGTGTAATTTACCTTTCTTTTATTGTTCAACTTCTAGCATACCTGGTTTGCTAGTGAACTATCCATCAGGTCGGAAGATATTAATATACAATTTGGTGGATAAGTTACTGGACAAAGCAGAAAGAAACCAATTGAATTCAAACCCAAGGAAGGTTCATTATAAGCCCAGAACTGACAAGTCAGAGTATATGAATAATACTTCTTTTTTTGCAGCTCAATTAGGAAGCAATGCACAACCAATGCCAATGGAGAAGATCCTCATTATCATGACTTGCAGCATGGAAATATGACTACTAATCAAAGAAGAAAATCAAACCATGGAAGTAAGGCTACAAAGATATGTGAGTAGCACAGAACTAGCGGAAGCAGCAGCAGTAGGAGAAGCAATACTCTGGGCAAAGTCACGTGAATACTCTCAACTTGGAAGTCCACGCGAAAGGACTCCCATTGGTGCATAAATTGGCCTTGGTTGAAATTCCAAAAAAATTGTTTTATTGTCGAACCTTGTGGAGTCTGTTTGGATCAATTCTTTTGGAATTTAAATTTTAACTTCGGAATTGAATTCAATTCACTTTTTGTCGTTTGGAATAAAAGAGAACTCAAATCAAAGAATTTTTATTTTATATTTAGAACATGGAGAAAATAGGAAGGTAATAAATTTTTACAGACATCAGAGACCATAAATTTTTAGAGAATAAATATTTGGACCCATAAATTTTTAGTAGTCACGATGGCAACAACAGAGACCATGGTGGTGATGACAGACATGTTGATCGTGAGAGGGTTGATACAGTTTCTCCAGTTATAACGATAATGATAGTGACGATGGTACTAGTAGTGTGGCGTTGGAAGTGATGATGATAATCTATTGACAAAAATGGTGGTCGTATGGTGATGTAACACGATTGATTGCAGTGGTAAGAATGATGGTGGTTTCATGTCGTACAGTATGGCGGTTGTGGTGGGTGTAACCGTTCAATGGTGGTAGTGACGGTAGCGTAATGGTGACCATAGAGGTGGTAGTGATAATGGTAACAAAGATAATTCTAGTGGATTCATTGGGTGTTGAGATTCATAAAAGAGAGATAGAGGTAGATAATTATTTTTAATTCATGTTAATTCAAATATCATGAAATCCGACCATATCTCATTGAATTTCACACTATAAAATCAAGTCTAGTCAATTGCCATCAAAACCAACAATTTTTTTTGTTCCAAACAACAAAATTAAATGAAAATTCATCAATTTTGTGGTCCCAAAAATACTCTAGCTAGAATTTTAGTTTCCTACAACGTTAAGCAGATAAAAAGAAAATACTATGGAAGCTCATGGTTTGGCTGAAGAACCACTAAAATCAGGTGATTAGATGCCTGCCAATGAATGCAATATTATGTTTTTCCTTAAAAAAACAAGCGACCAACCTATTTGACGTATGGACCTCGCAATTAGGTAAGAAATGCAAAATTTTCGTGAACTCGATATATTATTATTATTATGATCATCATCGGACACACACATGGCTCTAGCAAGTCACTTATTATATCCCCTTTTTAAATATATCCATTTACAATTAACATTTGCTTTTGTCTTACAAACGTAAATCCAATTTGATAAAGTTCACGAAACAGAATTCAAAAGCAGGTCATAGGATCCAGTGTAAAAGCAATGAACCTAGTCTCGAAACAGGACCTCTTCATCAGCAGTGAAGGATGAGAGTTCTAAACAAATACAAATAAATTAAAGTACTTGTGCGCATTGATTGACAAAATAGGTTCATGGCTGGTTATTACAAAGCAATGACGTAAAGCTATTATTAGATTTTGAGGATGCCTATATCTATGTCTTATTCTACGCTTTTATTTGTTACTAAAAATTTTATATTTTTTGATATTAATATACTTGTACGTTTCAACGACAAAATAAAAATGTGAAACATTAATATGACGTAAGAATATTTGTCACTCTTTGTTTCAGTCTCAAAATACGTAAAACTTAGGCTTCGTTTGACAAATTTTTTTTTTTGGTTTTCAGTTTTTAAAGAGCAGCTTAATTTTTTTTATTTATAAAAACAAGTGGGTGTTTGATAACCCCTTTTTTTTTGAGATTTTTTTTTTGTGTTTGGTAACCCTTTTTATTTTGACTTTTTTTTTTGGTGGTTTGCGGTGGCGGTGGTGGGGCGTAGCGGTGGTCGACGGTAGTGGTGGTGGTGGCCGACGGCCGGAGGTGGCTGCCGGCAGTCACCGGCGGTGGTGGCCGGCGGCCGGAGGTAGCTGCCGGCAGTCTCCGGCAGTGGTCGCCGGCGGCCGGAGGTGGCTGCCGGCAGTCACCGGCGGTGGTGGCCGGCGGCCGGAGGTAGCTGCCGGCCGTCTCCGGCGGTGGTCGCCGGCGGCCGGAGGTGGCTGCCGGCAGTCACCGGCGGCCGGAGGTAGCTGCCGGCCGTCTCCGGCGGTGGTCGCCGGTGGCCGGAGGTGGCTGCCGGCAGTCTCCGGCGGTGGTCGCCGGCGGCCGGAGGTAGCTGCCGGCAGTCTCCGGCAGTGGTCGCCGGCGGCCGGAGGTGGCTGCCGGCAGTCACCGGCGGTGGTGGCCGGCGGCCGGAGGTAGCTGCCGGCCGTCTCCGGCGGTGGTCGCCGGCGGCCGGAGGTGGCTGCCGGCAGTCACCGGCGGCCGGAGGTAGCTGCCGGCCGTCTCCGGCGGTGGTCGCCGGTGGCCGGAGGTGGCTGCCGGCAGTCTCCGGCGGTGGTCGCCGGCAGCCGGAAGTGGCTACCGGCAGTCTCCGGCGGTGGTCGCCGGCGGCCGGAGATGGCCGACAGTCTCCGGCGGTGGCTGCCGGCGGCCGGCAGTCTCCGGCGGTGGTCGCCTGAGGTGGCTGCCGACGGTGGGAGGGTGGTGGTGGTGGTCGAAAAAAAAAACCAAAAGTGAAAAAAAAAACCAGTTTTTGGAGTTTTTTTTTTTACTCTGCAGTTTAAAAACTGGTTTTTTAAATTGAAAAAAAAATGGTTACCAAACGCTCCTTTTTTTTTTCAGTTTTTAAAACTGAAAAAAGAGGGAAAAAAAGAGTGTCAAACGGGGCCTTAGAGTTGTTCGTTTATCATTTTCAATTTTTATTTCTTGTGTTTAACTTGTTTGCATGTTATGTATTTTTGTGCTGAAAACGAAAAGACAGGGTCTGTTTGAAATCACTTACAACTTTGTTTTTTAATTTTTAAAAAATAAAAATAAAAATCAATTTAGCTTTTAATTTTTACAAAAATAAATAGGTGTTTGATTACCCAATTTTTATTTTAAGTTTTTTTCTTTTAGGTATTTGATTACCTAATTTTTATTTTAAAATTTTTATTTGTTGTTGTTGGTGGTGGTATTTTGAATTTTTTTTCTTTGGTGGTTATGGCGGTGGTGGCGGTGGCGGGGCGGCGACGGCGGTAGGGACGGTGGTGGCAGCGGCAGTGGCCGTAGCGGCAGTGGCGGAAGGGCGATGTCAGTCTCAAAACAAAAATCATAACTCGAAACTCAAAACTCCAAATTGGGCGTTTTAAAAAACAACTCTATTTTAAGAAATCGATTTTCCAAACTGAAAAATGTATTTTTTTCCCTCTAGTTTATAATACTGAAGAAAAAAATTAAAAACTTAGATATTGTCAAACGTTACCTTCGTTTACACTTTTTCACATTCTAGCTAATATTAACTTTTTTTGTATAATTTTGTTCATTTACATTCTTTATATTCATTTTTTCACAACATCTGTTCTTTTTTTTTTTTTGTAGGTACCCTCATTTTTCATGCTTTGTTCTACCAAAATGCCCTCAAAATACAAAATTTTCACTTATTTCCGACACGAGGTGGCCCACAGGTTCAGATGGGGGTTGTCAGATTTGGCCTTATTTCTCAAGTAATCTCAACCATTCGTTCCCAATGGTTACCAAAAACTCACCGTTGAAGCCCCCATGACCACCATGGATATTGTTCATCGCTAGACGAGGAATTGATTGCGGATTATTGGCTTAGCTTTGTTGATAACGTCTCCCTCACCGACAGATTGTTCTTTTTTGTGAACTAACTCGGGCGGTTAAGCATAAACACACACAAACATGCACACGCATTCGCACGCCCGCACACTTACTACGTTGATTTTGGTGGTTGTTAGTATTTGGGTAGCTGTCGTTGGTCGCGATTTGATTCACTTGTATTCAGTCGCGATCCGATGGGCAACGACAAGCATAACAACCTACTGTGTAGAGGCTTCAATATAGCCCATAAAGAACCGATTCTTCTATTTTTAGTGGTAGACAATCAGCTCATGGTGCTGGCCAGGGCGATAGAGAGGTGAAGTTTTAACGTGGAGTGAGAGGAGGACGCTGGGCTTGGTGCTGGGGTGTGATTGGTGCGCTGACACGGTGTTGTTGGTGGTTCAAGAATAGCGAGGGGAGAGAGGGAAGAGAAGGTGCCAAATAAGTCTCGCCACAAGTGACTTTTTCTTCTTCTTTTTCCTAACAAGCGTTCAGGGGCGGAGCCCATACATGACCCCCCTCCCCACCCCCCCAATAATAGGTAGTTATGTTTAAAATATTTACTAAAAAACCATATTATATATCAATGTAATAGATTTCATTTTGTAATGTTTTTTGCTTTTTGTGCCACCGGTTATCGTAATCTTTATCTTTCTTGTTCCCTTGTCCATCTTCATTCTCATAAATTCTAAATCTCTAGATTTTAAAATAAACACTAATATATCAAGGTTATTTTTTTTCTTTTTAATTTAAATTCTTATATTTTGTTAACTTATATGCGACTATTGTTATCATATAATTGATAATCACACTAATAATACATATATAATATAAGAGTAAAGTTTCTTTCATATAAGATCAGTAGTTTATTGTAGGCTACTTTTACAAGTTAAATAAATCACTATAAATGGTAAAATATATGATTATTAGTCAAATTGAGTAATCTATTTTACATTTAACGTATTCAATCGTGACGAGAATTCTTTTATGTTAGCCGTTAAATTTTTTTGAAGACATTTTGGTCCCCCGGTTAGACTTTCTAGCTCCGCCCCCGCACACGTTGTAACCTGTTAAAAGTATGAGAATTGATGTATTGGTTGAATAAATTTTACCCAAAACAAATATTAAATAATGTAAAATGAACAACCAAATAAGGAATCTTTTTGCTATCATTACAAATATGAACTACGAGACATTATAAAACAAAAACAGCTAAATTTCAAGTTGAGTGCAGAAGGAATGTGTGATACACTTCTATATCCTCTTCGTTCAATTTTGAAATGTGAAGAAATTAAAAACGAAATGAAATGGATAATAGCAATTGAATTGAGCTAAAGATTATTAATATTTAATAACGTCATTTTGTAAAATATTGATTGATTCAATTGCATTAATTGTGCATTTGAATATCCATCAATTAGATTGATTAGACATCATATAAGCTAGGATTCCGGTGTGCTACAAAGGTTTTATTTCATCCAGTGTTTGTTCTTTGTATTCGAGTATCAATCAAGTTTTTATTATTATCTTCAAAAATTAAATATATTAGAATCCAATATCTCTATTTGCTTTTCGTCTTGTTGTTGGCTCGGATAGTAAAAATAAAAAAAAAATTATTTATGCTTTTTAAAATCCTTTAAAAGTACATTAATTAGTAGTGTAGTGATCATGGTGTATATGAATATATGAGACAGTAAAAATAGACATTTTTAAACTTTCTTGTTCATGTTAAACCATGTTCCTTGTTTTTTTATTCTATAAAAAAGAGGCTATTTTCACAACCTATTATTATACCTTTTCTCATTTAGTTTGTTACTAAATATTTCATGAGTGACAAGATACAGATTTTAGTAAAACATTAATGTGGCAAAAAGCATTTGTTGACTGTTCTTGTCAAATTATTAGAAAATATGACAGCCATTCTAACCGAAATCTGTAGAGTTATTATAGTTTAACACTATGGAAAGGAACAAATTAATACTTTGATGTCTAAAAGTTAATTCCACTTATAATCGTCCATAGTTATTTAAGTTTTGTCTCAT
The DNA here is from genome assembly GCA_033070095.1 of Escallonia herrerae. Taxonomy (NCBI): domain Eukaryota; kingdom Viridiplantae; phylum Streptophyta; class Magnoliopsida; order Escalloniales; family Escalloniaceae; genus Escallonia; species Escallonia herrerae. The sequence goes on from JAVXUP010000123.1 coordinate 351,280, forward strand.
TCACAAAATATTGCACTATCAGATACTAAAATATTAGGATATTAATTTGCATATACAATGTAACTATTCATGCATTTCGTACCTTACTTCTTTAATAACATTGAAAGTATCATGACCGATAATAAACGCTAACAAGTCTCTCGTCTTCACAAATCATCTACTAATCTTCTTATCAACGACAAATGACACGTCGAAAGTAGCAGCTCCCATCCTTATAATCATCTCCCGATTTTCTTATTCGTAGAAAATAGAACAGCACATTCTATTAATTACTCACAAATTTTCTTATCAGCGATAGATGAAGCGCAAAAGATAACAATTCTCGTTAATTTTCTTATGGATGACGATTGAAGTGCTGAAAATAGCGGTTTCAATTCTTATAATCATTCTAACCTTATCCTACCAACAAATTAATCACAAAACCACATGTGAATAGCAAGCAGTTCCTTTCTTATAAAATAATCCTTCCAAGTAGAAAAAACTACCACTCCTCCTCTAATGTTTATTATTATCCCAAACAAGGATTGCGTGTCACAATAAACACTCTCTCTCTCTCTCTCTCTCTCTCTCTCTCTCACACACACACAGTTGGGAGATATATTTAGGAGGTTTAGATCGAGTTTTTGTCATAAATAATCTTTTTTAATACTTAATTACTTCTTTACCATATTTTTAACTTTATTTACCTATTTAACCTATTTTTAGAAATTTCACTTTTAAAGAGATTTCAAGTTGAGAAAACGTCGTTCCAAACCACGTTTTCAAGCAAACGTTACTATGTTTAATAAAAATTTCACTTTCAAAGAGAGATTTCAAGCCATGTTTTTCAAGCAAACGTTAATATGAAAATCTCACTTTCAAAGAGAGATTTCAAACTGAGAAAATGTGATTCCAAACCACGTTTTCAAGTAAACGTTATTATGTTTAATGGAAATCTCACTTTCAAAGAAATATTTCAAACTGAGAAAACATGGTTTCAAACTACGTTTTCAAGCAAAACGTTACTATGATTAAGAAATATTTCAAGTTGAGAAAACGTAATTTCAAACTACGTTTTTAAGCAAAACGTTACTATGATTAAATCATGTAACGTTTTGCTTGAAAATATGGTTTGAAACTTCGTTTTCTCAGCTTGAAATCTCTCTTTAAAAGTGATATTTCAAAAAATGAGTTAAAGAGGTAAATAAAGTTAAAAATGAGATAGATAGATAGATAATTAAGTAATAAAAAAGAATTATTTAAGATAAAAACTCGGTTTAGATGTCAGGTGAAAAACAAAAATGAATGAATAGTAACTCTGGTGTCCGTATGTTTACGGACACCAAAACACATTTAAATACACCTTAATCCCCCCTACCCCACCACCGTACACCCCGCTTACCCTTTTTCAATCATTCTCTGTCTCTCTCTGCTCTTTTCTTCACTCAATCAATACTCTGTATCTATCTATATATAATTGTACATGTGTGTGGGTTTTGGAGAGAGAAAATACATAGTTTAGAAAGACAGTTTTTGTGTTACATCACGTGTCTCTGTGACTCTCTCTCTCTGTAATCCGATCACGGTGGAGGATTTTTATGGGATTTCCAGTTGATGGGTTTTGCCGGTTAATTGATGTTCAGACACACACAAGACTCTACTGCTCTGTTCTAGGGCTTTGTTGGGTTTGACCCTTTTCTTCAGGTAATAATCTTTGTTTGTGTGTGTTTGTGTCGATGTGGATCTTTTTTTTGGGGGGTTGGGACTTGGGGATTGCTTTGGATTAGATGAATCTGTAATGTGATGATATTGTGTCGTTTGGGTGTTTCTGGTTAATTTGATTTTTGTTAAAGTGTGGATTTTTCTATTATGCTTTTTAGTTTATTGGAATTTTTTTTTTTTGGAGTCTTACAGTTTAGAAGTTTGTGGTTCATTTATTGATTTTTACCCTTTTTTTTACCCTTTTGAGCTTCTCTGGCCCTTTTGATTGGTCTGGAAATTTGCTGATTTTGGAGTTAATCCTAAACAGGTTTTCAGAAAAAATGAATGTTTATGATAATTCTTGGTTTTAATTTTGTTTTCATAGTAAGTGGTTAGTTGCTGTGGTTAGCTGACCCGTAATGATTACTTGCATGGATTAATTGTTAAAGTTCTGATTTTTCTGGAACTCTTGTGTAGAACTTGAGGTTCTTTTTCGCATTTTGCTATATTTTGAGCTTATCTATTTCTTTTGGGGAAGCCTAGAATTTAGTTGAATTTTGAGTTGATTTATGGGAAGAATTTTCATCTAAGATTTATACATAGATATTGTTTCAATTGTAAGTTGTGTAATGTGATAAAATTAATTGTTTGAGTGGTGTGGTTAATTCCTTGTTTGGAGTTTGTTGTTGAAGTTTTATAGTTGAGGAGTTGGGGGTTTAGCTGAATAGACTAGAGAGCTGCCTTTTGTTTTACCAAATCATGATACTTTTTCTTGTTAAATCTTGAGTTTCTTTGATGTATGGAAGGTCTTGAATATTGCTGGATTTGGAGTTCTTTCTAAATGGGTTTCTGGAAAAAAGAAATTTGGTTACATTCTCTTTCTTTGGGGTTCCAATTGTTAACAAAAAGCAGGCTCTTTTCCTGCTGGTTATGCTTTATGATTTTTCACAAACTTGATGCTTGCTTCCCCCCTTTTTGGGTTATTTGTTTTCTAGTTATGTTTGCATGCTATTGGTTGATGCTGACAGTGTAAAGTATTATGCCCTTTTGGGGGGTATCTCCTTAGGGTCATCTGAAGTGTACTCTAGAAAAGCCGCGTTTTGATAGATGAAATAGCTTTTAAGCTGGAATAATCATGCAGAGGGAGATTAAAATGCATGCTCAGTCTTGTCAATAGTTTTGTCGACTGTAAATTTAGTTTCTTTTATGTGGTTTTCGAAGTAGATCATTGTCATATGTCTGACTATTCTCCATGTTCTGTTTGCTGTTCTAAAGTTTTTATCTAAAAGAATCGTCAACTTTATTTCTTGGTCAAATTTGTAATCAGGGCTCTTATCTTATTAGTGAATATACGCTCTTCGCGCACCACGAAAAATCTGTGGCACCTTTCCAGAAAAAGTAAAAGAAAGGCAAAAGATTCTGCATTCTTGCTTAAGTAAGAAGAGTTATTGTGTTCCTTTTCCTGTGAAACAAATGCAAAGCATTGAGGCCTTCCCTGCTTGGGATTGTTGACACAAGAATTTTGATTTTTCCACCTTTGTGGAAAGAGGAGGGGTGGGCATATATACTTATGTGAAACTAATGGTTCTATAGTTCTACTCTTGTAGTTTTTCTACTGTTTACAGAAGGTAATGCAATGCAGCAGTCCTCGGACCATTTCTCTTCAGGTGATTCCAGAAATTTACTGAATTTGGATATAAGATCAGTGCTTTAATTGTGAAAGATGATTGTGACACAAGTGAGCTGTTTTTGTAGGTCCTTCAAGAATAGCATCCTTGAATATCTCTAAGAAAGTGGGAAGTGGAGTATGGGGGGTTTTATCTGGATCTGATGCCTATCGTGCCTCAAGCGATGCCACCCTTTTCTCAAGCTCATTACCTGTTCTCCCCCATGAGAAGTGTATGCATTAGTTGTTGCTTAAAAACTGCTTGTGCCTGCACTGCAGGAATCACTCTGAGAATAAGTTTCTTACCTTTTTTTCCCGACATGCAGTGAACGTGAATGATGCTGAACATAATGGTCAGTCTATTGACGATATCTCTTCTAGCTTGAACCAACTCCACCCAGATGGGGACGGTAATGACTTAATTGAAGACATTGAGGATCATGTAGTTGGAAGCTTGCTTCCTGATGATGAGGATGAGCTTTTAGCTGGCATAATGGATGGTTTTGACCTAAATGGGCTGCCTAATCGCATGGATGACTCGGAAGACTATGATCTTTTCGGCAGTGGAGGAGGTCTGGAGTTGGATTCAGATCTGCAAGAGAACCTAAATTTGGGTATGTCAAAGGTAGCTTTATCTGAAGGTGTAAGCAACGGGGTGACTCATTACGGGCTTTCGAATGGTGTTGGAACTGTTGCTGGAGAGCATCCATATGGAGAACATCCTTCCCGAACTTTATTTGTTCGTAACATCAATAGCAATGTTGAGGATTCAGAGCTGAAAACACTCTTTGAGGTAATTCGTACTACTCAGAACTTGCTGTTCTTTTGGTTTTGGGTATTTTAAGCTTCACGGTGGTACCTAGCACCCGAACTCGGATAAATTTAAGCTACAACCTCTGTGCTCACTTAAAAGTTTATTCTGTCTTCATACTTTTTGCCACTTCCTTATGCATGTGCACGACTTATCTGTCATGCGCATTAAATATTTTATTGTAGGTATTATGGAGACCAGTTTAGAACACCTTTTGCAAGTCAAGGGACTTTTTTGGTCGTGTAACTTAAGGGCTTGGCTGTTGTTTCCAATGTGGTTGTCAATATATTCTGTCAGTTAGTAAGGGAAAAAGAATTGAGAGGCAAGTGTCAGTTTTTAACATAGGCAAGTGTCGGTTTCTTAACATATAGTCCCCCTAGAGAAGTCTTTATATAAATGTTCTCAGTCTTGACCTAGTCTTTTAGCAATCGCCATGTGATCATAAGCACACTATTAGTTTCGTACATTTTTACATTTTCAGCAGCAGATGACACATCTTGAAATCACAATTAGGCAGATATGGTTTTATTTCCAGGAATGAGAATGTGCTGAGATGCATGAAAGACATTTGTTGCATGCTTTTCTGCAGTATGCAAGTAAGTCATGATCTTTGGAAGGATTAATTTTAATACTGCTGAGAGCTGACTCATCTGATGATGAAAGGATGTCGTCAATTAGCTGCTTATCTGGTTGGGCTACCTTAGTTTTCTCCCTTTATTGATCACTGTCTCTTTTTCCGGAAGTGGACATGTTGTTAATGCAGTCTCTTTTATGCAAAGAACACATATTGCTCCTTCAGCCCTCTAATGAGCAATCGAATATGTGCATGTATTCCGGCGGTTGCAACGTGGTATGCCTCCATGTAATAGTTTACTCATGCTAGATGTTATATTTTGGTCTATCTGGTTAGAAGACATTTCGGGAATTTCATAGTAACAAGAAAACAAAATTTTGAATTCTACAAATATTGCTTTCCTTTGTGGGGACTTAGACATTGTCAGCTCTATTTGTTGTAGCTAGAGCTGCTAGAATCATGTTGTGCACATCTGAGGTGCTTAGCTGGCACTTTATTAATTTACTTTGTCAATTACTAACACACCCATTTATCATCTTTCTAGCAATATGGCGATATCAGAACTCTGTACACCGCGTGTAAACTTAGGGGTTTTGTGATGATATCTTACTATGATATTCGTGCTGCTCGTACTGCTATGCGGGCTTTACAAAACAAGCCTTTACGTCGGAGGAAGCTGGACATCCACTTCTCAATTCCCAAGGTTCAGACTTCTTCATTTGTAAAAGTGGAGGTCATAGTTTCATTCATGTGCTGACTCTTATGATAATCACTCTCCAGGAAAACCCATCGGACAAGGATATAAATCAAGGAACTTTGGTCGTTTTTAATCTAGATCCATCGGTTTCAAATGATGATCTCCGTCAAATATTTGGGGCATACGGTGAAGTTAAAGAGGTGATGATTACTCTTTCTCCCCCTAACATCTCCAGGAGCAGTTTGATTTTGTTTAATTAGCATTACATTGCGAGATTGGGGTGAATCTGACTACTGTTCTAGTTATTGTCCAATAACAGATAAGGGAAACGCCTCACAAGAGACACCACAAGTTCATCGAGTATTATGATGTGAGAGCTGCGGAGGCAGCACTTAGGTCCTTAAACAGGAGTGATATTGCTGGGAAACGCATAAAACTTGAACCTAGTCGCCCTGGGGGAGCACGTAGAAGGTGCGTACTGACATATATACTCTCTGGATATGCATAACTTACTACAGCAGCTTTTGCTCTGCCTCTTGAGCAAAGTTTTGTATGTTGTAACCTTGACAAGTCATTGGACATGTATTGCATGTTTAATTTCCTCCGCACATTGGGGTTTAAGCTTCACTTTTGTGGGCTCCATCATCCCAGACCCTGGTTTAGCGAGATTGTAAAAGCGAGAGTACCAGGGAAGTTGGATGATAAAGTAAATGGAAGGATTTTTATAATTGATCGAAAGATTATACTCCAACTGGGTAGTACAGGGTCAGAATTTGAAATTGGATTGCGCAGTTACTCTGGTATGACAGGTCATTAGGCATATAGCTCCTCTGGGTCATAAGCTCAATAACATTCCTGAGAAAACATGACTTTTGGTGACTTCTATGTTTCAGTTATTTTATTTTGGTCCTCGCCCTAGGGGTACTGTATGATGAACCAAGGATCCTTGTCCTTAATTCTTAAATGTATGATGAGATCGGTTTGACACATTATAGTTTTTCCATCAACAATCTTGGTATCACCTTAGTGCTTGAATGGATATTTCTTCTGCAAAGTTTTGGTAGTATTTACATATATACGAAAGTCTCTCTCAGCTATACATTCTATTTGTATTGGTACTGTGATTACTGTTTAACGAGTACCATCGTTATCCTTGACCTCTAATTTTCTTTTTCACTTTTACAACCTTTTAATGATGCAGTTTTAGATCTACTTTGTTTTTCGTTTATAATTAATTCTGATGAATGCAAATGTGTCTTGCTTGCCACTTGTAACTGCAGCCTGATGCTGCAACTGAATCAAGAGCTTGAACAAGATGAAACGCGAAGTTTTCACCACCAATTGGGATCGTTGATAGGCAACTCCCCTCCAGGTAAGGCAGTTTGGGATACTTTCTATTATTGCTTGAAATCTTGGTTCAGAGTTACGGCTTCTGGATCTATTTTCATGGGAGCTGCACGTTGTCTTACAAGTTGAGTTAAATGCCATATTCCTGGCAGGTAACTGGCCACAGTTTGGCAGTCCTTTGGAACATAGTCCTCTTCAAAGTCTTAGCAAATCACCTGTGCTTAGGTCTATGAGCCCTGTGACTGGTAATAATTTACCTGGATTAGCTTCAATCCTGCACTCTCAAGTACTACCAAAGTCACCAAGAATTGCACCTATTGGCAAAGATCATGGAAGGGGTTCTAATATGGAACACATCTTTGGTAATGGAACTTTGAACCCTGGAGCTGCTTCTCAACAGTCTCATTCACTTCCAGATCCAAAATTTAGTCAACATTCTGGAACCATGTCCTCTTTTGGTGCTTCAAGTTCAAATGGATCTGGTATTGAGACATTGTCTGGTCCACAATTCCTTTGGGGAAGTCCTAATCTATACCCAGAAAAGACTAGTTCTGCTGCCTGGCGAACACCAACTGTGGGACATTCATTCACATCCAATGGACAGAGCAATGGCTTCTCACACAACGGTCGCCCTGGATTTAATTCATCTCAACACCATCATTATCATGTTGGATCTGCTCCATCTGTTGTTCCCTTGGAAAGGCACTTTGGTTACTACCACGATTCTGCTGAAAAATTATACATGAACCATACTGCTTTTGGAAGCATGGGTGTAGGCTGCAGTGACAGGTCCTTTATGGGTGCTCGTGGTGCTGTGAATACTGGCGTCAGTATTCCAGGAAACCATTCGGAAAATGGTTCTCCTGGTTTTCACATGATGTCTTCTCCGCGACTTAGTCCAATGTTCATAGGCAATGGTCCTTACACAGGACTTTTGCCGACCACCATGGAGGGTTTGATGGAACGTGGGCGTAGCCGACGTGCTGAGAACAGCGGAAGCCAGATAGATAGCAAGAAGCTATTTCAGCTTGATCTGGAAAAGATTTTGAGAGGGGAAGACACCCGGACAACCCTAATGATAAAAAATATCCCTAATAAGTGAGATTGACCTCCCTACCTGTGATTAGCTTCTTATGAATAGTAACATTTTGACATCAGGATATTCATCCTCCAGGTACACTGCAAAGATGTTGCTAGCTGCTATTGATGAAAATCACAGGGGTACTTACGATTTTCTCTATCTTCCCATTGATTTCAAGGTAATTATGTATCTGTTTCGATATTTGCTGCAGAATGTGTGCCACTTCAAGTTAATCGTAACTGACTGCTCATTCTCGTATTCTGATGCAGAATAAATGCAACGTTGGCTATGCGTTTATCAACATGCTGTCTCCATCACACATTATTCAATTTTACCAGGTTTACATGATATGCTTTATCTAGATAGAAGAGCTTCTATAGATTTTGATTTACTACCTTCTTGAATGATCGCTGTGCCGTGTTAAATTGAAATACCTTTTGCCAGATTTGTAGAATTTAGGACCTGACTTTTCTTCTCGAAAGGGAAAAAGAAAAGGAAGCCGTACCAAGAGTTGAAAATTTTCTATTTTCTATTAATGATTTATTCCGTAATCTTATATGCAGGCATTTAATGGAAAGAAGTGGGAGAAGTTTAACAGCGAGAAAGTTGCTACCTTGGCATATGCTCGAATCCAGGGAAAAGCGGCCCTTGTCACCCACTTCCAGAATTCAAGCTTGATGAATGAAGACAAGCGCTGCCGGCCTATTCTATTTCATTCAGAAGGCTCAGAAGCAGGCGATCAGGTAACATAGTAATTATCTGGTGAAAGAATAAGAGGGAGGTTAAAAGCCTTAATTATCTCAAAATCTTTTTTAAATTATCGATTTTTTTTGGAAAACTAAGCCAGCGCTGGCATTGACAGCCTATATAGGGTAAATTTATGATTGTTGCTAACTAAACAATATGTCTATGTAGATTTTCCAGGAACCTCCGCCTTCCAATAGTTTGAATATCCAAATGCGTTGGTCGAATGGTTCAGATCCAGGACATTCTTCGGGAAGCCCAACAACAGATGGTGCCACGGATAAGAGCTCTTCTCCAGGGAAGAGCTGACAGTGCCTGCAAGCAGTTTCTTGAACTGCAGGGGTCCATGCGTGTTAAGTGCGTGTATATATGTGCATAAAATTAGGAGATGCAGAAAGGGAAATAGAGGTGCTGATTTTGTATTTTGGGAGCCTCAAATGTACAAGAAGAAGAGCATTTTGGTTGATGATGGTTGGTCTAACATACAGAAGGGAGGAGAATAACTTGATGTATATCGCTCTTCGTTATGGAGATGCATTTTTTTGTAAGCTGAGGTTGGGGCAACATGTTGTTAAACAGTACATGGCAGAGGTTATGTGAAGGGTTTACTTTTTGGTTAGGCTCTTTACAATTGTATAGTGGCATGACCAACTGCCTTTTGTGAATTTCATCTTGTACTTGTGTAAGTGATATTAACATGAATGTGGAGGAGGGTACTGCAAAATTTTCCCTTTTAACTATCTGTCTTTGGATATTTTCCTCTATAGATGTGCAGAACGAAGAAAAAATTGTAGAACAATTCATATGAACCTTTCTTGATGCCTTTATTTAACCCACTTTGGTAGCTTGTATGGGTATTTTTACAACCCCTCCGTTCCTCCCAGAGCAGGGCAATCAAATGACTTGAACAGGAATGGCAATATGGGGCGGCCCGTCCGCCCCATCTCTATATTGTCCCATCTTTGATTTAACTCATCCTCTCCCATCCCATTTAGACTCAACCCTCTTCTATTCCATTTAAACCTAACCCGTCACATTATCTCGGGTCAACCCGTTAAGTTTTTGTAGATGTATTATTTCTCCCATCCCATCTAGACCCAATCCTCTCCCATTCCAATTTAAACCCAACCCATCACATTAATTCGTTTATATATGGGTCAACCCGTTAAGTTTTTATAGATTTATTATTTTCGTTATTTCCGTAACAGTGGTGGGAGGAGGTGGCTTTTGTGATTGGACGTAGATAGTAGGCGGCGACCGTAGTAGTTGCCACTGTCGGCGGCAGAGGCTGTCAAAATTTTCTGGGAGCGACTATCAGTGATCGGCTGTCGCTGCTGGAATTTTGGGTTGTGTGGGATTTCTATTAGGTCTCCAAATTGTTATCCCTGGGATTGAAAGTAGATCCTCAATAGTCGTTGCAGCCAAGAAACTAATTACCTCTACAATTTCACCAAGAATTCTTCAATATGTTATCCACAGGGCATTCATATTGTAAGAGAGCACTCTTAAGGTCAAAGCTATATTGAATTTTCAATTTTTCCCATATATTACATTACAACTTATCTCCGTTAATAGCTCATAAAGTGGTACTTTACATGTTAATTACTTGTCTATCATTAGCCCTACATAAATTGTTCTCATTTTCTCATTCCAAAATTATTTCAAAAATATTTGCATCTTTAGTTCATATGGTGGATGAAAGCCAGGAAGAGTGTAACTTGCAACGCAACATCATCCTTCTTCTACCATTATATTATGCATGTACATAATCAATTCTTATAATATTACCACTAGCTTTTAACAAGCTGCTAAGCAACTGTCTTTAAAGTTTACTTAAAAAGGAAAAGGCAACTGTCTTTACATTATCAAATGCATCTACACACAAGGAAACTTCCCATCTTGCTTGATAAAGCGTAGCCAAACACGATTCATGAGCAAAACAAGCTCATTCCAGTACCACCAAATGTCCACTCACAAGAACGGCTCCTCGACCAACGACCTGAATAGGCTTCATCTTCATCACATAATCACAAACATGTCTGACATGTACATATACATCTCGAACGAAACATACATATTCACGTACACATTTCATCCCGACAAGGAGTGCCAAACAGAACTCGCTTTTCCATCGAAGGAAACTCATGATGGTGCGGAGCTGCAGTGATGGGCTTACCATGAGCTGGAGCTACCATGAAATGTTTCCACAGTATGCTTCTTTGCAGAGCACTCGGACGCAGACAGCTAGGCACGTATACGTACGACGTTCTGGGGAAATAATTGGGTCACTATGCTTGTATCTTGCTTTTCATTTCCTTGTTTTAACTTCAAGGTCAACAAGGAAGTAACATTTGTCGTTATCCCTGACATAATTGACATGACCATTCATCATATTAAGAAGTTTACGAGAGAAGTTCAGAGCAAGCCCTTCCTGGGTAGTCCACTGACTTTTTCCTCCAAACATATCTTCGAGAAGAGCAGATGGGAAGCCCTGGCCAGGATGAGTCATTCTGCAATAAAAATGAACTCTTTTTATTCATATCATATTGGTTCTAAGAAATGAAAAGGAAGCCAACTATATACAGCAATTCATATTGTCGTCTCTTGGAGTAAAAGGTAAATGATTAGCACTTTAAAATTGATGATATAAACTACGACAATTTGATAATGGTGTCCTGCTTGGTGCTAGGTTAAAAGTTGATTCAACAGAAACGTTCGGGGTATACTGGGAAGTTTGGGGAGAAATAGTCCATGTGATAAGTACTCTGCAGATTTTCACGTAATTAAACCCAAAAGGATTTTCGTAGTGCAGCCTTTAGAGGAAGTTCCTACAGCAAGAGTTGTGAAGCATAACATGTTGCTTCCAGAAAACCTGTGTTTTGGTCAGTAAAACTTGTAGTTCCATACAGTTAAAAGTGCAAAGCTATGTTGTAGGAAACAATACCGTGTATTGACAAATTAGATAACATTGACACTCAGAAGACAATTACTTGGATATGCACACTTCAGTTGCATGAAGCGGGAGTTGGGGCGGGAACGAGGACGGAAGCGGGGGAGCATAAACACCTAGAAGTTCCCGAGTTTCGAGCGGCTTTGCTACATAAGTATTATTGGTAATTTTAGGTAGTTAACAATTTATATTATGTACGTTATATGCATGGAATATATACAAATGTACGCATGTAAATTGTCATTTGTCTAATGTTATGTATTACCCAATTGCTCTATGTTTTCGTTCAGCAGAAAATCTAATATTATGCATCGTGAAGTACTTCAGCAGCTTTTTGACTAACAGACCAGTCGTATAGAAGCTCGAGTGGCCGCCCCACAGGCATGTATCATTTTACAGAAGGACTACGAAAGATCCATTCCACGTGGTCCTTGCCTCCCAGCGAAGCCTAGTAAATATCAAAACTAAGAAGAGCTTTAATTTCTCTTAAACGCCTACTCAGCTTTGACTTCCTCTTTCTCACTGAATGCCCCAAACCCACATCACCAGTGACCATAATAAAAATTGTGTCGGCAAGAGGGAAGCATCTAGGTTACTTAATTTTGCGATCCCAACCCACCTCGGATCGCGCTCCCAACAAGCTCCCGACTGGGAAGTGCAGACTCGCGAATCTCAGGAGATTCGTGGCCTACCTACAAGAATTCTGCAACTAAGGTGCAGATGAAAAGTAGAAAGGCAAAAAGAACGTTAGCATGTGCAGACATATCTGAACAAGCTGTACATAACATTACTCTTTAAATATATAATGCACGAGTAAAAATTGTCAGTTACATGTTCATGGTACCTGAACTGTAAATGGATGACTTCATTTCCATCTTGTATCAGCTTCAACCCCGGTATGACTTTGATTTCTACCCAGCCATCTGGAGAAGGTGCATTATGCACTATATTTAGCAAGAAATCGGACAAGACCAACTGAAGCCTAATTTGGTCACCATACAGAGATAGCGTCTTGATATGGTCAGGAATCTCATGAAGCAGTTGCAACTTCTTTTCCTTCAGCGCAGTCATAACTTGACTAACAATTGCATCTATAAGATTTTCCAAGAGAAATTCTTCCACATTTAGCTCCAAGCTGCTGCTAAAACAATGACAAATTAATACAAACTTAGAAATTAGATTATTTTCTTTACTTGGCTTAGGTAAAAGAACATTGTTTAGTAAGCGTACAAGTCCTACTATTGCAAATTGTACTGTTAGCATGTTAATGATTGATAGCTATTACGTGTTATCATGATTATAAAACAGAGAAATTTGATGACACACCATGACCACGTGGGGAAGCAGGAAACTACTAATTTAAAAGACATCAAGGAAAAGAATGAACCGAGGCATATCACAACTAATAGGTAATAGGAATCAATAAAAGCACTTAAGAAGAATAACTCAAAAATTTTCTGTGGCTTCCATAAGAAAGCATTGCTCTGGACTGTATAAAAAAAAAATTCCTGCAGACCCTTTTCCACTCTAATTCTTTTTTCAAGTAAGAAACAATAAAGATCGATTGATTGCTTTCCCCCTCAAACTGAGAAAGTTTGCACATAAATTCAAGTACGCTAGAGCCTAGAGGTAATTTCATGAGGAACTCATTTCTTATAAGAGAAAGAATTCTCAACATACAATTTTGCGTTTGTATTTGCTCATTATGCAATGACACTAATAAAGCGTTGCTATGCCCGTATAACAAGCAAGGAATCAAGAATAGACTTTAAACGGATAATCTTGACAGTATGCCACGGAAAATAAAAGCTTGACAAGATAATATTTTCTTGCATGTATTTGGATATGATGACTGAGAAGTCATTCCATGCTTACCCTTTACAAGCATAATCAATAACATGCAGCATAAATTACAAAACCCAGAACAAAGCTAATTTCAGTTTCAGAGTGAAGAAGACGTACCCTTCTTCTAAATTTCCAAGATCCATGTCCTCAATGATTGACATTATTTGTCTTTCGCATGCAATACTAGTATCAAGAAATTGCTTCTGATCCTCGGAAACAGCCGTGCTCTCCAGCAGCTTGTGGGTAAAACGAATTCCATTTAGTGGGTTTTTAATTTCTTGCCGAATGTAAGCCAACTGTCTAAGTTTACAAACAGACTCGCTGTCCTCTTGCCCATCTCCTAAAGTCTGCTGCTGGTTGGGCGCAATTGTCTGCAAGAAGCAGAAACACCCGGCTACATTCCCGACTTCATCAATTCTCTTATTTGCTGTTAAGAGCACCTCTACAAATGTCCCTTTCCTATCAAAAAACCCAAAAGGCAGCTTCATTGTATCATGGCCACTAATTGCTCGGTACAAAAGAATCATAAACTTAGTGAGTGTCTCTTGGCCTTTTAGCTGGCAGAAACCTCCAAAAACTTCTCCAGGAAGCATTTTTCCAATAATCTCATGTCTCATCCAACCAGTTAACTTTTCCAAGGCTACATTCCATTCTGAACAGCAGGCATTCTCATCGGAAGCGAATATAGGCGGAATCAATGGATTAAGACTGTGTACGATAGCCTTATAATCTCCTTGCAGACGAATGAATTTATCCATGACAACTTTCTCAGATGTAACGTCTTGACCCACAAAACATACCCCAACTACATTGTTTGCATAATCTCTACTTGTGCATGTATTAGCCAAAATGTATATGATTGAGTTCTCTTGATTTATCCCAAACTTCTGCAGTTTTAGTTCAACATTTGTGTCCTCCACACCTGGATATGTTGAAGATAAAAAGGTTGGGAAAAAAGTAAGAGAAAACATTCAGGATGCTGACACTCCATATGCCCCACACTTCTAAGTACATTCATATTTTTGGAAATTCTTGTGATTATACAAACAAGGCTTCATATTCCTCACATATCAAGGGCAAGCTTTGGCTTGATTGTGGTTAAGATTTCTCATACGCAGTACCGCAGCCAATACCAAGTCTAAACAGGGAAAAGATGCATAAAAGATCTTCAAACTCGGTGTCCAAATTAGTATCTTGAAATGACTTGACAAATGTAATAGAGGAAAACAAAATGCATGAGAGCTTTTAACTCAGTGCCAAAATTAGTATTAGGAAATGTTTCGAACCTGATGCTTCTTATAAACTCGTTGACATGCATTTGACGCCTCATTGATGGCGCATTTAAGACGCATGGCCACCAATTCTTCTAGTGTATATAAAGCTTGTTAAGTAAACAAAAAAACAGGAGATGGTTTCCTACACGTGTACAGAGGGACAAAGAAGCATAATTATGACAGTAACTTGCCGCCAAAGAATCATTAAATGGAATACAACTGATATTCCTGTTCTATCTAAGACAAAAATAAGGTATCTGAAGACTTCAAGAAAAGGAGTGTCATTGAATGAGAGCCGTTCGTCATGGTTCGGTGCATCTTTCAATATACATATGCTTATAATGCATGCACACACAAAAGCTTAGTCCTGTATTCTTCCTTGCAAGGCTACTAATAAGTACTGACTGACTACAACGTCTATTCCACCAGAAAACAAAGGCAATTATGTATAATCACCAATTTCATGTTATAGCCACGCCCTATGAGATTTGATCACGGTTAAGAAATGTGATTGCAAGTGGCATGATATTTTAGACTATCTTCTGAATATGTACTATGCTAATTTACGACAAGCCAATGAAGAAGTATATGACAGTTGGAGAGAGAATTCTCTACATATGAATCAGGACATATTAAAGGAAGCAGGCCAGTAGTTTATAATGATTTCATGAAAACTGATATAAATATGTGTAAAAATACGGATCATTAAACCATTTGGATCAAAAAGTAAGTTTAATGTCTTACTATCCGCCAATAATTACAATATCAATGCCCAAAAAGAATTACCTTGCAAAGCTCTGGATAGAAGACTTTCAACAACTTCACGAGAGCTCACATGAACAACTTCATTAACCAAGGACTTCCCCATAGCTTCATTTTTATGTAATCCTATCAACTGGGCCATTTTAGCATTCCACCCATTGATCAAACCGGATGAATCAACCCCAAAAATTGGAGCCATGGCTGTCTCAATTAATCTGACCATTTCAAATGCCACTGAACTAAGTTCAGTCAGCCCCTGCATCGCCGAATCATTCTGGCGGGATTCTACCACTTGCTTTGGACCACTATCTTCAATCTCTTGAAATGAATCTCTCATTATAAGCTGCAAAGAGTGAATGGCATTAATCTCTGACACCTCCCAAGGCAGACTTCTACTTTTAGCCACCTCAAGAAAAGCTCTAAACGAAGCTCTTGGGTCAATTCTTCCGCCATCATCTTTATCCTCTGGATGATGCTTTGCCCCTCCCCATTTGACTTCCTTTGCAGTGTGGGATCTGAACCAAAACAAGAAGTCCTTCAAAGTAATTCTTGCAGTAGTCATGCCACAAACTGCATCACCAAGTAAAGCTGCCCCAGGGTAACCAGCATCCGCCAGACTGTCTGTACTTAGTCCTGTGGAGTCCCGATGATTAGTTAACAGCCACTCTGCAATATCTTCAACTTGTGCTTCAGTTGGAGTTACACCCAGCAACCAACATTTTCCATCATAATATAATGCGGCCCCATCACACTTCACAAGATCCATGATACTAGGGGACTGAGTCACAATGCCAAGTGGAGCATGCCGAAGGAGCATATCACATAATAAGGTTTGCATCTTAAGAATCTTCTTCTCTGCTAACTGGGACGCCAACTGAAGCTCCATGAAGATCTGCAAACCAAATGCCTGCATAAAAAATTCGCAGGCATAGCGTATTGGGAAAGGCACGTAGCGCGGTGAAGTGTGGTGGCAGACTACCAAACCCCATAGCTTTAGTGAGTTCTTGCCATTGATAACAACTGCAATCACCAATGAGGCAATAGAGCCCATATTGGCCATGTACTTCATGTGGCAGCCATGGGGCGATCGAAGGGTCGAATTCACCAAGCAAAGAGGCTGACTTAACTTTTCGCTTTGAATGACCTTCACCGGATTTGCATGGCAATCACATATCATGCGCACCCGATTCTGCTTAAACAAGAAACGAGCTGCTTGCGGTATATCAGTTGCAGGATAGTGCAATCCTAAATAAGGTTCCAAATCAGACCTCCTGATTTCTGACACAACTTCACCATGATCATCATCATGGAACTTATATACCATAACCCTGTCATACCCTGTAAGCTTTTGGATATCTTCCACAACGGTATCACACAAAACACCAATATCTCCCCCGGGAAGTGATTGCAGCCTAGATATTGCTCTGACAGCGAGTTTCTGTGACTGCACAGCACCGGCAAGCGACAATGCCGGATCGTGGGAACGAGCAGGCTCCAAATCAATCACTATTCCTACATCAATCCTATGTAATATGGCATAAAATGGCTTCTGGGTACTTATAGAATGAACCCAAATTGGGTTTAAAAGAGAAATTTCCCGGGAGGAAATGGCTTTTGCCAAGGAATCCCTTGAAGAAGGGGTAAAAAGTGTTCTAGCATCAATTCCGATCAAACCCTTAACATCTTCTAACTCAACATAATTCTTCAAACTCAACATACTGAAACAATTCTCACTACAACTGATGATTTTAAAAGTGGGTTCTTCAATTGCAAGCATACAACCAAAGGGTTGAAGAAGCCCACCCCTTTGGATTCTCGACAAATAAGCAATCATTTGCTCTTCAGATACATCCTGTGGTACTTGTGAAACTGATCTTGAGTAATTGAATGACTTACCTGATTCACCAGACTGCTCAAACTCAGCCAGAAGCCTAGCATCAGCACTGTATTGTGCCATGGTTTGGTTCTTTCTACCGCTGGTGTTCATGTTGCTGGCGGCTGATGAAGTGAAGGTATCAGTGTTGTTGTTGTTGATATTGTTGATGGTTCTTTCACTCCTTTCTTTGCTACCCATCTCCATTTTATGCTGTATCTTCGGTGGGTTCTTCCCAGAAACTCAGGTGGGTTCAAGATTTGTACCACCAGCGGTGGTTGCTGGATTTTTATCATGAACTTTCCCTCGTATAATTTCTTATGCATTACTCGGTTTTGGATATCTAATCGAAGTGTTAGAAGTTAGTTAGTACTGATTTGTCTATGCGTTTTCTGTTTCTCTCACACATGCACACGCACCGAGTCAGTTGACACCGTTTTCGTTGCACGTATGCAATACGATATATGTGTATGGTGCAGTGAGTCCGATTTGCGTTGTCTTTTGCTTGGGAATAAAACAAGAGGTCATTGAGAAAGGGGACAGCAAAGGGAAAATGATAAGGACCAAGTTTCTGTGTGGAAAAGAGAACAAAGGCGTGGCCCAGGACTTGGGAGCCCCCACCCCTGCTGGAACTGCACCACCAGCCGCATACAATATGCCTCTCTCTTTTTCTCTAATTTCTTCATAATTTGCTTTCTTTTGCCATGATATACATCCATTCACCCATCCACTACTACTCTTGAGAGAAAAAGGGACTACTTGTTTCAAAATTATAGTCACTTTTTCAAAAATTATCATTTTTATGAATAAAAGTATGTTTGAAATCATTTATAGTTTTATTTTTCTATATTTTCAAAAAAAAAAAACAAAAATCAAAACCAAAATAAAAATCAGTTTAGTTTTTATTTTTTATAAAAATAAATTGGTGTTTGATTATCCCGTTTTATTTAATTTTTTTTTGATATTTGATTACGCAGTTTTTATTTTGAGTTTTTTCTTTTGGGTGTTTGATTACACAGTTTTTATTTGAGTTTTTTGTTTCTGCTGTTTGATTACCCAATTTTTATTTTGAGTTTTTTCTTTGGTGGTTATTGCGGTGGCGGTAGTGGGGCGTGGCGGTGGCCGGCGAGGTGGCGGAGTGCGGCGGGGGTCGGCGGTGGAAGGAAGAGAGGGGGGGGGGGGGGGGGGGTCTCAAAATAAAACTCAAAACTCCAAAATGAGAGTTTTCAAAAACATAACTGTTTTAAAAACTGGTTTTCAAAACTGAAGGAAAAAAAATAAAATGTGTGTCAAACACGTTTTTTTCTCCAGTTTATATAACTGGAGAAAAAATTGAGAACCTCAACGAAATCAAACACTACCTAATTTACTAGTGTGCTCTTAGAAAACAAAAGTCAATGGATTTCATGTTATGACCTTAGATTGAGAGTCTGAAAGCCACTTATGTGGGAAGTAGCAAGATTATTTGTTGAAAAAGAAAAAGATCGATTAATGTGCGTTAATCGAATGTTTATAATAACTATTGTTCTGGACGGAATAAAACTGTAATCTCAACGTTTATTTTGGGACCGACAAAATAAGTCTTCTTTGAGTATATTTGTCCTATACGAGTGAAAGAACTCTTCATGTAACAAATCCTGAGTTTCCATGTTATCGGTACATTATGTTTGCTTGACGGTTTAAAGTTTACATCAATTTTATGATCCGTATTTGCATTTTTTTCTTGCAAAAGTAAACACGTGAAAAGACAAAGATGACCAAAGATGTTTTGGAGATACTTATGTCTCTAATGATGTACCTAGATTCGCTCGATGCTTAAAAAGATAACTTGTTTCCAAATTATTTGTTTGGAGTTTGAACACATGGATTAATAGAAAGTTGTCCGTCCACTTTTGTTTTCATGTAGAAGTATTGTTTAAAATTATGGTATGTCATGCTATTCAAATGTAAATATAACGCCATAAGGTGGCCTGACCAATTTTGCAACTAATTTGAATACCATTCTCATATTTTATCCAAAGAAAAGTTAATAGAAAAGGTATATGACATGTGGAAGAGCGACACGTGTCGCCACCAGAGAAATTTGAAACTGCCTAATGACTCTTGGAGAAGTGAGAAGTGACACTCTCCCACTCTCCCATTATGGGTAATAATCATCTATCAATTTTGTTAACCCTCCATAATAGCTAGTAACTTCTCATTAAGGGGACGTAACCGACCATTTAATATATTCCTATAAAATGGAAGTGAAAAGGAAGAAGAAAGTAACTTCTGATTATCTAAAATATTCTTAGATACTCTCTCAAAATTGCTTACTGACTTAAGTATAGGAGACTCCCAGGGTCACCGTTTGTTCGTGTTGTACTTTGCAGGCTTGTTATGTGTTCGTGCGGTCCCAACTGACGTTCGTTAGGTCCGGTCAATTTTTTACCACAATTGTATATAATTACTTTTCTTTGTTAGTGGCCTATATAATTGGTGCACTAAAAAAAAAACATAAATGGGAGGCATGAAGTGACTAATAAGAAATTTGTAGGGACTCCCTTGATTTGCACTCGAGAAAAATCATGCGTATGAGAGACCAACACGGTTTTAGGAGGAAGGAATAACAATGGAAGGATCATTAAGCTCATAATTCTCAGGTCTTAACAAACATAATAATTGCCCTCCCTAAGTACAAAATTCTCAAGTCTTAACAAGCACAATTGTCCTTTTAAAGTGCAAAAGGCCCTTTTGCTCAAAAATTGTGCTGAAACGGGTCTACTTCAACAAAAAAACGCTGATTAGATTTGTGTAGTGCTTGATTTGAAGCTTGGTATGGTGGATATTGGCAAGAACTCTAGCCCATTTTAGGTAGACAAAATACCATGTTATTTCGTCGAGTGAAATGCTGTAATAGGCAGCTACGAAAAATGAATCATTCATCACTTATTTTGATTCAAAGGCCGGGTGGTAGTACATATCTTTTTGAGACTAGATGTTCCTTGAAATATAATGAACAAAAAGAGTCGGTTTATTTTAGAGATATATCTGTACTTCAATTTGCTTTCCTGCAGTTTTTGTTGATAGATATATCTCGAGTACGTCGTAGTCTTTTCCATAACTTCCCCAACTGTACTAACATTTGTAAAACCCTTGTCCAGCTCGTTCTTATTTTCTTTTTTGGTCACCCAAAAATCACTTATTCCTCGTTTATGCTTGCTGCCGCTAGAATAATCAAGATTATTTTACCTTGGGCTGTAGTGTTATTTCACTCTTTTTTGTGACAATTAGAGTTGTCAAATGGGCCGGGCGGCCCGCGGGCTGGCCCGACCCGACTCCTTTCTGGCCCTACCCCGTTAATGAACAGTAAAGGCCCGTACTTTTAGGGCTTAGGGGGCCTAAGCTTGGATCAGGCCAGAATTTTCGAGAAAAAAGCCCGGGTCAGGCCCGGCTCGAACCGTGGCCCCGGTCTAGCCCTATTCTGGCCCTTTTTTTACTTTTCAAATTCAACTTTTCCCCCAACGGTTTTATTCCCCTAAATTTCACTTTTACCCCCCCAACAGCAAAATAACGGCTAGTTTGGGGGGTATTTTGGTCCAAGTTAATTTTTTCAACTCTTTTAAGGTTTTTACACTCTTACCCTCCCCAACAACTATAAACGGATAGTTTTTAGGGGTATTTTGGTCTTTTGTGAAGTTTCAAAAATCTATAAATTCACACAATTTCTCTCTAATTTTTCACACCAATCTTCTTACTCTCTCTTATATAAACATTCTACATTTCTACAAGCTTTGCTACTCTTACTAATTACTACTCTTATTTACTAATTAGTACTCTTGCTAATTATTACTCTTATTTACTAATTACTACTCTTGCTAAATTTTAATTACTAATCACTCCTCTTATTAATTTGTTACTCTCTAATTCTTTTGTCTAGTAATTAGTAATTAGTGAATTTTTATATTTATCAATTACTATTACTATTTTTTTTAATTACTAACTCTCTCCAATTTCGAATTACCCTCAGTGATTCATTTGTTACTCTTTAATTCTTTTAATTGTTATTTCTAATTACTAATTACTACTCTTATACTTGTGTATTTAGTTACTCTTACTAATTTTATTTTTCAATCTAGTAAAAAAGTTTAGCGTCAAATATGGCTGGATTACTGAAGAAACTGAAGCGTGGATCATCATCACGAAAAACATCATCATCATCACAAACACCACCACCAGCACAAGCGCCAGCACCACGGCCATCACAAACACCAATCCAAGCACCACCACAACCATTCGTTCCTGGACGAATGAGTACAGGCTGTATGATAGATACCCAAGCCAATTGGGAGTTCAATCAAAACATTCCAGATTTTGAATACACGCCTGATGAAGACCCCCCGCATTATAGTCAAGGACGCAGCTCGGTTGGCGAAGCTACTACTCCGTGGCATAATCTTAACCCTATGCCTGGTCATGATGAAGAAGGGCCGAGCAATGCCTCCGGTAATGAGCCAGAAGTCCAAAAGGGAAAAAAAAAGAAAGCCGAGTGTTGGAATCATTTTGATGAAGTTATGGTGGACGGCATCCGAAAAGCTCGATGTAAGTACTGTGCTAAATTATTTTCGTCTGGTAGTGGTAATGGACATCTTAACAGGCATTACCCTCAGTGTGCACCTCGACAAGGCCACGTCGAACCTACCCAAACGCAGTTATCTTTTGACGGTAAGTTATTTGTTTATAATCAGCGAGAGCAAAGAGACGGTCTCGCTGAATTTGTTATTCACGATGAACAAGCCTTTTCTTTTGCCGATAATGCTAAGCATCTAGATATATGAACACATACGTTCAACCTTTGTACAAAAAGGTTCATAGAAACACAACTAGATCCGATGCACTCCGACAGTATAATGCTGCTAAAGCACGCCTGATCGATTATTTCGATAAATTTGACGGTAAAGTTAGTCTTACTTCTGATATTTGGCAATCTCCGTTTACTTTTGTTAGTTATACTTGTGTGACGGCTCATTGGATTGATGCAGATTGGATTATGCACAAGAGAATCATCGCTTTCGAGCTCTTTCCTTTTCCGCATGATGGAATGAACATTGCTAGTATTATATTAAAAGCATGTACCACGTTTAAATTAAAGGATAAGATTATGAGTATTAGTTTTGATAATGCTTCTAACAATACAGCTGCTGTTGATGCTTTACAGGAGAGCCTCAAACCTGTACTTTCTGGTAAATTATTTCATGTTCGTTGTGTTTGTCATATAATTAATTTAATTGTTCAAGATGGTTTAGCTGCTGCAGGAGATATTCTTGTCAAAATGAGGGGTATGACAGCGTATGTTAATAGTTCGAGTCCGAGAACACAACAATTTAAAACGTTGTGTGTTGAATATAATATGCCTCGCAGGAGAGCAGTTACAGATGTGGTCCACAGGTGGAACTCTACATACCATATGCTTTTACACATTCTGGCATACAGAGAAGTCTATACGCATTTTCTACTAACCTTGTTCCCAGCCGGCTTGCCAACTCAAGAGGAATGGCAGATGGCCACATACCTAGCTGAATTTTTGGAGGTATTTTACACGTCTACCAATTTATTGTCTGGTACGTACTATCCCACCTCTCCTCTCGCTGTAATAGAAATTCTCAAGATGGCTACAATGTTAACAAAATGGAGATATATAGGACCCTTTAGGAAATAGTAAAAGTGATGGATAAAAAGTTTAATAAATATTGGAGTGAACTGCCTGTTATTTTTGCTGTGGCTACTTGTTTAGATCCTAGGTTAAAGTTGCATGGCGTGAACGTCTCGATACAAGAGATATCGATATTAATGTGCTACCCAGTAGAGGATACAACCGCACTCACAGCGAAAGTGAGCAAGACATTTGAGGAACTGTTCAACCTCTATCGTAATTCTGCTGACGTGCGCGGGCGAGCTTCATCATCGACTGCTGAGAGGTATTATGCGCCATACCTTAAGGGCTTTGAACATCTAGTAGCAAGACAACTACCAGGTGAAGGTACTTCTAATTCGGCAGGTTCGTCTACTTTTTTCTCTTTTAATGAGATTGGTGTATATTCAAATACTGATCATTATTCTGATTTATCAATGCAAGAACAGGTTAATTTTAATTTGTTAAATTTTTGGAAACAAAATCAAAACATGTATAAAACTTTATCCCAAATTGCACGGGATGTACTGCCAGTGCAAGCCTCCACGGTTGCTTCAGAGTCGGCATTTTCAGCGAGCGGGAGGGTTTTGGATGACAGGAGGAGTCGTCTTAACCCCGAGTCGCTCGAGCTATGTGTATGTTGGAAGGATTATCTTGATGCGAAATACCGCGAGCAAGATAAACCGATTGATGATAGGAAGAGCAGTGACTCGGATATTGAAGTACTTCCGGATGATTAGGTAATTTCTTTTTATTTTCCTTCTCTTAAGTTTTAAGAATAAAATTTCTCACAAAATATAGTTTTTTTCATATATATATATATATATATATATATATATATATATATATATATATATATATATATATATATATATAATATAATATAATAAGTTTTTACAAGTAAGATAGATATTTTTTCGTATATATAAAAAAATAGGTAACTTCGCCTGTTTGTTTACAAGCAGCCGGTCCCAAGCCCGGATAAAAGGAGGAGGGCCTATAAACACATTTATCTTCAATGTATATGATTTATAATGAAATAAAATGATAAAGATTAGGTTCGTTAAATTGTGAATATTGGAGATGCCTAGAGTACAATTTGTTTAAATAATAACAACAAATTACCGTAATTAAAATATTTACTTTGAATAACAAGAAAATGCAAAAAAAAAAGTAAATAAAATTGGGCCCGGGCCCGACCCAAGCCCGACCCTAAATGTTGGGCCTAGGGCCTGGGCTTGGACTGGGCCCAGATCCCCACATTTTGGCCCGGCCCGTTTGGCAACCCCTCTGGCCCGGCCCAGGCCCGTTTTGCTGGAGGCCCGATGGGCTTGGGCTGGGCCGGCCCAAGCCCGGCCCATTTGACACCTCTAGTGACAATTGCTCGTCCACAAAAACAAAAATCATGCTTTATCACAATTTGGTCCAGAGAAATTAAAGGCCTAAGAAATAAGGATGCTCCACTATGCCAAACCTCTTAAGTAAGTTTACAAATCAACGACAACATCAGAATTTTGTTTTGAGAAGGACCGAAAAGGTATCTTATGACTTTTTTGCTCTTTTTGTCGCTAAAGATATATTCTAATGATAAATGTTATCTTTCTAGCAAGAAAAAAAGCGAGATAATAACATATAATTAAGGTCTCACAATAAACTCTCAATTAATTATTGGTTGTCGGATTCCGGACCATTGTACAAGTATAAAGTTAAAGTCGATGTACACTAAATAAAGTTAAATGGTACGTACATTAGTTAAAGGGTTTAAAGTTTTAAGAGGGACCATAGCTCACCTGTCCGAAGGTGATTCTGTAGCAACTAAAGTTCGTTCAGCTTGACTTTTTCATAACTTGTCATTGCATTTTTTATTTTTTTTTGACTTAAATACGAGAATTGCATGGATGCTAGGATGAAGATTCCGGACGCAAATAACCTACAGGTTTACAAACAAATCGTACTAAGAAGCGTAGCCATTCTTCAACGGTAACATGCAAATGAAGCGATTTAGCTACTTGAATGAGCTTCTTCGAATCGATTGCAAGTCAAGCCAATGATTTAGCTACTTGAATTAGCTCCTTTGGATCGATAGCAAGCCACCGAAAATCTGCATTAACGTGGCAAAATGTCAAAAGAGATCAGAGGGTCGACGTAGCTGAAATGTAGTCAGCACCGTCATCTTTGATATATAGAGACGATAAACCGTGAGCCCGTATAAACAGTAACATGCTTAAGATGTATGTCTCGAGCTCAGAGGAAAGCTAAAAGAAGAGCCTTAGCCTGTGCAGTACAGTGGTCCTGCAGGGCCTTGAAAGACCGTGCAGCCAATAATCATTCGTTAGTTGCAGTTAATTCGTTGGTTGTTATTCCGGCGCGCTGTCCTTGGTTGTAATCACGACATCAGCATTGGCCGGCAGGCAGTCAGTTTCTTAGACAACTGTCATACAATTGCGACAGATTCACTTGGTTCGTTAGCTGGTTACTTTTGTAAAAAGGAAAGTCTGGAATTCCGGAAGATTTGATAAAGAACCAGTGTTGTTTAGTGAATGTCATTGTGATTTCTACTGGGGATCATAACCAAGTGGTGTCAAGGCCTTCGATCGTTGAAGGTTCTTAACAATGGCAGAAGGAACAAGATTTAGTCATTTTTCTGAAGAAAGATTGCAAGGTACCAGAGCACAACTGCTGCAAATCTCCCAAGCTGTGCATGCTCTCCAGACGTGCTCCTAACAACAATTATCCACTTCAGAAGGACTCATCAATGCCAAGATTGATGCAATACTTCAACAGACAGCATTTTTGGCTGGAACTGAGGTTAATAGGTCTGAAAGTGGGAGAGATCAACTCAGAGCATCAAGTCCGGGTGGAGGAGGCAAACAAAAGAGCAGGGACAATCCCCATTTTCAAGGTCGTTTGGAGTTTCCTAAGTTTGATGGCAATGGTCCAGGAGGTTGGATAAAGAAGTCGAACAAGTACTTCTCCTTCAACCGCCCGCGTTAGGTTTCTGGAGACCTTGTACAATCATATCCTTGGGGAATTCAACGAGCTTAGTAAAATTATCACCGAGACAGATTATAAAACCAGATTTGAAGCCCTAAGGCCCTTGGTTATTGCACAACATAGAAACTTATATGAAGCATATTTTGTTTCAGTTTCTTGAGTGGCCTAATGAAGAAATTAGTTCCTTGGTGGTTATTTTCGACCCTAGTACCCTAACCTAAGCTATCAGCTATGCTAGATTCTAAGAAATCAATATAAATTCCATAGCCAAATCCCTCAGATCAGAAACCCTCAACAAACCATCCTTCACTCCTAGCAGCAGCACCAATGATCCCTATATCCCCTTTTTGTATGAGCAATTAATTTAATCTGTTAATAGCAGATCACGCTTTTTATATCACCAAACATCCACATGGACCACAACCAGCAGCAGATCACCCAATGGCCATAACCAACAAATCACAGCCATTGCCTTCCCAGGGATGGCAGAGGATGAGGTGTTCAGGCCCTGACATGATTGTTGTAGGAAGCAACGATATATGTTAGTCGCTGAGGATGAGCACTTAATAAATGCAGAGTTGCCTACTAAGAGTAATTTTGAGCTAGAATTGGCAATGGAAAAAAGGTTGACCTTACTGAATTTTTTGAGTTCTGTTTGAATGCTTTAGTCTGTCAAACAAGGCCTAGAACTATCAAGATTAGAGGTGCTGTGAAGAAAAAACCAATTTCTATATTTGTTAACAGTGGTTCTTATTTAAGTTTCATTTCATTGAGGAGTAATTGGCTACTCGATTGGGATGCACCGTGGAACCTACAAAGCAGTATAGCGGCTGATGGTACTCAATACGTGAATAAAATGGCTTGTGTTGATTTCAAGTTCACCTCTAAGTTGAGGCCATTAGAGTTACGTGGTGGTGGGGTGATACTAGGTCTTGTCTGGTTACATCAATATGATCTAGTCGTCTTTGATTTCAACGAATATTGGATATCTATTACCAAGTATGATGTTATGGTGGTATTAGAAGGAAAAGATGATACCGATATCTCTTACAAGGGATTGAAGGTTGGTGCACCGTGCACTCATTCCGAGATTTGTGGTATATCAGCTCAAAAGGTACCAAGTTCCTTCAATACTTCCTATAATTCTCTTTTGCAAGACTTTTCTAAGGTTTTTGAGAAACTCAAAGGGCTGACCCTGAGGAGGCATGATCATCAAATCCCTCTTAAAGTTGGTAGTGAGGGTGTAAACAATAGAGTGTACACGTATCCTTCGGTTAAAAGGGTGAGATACAGAAGATTGTGCAGAACTTTTAAGACGAGGAAATTCAATCCAGCACTAGTTCTTTTGCATCATCTGTGATCATGGTTAAGAAAAAAAAAAGGGTGGGACTTAGAAATTGTGCCTGAACTACGGGGCATTGAACAAGATGACAGTCAAGAATGAATTTCCAATACTTGCCATTAAGGAGATGTTAACTGAGTTGCATGGGTCTAGAGGCTTTCTAAGTAAGATTTGAGGACAGGCTATCACCAGATCAGAGTCATTCAAGGCAATGCCTGTTGGTCTCTCTAATGCTCCTGCTACTTTCCAAGCCTTAGCGAGTGAGGTATTGGGCCTTCCCTGAGGCAATTTACCTTGGTCATTCTTGATGATATACCAGTCTAAATTAAGTCAAGGAACATCTTGAGCATCTCAAGGCTACTTTTTAGGTAATGAAATCAAACAAGTATTTGGAAGGTCACAGTTAGAATATCTTGGCCATGTAAAATTAGCCACAAGAAGAGTATAAGCAGATCTTATGAAGACCGTGCGCATGCAGCAGTGGCCTATTCCCTAGTTACAATCAAAAGTCTCAGAGAGTTCCTGGGCCTCACTGGGCATAAAATGCCGTATATATTCTTATCAAGACTCTTGGTATCATATTAATTGTTGTATTTAATTTAGATTTAGTTTGAGACTTTGTGTTGGGATAAAACGAGACCCTGTAGTTCTTTTGGGTTGATTTAGCACGTTTTTCATTGTGATAATTTATTTTAGCTAGTTACGATGAGTAGTCATTTGAGATATTTATCTTCACTAGCTACTCGTATTTGGCGTACTCCTTTTGTTTTCCTTTTAGGTGATCAGTATAGGGGTCTTGCTTACGAGACTACTTCTGTGTTCTGGAGCAGTCATGCTTTTTTTTTTATTGACGTTTGACTCTTTTTGGTGCAATAATATACTAAATTAGATTTAGGCTCTGTTTGACAATTTTTTTTTTTTTTCAATTTTCAAAAAAAAAATAAAATTAAAGAGCAGTTAAATTATTTTTTTTTTCAAAAACAAGTGAGTGTTTGATAACCTAATTTTTTTTTGTGGTGGTGGTGGTGGCCGGCGGTGGCTGGTGGCTGCCGGCGCTGGCCGCCGGTGGTGGGAGGGTGGTAGTGGTGGTGGTCTAAAAAAAAACAATTTTTGGAGTTTTTAAACACAGTCTTGATTTAAAAACTGGATTTTTAAACTGAAGGGGAAAAAGAAAGGTTACCAAACGCGCTTATTTTTTCAGTTTTCAAAACAAAAAAAAATAGAAAAAATGAGTGTCAAACGGGGTCTTAGATTGTGATTTCATGTGGGGGTAACCTGATACTTGATAGTTCTTTTGATCGAGTTGGTATATTTTTTCACTGTGGAGATTTATTTTAGCTAGTTACTATCTCTATTATTTGGGAGACTTATTTATGATTTGAGGTCATTTTTGACGGTTCATAGTTTGGGTAATTTCCATTCAGATCCCCACAATATGGAGCTCATTATACTTACTGTCCCTCACATATGAGAGACCACACTGACAGCCTTTGCCGCTAGTTTTTTTACGGATGATGTTAACTTTTGTATAAAATAACTTCACTAACCCATATTAATTAGGGGTGAGTACCAAACCGTTCAAACCGATCCGAATCGCTCAAACCGAACCAATCCAATCCAATCCAAACCGTCCAAAGATCTTAACAATTTGGTTTCACATTTTCCAAATCGACCTTGATTCGGTTTGGTTCACGGTTCACATTTTTTAAACCGATTTTAAATCGAACCGAACCGATCTATAATATGTTAATGTATTTTTAGTAACATTCTATTGATAATTACACATGTAAGGTACTAAATAACTCTAAATAAATAAATATTAAAACTTAAAAGAAACGAAAATATTAACAACACTTAGAACACAAAAATTTTGTGGCCAATATCTAGTTTATATTTACTCATTCTTTCTCATTCATCAATGAGAACTTATATATCGAATGAAACAAGATTACATGCAATTTAGAAAAATTATAACTTCAATTAGTAGTGTGTAAATGAACAACGTTTTTAAGTAGGCAAACCGATCTAAACAGATTAAGCCGAACCGTTTAAATTGACCAAACTGAACCGTCCAAACCGATGGTGTTTGATTTGGTTCGGTTTATAATTTTTCAAACCGATGGGTAACGGTTAGGTTTGCGATTTGACCCCCAAACCAAATCGTGCTCACCCATAATGTTAATCGATGCAATAAATTCTCTCGTTATAATAGGCAAAAGGTGAACCACGCCAGTGGGTACACCGGCCTGCTATGCATGTACTGGTAATAAAAATGGTGGAAATTAGACCGGTACTTGACCCCGGTTGTGGTTGGCCGGTCGGTCCAGGAGGTTGGGTGCGTGTCATCCGCGAATTTTAGTGGTATAAATACACAATACGGTTTTATTTTTTGTTTTATTTTTTGTTGCCCACTTTCATTTGCTTTTGTTATCTCATGGTTCTTCCCAATCCTTCTCTCGTCTCCTCACACTGTATTTCTAAATCCATGTCTCAGTTACCCCAATCTCTCATCTCAATTACTAAATCCTTATGAAAAGCTCTATAATCTCGGATCTCTTTATCTCCTTTGATCTCGTCCCTGTTGATCTGTGACCTACTTTTCTGTGGTTCCCTCTTTTCTTTCATATATAGTAACACTGTTTTCATGCCGGAAAGTTGAGCCATTGTTTTCACTTTCAATTTTCAGATAAATCAAGTAACCCAAACCAAATGTTTTGTAATAGGAAGTTAGCTTTAAAATTGGAAGCACCATCACGAATAAATTGAGAGTGAAAGTGGGTGATTCTTCTTAGATTTCAATGGTTTAGAACATAATCCAAATTGAAGTAATAAGAATTAAAAATACACAAAAGAAAAGAGGAGGTACCCACGGGTTTACCCGAACCTGACTTGCTGGGTTCGGGTTGGCAAAATGACTACCTGTGAATTTCCGGATAACTTTTACCAGCACCCGCATGGATTTGAACCATACCCGCCGGATTTACCCTTTATGCCATCGTACTGTTCTTTGATTGACAATTTAGGGTATCCAATCACCCTAAACCCTTCAAGTATTAACTTTCAAATATGAGGTCAACTGCTGGAAAGAGAAAGTCACATCTAAAGTGTCATTAGATTGAAAAGTTGAATCTATTGCGAATTTACTAGCGAAAATAACCCAAAACAAAACTCAACAGTAACCAAAAATCCAAATACCCAATTAAAAATGCATGGCGCTATCATCATCGCTGTTGAGAGAGGATGAGAGGGAGGGTCGGGTGGGGAAGAGATTTTGAAGAACGGAAGGCGATTGGGACTAGCCAATTGGATATTTTAAGGAGAATAAGATTTTTTGGCGATTTCATTACGGGTGTTTTTTTTTTTCGGGATTTTTTTTTTGCCGGCCAGTTAGGTTTCGGGATTTTGATATTCTAATTAGGGGGAAGCGGGAACCTACTGACAAATCAATTCTTAATCTTTCTTGTTGTAATTGGGTTTCATTTATATCCAAAATCAAAAGATAAAGAAATTGACATTCTTACTTTTTAGTGTGTTTGACTCAGCAAGGTAATTTTGGGTTTACAATCTTTTTTTGACAATTAAGTGGATGTAGAAATCACCGGAGGGGCAAGTTCAGACACGGATACAAGAGGATACCGAGTGTAGTTTTTAACGTAAGCCAAGTGGATATAGTAATTGAGGGAGTGATGTAAATATTTACCCTGGTAATTTCATTCACGTTCCAAAAACTTGGGGCATGGACACCGAACTATATGTCTGAATTCCAGATGATAGTCTTAACTGGATCCTTTATCACAATTACGCTATCCTAAATAACATTAAAGAAAGCATCGTTCGATGCTAATTCGATAGGGCTAGAAGTTTGGGGAGAAAAAGGCATGTCAAAAATGACGAAAATAGCCTCAAGATTTTTTGGGTACCATGCATTGCCATTAGTTTTAAAGGTTAGCTCAACCTTTTCTTTTACGCCTTGGAGAGTGTTCCTAAAAACTCCAAAGAAGCTTTCACGTGGTAAGTGGAGTTATGTGATGGGGTGTTGTGAACGAAAGGTGTATAATCCGTTGAATCTAATATTCTAAATTAGGCTTTTCAATTATATAACGTAAAGAATTTTTTGAAGTTAATGATTAAAAATCTTGAAAGTGCATAAGTTAAAAGTAGGGAATTGCACCATTAAGTTTTAAGAATATGTCAAGGATGCCTTACGTATGATTACAATAATGGTAGCTATCACATGGTCAAAATTTTCTTTTAACTATTGGTTGTGACGACTTTAACTATCAAATTTAGTTCACCTTCACATACATGATCATAGTGTATGCAAACCATCCAACATTCAACCAAATAAACAAACAAACATACGCACACGCATGCGCGCACACACATTACAAAAGTCATCTCTCTCCAATCTTTCTATTGCTACAACCTATAGTAAGGGTTAGAAAGTCAAGGCTTCTAGAGTTCTCTCTATGTTTTTGAAGCCAACATCGCAAAGAGATACAGAAAAAGTGTGCTACATTTACAGCCAAGCTGGCTACGCTTCAATTTCCATGTCTGAATAACGTGGATGTGCTATTCGTGCTGGTCAGGCATCCCAATAGTGCCACACCCCTTGGACTCTAAGTTTTGAGAAGCGATATCCGAATTAGGGTTCGTGTGTTATATTTGTAGCACCAAATTCTTGGAGAATAAGACAAGGTTATAATTGTAAATAATGTATAATACAAAACCCTTATCGTAACTTAAAGCTATACAAGTGACAACCCATACGAGTGAGGCACATATAAGTCGTCACGACTTAAAGCCACAGCTGGGCCCGTGAATTAGGCCAGTGACCGGTTGAAGGCCCATTGGACTAATCTCAAGAGTTCTGTCAAGCCTTACTCGCTATAACCGACACAAGTTGCAGTTGAAACTAAAAACTTTTGCAAGTTCAATATATTTCTTTTCTAATTTTAGTACAAAACTTGATTTCTAATTTCATAACAATCACTTTAACAATACTTATTTCCAATAATACTTACCAACTAATGCAATCTCTGGAGCTCCACTCTATATTTCCAATCACACACTTGTCACCATCTCCTTATTTTTAAACCTAAAATGGTAAGTAAGGAGTGAGCTTTCACGTGCTCAGTAAGTAACCAGTGACTCAATTAGCCGTGACATGCTAGAAAATAACTCAATTAACTAAAATAATAAATTTATTGAGAAATAATATTTTAGCAGTAAAGGGAAATTTATTAGTTCGAGCATAATACAGAATACGTAAAATGTTAATGAGGGCAATAAATCATTCAACATGAAAACATTTCCATAAAAAAGTTCCAGCCCAAACACCAACACTAAGAGCATGTTGCTGTCAGCGTACGTAACCCCACTGCCTTGGGATAATCATCATAATTAAAGCAGATGCGACCACGTGAAATAGTAATGTGCATTACATCAACATACATAGTCCGTTAACAAGGACCCGATTTGTAACATTCTCTTATTAGATATAGTGCAGGGTAACCGAGTAAGAAAAAGCCACCATTTTGTTCATCATAAACCAAATCCTTGAACAACGAATGGTTAAATCATCTCACTACCTTTTGATATTTTTTGAAACAATTCAATTCCGAAAATAATATCAATCCGACAACCATACACTTTGCACTAGGCAATTTTGTAAGTTCAGTAATAATCTTTCAAATATATATATATATATATATATATATATATATATATATATATATATATATATATATATATATATATATATCCATGTCGGTCCAATTTTAAACAAGCAATAGCGTCATTAAAAGCATCTTGATAAACAATTGGGCTAATTACACCTATATCCCTGAGGTTTAGGGGTAATTACAGCCAATGACAATAGTTAGGACAAATTACACTTATGTCCATTGACCGAACGAAATCTTAAAAACCCTAACGGTTTTAATGAAAAGACTTTATTACCCCTAAGTTGGAACCTCATTTATTTTTCAATGCCATTATTTCATCTTCTTCCTTTAATGTCATTAAGGCCATTACTCTTCCCCCACCCCTCCCCCCGCCCCCCAAAGCCCATTTGGCCATTTCTGTCTCAAACACCGTCGGCAGCACCCTTCCCCACCACCCCCACCCTCCTCTTTCCCCTTTCCTGTCGCCGGCGTTGCCTTCCCTTGAGATGGCGTCGGTGATAAATCCCGGGGGTGGTGGCAGTGGCGAGATGGTTGGGTGCGGTGCTCGCGGAGGTGTTGGTGATGGCGCTCAGTGAAGGAGCGCCGGAGTTGATCGCCGGAGATGGGGCTGCTGATCGGAGTTGCTGGCCGGCGACAGGTCTGTCGGCAACATCGATCGGACGGTTACAGTGGTAGCGGCACGGTGGCATCGGCGCGACGCTCGCAGAGGCACGATGAAAGGGCATTTCGGTGAAGGCGCGGGGAACTCAGTTAGTTGCTGGCGATCGCTTGTGCGGCCGGTAGTGGGGCTGCCATGGCGTGTAAGAGGGAAGGGACTGCTGGCGTGGGGCGAGGGGAGGGGGCTGCCGGCGAGTTAGCTGGGAAAGATGATGAAAATTACGTATATACAGTATATTAAAAAGTATATACAGTATATTAAAAACTACTCAGTATATACAATAAAAATTACTCAGTATATTAAAAACTTTAAAAATTACTCAGTATATACAGTACAAGGGTAGTTTTGTCATTTTAAAAATACGTATTGCTGACATCATAAAAAAGTACACTTTTTGGACGGAACCCTGACGGATGGACACGGGTGATACATTTGAAATACTTTTGATCACGGAATGTTACATTTTGAAACTTAGTGTCCTTAACTGTAATTACCCCTAACCTCAGGGACATATGTGTAATTAGCCCTAAACAATTCTTTATTCTACATCACTCAAACAATTCATTTCTTGTAAACAGTGTTCACTCAAAGATAGATAAACATATATGCTATATAAATAAAAAACTAGAAGGATCAAAGGTCACTTACACAACCGCTTAACCAGATTCGGAAATTTTCCTTTTAAATCTAACTTCGATTACCTCCTACAGGATCTGGACACCAGAAGTGAAAATCTTGACTTTTACCCTTCCAGCTTAACGGATCATGACTTCTTGCTACAAGTGGCATCTCAACCCGACACTAGAATTTTGCCCTCGTCTCTTCGTGTACTCACGCCATGAATTTCTTAGTTCTAAAGGTGTACTAACACCTTCTCTCAATTTCTAAAAATTCCAATGCTCAATTATGCATGACAATTAATTTCGCCACTGAGTATAGAAAAATACCAAAATACCCCTGGACTTCTGTAGAATCACTAAAACACTCCTTGACTACTAATGTACCAATATGCACCCAAAAATAACTTAAACCATCTTTTTAAGCAACTCGATGGGTTTTTTGGACTGAAAAGTTCTTCGGGAAATTTTCAGCTCAAAAACTCTTATCTGTTATTTTAATCGAGCATTAACTAGCCATATTTCAAAAATATAGTAATCGATACCAAAAATACCAAAAAACTTTAGACATTTAAGCGACCGAATAAAAAAAGGTTACTGTAAAATTTTCATTTTAAAATAAGATAATTTGCTAAATATGTGCCCTAAAATATCCACCCAGTACTTTAAAAACCCAACATTTCAAAATTACAAAATCAGTACCTAAAATTCAATTTTTGAACCAAACGAATCATATCGCTAATGCAAGGTGAAAGCTGTTAAAAGTTCAGGGATAAAACCGTCATTATGAAATATATTTTAAAACATATCTATGCGGCACATCTTTCTCATTTTCCCTCTCTAAGTTGGAGCCCCTCCCTCTTTTCTCTTTCTTCACACACACACACACA
Source organism: Escallonia herrerae (assembly GCA_033070095.1). Taxonomy (NCBI): domain Eukaryota; kingdom Viridiplantae; phylum Streptophyta; class Magnoliopsida; order Escalloniales; family Escalloniaceae; genus Escallonia; species Escallonia herrerae. Next base: position 386,443 of record JAVXUP010000123.1, read on the forward strand.
CGCGCGCGCACACACACACACACACATCACCCAGTTACACGCACACACAAACACACAGTTACACGCGAAACGCGCGCAGACAAAAACACACACACACACACACCCCAACACCCATACACATACATACCCCACACACAGCTAGATTGTAGCACACACAAAGAACCCACACACATACACACACACACACACACACACACACACATAACCCGTAACACCCACACCCATACCTACACACACAAACACACACGCAAGCGCATACACAAGCACACACTCAAGCGCACACACATACACACACATAACCCGTAACACCCACACCCATACCTACACACACAAATACACACGAACACCCACGCGCATACACACAGGGGACCCACACACACTGTCAGTTATCCAAATTGACTTTTCACTCCCATGGCCACAATAGTCCCTCCCTCCTGCTCCATAGACATTTCTTATTAAAGTGAGCAACAAGAAATGGACATGACAGTTGGGCTACTTTCAGAATATTTTGTAGATTCAATGTTGTTTTATACGGTGTACGTGAAGCGGTATTAAATTTGAAAGGAAGGGTTTGATGCCTCACACAACAATATATATTGGTTTTTTTTAAGGGAAATAGGGAGAAGGGTGATGAAGGTTAGGTGGAATAGGCTAGATGCGAGCGTGTGCACGTGTGTGTACACTGTGCGCATGTGTGTATAGGTTTTGTGTGTTACGGGGTGTGTATGGAAGGGGGCATGCATGTTTGTGTTATGAGGTGTGTGTGTGTGGGTGGGTGGATGTGTGTGTGTGTGAGAGAGAGAGACGAGGAGATAAATAGAGAGAGAGAGAGAGAGCGAGGGGATGTGTGGCTCTGACAAGGTAGGGGGAGGGGTTCTGTGTATGAGTATGGTACTCTATGCGTGTGTGTGAGAAAGAGAGAGAGAGAGAGAGACGGGGTGTGTGCAGCTGTGATGAGGGGTGTGGGTGTGGGCTCTATTGTGAGTATGTGTTAAGGTGTATGGGGGTCTCTCTCTCTCTCTCTCTATATATATATATATATATATATATATATATATATATATATATATATATATATATATATATATATCTATGTGTGTGTGTGTGCACGCGCGCGCGTGTGTGAAGAAAGAGAAGAGAAAGAGGGACTCCAACTTGGAGCGAAAAAACGAGAGACATGTGCCACATAGATCTGTTTTAAAAAAAACTTTCCATAATAACGGTGTCATTCCTAAACTTTTTAACTGCTTGCACCTTTCATTAGCGACATGACTCATTTGGTTCCAAAAACTAAATTTTAGGTACTAGATTTGGAACTTTTGGTACTTAAATTGTATTGAGGTGATACTTCAAGGTACAGATTTGGCATTAGCTCATAATATAAATAACCATCACTGGAGATTACAGAAGAAGGACCCCCATAAGTTCGAACGAACTAAATGTAAAAAGGATTGAGACCCAGACTTGTGTAAGAAAAACGAGAGCTTAGATATTTTCTCGGCCATACAACTAGGACACATTACTTTATCGGAAAATGATTTATTGATGACTGTGTTTGGGTTTTAGAAAGACTACTGAGGACAGGCCGATGTGGATGACAAAGGCGCATATGCCAAAGTCAAACAAACAAAAACCACATCGAGATGGAGGGGGTAATAGCTAAGGGATAGAGCCCTCCCCTCAAGCGAGTGGTAGGAAGTATCCTTTAACTTCAAAACCATGAGAAAAGTAAACAAACAAACAGTCAAGATCATGATTTTGAGGAATGCTTAAACATTACGGAGAAGAATGGAACCATGAGAAGTAGATAAAGAAAGATTATCAGTATAAATAATAGGCAGAGAAGCACCATTACGGACAAGAATATTGTCTGGGCTGCAATAATCAATGCGATCAGAGAAGGTGGCAGCATCACTCATCAAATTGTGCGTGGCACTTGCATTAGGATACCACTATTGATGAAAGTTAAAAGAGCGAATAACAAAATATGGGGACAAATCATCAGCTTGATATGCATGATTAAAACATTGATAACACCTGAGGGCATTATGGCCCTTTTAAAAATAAATCTGGCAGAGCACATAGGAACCATCAACAGAAGAGGGAGGGGCGTCAAAGGGCAATGCACTGCGATTGTGACTGCAAGAACCAGTGGGGGACGTGGTGGAGATGAGGCAGTAACGTGGTTAGTTAGTTGGCATTCTAGTTGGTCTTCATGAATAAGAAGGAAGGAGTACACCTCCGTGAAAGAGGGACGCCCACTGAAAATGGTCAGGGCGGTGACGATGGAATCATATTCGAGGCTAAGGCCGGTGAGGGTGTGGAGCCCTAAATCAGCGTCGGAGATAGGCTGTCGAAAGATAGATAGTTGGTTGGCAACGGTCTTGGCATTTCGCAGGTAATCAACAATCGATAGAAACCCCTTGTGCAAATTTTGCAATTGTTCTTCAATTACATGATGTGAGCATAAGGTTGAGCGTGAAAGAAATTGTCAAGGGTTTGCCATGTGTCACATGCAATCTTGCACTAGACAACGTGAGCCGAGACATTGAAACTTAAGGTGGAGTTAATCCAACCCGAAATGAGTTGGTCATGGTAGTGTGAAGTCATAAAATCGGGGTTAAAGGTGATGGGTTGAGCAAAAGTGGGATTGGATTGGGGATACGTCGAGTGGAAGAGATAGAATCTTGTCCACATGTTTCATGAGGTCTTACAAATGGAGATGGGTAAGAAAGTGCTGCACCATTGGAGAAAGTTAATGCGATTAAGTTTGAAGGGTATGAGAGAGGTGAAGTTCTAGAGATGAGAGGTTTCGGGAAAAAGAGACACATGGGCAATGGCAACAACAGAGGTTGGGGATTGGGGCGAGGAGGGACGAGACATAACAGAGGAAGAGGAGGAAGGACCCATGGCAGATTCGATAGAGGCAGCAGAAGCAAGGATCATACTGTTTGGTATCATGTAAGTTTTTAGAAGCAATACCCTAATTAGGGTTCGTGTGTTATATTTATAGCACTGAACTCTTGGAGGATAAGACAAAGTTACAATTTTAAAAATATAATACAAAATGTTAAGTGTAACCCTAAAGCTATACAAGTGAAGATTATACAAAATGACGGCTCATACGAGTGACAACATCCATAATTTAGTATACACTACTATTTAACTCAAGAATAATTGGCAATGAAATGAGAGACGGGTAAGGCTTATATATTGATGTATTAATTATTCCTTTTCCCAGTGTTGACTTATTTCTTAACACGAACCCCCCCCCCCCCCCCCCACCCCAACCATGTGTGGCCAGACTTTTTTTGAGTTGGCCAAACATGTAGATAAATTAAACTGGGTAGCAGTAATTTTTTTTTCAAAAATGTCTGTTGGGAATGGACCCGTTTTGGTACCATGTGAAAGCATCCAATTCAAAACGAATTGGTACTGAGGGGAGAGGCCCATAAGGCTTATTATGTTGATATTTTTATTATTATTTTCCTGATGTGGGGTTTACATCTTAACACACCCCTTGCATATGGCCAAACTTTTTTGGAAGTAAACCAAATGCGTGGATGAATTAAACTGGGTAGCAATGAATTCGAGTTTAAATTGTCTTTTGGGCCTTGGATTGATCTGCTTTGATACCGTGTGAAAGCATCCAACTCAAATCAGTTAATAGTGAAAGGAGAGACCCAGAAGACTTATAAATTTGAATTGTAGTTATTATTAGCCAAACGTGAGATTGATATCTCATCACACCTTTTCACGTGTGACCAGACTTCTTTAGAGAGCGCCTCGGGATAATCATTGTGCTTAAGGAAGACACGCATGAAAAAATGCTCACACATTTACAGGAAAGATGACATCCACCCACATTTAAAATATATCAATCGCAGCCGTTCTAACATGCTCCGAGCCTTGGCCAATCACATTAACACCTCAGGCATGCCCTTGTCATAGAAAGCCCACAACGAACGTGCCGACTCATGACTTCATGGTAGAGGCCAAAAACATATCTCGTCTCTCATTCCTTAAACTAGCCGATGCAAGTACTAAGTCGATGCCATGTACAACTCTTTGTCATGTCTAATGCTAATCTTAGCCCAATCCAAAACCAATGCTATAGATTGTTCAAGCTGATGCCCTTAGGCATACCTGTGCCATGACATGCCTTAGCCTTGCCCATTAATGCGTTGCTGGAGTGTGTCCGTATCCAACAATTGACGTAGCTAACTTGAAGCCCACATGTCTCTGTTTATGATCATAAATTTTCATGTATGCTCACAATTTCACAAATATTATCACTTTGGTCCAAGGCAAGAGCCCTAGTCAAAATACCATAACTAGGAATCTGAATGATGTCTCTCAGGTATGAGCATGTCATGCATTGGTGCCTTGGGTGCCACTAAGGCCATCGATGCCTAGGCGCCCAAGACAGTGCTATCCTATTATAATACGACCGGGAGCAAAAACAAAGAAGTGTCAGTAATAGACATCACAATGTCTAAGAAGTCATAATGCCGTTTTCTCGGAGTTCCTGACATTCAAATCTTGAAGCTTGTGCTTTTATTTTTACTCCATGGAATATTCAAGCCAAAAAATCCCAATAATAAATTGGGAGTCATTCTTAAGATGCCCTGTCTATAGCTACAGAAAAAAGTCTGAGCTTTGTGTTGTTGCAAAGACACTATCTCTCAAGTCAACGCGACCTTACTTAGGGCCGTTTGACGGGATTTTTTTTTATTCTTTTTTTTTAATTTTAAAAATTAAAAAAAAATGGGGTGTTTGGTAGCTCTTTTTTTTTTTTTTTTTCAATTTAAAAACCCACTTTTGAATTGTAGAGTAAAAAAAAAAAGAGGAAAAAGTTTTTTTTTTCACTTAAATTTTTTTTTTGAGACCTCCACCACAACTCACCCACTGCTGCCCGGCAGCCACTGACAGCCACCTCCGGTCACCGGCAGCCACCACCGGTAGCAGTGGGCGGTGGCCACCACCGCTAGCTGGAGGCCACCACCGGCAGCCACCGCCCACCGTCGCCAGACAGAAACCACCGACAGCCACCTCCGGCCGCCGGCAACCACCACCGGGCGGCCACCTCCAGCCACCACTACCGGCAGCCATTGCCGGCGACTGCCGGCGACCAAAGCCGGCCACCACCACCGTCGACCACGGCTACACCCCACCACCACCACCGCAAACCACCACAAAAAAAAGTCAAAATAAAAAGGGTTACCAAACACCCAAAAGAAAACTAAAAAAAAAAAGGGTTATCAAACACCCACTTGTTTTTGTAAAAATAAAATAAATTAAGTTACTCTTTAAAAACTGACCACTGAAAAAAAAAAAAAAACTGTGTCAAACAGGCCCTTAGTGCTTACCCTTTACTCCAAAGATCTGACTGATGTCATGCTTTGCCATACAGTCCACCACAAGGCTAGTCTTGGCAACGTCTTTCCATGTGTTTGTTATACTATACACTTAGAAAATTTAACAACATGCTATGCTCAACAAGCGCCAACCCTTGGCATCCACGAATGCCAACCCCGGGCATCCACGAAATATGCAAGGCCCCTCGTCGTAACATTTAATAGGGATGCGATGACCGGTGACACGTGTCCAAATAATCGAAGGCGTATAATAACAAAGAGGAAAATGACTTCAACTGGAAGAGAATAAGGAGGATTGCGCCGGGGGGGGGGGGGAGGGGTAGATTAACTAAAAATCAACACTATGCTATACTCGAGCACAAAAAATTCAATCAATACCATAAATCAATCGAGTGAGTGAGTGAGTGTTTGTATCCATGCATGTGCATTCTGGTGGCGACTTTGAAGGGAGTAAGGGGTGGTTGTTGTGTAACTCGACCATCACAATTTCTGGCCATGGTTTTTCATGCGTGCGACCACCACGGCTACTATCAAACTAGAGACATATGTAATTCCACAGGTATATCAATAATGCGTTTGGGCTACAGTGAGAGAGAGAGAGAGAGAGAGAGAGAGAGAGAGAGCGTGCACTGTACATGATAATAATAGTTCAATTGATACAAAATATATGTTATTTGATTGGAAAGTTTAGTGAATTGTGAGTACCTGTTAAAATTCATATGAGATGATAGTTTAATATGGGAATTGGCCAAAGAAGTATGTGTTATTAAACCTAAGGCCACGGAAAGCTTTCTGTAATCGATCTTTTGTCATGTTCATAATACGCTCGACCAAATCATAAGTAATATTTAATAAGTTAGTGACCTTCAATAATTCATAAAATTTTGTGGCACAAGCACTGTTCCACCAGATATAAATTAATGCCTTTTAAAATATCATAATTAATGGAAAAATATACCTGAGAGTATAAGTATATGAGGCACGCATGATATTTTTGATAATTTGGAAAATAAGGTGATGATGAAAATGAAGAACATGATGGTGATTCACGAGTCAAGATTACATTTAGAAACATAATGGTATTTAACTATATTATCGCCATTATATGTACCGGAAGAAGTGCACAAATCCATTTATTTAATTTTTTGGAGAGTTTCGAATTCACTCCAAAACTCAATGTAATGGCGCCTTCTATGCATAGATGATCTATGGTGCAAATTAAAATTTTAATAGTTTATCTATTGGTATATAATTCTTACTTTCCTTTCTTTCATTCGTGGAAGTTTTAAATAAGACAAGATATAACAAGTGTGAAAAGCTTAAACACACATTGTTTTTGCCTATTATCAAAATCTACAAGTTGTTTTTCCAAAGAATGTGAATTAACATATATGAATAAAAATATTTGTTTCCCATTGAGTGTAAGTGTAAACCTATAACTAATAACTAATATATTCAAAAAATAATTAATTGTTTTTATCTTTCATAATTATTATTCATAAGAGGGCTCGACTGTATCCGTACCATGAAAAGCTGGTGGGTGAGTGGACATTAGCGACAAAAAAAGAAAAAGCAAAATTTTGTTATAAATTATTAAGTAACTATAAAAGGGGTGTCAGTGTCAGTAGCCTGAGAACACCAACAAGACCACCCAATTAATTGATTCCCACACCAAAGCACCACTCAGCAAGCGCGTGTACACCACGCGCCTTAGACAGCGAGTAGCAGCCATTTCTTTCACGGCTCCTCTCTTTCCGCAAAGTGCACGTGTCAGCAGGCCACGGTCAAACCAAACTTGAACTCCACGTGTCTCCTCCTTATCGGTTGACACCACTTGCCAAAAATTCGATCCCTGTCGTTGATTTATTCTCGGACCCTTTAAACTTTCTAATAATAATCAAAACTTATGTCGAGAGATCACTAATATACCCAGAATATAGCTTATCGTCTCTTTGTTTACACTCTCAACGATCAATTTTAGTTATACATCTTTTAGCGTCAATAAACTATTATCACATTATTATTATTATTATTATTATCCGTATTTAGCGACCGCAGTATTAGGTATTTTTATATATTAATAGTAGCTGGCTTAACAATAATACAATGATCACTAATATACCCACAATATAACTTGCCGTCACTTTATTTACACTCTTAACGATCAATTTTAGTTATACATCTTTTAGCATTAATAAATTATTATCATTATTATTATCCATATTTGGCGACCGGAATATTAAGTATTTTTATATATTAATAGTAGCTGGCCTAAAATTTTCCAGCCTTTGTAACCACACCCCCCTCCCCCACCCCAGTCCTTTGTAATTGCACCCCCGCCCTCCCCTCAATTCCATCCAGCTGCCTCACATTGCATATTGAAAGACACTAAATATAGGTTGGAGTCATTGAATAGACAATGCGCGTGCATGATAACTTTTAGTTATACTTCTAACAACTTTTTATATTATAATAGTTAATTGTTCTAAAATGTAATTAATTATCTTTTTTGTAGATATCGTTCGGTAATAATTTTAAGAGATATCTTTCTTAGCGCCGTTAATAAATCGTTAATCGTTATATTTAACGACTATTATTAACTTCTGAGCCGGAAAATTTTCAACCTTTACACACCCAACCCTGGCCCAATCATACCCAGCACACCCCACCCCACCCACCTCTGAAATCACAAGATTATTATATAAAATATATAGAAAGAAGTGAGAGAAAGCACGTAGAGAGGAGACTTGGTGGCAAACAGACACAGGTATGTCTTTGTATATGCTCTGGTCTTTAAAGAGAATTTCACTGTATATCTTTATCCAAACAATTACCTCATAATTTTCACTCAGTTTTTCAACGCTTCACTTTCATCACTGAATTGGTGATTTTCGTGTGTGACGTGTGCACGTATGTGAAGGTGCAGCAGTTTAACTGACAATTCAATTTGTCTTGCAAAGGTTTCTTCTTTCTAGGGTTTGTGTTAGATTTTGGTATTGAATTGGTGAGTTTTTTGTTTTCTTGCCAATTGTGACTTTTTCATGTGTTTTTGTGCTTTGAATATGTGTAATTTGTTGAGTCTGTTAGAGTGGACCACTTGGTTGACTTTGTTTTGGAGAGCGTTTAGCTGGGAGATTTTTGTGTTTTGCGATGTGGGTTGGAGTCCTTTTGCCATCTGATAAAATGAGTTTGCTTTTCCATAGTACTTCTTTTGTATACACGTATGTGAGAATTAAGGGTTTTCCTGATTTTTCGACTGCTTAAACTGTCTTGCTAATGTTCTCTACCTACGCTTTGTGTTTGATTTCAGTACCGAATTGGGTGTTTAATCCTATTCTTGGCAATTGTATGTTTTTCTTGTCTCTTTGTACTGTGCAATTGGTAGTTTCTGAATCACTTGGCTGACTTCATGTCCTGGAGGGTTTACTTGAATTTTCTATGATCTTGATAACAGTTCAGCTGATGTGCATCATCTTCTTTCTGATTGTGAAGTTTTTATTTTTTTCTGTATCGTGATTGCAGATAATAGGTTCTCTGTTGGATTTGACCACTTGGTTGACTTCGTTTGGGGAGGGTTTACTTGGAAGATGTTTGTGTTTTGTGTAGTCATCTTTTTGCCTTGAGATGAAATGGTTTAGTGTTTTGTGGTATTTCTGTCTCTGAAGTCTGTATCTGGCTGGAAAAGCCTGATTTTTTGGGGAACTCCGATATATTGGTGGGTCTAAGTCTGCCACCCTTTGATGATCTTATGTTTCTAAAGATTAAAATTTGTACCTTTAGCAATCAAGCGTTTGTAGTTCAATGTGCATGTAAAAGTCTTTTTTTTTTACCTGGCTCTATTTATGCAACTGTGGATGTTACTTATAGACGTGGCTTGATCTGAAAGTTCCGTTCTTTCTCATTCATTTTCTTTGACTGGCTTTCTCTCCCCTCCTCACCTTTTATCTTGGTAGGTGTTGTATTGAGGATAAAAGTCTAATCATTTAGTTGCTACTCCCTCCCTCTGTAAAAAGGAGAGGCCTTTGACTTTTTGCAAAAACCTAAAATAGTTTTTGGAAGGGATGGAGATGTCTTTTCCTCCAAAGAGAGTGTAAGTTAAAGAATGATTAGTTGACAAATTAGATGGATATATAAAATATTTGGCCTAGTATTTGTCAAAAAGTCAAACGGCTTCTCTTTTTTGGGACATTGAATACATTTTTTATTTATACATCATTAATGTTTGTAGAAGTCTGAATTCAGTTACTTCATGTAGGTGAACACAGATGAGGTAAGATCAGGTTAGAATACAGCACAAGGTGGTTTTTATATATAAAAAAGTTAATTTTTCACAGGAATTAAACATGCGGAGCAGTTTTACGTTTGTAATTTATCGCAGACCTTATTTTGCTCACAGGACTTGAATGTGTTATATGTAATCTTGGAAAAGGGGTAGTACAATTCCACATAGTAACCAATCTCCAGGTAGAAGCGTGAGAGGAAACACGTCCTCTCTTTGAGGCTACCGTTCTTCATTGTGTTCGTGGGTATATACTTGCTGTTTCTGTGCACTCATGAAGAACAACTTTTTCTGGCCAGTTTTGTGATTGGAAATCAGGAAGTAATCCAAGAAATTTGTTGTGAGAACCGGTGTGACTTGATGACTGGAAATGGAACTTGTTGACTTGACGGTTGACGAGTTAAATGGGTTTTGAGTTATGTATCATCTGGTAGCTTAATTCCACTTCCATTTTGCGGATTATAGAAGTAGCTCATGATTTGAGTTGTTACAACTTTTTGCTGACATAGCAAAGAACTGTCAATATTCAGATCACTGATTTCCTTAATATGTTTGCTTTTGTGTAAACCAGGACTTTGACGGTCACCAACCATCGTGATTCTTACCGCGTCAGCTCCAGGATTACCTCATTTAGTACTCTATCTGGTTATATAGCATTCCTGGATGCTGGCACAGCAGTGCTGGACTCAAAAGTCACTCGAACTTTAATCGACTTAAGGTAGTTCTTCGGCGTTAATTTTTCTTTATAGTAATATGGAATTATGATGCATTTAAACTAGTTTACCTCATAGCACATGCTACATGTTTAACATACAGCAGGTTTTCTGGTCCAGTGTCACATAGTTATTCCGTAAACACGAGGAAAAAGGAAAATTAGGATAAATTTTCTCTGGTCAGGTTACATAACTTCATTCGGTTGGGTACCAGTCGCTACATGGTCTTGCATTATTCTGGGTCATTGACACGTCCATTCCATAAGTGAAACTTTAAGCCTGTACCTCGGGATATAGTAGGAGATAATGCATGCTAATACAGATAAATATGCAGTTGCTTTGCAGTTTACTTCGTCATACCACCAATTCATGAGCCTCTCAATATTTTGTAGCATCTGCTGTATATAACATAGCAAGTCTTGTTTTAATATCCCAATTTTTTTTACCACAGTCTCTTGCTGCTGATTTGATCATTCGAAGGGGTTCTGCCTCCTAACTCATGTTCTCAAAGCAAGACAGTGGGCCCCATTGCAAGTACGGATCAAATGCCATCATTAAAAATGAAGACGAAGTCAACCATCAGCTATCTAAGAGAAAAAAATTGTCTCCGTGTATGTCAAGATTCGAGTATGAAATCAAAAAGTTCTTTTCCACATATTCGGATATGTCAACAAGCACCAGAGTTTGAGACTTCTACTCAAAGTAAACTAGACGGTAAGATATTGAGTTCTTTCGGCAGGTAAAAGAAAAATATTTGCTAAAAGGAACTGTCTTCTTTGGTGAGTGTGAAAGCGTGATTTTCTATTTTTCAGTGAATTGCGTATCAAGTCTGTAGATTTCTGTCCTATCTGTAACACAAGACATGTAGATTTTTTTAATTCTTTTGGAACAATATACCATGAAGAAAATCTAAAACTGGAAACTTCTGTAAGAACCTATTGCCTAGGGTTAATTCATGATGCATCAACATATTGGAAATCTTGACACACACTAAAAACTTTTACAGTCATCATGTGCGAAAGAAGCCAATTTGGTGTTGTTACGGTATAAGAAAATCTGCAAAATCTCTCCTGTATTCTTATTGCAGAATGTGCAAATCATCTCAATCAACAAGCCATGGGATTTAAAGAAGTGGTTTATTAAAAGCTTTTGTTCTGTTACTCGACAATTAATAAGTTCCATTGGGTCGATAAGGACTGTTTGAAAGAAAGAAAAACATGAGTTTGCATAGATGCAAAAGGTCGATTTCTTTACTAGTAGGATGGCTTAGATAAATTAGTAGCATTTTTTAATCAAGGAAAAATGGTTTATAAATGGAAGGATACTGTAGAAGAGAGCTATCTCTGCTCATCCTAAGTTCCCCGCCCCCCGTCTACGTTTACTTAACAAAGCACTGTGTAATTCTCTATGTAGGTGGACGTGGAACTGAAGAAACTGAGACTTTTGGTCTTTCTTCCCCACTAACCTGTTTTTTTTAATCAAAATGGCTGCTGCACAAGGCTTATTATGCCGCTATGTCATGAACATCGTCTTAACACATACTTGCTATCTTTTTCTTGACAATCAAGGGCTAATGCTGTTTTTTCTTATTATTTTTCTTATTTTTTCGATTTTTGGTAGGTGTTTCTTTTTATTGTTCTTTTAATGAGAGGAGTCTTGGCGCAAAGGTAAGGTTGCTTCATTCCGACCTGGAGGTCACGGGTTCGAGAGACCGAAACAGAAAGTGGGAACAGTACTCATTAATCCTCCCTAGACCCCTGCAACTGGGGAGTCCTCGTGCACTTGGCCGCCCGTTTTTTGTATTGATGTTTTCATTTAGTCTTGGTGGATGGAAAGAAAATCTAGAATTGACCATAGTGACTTGCTAAGGGTTAGTAAGCCTTGTGGGATAAGGAATCTTGAAATTATAGTCCTTTGTGGTGGTAGTCAAATTCCAAAAAAGCAGGTCATTAAGAGTACCATTACCCGATGGAATTGTAAGAATTTGGTAGAATAGATGAGAATCTCTCTGTTCAACTCCTGCCTTGTTATGTTACATGGATTCTTCGAAATGTGTGAAGTACCCGTGCTGGACACTCGACACTTGGACATGGTTATGGGATATGCTCTGAAGCACGGACACCTCTCCTAGGTGGAGGTTTGGTGTCCTAAACGGACGGACACCCCGACACCCTCTGGACACCACCCGACACGTGTCGGACACCGCCGATCAGTGTCGGAATTTTTTTTTTTTTTAAATTTCCGACACCGTGTCGGACACTTCACCGAGGAGTGTCGGACACGGCAATCGGCAGTGTCGGAACGTTTGGGGCCAATTTCAGATTTATTGAACTATTACCGTCTTCTTCTCTCTCACCTCACGGCCGTCTTCTTCTCTCTCACCTCGAGTCTGCTGTCTGCCGACCACATCAAGGCTGTCGCCGGTGTCGCTGGTGTTGCCGGAGCTGTCGCCGGTGTTGCCGGAGCTTAGTCGACGAAGATCCGAAGCCGAAGCCAACAGATCTGACGGCTCCAGTCGCCGAAAGAAGAGAAGCCAGTTGCTGCCGCCGTCGCCAGAGGTCTCGCCGGAGGTCCTCCGCCACCGTCGCTGGCCCACAGGTCTCTTCTTCTCTTTGTTTCCTCATCTCGTCTCTGTTCGAGACCGAGTTCTTCTTCCTCCCTCTTTAGTTTCTTTTCTTTTTTTGTCGTGACTCGTGAGTCCCTCTCCGCCTCTCGTTTCTTCCCCCCCCCCCCCCCCCTTTTTTTTTCTTCCTCTCACTATGTCGTGTATAGGCATAGCATAGCTGAATAATCTCATGCATACAGGGCACATTTTTTTATTAAATATTTGATATTTGACTTAGGTTTTTTGTCCAGTACATTGACTAAATAAATATTGAGTTATTGACCAAATAAACGTTGCTTGTATAGATGTTGTTTGTGTATTTATTATTATTTAATTTCAGATATTTATTAGTAATATATATATATATAAAATAAAAATATATTAAAAAATAGCGGTGTCCTGCGGTGTCCAAAATCTGATTTTTTGAAAATTGCGGTGTCCGGTGTCCCCGTCGGTGTCGGTGTCCGACACCGTGTCCGTGTCCGTGCTACCTAGGGGATATGTGTCCGACACATCCCGTGGGATATGCTACTAGGAACGCTGTTGTTTTTTTGAGTTTGTTATTGCTTTGAGATGATCTCTGTTTTAAATTAAAACGATATGCGTATCATAAAATATAATGTAAACTAAGGAATAACTAAGAAATAAGAATAGGTAGGAATATTTTGCCGTGTCCTGGTGTCTTGGGTTTTGACAAATAGACTAACCAGACTCTTGGACACATATCTGACGCGGACACTCGTACCAAGTCCATGTAATATGGCTGCCTTGTACACTTGATAGTATGTTCTCCTGGCTTTTCAAAACTCGTATGTCTCGAAGGAACTTATGTTTTGATCTCGTTGAAGTGTTTACGCTATATGTCATCTTCATGTATTTGTAAAGTAGCTAAATTAAGTTTTATTGCAGGAGAAAAAAAAAAGATCAAAATGCTGAACGATGCCTGCATGCATTTTGAGTTCTTCTTGTGTACTTGTTCTCTTTTTTGTTTCTCTTACTTTTTTCGAATAAAGGTGGATAAGAAGCTGAAAAAAGCCTCTGTTACTCTTTAAGGGTGATTAAAAGTTATGAGAGCTAATATTTTTGTCCGAAAGGTGACTGAAGGAAATTGATCCCTTCACTTTGAGAGAAGTCAAAAAGTCTTAAATCTTGTTTTTGCAGTAAAAGAGGAAATCCTTTTTTAGTATATTTAAGCTAAAAAAATCAGCAAAGTACCCCTCACAGTATTATTGTTTCCCGCTTCAAGTTTAAGATGCCCAGGCACCTAATTTTGTAAAGTTTTGAATTCTGGAAAGTGATAACAAATTACATCCTGAGCCATTTGATAATGCAAAAAGGCAATATCCTGAGCCATGGGCTTTGATTGTTTTTTTTTTTTCAGTTTATCTTTTTGTAATTGCAGTTTGTTGAAACATTATAAATTTTTTCTATAACTGAAAGCAAGTATTTTGTTACACAAGATTTCTCAGTTTGCACTTATCGATCTTGTAGGTCCTTTCTGCAACAAATTATGTGTTCAGAACAATGCAGATGATGATGCTAGTTGTCTTGAATTGCTTGGTGAAGAAAATCTTCAATTTCGAAAGCAGCTATCGCCTTCAACTGATTATGCAACTGCCATGAGAATGGTAACAGTTGACCACTGAGTCTTTGTTGTAGTTTGTTTTCTTAACCTAACATAGTTTCAGTACCTCACCGCATTCTCTTACCTCATGTCATTATTTGCTGCTTTGTTAGTTCGCTAAAATTTACCTGACCTATCAAAAGGAGTTCAAAAGTTAATACATAGGAATTTACAAGTTTCTGCTCTGTAGCGTCATGTTGCCTCTAGAATTTTACTCTATACTGTCTCTTTAGTAGTTTTATGGCCTAAATCCTAATTTTTTGCATTCTGCTTTCAAGTCTCAATTGCCTTGAGAATTACAAGAATTCTATACGTCGCCACAATTCTCCAATATTTTTCACTAGTATTAGCATGCTCATCAAATCTTCTTCCCCATGTTATAATTCTACATATGTATGTTGAGCTACTATGTTGACAACATAAGAGTACAGATTTTCCTGAATTTTTTTGATTAGAAGTCTAATCCTGTCGACTGTAATTTTCCCAACATAATTCCCTATATTAGTTGATTATATATAATCGGAAGTGTTGAGGGATCAGTGGAACTGCTACAAGGTAGTGGGTTTATGGGAGGCGGTCATTTAGTGGGCTATATATGCTCATCAATTATTTGAAGAACTACTCTATGCATTTAAAATAAAAGTGGTACATGCCGGACTCGTAAAAGATTTTTCCTTCGGATTTAAAGTCTTGAAGTTCTTTCTAGTTATGTTATTTTTAGGACTCTTTTTTGCCACTTGTTTAGAAAGGCCACCAGTTTATCTTAGTGGAAAGCCACTTCAGTAGTAGCTCTTTCACCTGATCAGTGATGCAGTTTGAAATTAGATCTCAAACAGTCAAACTTATATTCTGCTTATAGCCCGTTACTGCATTAATCAGGTCTTCTGATGTCCATTCTTGTTCTTCACTCTCTCTTTTCTGCCATGCTTGTTGTGCATGTCAGAGCGTTTCATAGTTGGTTTAAAAATAAATAAGCACAGATTACACGTCAGAAATATAATTGATAGATCTGTTTCCGGTTTTTGTCACTTAGCTGCATTGCTCCATTTTGCTTTGTGTAATTTCTCTCATTACGTTTAGTGTACTGAATTTAGTCTGAGAACGTAGTCCTTCCATTTACTTTATGCGACTACAAGTTATAATTTGATGGATTGCAGGAATCTGCACCAGCCACCTGTGCATCAAACTTGGAGACCATTTTCTCACCTGTGCTGGAGTCAACCGACAATCACAGTGAACGGATTGCTCACGGTGATGGAGGTATAAAGTAGAGTCTCTTGTTTCATTGCTAGGGAGAGATTCAAGATACAAGAAAAAAATGTGTCTTTCGTGTTGAACAGCATATGGCAGTACAGTTTAGAGATTTACTTTATCATGTTCCCATAAGCGGGTTGATTATATAAGCCAAATCCATCACATTGTATTCTTGGAATTTTGTGCCATGGATTCTGCTTATGCAATGAAGACTTTTTGGTGGGGCATAAGAGTAAGACGGAGTTTCGGAGACATTTCTGTATAGAATGTCAAGTGAAACATGTACTGCAAACTTATGTTTACATGAATTAGAGTTCATGGCCGATGCATACAGCTTATACTATACTTTCATGGTCTGCTTACCTTTTTGCTGAAGTAATCTGGTGATCAGTCTGACCTGTTATGTGGCTCATCTATCTCTAGGGACTCTTGATATGCTTCCATTGGGAGCCGATGACAGCGATGATAACAGCCGAAGTTCATCTGGATATCAAACTTGCAATGTGTCGGATTTCTACGTTTCTGACATGATTGTTTCTGGCTTACCTATCGAAGGCGACTCTGTGCATGATGATTTTACGGAGACTACTTCCTTAGCAGATTACAAATGTGATGAGCCAAGTATGTTTTTCAACGAAAACTTCATAATACTGCCTTTCCTTGAGGATACCATGGAAAGTAGCAAGGGCCATGACAGCAGATTGTCTGAAGAAACCGTTACACATTCTGATGATTCAAGCTTGTATCTAGCAATCCATCAATTGCGATCCTGCAACCAGGAACCTGATGTTAACACGTACCTGGACTGGGATCAAGCAGAGTTCTTTGATCCACACATGTTTATCAGAAATCTACCAGACCTATCGGATGTGGCACCAAACAGTCGCTCTGCACGGAAGACGAAGTCAATCACCCTAGTTCTTGATTTGGACGGTATGAAGTCAAGATCTTTGCATATATGATTGATGACCTAAATAAACTTATTTCGTCTTTTGTGGTCTGAGTATTGAAGTGTATCGGTATATGGCGGTATTTTGCTTCGATAATTGTTATCTTTTGTTCCAATTAGTGGTTTGTTCTTGTTTCCCAGCATTTGAAGTAGACAGATCCGAGTAAATGCTGACAGAGTTATGTCGTAACTGGCTTTCATGTTTTTGTGTACAGAAACTCTTGTGCATTCTACGTTAGAACATTGTGATGATGCAGACTTTACCTTTCCCGTCGTGGTCAATATGAAAGAGCACATTGTATATGTGAAACAGAGACCTTACCTCCATGCATTTTTGGAGAGGGTTGCAGAGATGTTTGAAATTGTGGTGTTCACAGCCAGTCAAAGCATCTATGCAAAACAACTTCTGGATATACTGGATCCAGAGGGAAAGCTTATTGCCCGTCGAGCTTATCGTGAATCATGCATTTTTACTGATGGAAGTTACACTAAGGACTTAACAGTTTTAGGTGTTGATCTTGCAAAAATTGTCATAATAGATAATTCTCCACAGGTAAATTGCTTGCACTTTGCCTTTGATGCTTTTATCATTTGCGAGTTCCTCCTCCTCTTTTTCCTTTGTCAAAATTTATTTCAGAACTTTGGTGAATACTTGTACTTTGTAATCTACCTGTTCACATGATCCACATCTCCTTTTGATGCCATTTGCTATACACTTATCTTTGCTAACTCTTCCTGTCAGGTAGATGGGTCAGTAGACGTTGAAATTATTTTGATTAGTGTACCGATTTGGCTAAATCAACTTTTCCTTTTTCTTTCTTTGGGGGTTATTTTGAGTACGCCACCTGCAAATAACTATGAATTTGTTTCAGATATTGAATCGTATATTATGGGCACTTGACCAATGGATAGGGTTTACTACGCCATTACATTTGGTCAGATTTGAAGATCGCTTTGTTTATATTGAGAAGCAAAACAGTGAAATTGACTCCTCTAGTTGGTTAACTTGTGCATGAGAAAACTGGAAAGTAAGGTGCTTAGTTGCAGGAAACTCCTAATATGGTGACGTTTCTCTCTCGGAAACTCGCTTTTGCGATCCCAAGTTAGGAGCTCCATGGGATCTCGTCCCAAGCTAAGATGGGAACTCGATCCCGCTAGTTGGATAGAGATGTATGGAACAAGTGATAGAATACATGAAAATCAAGCTCTTTTCAACTCAATTCCTTGTTTCTCTCTTCCTTCAAGTCCTTAAAGTCTCCTTGTCTGTTGTTGCTATCTATGTAAACTATGCTAAACAAATGATAATACTCTTTACGCATTTATTTATTCAAGCCGCTCCCAACCTCAGATTCTTCTTGGTGCTTACGCTTCCCCGCCCCCGACCCCGCCCCCGCTTTGTGCAACTAAGGTAAGGTGTCGCAAACCTCCGTTTGAATTTATTCCGAGTTATAAAGTGTTATTTGCCGTTTGACTATTTCAGGTTTTCCGGCTACAAGTGAATAACGGGATTCCTATTAGGAGTTGGTTCGATGACCCATCAGACAGTGCACTAGTTTCATTACTTCCCTTCCTAGAGACCCTGGTTGATGCTGAAGATGTCCGGCCGATCATTGCTAAGAGATTCGGTAACAAGGAATAAGAACTCTTTGTTCTGTCCTATTATTTCAACTTAATTGATCCTTGTCCTGTCATCTTGCTTCAAAGAAAGACTATCCTCCGTTTTAGATGCTCGTTATCTAATCCTATTTGAGCTTTTGATATTAGTCCCTATACAATAAAGGTGTTTTTAGTCATGTCTTTTAGTCAGATTTTGGCCCTTGTTCTTGTTTCGTTCTTTTCTTTTTTCTTCTGTTAGGTGTTCAATCTAATTTGTGGCAGAAGATAGTTGTGACGAACTTTTGTACAGGTATAAATGCTTAGATGTTGTCAAGGGTGTGTATATGAACCGATTTGTTAAATAAATTTTTGTTTTGATGAGTGATATATTTCTGAAAATCATCTGCCGAGCCCTTCCTTGCATTTATATTTACTGACAAAGTGTTAACTCATAATTTGTTTGTTTCATAATCCTTTTTGTATTTCGAGTAAATAGAACACTACAAATTCTTGTCAGGTTTAACTTTGGATGCTCATCTGTAAGAAGTGGCATTAACCTTGATTTGCCTCAGGTGTGATATGCTCAAGGGCTTTCGTCAATTCATATGTTTATAGATGTAAGGTATTTGAGGTCTATCATTAAGATCAGGGTAAGATGCAAGATGAGTCTTTGAAGTATCAATTTCTGTAGTTTAATTCATAAAGGAAGAGAAAAGAAAAAAATGAGAAGAAAAAAAAACCATGGAAGGAGGGAGTGGTGCTCTTTATTGACAGTGCAATGATATAAATATCAGAACGCAACTTGTAGACCGACTCTTAAAACATTAGAACAGATCTCAAACTGAGAAACTACAGTACTGTTAGCAATTATGAGAAGATATATATATTTCTACATGTTTTATTAACATTTAACAACATGAAACCAAGTTCTGACTTTAGATACTTGCAATATTTTGAAGTTTAACAACTCTTCAACAGCTCTATATACTCATTGAAACTTGTAGTTGAAGTTCTTTGTAGAGTTTAGAAGAGAGAACCTTCTGCTTCTTTATATGAATGAACCCTAGCTGTCTCACTTTCCGACTTAGAGCTCCGCCTTCTCTTCCCTTAGTTCTCCTTTCTTTACTTTTATCATCCAGTTGTAGGCTTGTAGACTTGATCTGTATAGAAGAGGGTGGGGTGGGTCTCTCTCTCTCTCTCCCCCTCCCTCCCTCCCTACTACCTCCTTAAGCACCTTAGGTTCGCCTTCTAGACTTTCCTCACCCCTTTGGTGGGTCATTTGCAGCTGCTTCATCTCGTTGGCAGCTCTGGCTTTCTCTGTCGATGTTGGTCAGTTGGGTGTATCCTCGCCGGTTTGCATTGGTGTTCATGGCCTCTGCTGGATATTAGGTCATGGATGAGGGTCAATTCAATTCCACAGGCGTCGGGCAGTGCTGTTGTGGTGGCAGGACTTGTGTAGCTCTGGTTATGGACGGTGTTGTGTAGATTCGCAGGGATGGGGGATAGGTGTTAGAGTTGGGCAGCTGTAGCGGAGGCTGCAGAGGGTCTCTCCATTCTGCTGGCAGCTTTTAGGTTGGTAGAGATTAGCTGAGGCACTAAATGGTTTTAGTGCTTGAAACAGAGCATGAGATCTGCTTGGCGGTGATCTCTGCTAGTTTCAGTCAGGTGCTCCAGGCTTCTGTGGAAGTTTGGGTGGGTTGTGAGTTGTCCGTCTCAGTTTTTATTGGGAGGAAGAAATCTGTTTGTAAATTTTCGGCTCTTGTACACTGTATTGGGGCTTTGGTATCCGGATCCGCACCTCCTTTGGCTTTTTTTGTGGAAATCTGCTAGGCTGATTTTGTGCGGTTTACGGTTTAAGAAGGACAAATGGTTTGAGGACTGAACGGGTTGTTCAGTATTCAGAGGAACTAAGAGAAGAAGAACAAAGTAAGAAACGTATGCTTCATATCTAGGGGTCGCATTCACACAGATTTTTGAGCCTCACATACAAGAGAATGATGATTCATACAGTGAAGCAGCTTCCAGCATTTCCTATTACCATTGCACCTTTAACAAACCTACATGTTTTATCTAGAAAACTAGAGCAGGAATGAAGATGCTAAAAGCTTAAATTGAGGGGATTATCTCCAGCAATCTGCAATTTGCACAGCTGAAATCTTGGTAGGAATTTCAGCATATGCACTGCGTAACTTCCGACAGTAAATCAGCAGTTAATTATTGGATTCTTTCCAAATAGAAACACCGATAAATATACAAAAGATAGCAGATGGGGCCTGAAAATACTCAAAATGCTTCCTTTCCATGTTTGTAGTGCCATACCTCAGGCAGTTGCAACATCCTTAAGCCGCGAAAAAATTAGTATATTATCTATGCCTTTTCTCACGATGGAACATACTGTTGCATGAGTAGTTACTCTGTTCTGTTACTACTATGATGGCTTCACACTAAGTGTAATCTATATATTTATTATGGACAGTTCTTTCCCTTGATAAGCATAGATCAGTCATTGTTGGAGATTCATTTCGTCTTTGGTGAAAAAAGCATTTCTCTGCTAAAATTTCAGGAATCTGGTATAGAAATATCTGTGAAGCTCGCTCTCTCCTTGGTGAAGGAGATGGTTAGGTAGACAAGCAGTTGTAAACCATATGGCATTCTGGTTAAAGGAACCCTACTTTTTTTATGTGAAGGAAGTTATCAATGTTATGGGAAGAACAAAGAAAAGAAATCATGGGATCTTTTCGAAGAAAGTTAGGTATCTGAAATGCCTCATTTCTGTAGTGGAAGTTGAGAACATGGAGTAAGTCTTTAGGAGGTGTTCCACATCAGGTATTAGTGGTATCACATGTCATAGACAAATTAGCTCCACTAGTTTATGAGACTAATATAAAAGTGGTGCGTTCTTTGTTTCTCTCCTTGGGTACATCATGTTGATTTGCATTAGCACCGATAGAAGAGTTAAGTATCAGTTGTTGGAGTCCTCTCCTTCCATTACACTGACAGAGGCCACACAGCTTGTGGTGTTACTGTTATGTTTTTATTGTTATAACGTGGTTAGACTTACATAAGGGAATCGTGGAAGTTTGAGTCGGATAATATCAGCAGCCGCATCTTACCTGGTCTACTGGACAAGAGGTAATGGAAATGGAGGGCGGAGTAGTGGAGCCTTTGTTGATCAGAGGATTTGGTTTTGTGGAGAGAATTGCTTCGAAATCCAGACTACAATATTCAGTTTATTTTCAAAAAGCGTTCGTGTTTAGAGTGCATTATGAGAAATATGAAGTTTGGCCCCTTCACTAATTAGAGTGCATTTTTTTGGGATGCTGCCAGTTGGAATGCTTTTATCCCAGCTATAGTGGAATATGGAAGTTTTCATGTTTATGATCTTTTACTTGAGCACACGAGCCAAGGATAACAAAGACGTGGTGGCATTAAGATCTCAATATCTTGACTATGTGGGTTTTAGAATTGAAGACAAAGTAGATCTATATGGAAGAGGCTCTTGATTAGGTAGTTTCTTTAGCTATCCTGAGAGACTGAAGAGTGTAGACCGAGTGTAGGCATGATCACCTCTTTCGTTACTCCTGAAGTTGAAGATATAGTTGGTGGAGATGCTTGACCAAGCTGATGATCATTGCTTGTCATGAAATCTAGCACAAGTTAATTTCCTCTTTACCATTTCACAATTTTGATTGCCTTATCTGCAGGTCATTCGAAGATCTATAATGGATTTGCCACCTATTTCCAAGGTAATAGGTACGCAGTGGTATGTTGTGTGCCATCTTTCTCTTGGCTGTCTGAAAACAGTTATAAGTTTTACTTGACCAATGTGTTCTGCGTAGCAACGTTCAGATTGCTCTCTTTTTGTATATTCCCCTCCCCACGAAACAACTTCTATCTACTTCATCTTCATCGTTGTTGTTCCCTTACTTGGAGACTAATGTTTATGTAATACAACTACCAACTAGTGTACTCAGTTTTGTAACTTTGTAAGCTATGAAGAATTCTTGTGATTATGGATTGGGACTCCTCCATTAAGTGGATGACCTATTGTGATGATTTTTTGTACTAATGCTATTCTGGCCCCTTAATGGGACTCATCCATGAAGTCGATGACCGATCTCACACTTTTTTGGTGTTTTTCATTTCTATGTGAAAAGTGATAATATCGAGAACCTGCAATTTCTGATCATTATTGTATAATTGACAGAGGAACAGAAAAGGGAGAACATCTTTCTGCACCCTTGAACTTGTGTCCTGTCTAGAAATCAAAATTTCAAAATATTTTGCATGAATAAAACCAGACTATTTAAATTCCTGTTTCTCTAAAATCATAACAATAGGAGAATATGGTGGTTTTAGATATGATGGCAGCTTCTCCCCCTGCTCTATATTAAGTAATGTTCTTAGCCATTGTGGCAAACAATCCTTGCCCTGTATTGAAGTTTTAGTAAGTGATGACAAGTCTATTGTCATAGGACTAGTAGCCAGTGAGAGAAATCCTGATTTATACTTGATGTTACTCACGTCAATACTTTTAATAATGAATCATCTCTAATATATTATATTTGATAGTTTTTGGAAAAGAAATTGTCCTTTTTCACATCCTGTACACCAACCTCAGTTGCTTCAATATTATGTTATGCTTTTAACGCACTTGATAGTGACAAAATGCGGGTGTAAAAAGGTACGTAGCATGTGAAAATAGACGCTCTTTTCTAGCGATATTAATCTTAGGCGAGAAAAGATGCACATATGTTGCCAGGTACAAATATCGTGGATACATAATGTGCTGGAGAAGGTGGTGAGAAATCATGATGGAGCAAAATATGAAGTAATAACTTGTTTTTTCAGCTTGGGAGCATTTCATACATAATCCAAGGTGGTTTTTTTGGCTATACAAGTCGCTAAAGTATATTCGAGGAAATGTGAAGAATACTCTGAAGGCCATACCAAACGGTTTAAGTTAACATAAGTAAATAACGTTTCAAAAATCCCACCTTAGCAAAGAGGGTTGCAATTTATTCCAAGTAGGGGCGTAACTTGGGTGGGTTGGATTGAATTTGCACCCAATGCAAGAAAATTCAGGTGCTTTTAAACCCAACGAGTTTTAACCAATGAGAAGTTGAATAGTTGGGTTGGGTTAGGTTGAGTTTTTTTTTTGATAATAAGATAATTGCATTGATAAGAAAGTAGTTATACAAGTCATAAAAGTATAGCCTTATGGCTTTACAGATCATAGCAAGGAAACGATAATATCAAAAGGCTAATTATAAAAGTACCCACTATGTAGTCCATCATCCATAAAAACCTTAGCTGTCGGGCTTGGGCCGGCCCAGCGGGCCAGAAAAAGGGCTGGGCCATTTTGGGCTTCCTGCCTTGTAAACCGGGCCGGGCCCAAATCTTGAAAATGGAGGCCCTATCCAGGCCCAAGCCCTAGGCCCTAACTTTAGGGCCGGGCCTAGAGCCGGCCCAGACCCCTTTTTTTTTTTTCTTTTTTGTGTTGAAAAAATACTCATTCACAAAATAAATACAATTGATAGGCCCTAAACCATTCAATATCGTTCTTGTGACTAATGAAGTACTTTAGAGCTTTACGTTTACTCTATTTGAGAATATTGATTAGCAACAAAGAGTAATTTTATTCGCAAAAAGAATCTTTTCACATGAGTAAATATATATAAATGTGCATGTCCAAAAAGTTAAAATAAAAAAGTAAAATATGAGGTGTAGAGAGAATGATGTGTGAGAAAGAAGGGGGAAAGGAAAAAAAATGACTCAAAATGATTTAGGGCCAAAGGGCTGGACCAAAATAGGGCCGAAAAAGGGCCAGAAACGGGCCAAGAGCCGGGCTAGGCCATTTTTTGAAAATATTAGGCCTGGCCCTAGCCTAGGCCCAAGGCCCTACAGTTTAGGGCCAGCACTATTCATGCTTAGGGTCGGGCCAGCCCGGGCTTATTTAGGGCCGAGCTGGCCCGGCCCGCCGGCGGCCCGGCCCTTTTGACATCTCTAAACTGTGTAGGTTGTCAAGCACCCAGTCTTGGTAAACAGAACTTCGTGCTTGACAGGCAAAAAGAGCTAAAGAGCGTGCTTCCTTCAGGAGGTGTGAGCCTGTCCTGCTGATACTGTAATGATGAAACTGAGTCAAAATATGGCACAAGTCATAGATAATATGTGCCACCGTATGCAGAATATCCTCAGATCCTGACATCTGTTGTAAGAGGAATTGAGATGATGTCAGTACATGAATATGCAAGAATTTATTTTTCAAAGCCCAAGTAAATGTAAGGAGGAGACAATACGATAAAGCGGTATAGGTGTCAGATGAGGAGTAGCAATTGCGGCAGATCCACGGCTAATATTATTGTTGTAACATACTAAGCCAATTC
Organism: Escallonia herrerae; assembly: GCA_033070095.1. NCBI lineage: Eukaryota > Viridiplantae > Streptophyta > Magnoliopsida > Escalloniales > Escalloniaceae > Escallonia > Escallonia herrerae. Next base: position 411,227 of record JAVXUP010000123.1, read on the forward strand.
CAACCCATAAACGTTGAGGGTCAAAATAGGAATAAATGACCATTGTAATGTGGACTAGCTCTTCACATGAACAAGACGGTTGGCTGGAATGTACAGTTATGGCTCCTGAGCTCATAAACGATTTAGTGGTTGCAAGTCCCGATGAACAGTTAGGTTGTGGTAGCTGTCTAGGTGAGCTTGGTAAATTATGAGAATATTGATGAATGGTATTAGATATATCAAGGATCTAGCGAATCACAGACAAAGGTTGGAAAGGGTTTGCCTAAAGACGAGGTTGTTTCTATTATTCCAAATGGACCATATTGTAACAAAAAAACCCCAAAGCCGAACGCCAGTTTTGCGGGGATTTAGCCCGTGGATTGATCCAAGCAATGAGCTATTCTTTAAAAGTGCTGCCCACTTCCTCTATTCTGACACCAAGTGGTATTCCAAACCAGACAGATCGGACCTTTGGGCAGGTTAGGAAAAGATGGTTTAGGTCCTCAAGTAGAAGTTGGCAAAAGGGACACAGGTTGGAGGGAATGATGTGGCGCTTACAAAGATTTGTAGATAGGGGTAACCGATCCCATAAAATTTGCCAGATTAGGAAGTTAACTTTTAGCGGTAGGTTTAGCTTCCAAATTTTCACCCAAGTGTCATTGGTGTAGAGAGATGATTTTGACGGAGGTATTTTGAGAAGAGCGAGGTTGCGATCATGCTTGTTATATAACATATTATAAGCTGACGCAACTCTAAAATTGCCATCCTTGGTATGCGCCCAAACTTGTTGATCCTCAAAATCATGGGACGCCACATGAATGACCTTAATCATGTTGCCTAGTTCACTAGGAAATGTTCGGTAAATCATCTGTTGATTCCAAGCGCCATCTTGAATAAGCTCGCATACAAGTTGAGGCTGATGTGCAGTTGATGCGGGATTGGAATAGGTGACTCTGGGCTCACACAGCACCCAAGAGTCATTCCAGATATTTATTTTCCTACCATTACCTACCTGCCAGCGAAGCCCCTCAGAGAGCGTTTGTCGGCCCAGTAGAATACCTCTCCAAGCTCGGGAGAAGTTGCCAGCAACCAGAGAATTAAGAAAGTCTTGCCTTACACAGTTTGGCCCAGTTGGATGGGTATATTTGAATTTTAAGTGGGTTGATCAAATAAAGTAAGAACTTTGTAATTCAATCAAAAAATGGAGTGGTGGTGGTGGCCAGCGGTGGTTGCTAAAGGCAGGAGGAAGTGGCTGTCGGCGGTAATGTTGGCAGCTGGAGGATAGGGCAGCAATCGATGGCGACAGTGGCTAGCAATGGCGGCGGCTGGCAGTGGTTGCAGCAACTGAAGGTGGTTTCTGGTGGTGATAGGTGGCGACAGACGGCAATGTGAGTGCAAGTGGTGATATTTGTTTTTTATAAAGTTATCAACAAAATATCAGTTTTTACATACATGGGTCTTAAAAGCCCAATTCAAGATAGCCCACTATATTATTGACTCAACTCATCCTAACTTATTTTGTAACTAAATAAGTTGTGTTGTATAAAAGCTGAAAATCTCATAAAAATTCAACTCAAGTTGCAACCCTATTTTTGTATGGTGGTTTTTCCCTCGCCTTTTAATTTTGGGATAGTGTATGTAAGTGTGAATTATGTTCATTCTCTACTTTGGTAGTTGGTTTCAACCCTCCGTTTAATTCTTTTGCTTTGTGGTTGCAATGTTGAGAATTAGTTTCGTCTCATATACTTCCGGGGGGGGGGGGGGGGGGGGGGGGGGTAAAAGTAGAATTTTAAAAATAATGGGGAATATAGCCGCTGGGGGGAAAGGGGGGGAATTTAATTGAAAAACCGTGAGGCCTGCTAGAAAAGGCCAAAAACTGGCTTTTTCGGGTTTGGCCCGGGCTTTTTCCTGAAATACCCTGGCCTGATCCTAGCCCAGGCCCAAAGCCCCCTTTTTTTAGGGCCTCACCACTGTTCACCTACAGGGCCGGGCCAGCCCGGGCCTGAAACGATCCGGGTCCCTCGGGCCAGCCCGCTGGCCACCCGGCCCTTTTGACACCTCTACCTATTACCTCCGAAACTTGCTATGGCTTTTTGTTGTTGGTGATTATATTGGGAGTGGCTATCACGCCAAATGGAGAGTGATCCTTAGGGACGATCTTTGGGGTATCCTTCAAGTTCTGAGCAAGGCTGTGGACGATCTTTGGGGTACCTGCATCGAAAATCATGACCGTGCAAACAAATCTCCCACAAATTTTCTGACGTCTTTTTGGTTTGCTCTCTGCACTTACTCCGAGTTCAAGATCCTTTCTGCCTTTTTGGGAGTTGATTTTGACGAGTCTAGAAAACATTTCGGAATGCAAATTTCAGCAGAGAGTACTGCAGATCAGTTGGTGCAAAGATACACAGGATGCTTCAGGCCATTTTAATGGTGAAAATTATTTAGCAATTCGACGTGGTATAACCAATGCACGGGATAAGAGACCTACAAAAATAATGATAGTTTCAATGAGTGGCGAATTCCATAACATGCCATTTTCCGTCACCATTCAAGCCAGTTGCTTTGGTTTTATGCACTAAAAAGAACAAAAATAGAAGCTGGTTGTTGTTTTCATTTTTCAGGAATCAACAAACATTTTCAGGGAACTACGGAGCGAATTGGACATCTATGCCTTCTCTCTAGATTTCTAAGGTTCATGAATCTTCTTCTTCAAATGCTTACTCAACGAAAATCAAGTCGGATGCGTGGATCTTGTAAGGATGCATTGGGCAAAGGATTTCGTTGGCAAGCAGTGGACGCAAACACGCGAGTGACAAAGGTACTCCTCAGCGCAAAAGTGTTTTGGCGCATAAAATTCACTTGAATTCCCTGTATTAACAGAGAAAATCACTGTAATTGAAGATAAAAGATCAAATCAATCTCAAAATGCAAATCATATGCTGTTGCGGTAGGCCTAACAGAGAATTTGTGCAAGAAGATAAACTGAAATTCATTGAACCTCAATATACTGGTGGGAAAAGGAGGTGCTGAATACACCATGGAGAATATTGAATCAGGTTTAAGCCAACGAAAACATGCAACTATTCCCTATGTACTTGGGGCCAGACCACCAATTCGAATGATGCAAAGGTTTTTGGAGAGGAAATCGGGTACCTATGGAAGCATTTTAGCAAGTCTACTAAAGGCTGGTATATACCTTATCAAACTTGAAAAGGCTGAATCCTAAGCCATGATTATGGAGAAAGGGTCTTGGTCTTTTGACAGTAAACCGATAATAATCAAACCTTGGTCCCAAGATATGTCCTTGGAAAAGGAAGGCCTGTAATCACTACCTCTATGGATTAAATTCCCTCATTTACCACTGCATTTTTGGTCTAATAGTATGCTAAGTAAGATTAGCAGCACTTTAGGCAAACCCTCTTCACTGACAGGATGACAGTCTCTAGAGAAAGGTTAATGTATGCAAGGGTATGTGTTGAGATGGATGTTAACAACATGTTTCTTGAAGAAACTCTATTAAGGGGACCTAATGGGAGGTATCACAAACAAAAAGTGGAATATGTATGGAAACCTGCTAGATGCAATCACTACAACATCTTTGGACACTTGGTCATCATGCTATCTCAAGCCAAAACCTCCCCAAGTATAGAAGGAAAATGTAGCATCAGGGATAGACCAAAACAATATGAATACATCACAGTTAAACCCCATCATGTTCTAATAAGTGGATCAAAGGGTGGAGGAAGCTACTGAATCCCAAGATGGCACTGAATCACTGAAGGATCCTGTGCATATACAGAGTGGAAGCAGAACTCCAGCACATAGACAGAAAAGAAGCAGCTATACTGCTTGGATGGGGGAAGGTACCAAAATTACTTAGACCGTGCTGGCTAGGTGGAACAAAAAGGTCTTAATGACTCAACTACAGTATGAGGTAAAAAAAAATAGCAAAAAATCATAATATTGATTTCCTTGGCTTGGTAGAAATTAAGGTAAATACTGAGTGTATCCTTTCTACAATAAGAAAGTGGAATGGAAGGTGGCAGTTTGTTCATAATGCCACCAATAAAGGTGTATCTAGATTATGGTTTGGGTGGGATACACAGCAATTTCGGTTTAAAATGATTGCATGCGAACCTCAGATCATTACTGGGATAGTAACAAGGAAGGTTAATAATCAGATGTTCTACCTTTCTTGTGTATATGGAAACAATAGAGGTGTAAAGAGGAGGTCCTTGTGGGAACAACTACAACAGATTGGGGAGCAGATTGGACAAAATCCCTGGATTATCATGGGGGATTTCAATGTTATAAGGAACTTAAAGGAGAAATCAGGTGGAGCTAATATCACTCACTGTGATGTGGATGAATCCAATCAGTGCCTAAACAAGCTACATCTGGAAGATATATCTACTGTAGGGCTGTTTTATACATGGAGCAATACAAGGGAGGATGAGTTGATAAGGTGCAGATTAGACAGAATGCTATAAAATGAGGACTGGATGGAAAAATTTTCCTACTCTCAAGTAATGGCACATGCTCCTGGATTTCTGACCACTTTATGCTAACTTTGCAAATTTTTCAAGAGTTGTATTAAGGTAATAGGCCCTTCAAATTTCTATAATTTCTGGATGATGCATAATACCTTTAAGGATATTGTGAAGGAAATTTGAGAGAAGCAATACCTAGGCAGTAATTGTGCTATTTTGAGCAAGAAGCTAAAAGCCTTGAAGCCTGAACTGAAAAGACTGAATAAAGTTTCACTATAATAATATAACTCAAAAGGACTACTGAGACAGGCATTAAGCTACTTGAACTTCAATGGAAGATACTAAGATATTGGGATGCTAGACTTGTCCAACTGGAACATGACCTCCCAGCTTATTATTACCATCTAGTTAAAGCTGAGGAAGGGTTTTATTATCAAAAATCATGGGTGAAGGAGATTAAAATGGGAAATTTAAACACTGCTTATTTTTATAGAAAAATGAAGGTGCACAGAGCCTATAATCAAATCTTGGCAATATTCGCTGAAAATGGGGAACAAGTAGTTGGTTCACAAGCAGTACATCAAGAGGACATAAGTCATTTATCCAAATTCCTTGGTAAGCCTGTCCTCAGACAAGAGTACACTAAAGAGAGGCTTAGAGTTGTTATCAAGTAGAGGTTGTCTACCTCTGATCATATAATGTTATGTCAATATGTAAAAGAGGCAGTGTTTTTTCTGGCAGCAAACAAAGCGCCAGGGCCAGATGGATATACAGCCGAGTTTTATCAACAAAAAAATGATCTGTGGTTGGAACAGATAGAGAATGCAGTCAGAGAATTTTTCTCTAAAGGTATTGGTATACACCTGTTTAACAATACTGGTCTAACCTTGATACCTAGAGTTCCTTGCCCCAATACAATGAAGGACTTTTGACCAATTGCTTGTTATAATGTGGTCTATAAAGTGATCCCAAAAATCATATGCAATAGGATCAAAGGGTATTGCCTAAGATTATAAGCATTAGACAATCAGCCTTTATTAGCAAAAGGCACATTGCTGATAACATCTTATTGATGTAAGAAATAGTCAAAAACTACCACAGAAAGGGGATAAACCTAGATGTGTATTGAAGGTAGATATTCCAAAGGCTTATGACTCATTAAAAACAAAAAAAAAAGGCCTATGACTAAGTTGGATGGGAGCTCTTGCAATGTGCTGTGGAGTTGTTTGAGTTCCCTAAAACTTATATTCAGTGGATAATGAAGTGTGTAAGTACAACAAAATTTTCAATCAACTTGCATGGAGCAATGGAAGGATACTTTGCTAGCTCTAAGGGGTTGAGACAAGGTGACCCTATCTCACCTTACCTATTCCTGCTAGTGATGAAGGCCTTTTCTGGATTGCTTAATGACTATTCAACAAGACCTGGATTCAAGTATCATCCTAAGTGCCAAGAATTGCACATTAACCACTTAAGCTTTGCTGATGATTTATTCATTATGGCTACGGCTGACCAAGGTTCCCTTGCTCATATCAACTGGCCCTAGATGAGTTTGGTAAACTATCAGGACTATTTCCTAACTTGTCCAAAACTCTCTTTTTGTGGCTGGGATGACAAAAGAGGAAACTGAAGTATAATTTCAACTCATTGGCATACATTTGCTCAGCTCCTTGTAACCTACTTAGGGGTGCCCCTCATCTGCACCAAACTGCATATAAAGGATTTTCAGGTTCTTCTTGACAAGTTAAGAAAGAAAATCAACAGCTCGACTAGAAATTGCTTATCCTATGCTGGAAGGATTCAACTAGCTACTTCTGTCCTAATGAGTATGCAGGTGTATTGGTGCTCAGTTTTCATCCTGCCTCAGAAGATCATTAAAAACATAAAGGCCAAGATTAGAGATCTTATATGGCATGGGAAGGATACTAAATGCACTGGGACTAATGCGGCTTAAAGTGATATTTGTGTACCTAAACAAGAGGAAGGGCTTGGGATTAAAAGCTGAATGGAATAGATCAGCCCCGTATAAGCAAATATGGGATTTAGCTCATAACAAAAGACTCATTGTGGTGAAATTGTGTCATATTTACATCATCAAGAATCAGCATTTATGGGCCTTCAAACCCCCTGTGACATTGTCTTGGACATGGGGTAAAGTTGTGAAACTCAAGGGCAAAAGGCAGCAACATGTATGGCATGATATTGGAAATGGCCAACAGACTTGGCTTTGGTATGATAATTGGATGCCTTATGGGAGTATTGTTGCAAAATTTGGCAAACGCATCATTTATGATTCTGGACTGAAGAGTGACTATGAGGTCAATGCTATAATTGAAGCAAATTTATGGAATCTACCTCAAGTTACATCTCAAGCACTTAGAACATGGCAAGCTGATTTGAACATTATCAAACATCTTCATGTGGATAGAGAGGAATCAATCATATGGACTATGAATAATAATACAAAATTTTCAATAACCTATGCATGACAGTCCTTGAGAACCAAAAAAGATGTTTACCATGGTGGAAACTGGTACGGTTTAGTGGAAACGCACCTAGATGTACAGTAGTGCTATGGATGTTTTGCAAAGGGGGACTGAGGACTAAAGACAAGCTATTGAAGTGGTTTTATGTTATGGATGACAGGTGTGTCCTCTTTGGTAACCATATGGAAGATGAAAACCATTTATTCTAAATATGTTCATATACTAGTGATGTTTGGAAACTAGTTCTGGAAAAAAAAATAATGTTGCCTAATCAATGGAGCTTCTGGAAAGAATTCTTGTGCTTTGCCTCTAATAAATTCAGAGGTAAAAGTTTTCAGGCAAGGCTAAGAAATTGGGAGTGGCAATTACTGTCTGCATGATCTGGTTTGAAGGAACCAGAGGACCTCTGAGCAGCAACAAAGAGATACAGAAATGCTGGTTATGCTGATTAACCAATTGGTGCAATGGTTTGTTTGAAGTTGGAAGAAGGTCTCTGGCCACAGCATCAACAGAAGACTCTACAATGGTTGGGAAATCCATGAAGGAATTCTGATGCCTTGGAGAATTTAAGTGTAGCTTTCTTGTGAATGGCTGCAGTTTAGCATGAGGGATAAGTGTGTGATTGTATAGCTATATGATTGTAAAGAATTTTGTTTTGGCAAAAATAAAAATGGACAAACTATATTTATTGCGTTGACATTTGTTCACTATGAGTTCTGGCGACAAAAATTGTGTCACATATATTAGTGACAAATTTATTGGGGACCTGAAAGTTGCAATTTGTCATTTAACTCGGGACGCACAAGTTTCCTCGTCAAGAAAGCTTAGGCCCATTCAGTTGTCCTTTTCACCATAAACAGGATAAGATCATCTCAGATAAGCAAAGCAAGATTCCTAATAGTTTTTGTTGATCATGCGCGCACTGAAGTTCACTAGGACTGGCTCCATGAAATGTTACTTCAATACGATGTTCCCTCCTTTTGTGTATGAAAACCTGTAAATGTAGATTTTTGAAAGACTATACCATGCCTAGATGGATATTTTATGGTCATCGAGTGTCATGATCTGAATACTTATCGTTAAGTATGTATAACGTGTTGGCGTTACCTGTATGATAGCAATGCATAAGAGATGTGGTTTTGCTGCCTTTTCTTCTTTAGCATCGGACTCTTACTCAGCTATTATGAAAGGCCTGTTACCTATTTCAAAATGGGCCCTTACCAAAGATCTTCTTCACATTAATGTATACACAGACTCCTCATTTTTACTCTCTCGGATGTCGGATACTGAAGACATTATGGACTCGGTGGCAATCATGTTTTATGACTTTTGCTATATGATCACTAATTTCCATTATTATAGTATGTACAGGAATAGCAAATCACAACTTAAGGAGGTTAAGTTTCTCGCTTCTCTTCTTTTGCGTGTCAAGCCAGAATTGATGTCCATCAAGACTGGATTAATACTATGTTGCCACGTGATGCCTGTCCTTTAACCCACCAATTTTTGTAAAGTAAATTAAAAAATCAGCACGGTGAGGTTTCTTTCTGTATGCTTTGATGTTTCTTTTTGGTTGGTTTTTCTTTGCTAAATCATGGCTTGTCATGATTCTTATCTTCCCTCCCTGTAATATTCTCATATCAGAGCTCTTTACCTATGCAATTCTCGATGTTATCCAGAAAAAAAAAAAAGGCTAACACTATCAAAATCATGTGAACTTTACTCCTTTTACACGATTCTATTATTTACCCAAAAAAGAAAAAAAAGTTGCCCTCTTCATCTCCATTTTTTAGAACAATGGAGAGAGAGATTCTTGTTTTTGTTTACTTTTACAACTTCATTCAAACAGTGTAAAAAAGAGAAAACGTAGACGTGTTTCACATATTAAAACCATTGTCAAAAAGGCAAAAAAGCACTGTCAAAACATTGTTCACCCATTCCTCAAAGACGATCTGTGGATGTTCACATCAACGTCCTCGCTCTCCTCACAAGCCCACCAACACGATCACCACCAGCCTCCATCAACACTACTACTTTGCCACCCAGCCACCGCAGCCCACCGGTGCCACCGTCTTGCATCAACATCATCAGCCTCCATCAACACTTCTACTTGCCACCCTGCAGCCATCATTCAACTGGTGAATAGTCTAAACTAAATGCTTAGGATGGGAATTTCTATTGCCAAAGCAATCACTGCTGTATACTTCGAACTTCAAAAAGTATCGATTGCTATGGGAAGACCCTTTTCAGCTTTGGCAATAGCATTTCTTATATCAAAAGAGATCATAAGCATCCTACTTCTGCTTACACTCTTCCTGTAATTGAGAAATCATTTGTAAGATACATTTAAAAGTTATTTCCACACAATGAAAGGTCAAATGAGATGCTTTTCAAAACCTCGTCGGTTCTTCAGTTGTAGCAACATTTAAGGTACCAACTTGCAAAACACGCTCCAAGTGCAAGCCTTGTTTGCCTTCATCTCCGAAGATGCAAAAGTTGCGAGCTTCACAGCCAAAAAAAGCACCCAACTGATCTTCTAATACCACCTCTTGCAGAGCTGAAACTCATTTAAACCCTAAGGCTTTTGCAATAAATATTCCCTGCATCATAATACCTTAGCACTTCCATGGCCTAACATGAGTGGGCTAGGACCTCTGCTTAAAAAATAGTCCAACGTGCCACGGTGACTGAAGTATCATTTCAAAGAATCAGATGTCGTTACCAAGTCGGTAGCTCAAAGCGAAAGGAAAAGAACAACAATTGAGTGCTTCCTTCTCATTTAGATTACAGTAGATTAAGTCATCTGTGATACCTTCACTGCAAGGCACTTTGTGGAGAAAGAACCACGATACAAGTAGCTGATTCACAAAATTATGCTATGACTCGTAGACATGTCTTCATTGTTTCTCGTGAGATTGATGCTCACAAGGGGGTTCAGACGTGCCTGCATCAGAGGGTGAGACTTTATGGAGGGGAAGCTGCTGGTGATCTGGAGATCCAACAGGTCTTATAGCACCCACAGTAGGTGGTCGTGTGACAACATGTGGAGATTGCTCTTGCAGAGACACAGATTCTGTATGTCTCAGTTCAAGTGTACCAAGTGGTGGTGTAATTCCTTTTTCCTGTATGAGAAAACATAACCGGAGTAGTTAGTGTTTTGTGACAGCACAAGGCACATGTGGACACGCTCGTGCATAGAACTCTTAAGGTGAGCTATTCCCAAGAACACAAAAAATTAGGAGCTAATCCACCAAGTTTGTGACAGAAATATTTTTATCATAAAGACCTTGGTTATGAACTTCTTACATGAATGCTAAAAAGCCAGCAGGTGCGCACTAGGACAACATTTACTAGTACGAATTAATACTGTGCATAAACCTGAGACTGAGAACCGCTTTTGCTCATCCCCAGAAAGAGCACAAAACAGCCAGTTAAAATGATTATAGACCCAGAATATTCGAGTACTTGCTCGTTCCTGAGAAGCCATTTTTGTGTTTGATGTTTTTTCAGAAGACATGCATACCTCGTTTTCCATTCGACCAAAAATGATTTGCAAACATTACTTATGATACATGCAAAAATAACAATCTTCTGCTCCTAAAAAAACTCTTCATACTGAGAGATTTTAGCCATGACACCACATAAGTTTGTTAATGGCACAACTTTGGCCCTGTGCTACTTGTCATTTCTACATGATGTTCCAGGGATCATGGGCACAAAGAGCATATAGAATGAGAGAATGCAAAAGAAAAAATAAGTATTAGGCATTGATTAAATAGCAGTCTGAAAAATCAGTTCTGAAATGCTACAATACTCAGTAATAGCAAATTAACAATGGTTTCAGCTCAAAAATGGAAGAAGCAGTTTCAAAAACCAATATGGGAATCAATTTCTTAGTCTCAACTAAAAGTAAATATCGTAAGGGCAAATTACTCATGGAACTCCTGAGGTTCACTATAAGTACACTCATCGCCTACATGAATTTACCCAACCCACCCACTGCTCACAACAGTTCACCGCCCACCCTCCCAAACACCACTCCCACTGCCCACCCTCACTGCCACGCCGCCACCCCCGAAAATGAACCCAAAACAGCCGGATCTATATCCGAACCACCACTGACCCACCACGACCCCAAAAATGAACTCACCACTGCCCTGCCACCACCACCACCACCAAAAACAAACCAACTACTGCTGATCCACACCACAACCACCACCGCCCCACCACCATCTCTAGAGACGAACCCACCACTGCGAATCTACACGGATCTGCAATGGGAAACAGAATGGGTCTGTGTGCGTACAAGTGTATGTGGTTTTTTTTTTATTGGTTTGGGGGGGTGGGGGGATAAGGGGCATACACCGCCGGTGAAAGCAGTGGCAGCAGGCGGCTGGAGCTTGAGTCTCCTTAATCTGTTGATCTCTACTCACCCACATGCCCCCATTAGATCAACTGTTAGATCTTGATCTTTAACTCTTCTTTTCATGGCTGATCTCCAGGATTTGATTTCTGGGCAAAAATGATGATTGAAGGTCCGCAGAGTTGTTGGAATTATGGTGCTGGCTGTCAGTGGTTGGCTTATAGTTTGAGGTGGTGGTACGGTGATGGATGGCAGTTGGCCATGATGGTTGGCTAGTTGTTGCGGTGGTGGTACGGGGTTGGATCTTTGTTAGCCAAGTGGTTGGCTGGTTGTTTGTGGTGGTGGTAGGGGGAAAAATCTTTGATAAGCAAGTTGAATGATGTGTGTGTTTCTGTGCGCGTGCGTGCGTCCGTGCGTGTGTGTGTGTGTGAGAGAGAGAGAGAGAGAGAGAGAGAGAGAGAGAGACGAGTGCGCAGTAGTGTTTGAAGGGGGGGATGATAGCAGCAACGGTGGTGGTTCACTGCTGTCGGCACCAGTGGCTGAAGAAGCGGAAGACATCATAAGGGCAATTTCGGTAGATCAGAAAAAACTGTGGTGCCCTAACTTTTATTCAACGGATCCTTAACAGGATGGGCGAAAAGTGTTATAAAAATATTTCGTAAGCGCTGAGTGTAGTTATGATAAACCTCAGGAGTGCCGCCTGTAATTTGCCCATATTTTAATAGGCAACCAATAAAATGAGGGAGAGAGAAGACCTAGGCAGCCATATCTTCCAAAGTAACAAGTTAATGGCGGAAGTGGACGTGATGTGTTGATGTGTGAGAGAAAATACCGGCATAGACAGTTGAAGAGAACAGAAGATGAAAGAGATGAAAAGCTGCTCAAAGGAACGTGATGCTGGAGGTTTCCTTTATTGGTGTTTTACTTCATTGCCTACAATTTAGCCCTCTGTTGGTTTATGAAAGGGGGCCAAAATCAACAAACATCCTTCTCCACAATTTCAATTTTATACAGATCATACTGTTTGGTAGTTTCTTGACAATTCTACCCTTGATTTAGTTATAATCAAGTGTTTGGGTATACAAAAGTATTAGAACTGATCGGGGTATCAAACAATGTCCAGTCCATATCTCTGCTCACGTTTAGTATTTAGTATAGATAAGATAGCCTACACAAACAAACTCGCTAGGCGAACAGCATAATTGCGTACGATCATGGAAGCACTCGGTAGACTCTCAAAACCCTAGGGCTCTCATACCATGAAAAGGGCGACTACGTCACAGAGAAATCCTAGAGGACTTATGTAGAACCCTAGACTAAGCCTAAGGGGTTCCAAAATGTTTTACAACAATCATTGTACCACTAACTCCATTAAGTTTTTTCGATAAGCAAAAGAATATTCCAATACAACATTGATAAAGAATTTTGGAACAAGGTTCAGATACCGCACCCGTAGATGGTGGCTCCTGCTCCGTCTCCGGTTCCTAGTCGGCGAAATTTTCTGCCGGTTTTGTTGCTGTTCTTCATCTTGATGCTGCTGATGTTGCTTTTGTTGTTCCTGCTGCTGTTGTATTGGCTGGTATTGTCCTTGCTGTTGCGGTGGGCGTAGCGGTGGTGACTGCTGATATTCTTGTTGCAGCTGGTACTGCTGCAGTGGTAGCTGACATCCTTGTTCTACTTGCAGCTGATGCCCTAGTTGATTTGGATGCTGCGCGTGCTGATAGTATTGCTGCAGCTGCCACTGACGTTGCTGCTCTTCCAACTGATAATATTGCTGACCTTGCTGTAGCTGTTGCTGCTGCTGTGTTTGTTGTGATCCTTGCTGCAGGTAGACTACGTACTGCTGTTGCTGAATTTTCTCTGGCTGAGAAGGTGGTAACTGAAGCTGTTGTTGCTGCTGGAGATAGTTTTGCTGTTGGAACAGCGGCTGATGCTGCGGATTTTGTTGAGGCTGCTGTGGAAGCTGATGTTGCTGACAGGGTTGTTGATGTAACTGCTGCAGCTGTAGCTGCTGAGCATAGGGTTGTTGCATTTGCAGCAGCTGCTGCTGATATTGTTGGTGCAGAAGCTGCTGCTGCTGCTGGTAATGATAATGCAGCATTTGATGGTATGTTTGGCTATGCTCACTAATTTGCACAGGATACTGGTACATCTGACCCTCAGGCTGAGAGAAGGCATGTTGCTGAGAGTTTTGTGGCTGAGAGCTATGCTGATGCACATTTTGCACTGGCCAGGCATGACTAGGCATCACATTTGTCTGATACTGATTATGTCCATGGGTGCCACTCGCTACTTTCATTTGGGCATCCAATTCAACAGTTGGCTGCGGGTGGTGCAGCGTAGGCTGCTCCTGTTTTGAATCACCAGAAGCCGCATGATGAGAAGATGTAATCATGTGAGTCACGTGAGACCACTTTTCACCTCTATCTTGATGCACCTCTTGTGTATGCACTGGGTTAGGCCGGTGCCTTTTTGAAAAAGAGTGACTTTCTGATTCATTGTCACCTAATTCATTCTGAACTTTGGCAGATTGAACAGCCAAAGAACTGTTTGGGCTGGCTAAAGGGTGACACCCCTGTATGTTTCCGCTGGATGTAGGTATTTCTTGACGAATATTTCTCTCATCACACACCATAGGAACAAGATGCTGAGATGCCTTCTCCTGAAGATTCAATGGAAGGCTTTCCAAAGAAACTGGCTCCGAACAGTTTTGAAGCTCAGCGTCTTGCTCTTGTTGAGTATTGACCAAAGCAAAATGGTCTTGGGAGGCTCCTACAGGTTTGACTTGTCCACTTGGCAGTTCAACATGGATTGACTCTCCAGTTGAATCCTCTTGGGATTGTCGTACCAAGTCTTGAGCAGACTCCATTGGTCTTGATGTATCTTCTGTAGGCTGGTTCACTAAGGGTCGAGTCAATTCACTTGTTCCAAATGCATCATTATTTCCAGATTTATGCACCAAGTCGGGAGTAAACTTTTTATCTAATCCGGCAGCATCTTCGCTGGAATGCACCTCAACTTGGAGCTTCAGTTGCCTTACTTCCTTTGCACTGTTTTCAATTTCATTTGGCTGGTACTGCTCGGCCAGAACCTGGTCAGGCTGGCTAGCTTGATTTTCTGGCGGTGATAGCTCCTCCTCTTGTACTGAGAACTGAAGCAGCTGCTTGGAACAATGACCTTCTGATGGCTTATTAGGCGAATCAATAGAATCTTCTAGTTTCCCTTCCATTAATAAGTTCAACAGGTAATTACTTGAAGTGGGGTTCTCGTGCATGGAGGGAGTCCTTATCAGGTGTGGAAACAATTTTATATGACGATTCCAAGCATTCCTTACATCATGGTTGGTTCCACAAAGGTCAACAAACTGTTTCAATAAAATATTCAAAATAATCAGAGAGACTAATAACAGGCAATCGCACATTGCTAGTAAGCAAGGTCCTCTACAATATGTTAGATTCTACAAATACGTCTTCCACAGCATTTGGCATGTAGACTATAGTACATTCCCTTATGCCATAAAGCGAAAGACAAGAAAATGATAGTTTCAAAAAGGAAAACTGCAAGAAATTCAACGACTATAAAACAGTCATAAGAGACATTTTAACTAATCAAGATAAATTCAAGTACATGCTTCTCATTTATCCTTTTTAGTTGGATAGATTGTACAGAAACAAATGTAGACATAGTGTTGATAAATAAATATTATCCAGCTTTCAGATTGTTGAAGCATGATACACATTGTTGGGTCCATGCTTTGATGGCTTTCAAAGCAAAAAGGTAACTTAACATGGTATCAAACTGTGGTTTGGCAAGACCTTTGTTTGGGTCTCCATGCTTGCATTTTGTCCCCCTATATCTTTGTTCCATGCTGAGCACTGGATTTGTTGTTTGTGCCCTCGTAAGCACACTTCAGATTTAGGTGTTCACCAGAACAACCTCCTTCAGAATGTCATCTGCAACACTCACTTCAAGTTGACAACTTGCTAAGAGTTAGAAACGGGTAGATTGTTGGTTTTTGTCCTAAAACCTTGACATTTGATTGATGTTATTTTTGGATTTTAATAATATTGAATGTTATTAATTGGTCATCTATGTCATTCTTTTATCTTTGTATTACATACAATATGATTTTATGTATATAAAGAATCTTATACACAGAAGATGTACTCATATACATCATTATTTTTGGATTTTAATAATATTGAATGTTATTAATTGGTCATCTATGTCATTCTTTTATCTTTGTATTACATACAATATGATTTTATGTATATAAAGAATCTTATACACAGAAGATGTACTCATATACATCATGTGGCGCATACAATAAAATAACTATGTTCACAACCTTGGATGAATTTAGAGAAATAGTCGAATAGGTTGTGGTGCTTAATGAGAAAGTTTATCTTCACCATGGAAGTGGAGACTTCAAGTCAAGTACTACAGCATAAGTGTAATGCATTGAATGAGATAAAAATTTGTGAATAATATTTTATTATGTTACCGTCCGATAAAATATTATTCACTATAATACTAGAATGTGAAAGTCCGTCATGAACTCAAATGCATAATATATATTGCCTTGATATTCCAATTAGTGCTACTATTATAATGATCAATACCTCGGCTATTGGGTAATGTGTGTTAGGGATGTTGAGCACGTTATCCGTTATCATGAAGTTCTATGTTCTCTTTTGAGAACATAGAAAAGGAGAAAGCCAAAAACTTGAGTCTTAAGGAGGTTTAATGAAGCTTTTAGTTAATCGGTGGCCTCGATATCATACCAGAGGGCAAATCTACTTTATTGAATCAGAAGCTCTCTTTTGGTGTCAGTGCCTAGAGATTCATTTTTCCCTCTTGCATGGTAGTGGCTCCACTAATTCCTCGACCCTTTCATTGGAAGAAAATAGCATCAACCGCGCCAATAGTTGATCAGCCTTGTTTTATTCCTTGGTGCATCATTTTGGTTTATTTTCTCTTATTGTAAGGATGTTGTAAATTAGGTTATCCTCATTCTCCTACAGTAAACTTACTAATTGCAAAATGCATAGGGCTTCAAGTCCACTTCTCCATCTCAAGTCATGTATCGAAAAACTAATGGCGCTAACAGAGTTTAATAACAAAAGGTGTAGTATACTGAAAACGACAGAGAAGGAATGATGTTTAGATCTAATATATCAAGCCTGACCTCTAAATATAAAAATGATAGGTCCTCTCTATCTTTAGTACCCAGCGATAGGGATACATCTGGCTTGGGCGCTATCGCACCGGCAATGATAGAGTCCACTATGTTCACATGTCTCGATCCTTCATGTGTCATCACGAATCTTATCAATTCCTGCAGAAGCCATCAGGAATCATTTTTCTTTGGTAGTAAGAGCCGAGGACAAAGTAATAAGTAGATATTAGGTTTTATATCAGTTTTGCCGCTTCGAAAATCTTTGTTCCTAAACCTACATGTGGTCATGATAAGCTTTTTTTCAGTGACAATAACCACTGTTCCAGAAATCTTCATCATAACAGCTCCATGCCCGCTTTTGATAAATAAATTCTCAACCAAAACTGCCCCATATTCATTTTAATTAGAGAGGAAAAAGCCTAGGCAAGTATAGACGGAGTCAGCTCAACTTGATTGCCAAGCCTGAGGCTATATACTTTCCACTATGATACTCAACAAAAAATAAAGAAATGACAAGAACGGGTGATACTGCCATTGTTGACTTGAAATTATCTGGACCTCTAAGATGCAACTGTTGTTAATGGGAGCATTAATATATTTAAAAAAAAAACAATGACAAAGATACCTCTAGAAGTAATCTGCAACTAGGCACTTGCTTAATACCATCTACTATAATGTCTCTAGCAGCTTCTGCACAACCAGTTATCTAACAATCAGCAAATAGAAACGGTTAGAAAGATCAACAGCTCATAATAACATTTCCAGAAGATACAACAGAGGAAAGATCATATAAGTACCACTATACATTACAAGAATGAAGCCATAAACTTCTGTTGCAAAAGGAAAACACAAAAGACTCAAACCTTCCAACATAGTAGTTCTGGGCGAAAGCGCACAAATAAGAAAAAAAAAAATTAGCATATATAGAAGAATCTTAAATAATAAAGGCAAGAATACATTTAAAGCTTTTCCACAGGTGATGTGTTGTTGGAGACCCCAACCAGATTTGGACAAAGGATTAGATAACGATGTTGTACTATTGATGAGGCAATTAGCGAGAGATGCTCGATTTGTTCCTGATGTAATAATATGGATGGAAGATGCACCTACCTTTGTTATGCCTTTGATACAAGAAATGGTCAAGACCCTTCTGATTATATCGAATGGTTCATAAATTACAAAAAGATAAGAGCAATTTAGCTGCCATTTCCTTTTATTGTTGATCCTATGGGCTGCACAATGGGTGGTAGCCCTCCTCCCTTACCCCATGAGACTCGAACCTCTGACCTTGCACAGGAAAGAGAGAAAGCCCTCAGCACTACTTGTTTGGTTCTTAATAATATCATGCCACCACCATCTGGTATATAGCATAAAGAACATGCATAGAAAATGCACTTCGATTCCTACTGCCATTGTTAACTTTCCCTTAAAAAGGCTGTGACGCGAGACAGACAGTGGACCACCACTTGAGCATACCCCTATCAATAGTCTTATGAGCATTGTTATCCTCTCATCCAGTAAAAGAGCCCTCATCATTCACCATTACACGCCCAAATTGTCATCTGAAGAACCATTACTTAAATGAAATTGTAAAAAATTAAATCTTCAAGCAGGCTGTGTGCAGATGTATAGCTGTTCCAGATCAGCATCAATCATAATTTACAAAAGCAATACAAAAATGCCTCATCTTTATCATCTCTCCGATAATCTTTCCCTTTCAGTAGTGTCATCTCCACTGCATCAAATATCACCTGTCTCAAATTCTAATACGTTCTGGCTCGAATTTTCACCCATTTCTGGTGATGGAAAAAGATCTCTACAACACTCCCGCTAGTCTTGCCCTTTCAGTAGTGTCATCTCCATTCCATTAGATACCAAAATAATGACTCAATTCTATTCATCCATTTCCAGTGACGGAATCTGTACAACACACTCCATTCTGCCAATGGAGGATTTTGGCAAACAAGAAGTGGAAATAGTAACTCAAAAGAAAGAAAATGACGATAAGGGGAAGGGTTTGTGGAAATGGGTTCAATGTATCATATATTCACTCAGCTCCTTTAAATCTCCTGGTAGCTTTATTGGCTGATAAGTGCAGACACTACATGCTTTTTAGTCTACCTAATAAACTAAAATGACTATGGTATCTTGATAAAATCAAGGGCTTTCCTTTTTTCACCTGCAAACATGAATGTCTTCAGTAAACTCCTTTAAAACTTTCATCTATGCATATGCATGGCACATCATATGCAGATTTCCTCCAAGATGAAGTTCCAAACAGTTAAGTGCCATGTGAACAATAAGTGGACGAGATAGTAAGGGATTAAGTCCCCCCCCCCCCCCCCAAATACAATTAAAGTAGTGTGTAAATATACAGCATGGACAACTGTTTATCATCATTCATGGATGGAAATACTTGCGGCGAGGTTAGCCTGACAATATCTGCTGAAGAGCATAAGAGCTTTTTCATGCAGCAGGAACATTGAAATCCCAGCAAGAAAACACCATTAAAATATTGAACGGCACTCAATATGGCCGAAGCAGAATACTGGCTTGCAATGCATAAACAACAAGATTTCTCTTTGATTACAATCTGATAAAACCAGGTCAAGCAGAAGTCACATGAGAAGTCATTTATACTCTCTCTCAAGTGACATTGATATGGTGCTATTTTTCATTTCTAATCAAAATGGTTTCTGTATCAAAATTAAGCATTTGAGGTAGATTAACAAACGGTCGATTAAGCACTACTATTTGGCATAAAATATCCGACAATCAGATTTTGAATCTTTTTGAGCTACATTGTAGACAGTGGAGTTTCTGACTGGCCCGGGGGGAGGATGCACCGTGGTGAAAGCCACCTTTGCCCTCCATTCTTTTTACCTGGTTTCAGAATATGAGGGGCACATGCCACATCAAAATTGGCTATTTTCTGCATGGACGGCCTTAAAAGGATGCTATATGGACAATGAAGAAATTACTGGTGGGGGAGCCTCTAATGTGTAGAAGTGGGTGTTGTGTGTGGTGTGGTCCAAAATTAGCGGGAAAGCTACCGACTGACAGTTCGCTTGACATGGTTTTGACTATGCTAAATTTTCCCCTTCTTAGCAAGGAGTTCACATGGATGGACTAGGCCATTGCAGATTGTTTGGAACAAAATGTTCTTGAAAGCTATATGCAAGTAATTCTGTTGGGTTCCTTCTGATGGGCTTGGTTGCCCGGCGTGATGTAAAGCATTGCCGTGGCAACCTTTGTGCCCTATGTACAAGGGATGACCCCTGTAGACGTACTCTCAAGTCTCTAATCAACTTAGCCAGCTATATCTTTGTCCCAAACTAGTTAGTGTGAGCTAAGTGAATCCTAATTCTCCCCTAACAATATGTACATCACCCACAAATGGAAAATGCACTAGGTAGAGATTAACTAGTTTTTTGTACGCATGTATGAGCTTTGCTAACCTATTTCTTTTTCACATAGGTTGGATAGTCCCATATTTTTGCCGATAATGTTACTTACTGAACTCATCATAGGGAAGGATGACTTGAGGGACTTCTGCATCCACCTACTTGCTGACGACAAACCTTAGTTGCATAGCCACTGCACCACGATTCTGCTGGAAAAATAACGACAACTGGCTTTCATAGGCCCCAAAATTTCATAGCCATTTTTATCATCAAATTTGGCACCATTACCTAACCAACAACCAGAGACTCCCCTATTCTAGACCTATTTTCCAGATACTCTCGAGAACCATTATCTTCTTGACAATACTCCATAATAACAAACTCTTCCCAGTTGCTTTCTGTCGATTCGCCCCACAAACAATAATGAAATTTTATTTGCTCATTGTTCATGCTTCATGCTATTAAAGTTTAAGCTATTTTCTGAAACTACTTCCAAGAATTTTGCCAGCGTTCACTTGCCACCTCTATATGCTCGCTTAGAGAGGAGGAAAGAGCGGTATATGAAGGATGACTGGATCTATAAAGATCAAGTCTTAATTTATTATTGACTAGAAGGTTACTTTGTCCCCAAAGAAAAAGAAAAGGAAAAATTCTGAACTTGCTGAAGGGTTGAGTAGGGGGCAAAACTAGTTAACCTATTAATAGTTTGAGAACAAAAAAAAGGAAATTCAAATGATTTGTCTCTACTTTTTCTTGTCAAATAAGAAATAATTGAAGTACCTAGAGTGATTTAGAAAAATGAGGGTGACAAAAGCATCCATTTGACCCCAATTTATTAATAGCACTTCCATCTTGGCATAAACAACAACATATATCATAGAAGTTAGTAACGACTTCATAACTACATGATTAAAAGAGAAAAACAAAGTACAGCCACGTCCAGTCGACAAGGCAATCAGATCCTTGCTATACATTTAAAAAATGTGGGGAACCTAGTATAAATGTTATGGCTTCAGTGATTCCTTTTTCTTTTTTTTTAAGATCCAACTTTTTTCATTTTGGTCTTTCTGCACTGGTTACTAAGAGATGTAAAAAAAAATATCATGCTTTCAGTAAACTTGAGCTTTTGTTCATAGTTTATCTCGTTTTAATGTCATTATTGTGAACAAAAAAATATCAGCTTCTGATCAGGTTAAAAAAGATAAATTCCTACAGAAATTTACCAATGCACACCACCAGTACTCCAGACAGTCATGAATCAAAGGTGCAACCTACACTATTGATGGAGCACACTTTTAGTACTCCGTTGCATATGCCATGATGTATAATATCATTGGACTATATTGGGTTCGTACATAAACACCCATAAAGACGTAAATTAATTTGCTGGTCATTTCCAGCTATGATCACAGTGATAGAGCAAAACGATTCAAAGCTCAACGAACCAAGAATTGGGTGGACTTCTTCTTCTTTATTAGGCAAAACGACTTATACGTTGTATCAACATCATAATTTCTTGTAAGAGGATACACCAATAGTTATCACTTAAAACGAATAAAAAAAGCTAATTACTTAAGAAGCCTGTCAGTTGTCACCATAGACATGACAACCAGGTATTCTGCCTTACAGGAATGCTTCATCAACGTCAAATATAACCCCCTAGGTAAAGCATTGGATGATTTTCTGCCAGAAATATAGACGTAACATCACTCTACAGTCACTAAAAAAATCCTAAATATATGTTTAGAGCAAGGACTAATCAATTATTCGTCTATACACTACCTAAACAAGTAGCAACTCTAGAATTAAGGTTGCAATGCTGAAGGGTTGAACTTACGAAGTTACATACCATGTATTTAAGACGAGAGAAATGAATATACAGAATGGAAACGTTATGCAACTTCTGCGTATCTGCTGCCAACTTAAGTGCTTTCTCATATATACTGGAAGCTGCTGCTAAGTTCCCCTGACAGATATGGACAAGAAGTTTCAAATAGTCACCTTTACTCGAGTTTTCAAAAAAAGATGCAAGGCTCAGTCATACCAGACGCCTCTCCATATTAGCTTCCTTCATAACATTATCAACAAAACAGGAATCAAACTCTGCATCACAATGGAGAAATGCAGTACGTGCACCACGTACATCTCCTATTTTCTCCTTAAACCGTGCATTGAAAAGATGGATAGCTGGAACATTCTGCAAAGTAACAAGGAGGCTATAAACATGGCCAGTACAGTAAACAGCAAGTCGATTAATGAAACTTTAAGACAGCAAAACCAACAAAGTCTAGTATCACACGCATATGTTCCAGAATTCGTGATAGCCATAGACACGGAAAAAAAAAAGCCAAAAGACAAAGGATTTAGTCAACTTCATTTTAGTTAACTGTTACAACCTTTGTTCCAAAGATGCGACAAGCTTTATAGCCCTCCTCGTCCTGACTTGGGACCTACTATGTACACAATACAGGCTGTGTTCTCTCATATGAAACTTTGAAACAGTAATACTGCTAACTGTCCTTAACTAGAGCATCGGGGGATGGTTATGAGGAAGAAGAAAATAAGTTTTATCTCCAAGTGCACCTGCTCTGGTCCCATTACCAACTATTGTCCTAGTGGGTCTGTTGGGGCTGCTCAATGGGGGCCTGGTTTCAACACCTTTCTAGCATACAACAGATAAGAAAATTTGCTGCATTGGCAATTTGCTGTCTCTGACTCTCTGAATCACCACCTTCCACCGTGTCAGATGGGATATCTCCGGCTATCACCCCCACTATTGACTCTCTTGAGAATGATACAAACTTCTTACAGCTGTTATGAATAGGGTTTAGGCTTGTACCTGGCATCCTATGTCCATCTTTTTCTCCACAATATGCTGCCTCAATCCTACCGTGCTTTCCTTTGCCCCTTGTCTTCTGTATCTACATCTCATAGGTTGAGAGAAGCTCTTCGTTCTAAGAAAGAAGACTCTATGGTAGATGAGATGAAAGTTATGGGGGCAAATTACACTTGGGAATTACCACATACACCTGATGGGAAGAAACAAATAGATTGCAGATGGACGTTCAATGTTAACAAAGGTGGAAGGGACATTTATTTTTTAGAACCAAATGAGTTAACAAATTTCAAAGGGAGGAAATGCTTGGTTGCTCCATAAGCCGTTTCAGACTCTCCTTTATCAGGCTGCCAATTTGGCAAGAAATTAGCATGCAAATTTGCGTGAATCTGAACAGGAAGTCCGCATGAATTCTCCCAAGCCTCTCATCTCAGTCGATTGTGCGGAAGACCTGAGGAAAAATCCCCTTAACAGGTCAAATCAATCTCCCCAAAGAAACCCTTTGGATATTCGCAGTCATGCAAATCATTGTGTGCTCATCGAATAAACAGATGTTATAATCATTGTTACTACAGTTCATGAGGATGATACAGTGTCCAGGCTCAAAGATCTCTTTCTCAAGGAAGTTATTTTGCCTGATTGTTTTTGCCATACTTTCAGGGAACCAAGTCACTACTTATCTCTCAGTATAAATGTGTTGTCTTGTATTGTGTTTTATATACAAGAGAAAAGAGATGAAGAGTCCTTTTTTGATTAGGTCAAAGAGAGATGAGTCCTCCTTTGAGTAGGATGAGAGAGGAGCCATTCTTTGAGAGGATTTGTAGAGAGAGACAAAGGTCTATAATCTCCAGTGACAAACATAGTAAAATCGCTGCTACCACCGTGGAGTAGGCTTTCGCCGAACCACGTAAATCTTGTGTGCCTCTATTTTCTGTTATTGTTCTTCGATTCTCTTCTTTAATGCTTGGTGCGGAATCTAGTGTATCCTTTAACAAGCGATATCAGAGCTGAGGTTCACTGTACATTGAAAGCACCTTGCAAAGGCGCCAAATACTTCGACGAAGTATGATTTGGAGAAGTTTTATGGGTCAAACAATTTCAGCTTATGGAGGATGAAGATGCGTGCTGTTCTAATTCAGCAAGGGTTATTGAAAGCGTTAAAAGGGAAAGAAGGGCTTCCTGATACAATGTCTGCTAATGAAAAAGAAGACATGTTGGAGAGAGCCCATAGTGCCCTGTTACTATGTTTAGCCGGCAATGTATTGCGAAAGGTTTCTCAGGAAACAACTGCAGTTGGATTGTGGCTGAAATTGGAGAGCTTATACATGACGAAGTCTCTGACAAATCGCATGTATTTAAAGCTACGGTTGTATACTCTTCGGATGAAAGAAGGTACATCGATCAGAAATCATCTTGACGAATATAACAAGGTAATATTAGACCTGCAAAATATTGATATCAAGATAGAAGATGAAGATAAAGCTTTACTGTTGCTGTGTTCTTTACCTCCGTCATATGAACATCTTGTTACTACCTTATTATATGGGAAGGACAATATCTCTATGGAGGACGTTAAGGCTGTGATAAATTCTTAGGGATTAAGGAAGAAGGTTTCAGAAAATAGGAAAGAGGAACATGGTGATGGTCTAATGGCTCGAGGCCGAAACACTGACCATGCTGGGTCTCAGTCAAAGGCCAGAAATTTGAAGTGATATTATTGTCACAAGGAAGGGCATTATAGAAAGGATTGTCCTAAGCGTAAAGGGAAGAAAAAGGATAATTCCAAGACAGCTGATGCTGGAGTAGTAGAAGATAATTCTGATGGTGCGGATGTTCTCTTAGTTACTATCAGTTTCTCGGATGGAGAGTGGATTCTTGATACGGGTTGCTCCTATCATTTGTGTCCCAATAAGGATTGGTTTGCCACTTATCACTCATTTAATGGTGGTAAAGTTTTTATGGGAAACAATGTCGTTTGTAAAGTGATTGGGATAGATTCAATTCAGATCAGGATGCATGATGGTATTGTGAGAACTTTGACTGATGTCAGGCACGTTCCAGAGTTGAGGAAAAATCTGATTTCTTTGGGTACGCTTGACTCCAATGGCTGTAGCTATAGGGCTACAGGTGGAGTTATGAGGATAATGAAGGGTGGTCTTGTTGTGATCAAAGGGTTGAAACAAAATAGTCTCTATTTGTTGCAGGATAGCACAGTTACAGGAGTAGCAGCAGCAGCAGCTTTATCTTCTGATGTAGATTCTGACACTACTAAGCTATGGCATATGCGTGTTGGGCATATGAGCGAGAGAGGTTACACCAAGAGTGCTTATGATAGTTGTGTGTATCACTAGAGGCTCGCAGATGGTTCTCATATATACTTGTATGTTGATGACATGTTAATTGCTGCAAAATCGATGTCAAATGTTAACAGTTTGAAAGAGCAGTTGAAAAGGGAATTTGAGATGAAAGACTTGGGTGCAACAAAGAGGATATTAGGGATGGAGATTCAAAGGGATTGACCTGCAGGAATTTTGTACTTGTCCCAGAAAAAGTACATTGAGCAAGAACTGAAGCACTTTGGTATGAAAAACTCTAACCTTGTGACTACTCCTTTGGCGGCACACTTCAAGCTTTCAGCAGTTGATTCTCCACAGACCCAGGAGAAGGTGGAGCACATGGCGTGTGTTCCATATGCTAGTGCAGTGGGCAATCTCATGTATGCTATGGTTTGTACGAGACCGGATATTTCTCATGCTATCAGTATGGTTAGCAGGTACATGGGTAATCCTGAGAAAGCTCATTGGCAGGCAGTGAAGTGGATACTTCTATATCTGAGAGGTACTGCAGATACTGGTTTAGTCTACCATCGGGGCAGTGATGCAAATGGTAGTGTTATTGGATATGTGGAATCAGACTACGCTGGAGATTTGGATAGGAGGAGATCTTTGACAGGATAAATCTTCACTTTTCCGAGCTGTGTGATCAGTTGGAAGGCTACTCTTCAGACTATTGTTACCTTGTCTACTACAGAAGCTGAGTACATAACGACGACCAATGCAGTGAAGGAAGCCATTTGGTTGAAGGGCTTGGTTAGTGATTTGGGATTGAAGCAGGAGTCTAGCACTGTTTACTGTGACAGCCAAAGTGCCATACATCTTACCAAAAATCAGATGTTTCATGAGCAAACCAAGCACATTGATGTCAGGTTTCATTTTATTCGGGATGTGGTTTCTCAGGGTACCGTTATGGTAGATAAGATTTCCACAGTTGAAAATCCAGCGGACATGATGACAAAGCATATTCCAGAGATCAAGTTTAAGCATTGCTTAGATTTGATCAGTATCAGCAGTATTTGAGGTGCAGCCCTAGGGGGGAGGTGTGGTAGCAGCATATGATATTTTCAGATTGTTTGTGGCTTGTTTTATCCAAGCCAAGGTGGAGATTTGTGATAATATGTCTTGGATAAAAAACCCAGAATGTGTGGGTGTCCCACATCGGTTATTCAAAGAAGATTGTGACTTGGACCTAAGTATGTAAGTCTTGTCCGGCATTGGTTATTTAGAGAAAGTCACTACTTATCTCTAAGTATAAATGTGTTGTCTTGTATTGTGTTTTATATACAAGAGAGAAGAGATGAAGAGTCCTTCTTTGACTAGGTTAAAGAGAGAAGAGTCCTCCTTTGAGTAAGACGAGAGAGGAGCCATTCTTTGAGAGGGTTTGTAGAAAGAGACAAAGGTCTGTAATCTCCAGTGACAAACATAGTAAAATCGCTGCTACCACCATGGAGTAGGCTTTCGCCGAACCACGTAAATCTGGTGTGCCTCTATTTTCTGTTATTGTTTTTTGATTCTCTTCTTTAATGCTTGGTGCGGAATCTAGTGTATCCTTTAACAGTCTCCCTCACCTAGATGTAGATAGGACCATCCCCCCCATGTCCATCCCCTTTCCCTTGTCCCTTCTAGGGACTACCTCTTTTCCCTATAGGAGTTGCACCTTGTCTTTGTGGTGGTGATTGTATGGTGGTCTTGGTGGTTGGCAGAGGGTGTTTCTTAAGTACTTGGTTGCATTCAACTCAGTGCTGGAGTGGTGGCAGTGACTATGGTAGTGGCTGTGGTTTGTTGATTTTCACGTGATCTCATCTTAGCCAGTTGTTTGGTGTTCAGATGAGTTAAGGGTTTGTTGGTGGTTAGTACTAACTTGGTAAGTTTCTGGGATGTGATGCATACTCACCGACAGCGAGCAGACTAGGGCCATGGATGCTGCTTGTCATTCATGCTCTCACTCGCAGATGAGAGACTGGGCTGAAGCCGTGCCATTAGCTTTTTGGTCCATTGCTTGGAGAGAGGAACAGTGCATGGAACCTGCTTAACAGCTGGCAAGTGATGGTGATTAAGTTTTCTGAGGATTAATGGGGCTCTCTTTTGTCTTTTTGGGGAGGTTTTCTGCTCTAGACAGGAGTAGTATCTCATAAACAGTTAGTACAAAACATTAGTGCATGTAATGAATTGGATCCATCATGGTGAGCCTTTCCTGGTCTTACTTGTTGAATTTGAGTACTAAAAAGATAGGAAGGAGAAAAGAAGGCAACCAAATTTCAGTTGTATGCTTTGGGCAACCTGTCGAAGCTTGGTATTTTCATTAAGAGCTAGGCTGGGAGACGGTTTATTATACTTTGATATGGTTGTAATGTTTTAGCACTATTCTTGGGTTTTCTTGGAAAGTAAACTAGGAGTTCCTTGAGTTTTTTACGATTCCTCATATTTTTGGTCTCTGGCCCTGATATGTGGAAATCCTCTCCCATCCCTATTTCTTGATTCTTGCCACACTTTCAAGCCCCGCCTACCCCCTCTTTAATGCAACAGCTACCTCACTTGAAAGAGAGTCCGCAGATCTTCAACTTGTCCAACTCTTGGTCTGTTTTCCATCTCTATTACCATACATGCAGGATGCTATCCACCCCCTTCATTCTATTTTCTTTTGTTGTCATCATATTCTCTCAAGCCTATTTTACTTGACCAATAGTAACCCCCCACCCCACCCCCACCCTCTCCTTGGAACCTTCCGAATGACACGTGCCTGACCCATATGCTATCATAATGTTTACAGTGCTCAAATTGGATATTATGAACAAATCTTAAAGGTCGGAATCCATGTCCAATGTATTGGTAGTCTATAGATAAACGGATTCAGATCAGGCAGAGACAAAACACTATCAAATCCATTTAACAACCAAGAGAGGATTGAATTATTATTACAGCCAATCTATTACTTCTAAGAAAACTGGATGCCTGAAATCTCAACAAGCGTACCTTCAGAAATGTTTGTGTTGCTCGCTCAAGTGCAAAGTTCGCTAACTCTCGCCCTCCCTTAGTTTCCATGAATTCCACATAGCGCATCCAAAATTCAGGGTAGCTAGCACAGGCTATTAAGCATTTCTCGTAAAGTTTCACAGCCTGTAAGCAGACAAAGATTGCATATAGGCAAAATGATGTAAGCAGAAACCACACAAGCACTACCCTAGTAAAGGCCATACCCAATCAAAATCCTCTTGCCTCTCAATGAAGTCCAGATAACAATGCCAATTCGCTAGTTCATTTTCATCAAGGGGCTTTACATGGAAAAAAGGCCTTCGGACATTAGCCTCGAAGCACTGTATTTTTTCATCCAACTGGCACGCTTTATGGTAGACATGTTCGGCAATGGACATATATCTCTGCAGTGCTTTAGACCTCAGAGAACCATTGGAAGGATCCTGCAGGTCTTTGATAACACGGGAGATTTCATCTTCAGACACTGGCACAGCAGCATCAGGAAGAGCTTCTGCCTGCACTTCACTGTTGAAAATGTTCTGGCCTTGCATCTCTTCTCTCAAAAGGGTAACAAACTTCTTCAAACTGAAGAATGCATGGAGCGAAAGAAAAATGTTCATGTCATGATGTGGTCAAAAAGAACTTAATACTCATGATATGAAGAAGTAAAATCAGACAACCAGGATAAAATGAGGAATAATTGTGCATACTAACAGCAAAGGGCAAACTACAGCCCTCGGTGCCTGATTGCAAAATGGTAGCCTCAACGCCTAGAATCCAGAACGACAAAAGCAAACACGGTTCAAAGTTGAACTACAAAGGTCGCAATGGTGTTCAGAGGGGCACTTATATTTGACCTATATATCTACAATAGTATATCTCCAATTAAAGGGGAAAATTTAAAACAAAACGGATTAATTTGAGCATAAACTACCCCAATGACATACAAGTAAAGCGTTAATACCCAAGCGGAAAAGATTCCCTTCACGTGAAAATCTTAGTACTGCTAGCTAATAGCGGTACCAGTCAGTTACAACTAAGAGAAGTTAAAAGGTAAGTACCAAGTGGAGCGAGACATACTTCTGATAATATCCATGTAACTTCTTTGTTGGAAATCTAAGAGCTTGGAGGAATATGTGAGGAAGGGAACTCCAATGCTGCTGAGAGTATTCAAATGCAATGTATTTGTCCCATAGTGTATGAGATAAGTAATCCTTTCCAACAAAGGAAATCCCTCTTTTGAACAACCTGTCACAAGTTCAAAAGGATGGTATCGCTAAGATTAGACAGCCAGAATATCATTCTGATCAATAAAGTCAAAGAAAATATTCATATGCTAGTGCATGGATGCAAGCATAGCATAGGTAAATATTCAAGAGAAAATAGTAAAAATAGCCTTCCAAAATTAATTTATTGTTATGTGCATCGGGATACAAGTATACCTATATAAGATGAGCTTTAATTTCACAATTTTACTTAAAGAAGCCTAAGACAAAAAAGAAACCATCTACTGCAAGAACTCATCGTGTGGGGGTGTATTGTGTACAAGTAAAATTGTATGAACAAAGCCCCAAGGTCCGCAACCCCATGTACACCAGATGTATATGAGCAAACGAAGGCAAAAGAAAGCAACAAGAACCAACCTAGCTCCGTCTAAAGTAAACTCGGCTGTCAGAATGCACTGCCAAACGAGTAAAAAAACCCACTGACACAAGAATATCTAAACCAAGGCAAGTGGCCTTCATAACAAGCTACAATACAGCTCCAATATAGCGGGCCAAAAGCCACCTACCACCGTCTCACCCTCATGAGTACCTTGACTCCGTTCAAGTTTCATAAACGTTGTGCCTGGACTGCCCACAAGGAAACCCTCCACAAACCCACCTTCTACAGCTCCATGACCATTTTGCTCAAGGCCTCCGTCATTACATGAAAGAGGAAGGCCGAGAGAGGGTCAATCTGATATCTCAGGAGATATTGAAGAAGCCTTCTGTTACCCGTACATCATCACGGAGAACAGTACAGCTAAGATGCAAGCCCAGATCCATCAACTCCAACGCTCACCAAGGCCTTGTGTGCCAGCATAGTCGTCAAGAATTTCCAGTTCGCATGATCGTAAGCTTTATCAATGTTTAATTAACACAGAGAAAGTATAATAGCACCAGGCCGCCACCAGGCAATTAGTCCACGAATCAGCATTGACCTTAAGGGTTAGACCAATCAGCTTCTTGGAGAGTATACAGAAATTGGGACATTGGGCTCTACTCGGGAAAAAATCCTAATTTATGCTGATTGGCCTAAAACTATTAATGTTTTTGTCTAAAGTCCTTATCTCGTGTCGTCGCAGGACATGAGGGAAGCTGCTGGCTGCATGCTTGAGCAGAGACCGGGAAAAAAAATATTTACTGGATAGTCCCACATTGAAGAAGTGCAAAATACAAGGCATACATGCAAGGATGGGCCCAAGACCTACTTGCTAGATTTGGATTGGATTGACGTTTCATCGTAAGTATATGGGCCTTCTTGGTGGCACTTGATGCCCTCGACGAACTATCACGTGTTGCCTCATGGTGGTCTCATGGTAACCCAATGTGTACTCACCTTGACAAGGGCACAAGGTAATGACTCGTTTAAAGCAGTGAAGGACTTGAGAGGTGGACTATTACATGGCGACTCATGCATAGATACTGGCCACATCGACTTGCATAGAGTAGAATGATTCTTGTACACAGCATACCAGAGAGGATTTGGAGCAATGCTTGCATCAAGTGGTACATGCTCGAGGGAATTCGACAAAATGGAAAGCTCTTATGGAGTGAACTCACGCGTTAGAGGGAAGGTGCTAGTCTCACACTAGAAACAAAATGCAAGGATTGCTATGGACCCCAGACCTGACTGGTTAAGCTTCTGGGTCAGTTTGGGTTTTATTGTATGTGGGCCTTTTTCGAGGCTCTTGGCTTCTGTCATTTCCAGAACAGTGTCTTTGTAACACACTTATGGCTCATAATTTGGATGCTTGTTTGGCCTCCTCTCTTCTTTCTCTTCCAAACCTAAGCTTGAGTCGCAGAGTAACTCATGTCTACTGAGTAGAGTATCTCGGCTTGCCCTTTGGTAACTGCATGTGTGTATCTTTTTCCCCCTTCCAAGGATCCATTCCAGTGGTTCAACAAATCTGAGATGGTTTCAGAAACTGTACACAGGATATTGGTGTGGTCATGTTGGCATTCCTTATGGCAACCCCAAAAGGCATCACTTACCCTTCTACTATTACTGACCATAGTAAGACGATCATGCATAAGGTTCCTCCACTGTGACCAAGAGGTCGCACGTTCAAATGTGGAAACAGCCTCTCCATCTAATGAAGGTAAGGTTGTGTGCATCAACCTGCCGCAGACCTCACCAGAGGAGTATTATGCACTGAGCTGCCTTTTTCCATTAGAAGACGATTAACAAGAGATTGACCAAACATGCAGGCATTACATACTTCCCCATTACATACCTTCACACCGAATATGCAGACATTACGTAACTCTCCATTACCTTAACACCAATCGTGCAGACATTACATACTTCTCCATGACATACCTTCACAAATGATGAGTCATAAGTTTCAAAATCAAAGTTCAGAAGGCTCAGATTAAATTAGCCAAGACCAATTGAAAGTTCATACTTCCAGTATAGACTTGTAGTTCGTTTTAGCTTGCTGTTTGTCTTCCATATCTATTAATCAAAAAGACCAAAGAAGTATGGGTAGAATAATTGGAGACGCATTAGTTTGTATGGTGCTATAGATTTATATTTACAGCATTAAGAAGTTGCAGGCAAGTTAATATTTTAACATATTAAGTTCAGTATCACAAGCATACTTAGTTTTTAAATTACCTACGAACATGGAAGGGATCCTCAAAAGCAATAATGCCAAAGCTACAATATTCAACCCAAAAACCAACAGAGTATGTAGCTGATTGCACTGCCCGTTCAAAAGTTTCAACAGCCTTCCCAACATTGCACAAGTGCATCTTGTGGTTAGCATACTTCTTCCAGTATCCATAGCACAATGGGAACATGGACAAAAAGGAGTCATACACTAAGGAGAGAGCTTCTATATTATCCTGCAGTACACAGAAGCAGCATTTTATTAGTATGAGCATTCTGAGGATCCAGGTGAATTACAAAACCATGTAGCTGTTAAAGCAAACAGACAAAACTATAAAATTGAGGTTATTGAGGATATCCAGCAGCAAGATCAAGCTCGAGGACATGCAGTTCAGCCAGCCTGTAGTGGGTAGGTGATGGGGACGAGGATGCGAGAAAAATGGAGAGAGGAGGTTGGAAAAGAAAGGGAACTTGCTTCACTGCACATGGATTTGTGGCATCACTAACAACCAATAGCACATAGCCTCAAATTCAACAATTATCAACTATAAGTAACTTGGGAGTTACAGGACGATATATGCAATAACCAGGAAACCTAATATGAGTGAAGTACTAGAAAATTCTAATTAAGTGACTGCATTACATTAACCATAAGCACCTAATAAATCCCTATTTTGTTTGATAACACACAATTACAATAAACTCTACAATATCGACAATATGAATAATACCAGAACCTCCATAATTCAGCTATAGCTCACCGTAACCTCCAACAGCTCACCATGTTTCGTGGGCATAGCTCACAATGCTGTCAATTGTTCACACCTTTATCCTTCCTATGTATACATGTATCTACTGATGTCAATATAACTCAATACAAGGTAGTCACGAATGTGTACACAAGTACTCCCACCATCCCAAAAAAAAAAAAATTGATCATATTTCCTTTTTGGGCTATCCCAAGAAACTGTTCACTTTTCAAACTAAGAAAGATTCTGTAGGTGTTTTTCCATGTTAACCCTTTTTACACTTATTTCATTATATTTCTTTCTGCACGTTTAATGCCCCACCAACTCAATTTCTCTCTTATGCATGCCAAGTCAAAATGGAGCATTTTTTGGGGGGCAGAGGGAGTATATTGGTAGAATTTGTACACAAGTTTATTGAACAAAATTCCCTTTTTATGTTCTTGCCATCACCAGTTCACCACTGTTCCTTGGCAAGTTTAAAGACATCCTTTCTTATCCCCCCATCTTGTTGAACGAAATAATTAACTGTTACTCAATATTTATTCAATTGGTGATACATGAAGATAGCAACAAAACCAGAATCAGAACAATGGTAGAAATATGTCCATCATGTTGTATTGTGAACGTCAAATGCTGGAGAAGAATAAACTACAATATCTGACTCTTACAGTTTACTCGAATCTTGTCCATAGAAGATAGCAAGTGTATAGGACAAGAAACAACATAGAAAAGGGTAACTTACCGGATGGATTTTTTCAATTCCTGCAATCAGTGAAGTCCATGCATCGAAGTCTAATGAGCCACAAGCAATCACCTCATGAAGTTTTTCTTGGAAATCAACTACAAAACAAACAACCAAAAGTATATATACATTCTAGTCAGCATGAAAGAAAAGCCAGTAACACCACTTCACTTGGGGTTTGGGGGGGGGGAGAAAAGGGAACAAGATACCAGAAACCAATACTTAAAACTTTAATAGAACAAAAGCATGCCAAGAAGTTAAACACTAAATCATGCAACTAAAAAGATGGTGAAGCAAACAAGTTCGATCTAGAGGGCCTTTAAATTTTTTCAATTTGCATTATAAAAACGACAAAAAGCAAACTGTCGGCAAGAGGCACGAACAAGAGACATTTCACGCTAAAAAAAATCAAGACAGAAGTGTTAAGTCCACTAAGATCCTCCTCACTTCTTAAATTAAACAATGCACGTAGGATAAATAACTGACGCAAAACAGGAGAAGGAAATAGGGAAAACATCTCAATGATATAGACCTAGAATCTTAACACCAAAAGGCCACAGGAAACAGGAAGCAGGCATTTGTACAGAGACTCATGTCATATACTCAAATGGTGTCATTTAACCAAAAAAAAGTCACATGAAGGCAAATACCAAAGGCTTTGTCAGAGTGTCCACAGCAATTTGCAAAGTAACCATGAAAGAGAAAAAATCGACAGATCACAGGAATTAAGTTCTTTCTACGAAGGGAAGCATCAGATAAGAACATACAAATAAGTAAAAACTTCTCAAAATAGTCAAAGCATAGAAATTAATATCAAACTGCTAACAAACAAACATCAAATTTACTGAACTGAATTTGCATGTTTTTCAGTTCGGTTTACGAGGTGCTCAGCGTGAGCAACCAGACTTTATTGAATTCATTCTCGGGATAATTGCAAAAAACACCCTCGTGGTTTAGGGTATTTGCAAAAAGCCCCCTGAGGTTAGAAAATTTACAAAAGAACACCTGTGATCGCAAAAGTGTTACAACTAACGGTTTCCGTAACGAAATGAAAAAATTGTCCAAAATACCCTTGTATATAATCCCTAAGATTGTTTCTGTGCATTGGAATTCTCGAGCAGAGGGGCGGCACCACCAGTCCCCCACACCGCCGCCACTCCAGCCTGCCCTTCATTGCCACAAGCCCGAGCCCCTACCACCACCACCCAGCCATGCCTGTCGTCTCCACAAGCCCAAGGCCTTCTCTCTCATCACAACCACGACCCTGCCAAACTCATCGGCCTTTCTCCTTCGTCGCCACAATAATCCCACTGTCGCACCGCCCTCTTCTCCATCGTTGCCGAGTTTTACCCCCGTAGTATGACTGGAACTTTTTGTGGAGTAATAGGATTAGATGTTGCTGATTCACCCGAATTGCACAAACTTAGATCTAGGATTTCAATCGCACCTTGCTATTTGAAACCTTTGATTGAAACCCTAGATCTAAGTATGTGCAATTAGGGTTCGAATTGAAACCCTTGATTGTTGTTGACGTGGGTATGTGGTGTTTGGTCATGGTGCAGTAGTGGTGTGCGGATGGCGAC
Source organism: Escallonia herrerae (assembly GCA_033070095.1). Classification (NCBI taxonomy): domain Eukaryota; kingdom Viridiplantae; phylum Streptophyta; class Magnoliopsida; order Escalloniales; family Escalloniaceae; genus Escallonia; species Escallonia herrerae. The sequence continues at coordinate 446,223 of JAVXUP010000123.1, forward strand.
GATAGGAGTAGGTGGTGATGGCTGATGCGGCATGGGGCGGTGATGACGGTTGCGGGACTAGGCGATGATGGCAGCGGCGAGATTGGCTGGGGGTGTTGACAGTGATGGGATTAGACGAGGCAGGTGACGGCGGCGGGATTGAATGAGGTAGATGGCGGCGGTGGCGGCGATCGTGGGTGAGGCAGGTGGCAGACGGGGTGATGGCGGTGGATGTGCGGCTAGGCTTTGGTTTCATTGGATTAGGAAAGAAAATTAGGGATTTGGAAGAGAGAAATAAATAGAGGGCATTTTAGTCATTTCATTATATTAATATTTATGAAACACACTTCCCAGGAACGTGAGCAACACATGCCGCATGTTTGGACGATTTTTCTAAAGTTGCAACACTTTCGCAGTCATAGGCGTTCTTTTGCAATTTTTCTAACCTCAGGAGGCTTTTTACAAATACCCTAAACCACAAGGGTGTTTTTTGCAATTATCCATTCATTCTCCACATCATCCATTTCATTATAACCCATTGCAAGAATGAATAGAACTTTTCATAAATATTTCTTTGTGCATCACAGATTCCAAATATGAGCGAGAACTGAGAACATCGGGAATAAGTTCTCTCTCTCTCTCTCTCTCTCTCTCTCTCTCTCTCCTTTGTTCTACCTTGAGACTGTTCTTTCATGGCTGGAAGGTCTTCTGTAGCATCCGATTCATGCACCTCCATTGCTAAATAACACGAAGAGTGGCCAAAAAAGAACTTTAGCTCCTGGTTTTAGTTTACAATTAGCGTAATTTGAGTAGCAAAACCCAAGCTTTGTATTTTGCCTTTAGATTCATTTTCAAAATCACGCATAAATAGCAGAGTACATAAGCGACAATATATTAACGTCCTAGTGACAAAATGATTAAATTCACCTTTGAATTATACATTCTTTTATGCAATTGATCAGAAAAGATAGTCAGAACAGTGACCATTACTCATTTTCACCTTGAGATTGTTCTTTCATGGCTTGAAGGCCTTCTGTAGCATTAATTCATGCACCTCAATTGCTAAATACACCAAAGAGATGGCCAAAAAATGGATAATCTCACAAATAGTAAAATACCAAAGGAGGAATATATTTGTCAACTCACAGGTAAGAAGTTTCATTGTAAAAAGGGAGTACATCACAAAATGCAGATAAATAGAGTATGAAATTTCTCTAAATCAGTCAAAGCACAAGAATTGTATACATAAGTGTAAGAAAATATCACCAAATTTATTGAATTGAAAAAGACCGTTTAAGAGGTTCTCAGCACGAGGTAACCAGGCTTTATTAAATCTAATTACTATACTCTCGACTTCATAATAATCATTGGAAGAACAAAAGCAACTACGAAAATAACTTCAAGATAGACTATAGATATGAGTATGAGCGTTGAAAAAGGTCACTCTTTACCTTGAGAGTGTCCTTTCTTGGCCGGAAGTTCTTCTGTGGCATCCAATTCCTGCACCTCCATTGCTAAACAAAGCAGAGAAAATTTAAAATCAGCATAATAAGAGGAGCAAAACCCTAATTTTAAAAACTTGTCTTAGAAAATTTAAAACCAGCATAATAAGAGGAGCAAAACCCTAATTTACAAACTTGTCTTAGATTCAAATTCCCATGTACTCATTTCCAAAAGGGTAGCCCCCCAAAATGGGTGATGGCACCTCCCTGCAACCTTTTGAATGATAGTACACGGAGTTCCAACAGGTCTACCCTTCACGTTCCACGCCTAAAACAAACAACTTAACATCTTGGCGATGAAACAATTAAATTTACCATTGAAATATTAGGTTCTTTTGTGATATTGATCACCTTTGAACTATTAGGTTCTTTTGTGATATTGATCACGTTTAAATTATTAGGTTCTTCTGTGATATTGATCGAAAAAGAGAGAGTCACGAAAGCAAAGATACTAGTTTTCACCTTGAGATTGTTCTTCCATGGCTTGAAGGCCTTCTGCAATATTCAATTCGTGCACCTCTATTGCTAAATACACAAAAGAGAAGGCCAAGGAAAAGGATAACTTTAGTTTCTGGAGCCAACCCAAACCGAACACTTCTTATGTCTCAAACCCAAACCCGATTCTTCTAATGTCTGAAACCCAAACTTCCACATACTCATATATAAAATCACTGATAAACCCCAGTACTCCCTCTGTATGTTTGGATTCTTCCCTTTTCACAAAGACAATCTTTGCATGCGCAAAATGTGTCCCGGTAACCAGCAAACAGTCCGTGGAAAATACAATGGAACGGAGGAAGTATTAATTTTTCAGGGAAGTTATTTGTGCCTTGAAGTGCATGAGCTATGAATAACTTAGCGACAATATGCAACGTCGACAAAGTTTGCATTAACTTGAATTAAACTTCTACTTGGAACATAGATTAGAAAGACAGAGTAAAGAAGAAATGCAAAATTGAGCTTTTTTACCTTGAGAATCTGCTTCGGTGACTGGAAGGTCGGTAGGAGCTGTAAACGTGAGCGGCGCCGCCTCCATTTTAGGTTGCTGGAGAGGGGTCAGAGAGTTTCCGTCAGGTGGAATCCGGGCAGGAGGAGAAGTTTCTGAATTGGTGGCCATAAATGGGTTCTGTTTGTGAAAAAAAAATTAATTAGCCTTTAATTACTATTTTCAAATTTTAGCTCTATAAATACTAATTATAGTATTGAGAAAGATAATTGTAGCGGTTAAGAAGTAACTCATTATAAATTTTTAATAATTTTATAATTTTAAAAATAGTTTTCAAACAAGGTAATACAAATTTTTTAGTTTTTTAGAAAAGGCATGTTTTCTTGAAAACAATAAAAATGGTAACATAGTTTTTCTTTTCATTCCTTTTTCCTAAAGAAAGAAACTAACAAAGATACGAAGAAAGTTTAGACTAATTTTCCTTACAAAATCTTTTTGATAATTATTCAAACGTTTTGAAGAAATGAAGAAATTTAAAAAAGCAAGCTCAACAAACTTACAGAGAGAAACATCCCAATACTTTAAAAAAAATAAAAAATCTTTTATTAGTTGATGTCAAGAAAAGTGAGTTCGTACCTACGTGGAGGTGTCACAAAAGCTGCAGTCCGAGTCAGCTTCCAAATATGTAAGAGAGAGACAGTGAAGGCGGAGTAAGGGCAGAGAGGCTCCCCAGACAGGCCGTGAGGGCTGGTAGTGCTGCGCAGACAAGGTGAAGACGAATAGGGTTGGCGATCGACAATCCAAGCCAGGGGCAGGGGTGCAGCGTCAAGAGTCCGATGTCTGGGGTCCGAATGTGTTTCTCTTTCTAGAATTTCAGAGAGAATGAGTTTTAGAGAGAGAAAGTGAAATGACAAAAGAGAAAGTTCTTTTGAAAATGAAATCCAAGGTCCCCTATTTACAGGGAAAAGTGTGCCGGTGTCATCAATGTATCATCAGCTGACACGTGTCACCCCTGGGAGTGACACGTCACCAGGAGGTCCACAAATGTCGGTTCTCCGTCGGACTGCCGGTTCCCAAATTCGCACTGCCTTGCCCCGCACAGCATCATCTCTACCTGTCTGAGAAGACTGAAGACACCGTGACAGCATGATCAGAGAAAGCCCGTTGTCCCAGCCACCGGTCCAAGCCCTTACTGAATCCCACAAGTGCGTCAACAGACGCGTAGAGAACCTGACAGCGGCGAGGGTTGTCCATGTGACCAACTGGCATGCAGACTAAGCGCGATGCCCTCCAAAGACCTGCTCCCGTCCCGAAGTGACCCGGGGGTCATCCTCCTGGGGGCACCAACGATCACCGGTAACGTGAGTGGACATGGTCGCAGCTCAGTGCCTAGTGTTATGCAAGTCACCCCAGGCAGTGATAGCTTTGTGGTAACGAGCCTATCCCGCTGCGAAGGGTCTTCGTGCGTGAGCACTACGAATGGAGCCCTCCGGAATGAAGACAGTGATAGCTTTGTGGTAACGAGCATATCCCGCTGCAAAGGGTCCTCGTGCCGGAGCACTACGAACGGAGCCCCCCGAAATGAAGATGGCGATAACTTTATGGTAACGAGTCTGTCCCACTGCGAGGGGTCCTCGTGCCGGAGCACTACGAACGGAGCCTCCTGGAATGAAGACGGCGATGGCTTCTGTGGTAGCGAGCCCATCCCGCTGCGAGGGGTCCTCGTGCCGGAGCACTACGAGCGGAGCCCCTCGGAATGTTGCACACTCCGGAGAGTGGGTCAAAGCATGTTCCACGTCCATAGCAGGGGCGCATGGTGTGGTGAATGAGTGTGTTGCCCGGGACTTGTTGTAACGCCCCGGAAATCCGGAACTCCCTCGCTCCAGACCCCTGGGACGTTAACTTATAATATCATACAGATCAGAGCACCTGTCATAAATTTCAGACTTCTTAAACAACGTCACGCTAAGTTCTTCCAACACATAAAGTTCCACAACAAAAGTTTCATGACTTAAGATATTACAGATCGTACATAATTCTTAACCAGCACACTAGCTATACAGGCCCATGCAGGGGTCCTATGTACATAGTCTAGAGTAGATGCCTTAAGACCTTACCTGTTACTGACCTCCGTCACACAAGCTACCGCTACGGACTACTTGCAGAACAGAACAACTAAGGGTGAGCTTTTGAGAGCTCAGTAAGGTCGTTCAAAATAATCTCGGAGGGAGTTACAACAATTCAAGATGAATAGTTCAGGCATCTCAAACATTTGTGCTCAGACATTTTCAAACAATAAATTTAGATACAATGCTCATACATTCAGGAGATACTGATCATGGGTACTAGCAATGCCATACAGGCAAGGCTCAGAAAATGTACACATGCATGAAGTACCAGAATAATAGTCCATTTAGGTACTAGCCTGCGTTCCACGCAGAATTCAGACCAGCCTTATAATGCCCACCTCAGAATAGAACAGAACAGATTCTCATGTCAGTATACAGAAGACATTTATCTCAGAATCAATGCACAGATCAATGCTCAATATGCAGTAAAAAGTGAGCACCGATAAGAATTCAATAATCGAATCAGGCTCAACATTAGGCTTACTTGGCAATACTATATCGAAATCAATGTACACTTGGAGTTCAACAACAGACATGAGCAGACAAAAGAGGATAGAAACCCTTAACTGGTGCATAGCTACAGTACCCTAACCGAAAAATCCTTGCTTTAACCTAAACGGAACAGTCCAAAGATTAGAAGATAACTTACATCATTGTATTTTAACTCACGCACATTCCCAGAAAAGACCCCCTCGCCGGATGTGTAAAATTTCCAAAACGCCCCTGAGGTAAAAATTACCAAAATACCCCTCGCATCCCTAATCACCAAAATAGTGTTCCCCTGATTAAACTTGCTAAAATAGCCCTAACATATGTGAATTTACTCAAAAACACATTTTATGGGTAAAAAACCAAAATATCCCTGAGGGTTTCCAACATCGAAAATTTTTTAAAAATATCTTAAAATATTATTTAAAGCATCCTAGGGTCATTTCTGGGCTAACAAGTACTTTAGGAAATTTTCGCCCGAAAATTCCGAACCGGTGTCTAGACCGAGCGCTTAAAAGTCGGTTCGACTAAAAATACTTATCGGCTTCGGAATGGTACGAAATTTTAGATGCTGCATCATATCAATAAATTAAGGTTCTCCTAAAAGTCTCAGATTAAAATAATTTAATTTACTATGCCAAATAATTCATTAATTTTAGTTAGCCGATACCCTAATTTAGCGCCCTTCGCGGGTCCGGAAAATTCCCGAAAAATTCCAGGGCATACGTCTCGTAAAATCAATGAGGGTTACAGTTTTGCACTTTATCTAATTTTGATCTTAGATATTTATAAAAACTCATTGAAAACACTGCTTAATTAATTCTTACCTTTAGTGACAATAACGACCACTATTCACATCAGTACCCACACTATTTCACCTAAACACACACACACACACACTTCATCTTCTTCACTCTTCCAGCCGAAGCACACTCACCTACACACTCCCATACACACATTGTTATACATTTACACACCTACACACCTTAATTTCACACCCTTACACACATTACAACTCATTTAACACAAACACATATGCTCGAATCATCATATACATCCACCCGCACACACCCTCTCAAGAACACACACTAAACCTGCAAAACACGCATTTAACTCCTCGGAATTTCACTACCACTTGCCATTTCTTCTCTTAAACACCCTTATACACATCATATTTTACATATATCCACCTAACACACTCAAATTACCCCTACATACCCCCACCGCACAAGAACACACACACTGTTATACGAAGATGAACCGTACACCCACTCGACCACCTTGCAAACACCCTATCAACCCACAAGATTATTCATTTAACTACCCCAACATATATAAACCCACATGGTCTCACGGCACATACACACCTTCTCATGCTTTCGTTCACTGCGCACGACACAGCCGTGGCCACCTTTGCCCCTACAGTCAACCTCACGCACATAGCCTTCAAAACCTTGGTCACAGGTGCATACAAAAGTAAGCATAAAAGAATTTGCTCCTTACAGATTCTCTTCGGTTTTCTCTTTCCCTGTTTCTTCTTCTTCGTTCTTGCCCTGTTTCTCTGTTGTTGTTCTGCTTCTATTCTCTTCTTTGTTTTTTTTACGCGCCTGAAACTATGCGGAATTTAGCATACCTGAGTTATCAAACAGATAAGGATGAACACGCCGCATAGCATCTTCTGGTTCCCAAGTAGCTTCTTCCACGGTGTGATTCCTCTACAATACTTTGACCAATGGTATCACCTTGGTTCGTAGAACTTGATCTCGTCAATCTAGTATCCCACCGGTACTTCTTCGTAACTCAGGTCAGTCTGAATCTCTTCAGGCCGGTGTTGTAAGACATGAGTCAGATCATAAACGTACTTCCTCAAAACCGACACATGAAATACGTTATGAATGTGAGATAACTCTGGCGGTAAAGCTAAACGATAAGCTACTGGCCCAACTCTTGCAAGCATTTCATAAAGACCGATATATCTTGGGCTAAGCTTGCCCTTTTTACCAAACCGCATTATTCCTTTCTAGGGAGAAATCTTCAGAAACACCCGGTCACCAACTGCAAACTCCAAATAGCGTGTACGCTTAGCGTCGTACATACGATGCCTATCTTGTGCTACCTTCATATGTGACCGGATTAAATCAACCTTTTCACAAGTTACTTAAACCAGCTCGGGACCGAGGAGTCGACGCTCACCAACCTCGTCCCAACATAACAAAGTCCTGCATCTATGACCATATAAAGCCTCAAAAGGCGCCATTTGTATACTTGCCTGATAACTTATTATTATATGCAAATTCAACCAATGGTCAATGGGTATCCCAGCTACCCTGGAAATCCATAACACAAGCTCTCAACATATTTTCTAATGTCTGAATAGTTCTTTCAGACTGACCATCAGTCTGGGGGTAGAAAGCAGTACTAAATCGCAGCTCTGCCCCCATAGCTTCTTGGAAACTTTTCCAGAATCTCGATGTGAAACATGAATCTCTATCAGATATCACCAACACAGGTACTCCATGGAGTTTCACGATCGAGTCCATGTACAGCTGAGCTAACTGTTGCATAGTAAAATTGCCTCTAACAGGCAAGAAATGCACTGATTTGGTGAGTCGATCCACTATTACCCAAATCATATCATAACCCTGAGTAGTCTTTGGTAAACCGCTCACGAAATCTGTAGTCACATGTTCCCACTTCCACTTTGAAATTTCTATTGGTTGCACAGTTCCTGCTGCCTTTTAGTGCTCAGTTTTTATCTGCTGACACACCAAACACTGAGACACAAATTCTGCTATGTCCCTCTTCATCCCTGACCACCAGAATTGCTCTCAAAGATCATGATATATTTTGGTGACTCCCGGATGTACTGAAAAATATGAACTATAAGCTTTAGATAATAACGATCGTCTTAGTTCCTCATCATTAGGAACATATAACCGCCGGTCCAACCGCAACACCCCTTCAGAATCAACCACAAACTCAGTTTGCTTCTCACCTCCAATACCTACAATAATCTTAGCAACCTCGGGATCATTTCCTTGTGTTGTCTTAATTTTACTAATCAATGTGGGCTGGACATGCATAGTGGCAAATACTGCACCATATCCTGGACATTTAATCTCTAAATTTAATTGTCTCATTTCTTCTAGCAACTGAGGTTGTCTGGTAATTAACGATGCTAGATTCCCCATACTTTTCTGACTAAAGGCATCGGCCACCACATTGGCCTTACCGGGATGATAATGAATCGAACAATCATAATCCTTTAAAAGTTCCATCCACCTACGTTGCCTCATATTAAGCTCATTTTGTGTGAAAATATATTTAAGGCTCTTATGATATGTATAGATCTCACATGTGTCACATGTCTCCATAATTTCAAAGCAAAAATAACTGATGCTAGCTCCAAGTCGTGAGTTGGATAATTCTGTTCATGAACCTTTAATTGCCTCGACGCATAGGCAATGACTTTTCCATGCTGCATTAAAACACAACCAAGTCCGTTCTTAGAGGCGTCACTATAGATTACAAACCCTTCTGATCCTGATGGCAACGCCAATACCAGTGCTGTTACCAACTTTTGTTTTAACTCCTGAAAACTGGATTCACATTCCTCAGTCCAGACAAATCTTGTATTCTTGCGCGTCAACCGTGTTAACGGTCCCACAATCTTAGAAAACCATCTTCAAACCATCTATAGTATCCTGCTAGACCTAGAAAGCTGCGTATTTCCTTTACTGAGCTAGGCGTCTGCCATTCAATTACCGCCTTAATCTTGGCTGGATCCACCGAGATCCCATCCTTAGACACAATATGCCCCAAGAACCCGACTTGTTATAACCAGAATTCACACTTCAAAAATTTTGCATATAATTTATTATCCCTCAGTCGTTGCAGCACTAACTCCAAATGCTTCCTATGCTCCGCCTCAGATTTTGAGTATATTAGGATATCATCAATAAACATTATAACAAACTGATCTAAATAATCCTTAAATACCATGTTCATCAGATCCATGAACGCTGCTGGGGCGTTCGTCAAACCAAAAGGCATAACAAGGAATTCATGTGTCCGTAACGAGTCCTAAATGCCGTTTTCGGAACATCTTCCTCCCTTACCTTCAACTGGTGATACCCAGACCTCAAATCAATTTTTGAAAAACAACAAGCACCCTGAAGTTGGTCAAACAAGTCATCACTATGGGGCAACGGGTACTTATTGTAGATTGTGATCTTATTCAATTCTCTGTAGTCAATACAGAGTCTCAAGGTACCATCCTTCTTCTTCACAAAAAGAACCGGAGCACCCCACGAGGAGACACTAGGGCGTATGAATCCCCGATCGAGTAATTCTTGTAATTGTTCCTTCAACTCTTTCATCACCACTGGGGCCATACGATATGGAGCTTTTGAAATAGGCTCCGCACCGGGAACGAGATCAATCACAAACTCTATTTCACGGTCGATCGGTTCCCCAGGTAACTCTTCAGGGAACACATCCGGATACCGCTCTACCACAGGAATGGATGACAATTCTAAACTATTTTGACACGTGTCTACAACATGTGCAGTGTACCCCCAACAACCTCGACGTAGTAACCTCCGTGCTTTTATAGCCGAGATAATACTAACTAGCCCGCTTGGTTTGGATCCGTGGTAAGTAAACTCAGACTCACCTGGGATATTAAAACGAACTAACTTTCCATGGCAATCCACTGATGCATGGTTAATAGATAGCCAATCCATACCTAATTGCTAATGGGATGAGGTCCACAGAAAGATTCTTATCCCCAACATGAAATGTACAGTCACAAAGGGCTGTAGTCATAGTCAAAGACTCTCCCAAAGGTGTGCCTATCTCGAGGTCTGTATACAAAGGACGGGTTTTCACTCTCAACTGCCTTGCAAAAGCAGGGGAAACAAAAGAGTATGACGCTCCAGAATCAAACAATATACGGGCATCTAAAGAGTTTACTGGAAGTGTACCTGACACCACGTCGTTTGATGTCACAGCATCATTGGCAGACATGGAATAAAGACGGGCCGACGTCCTAGGCTTTTGCCCCTGTTGAGCCTGAGACTGTTGGGTCGAGCCTTGCTGACCCTGTCCTCTTCCCTGTCGAGGACAGTACTTACTGATGTACTCGCTGCTGGTGCATGAAAAAAGCTGTTTGGCTCCCGCTAGCCACCAGACAGTCCCGAATTCGATGATCCATACTGCCATATCGGAAGCATCCGCCAGTAACTCTGTAGCACAGTCCCCCACTATGAACTATGCCGCATGCATTATTACAAGGGATCGCTAGAGAGGCCAACCCGCTACCCAGTCCACCACCCTGGGTAGGTCGAGTTCCAAAGTTATGTGGTGGTCCAAATCGAGTATTCTGAACCAGTCCGGCACCTGCATTCTACACCCCTCTAAAACTAGTGCTTTGTTCCGGTCAGCTCCAAGAACTGTGCCCATGTCTATTCCCCTGAATCGAAGCAGACCTAAACATTGGGTTCTGCCCTATTCTCGGCCTTTGGGTACCCTGTTGAGATGACTGTGCAACCCACTGGCGCCCGTCAGTTCTCGCAAATCTATTCTGGGTTGCCTCTTGCCTATTCCTTTTGTTGTCACCCTGTCACTGTTCGAACCTTCTCTTGTGATCACACCTAGACTGCTCCAGTGCACGTGCTAAGTCAATGCATTCCATGTAACTCGTTAGCCGAGCAGAAATCACCCCATCTCTCAGGCCAAACCTGAGTCCCCATTCAAACTTTCGACATCTATCCGCCTCTGTTGCAACATCTTTTCTACAAATCTAGCGAGGCTTGAAAACCTCATCTCATATTCATCGACTGACTCGTGATCCGCTTGCACCACGTTCGCAAATTCCCTTAACATTTGCTCACGGTAACTGGTCGAGGAGTACCGATTGAAAAACAACTCTTTAAACTGTTTCCAAGTTATCTCGTCTAACTGTTGACGAGTATAACTCCCTTCCACCATCTTCCACCACTGATCCGCTTCACTCCTCAATTTATATATAGCAAACTCAATTTTCTGCCTTTCACTACAGTGAATGGCCCGAAAAATTTTCTCCAGCTCATTGACCCAGTTTTCTGCCTCCATAGGGTCCAATGACCCCTAAAAATTAGTGGCATTCTGTTTATTAAACTCAGATAGAGTACTCTCATCTTGAAGCTGGGGTTGAGGGGGAACAGGGTTCTGCACCCCCCTGCTGCTGGTTAGTCACGTTCGTAGCCAACAGAGTTATGAGTTGGTTCATATTTTGCAGAACTTCTGTCAGTGGTTCAGAGTTATGATGTTGCCCCTTTCTCGGAGATGTTTCTCCCACCGGGACCTCTTAGCCCTCTGGATCAGTTCCAGTAGTAGTATTGTGCGTTTGCACGATATTGATACAGCTAGCCTTTTCCAATATATAAAAACATGTATCTGAAAAGAACAACATAACTAAGAGTTACTATTTACATACACATATATGTACCACGTTTTGTTATACATACAAAAGGAGGGGCCCAATTATCATACACAAAAATGACCCCTACTACATTATACAATATACATCCTAAACGACTCTATCTACGAGCAGTCATAGAGTTCCACGAACAGCTTGAAACTCCAATATCCCTTGTCTAGGATCAATCGTCACCTATACTCAGAAAGAGCCCTACTGGATGGCCACTCCCGGACAATTTGTTGAATTGTCCGGATTACCCTCATGCTCGCGTCCCAAGTCTGTTCCTGGATCTGGCTCTTAGATTGTCTTTCGTGCTTGCATTTTGCTTCTAACTTCCCTATGGTCTAGCTAGTACTAATTTCTAAAGATGCCAACCGAGCTGCCAGATCATCTTTCTCCTTTGTCAACCCGTGACACTTTCTTTTCCACTGCTCCACCTGAGCTACACTGACCATGTGCCCGGGCCCTGGTTCGAGGTTTGCCACATAAAATTGCTCAGCCTCGGCATCGTCCTCACCTTCCACCACTGAACCTTCTATCGTAATCTCCTCCGGGCCTTCATCTATTTCTAGATCCTTCTCCGGATCTTCCTCCAGATCCTCTTCCGGATCTTCCTCTGGATCCTCTTCTGGATCATTATCCAGATCCTCTTCCTCAACCATCCCAGCATCGAGCCAATTGTCAAGATCCAGGTCATACTGTGTGTAGTCCATTTCCTATAACCACAAAATACAGACATCAACTTACACATTCATCGTCTAAATCCACAAATCCTATATAAAATTCCTTGAACATCCTATCCAATATTCTGGTATTCCCCTCACATTCTTCTAAGTCTACAGAATCATATTCCTAGGCTCTGATACCAACTGTAACGCCCCAAAAATCTGAACTCCCTCACTCCGGACCCCTGTGACGTTAACCTACACTATCGGCCTTTGGTGTCCCCTCCAGTCAAGAATTGGGGCCTCGCAATCACTAGCCAATAGGCTTTTCTCTCACGCCTTTCTTCGTTCATGGTTCGATATTCTGGTGTCCTAGGCGTAGAGGAACCACACAAATCCATCCCGAGACTTCATAAGTTTAGAGACTTGAGAACGGAACAAAAAACAGGGAGACTCAGCCGTCTTCCGAAAAGAGATGCGGCTATGTTAAAAAGACAATTATCTCACTTGCAAACATATCTGGGTGGGATTAAATATATGACAGGGTTACCTGAACAGATCAGAGCACCTGTCATAAATTTTAGATTTCTTAAACAATGTCACGCTAAGTTCTTCCAACACATAAAGTTCCACAACAAAAGTTTCCTGACTTAAGATATTACAAATCGTACATAATTATTAATCAGCACACTAGCTATACAGGCCCACGCAGGGGTCCTATGTACATAGTCTAGAGTAGATGCCTTAAGACCTTACATGGTACTGACCTTCCTCACACAAGCTACCGTTACGGACTACCTGCATAACAGAACAACTAAGGGTGAGCTTTTGAGAGCTCAGTAAGGTCGTTCAAAATAATCTTAGAGGGAGTTACAACAATTTAAGACAAATAGTTCAGGCATCTCAAACATTTGTACTCAGACATTTTCAATGCTCATACATTCAGGAGATACTGATCATGGGTACTAGCAATGCCATACAGGCAAGGCTCAGAAAATGTACACATGCATGAAGTACCAGAATACTAGTCCATTTAGGTACTAGCCTGCGTTCCATGCAGGATTCAGACCAGCCTTATAACGCCCGCCTCAGAACAGAACATAACAGATTCCCATGTCAGTATACAGAAGACATTTATCTTAGAATCGATGCACAGATCAATGCTCAATACACAGTAAAAAGTGAGCACCGATAAGAGTTCAATAATCGAATCAGGCTCAACATCAGGCTTACTTGGCAATAATATACCGAAATCAATGTACATTTGAAGTTCCACAATGGACATGAGCAGACAAAAGAATAATTATAGAAGCAAATTGATGACTCGAGGTTCGAATAGAAACCTTTACCTGGTGCACAGCTACGGTACCCTAACCGAAAAATTCTTACTTTAACCTAAACGGAACAGTCCAAAGATTAGAAGACAACTTACATCCTGTATTATAACTCAATATTAACTCACGCACATTCCCAGAAAGACCCCCTCGCCGGATGTGTAAAATTACCAAAACGCCCCTGGGGTAAAAATTACCAAAATACCCCTCACATCCCTAATCACAAAAATAGCGTTCCCCTGATTAAACTTGCTAAAATAGCCCTAAAATATTTGAATTTACTCAAAAACACCTTTTATGGGTAAAATTACCAAAATACCCCTGAGGGGTGGTAAATTACCAAAATACCCCTGAGGGTTTTCGGCATTGAAAAATTTCCAAAAATATATTAAAATATTATTTTAAGCATCCTAGGGTCATTTCTAGGCTAACAAGTACTTTAGAAAATTTTCGTCCGAAAATCTCGAATGAGTGTCCGGATCGAGTGCTTAAAAGCCGGTTCAGCTAAAAATACTTATCGATTTCGGAATGGTACGAAATTTTAGATGCTGCATCATATCAATAAATTAAGGTTCTAGTAAATGTCTCAGATTAAAATAATTTAATTTACTATGCCAAATAATTCATTAATTTTAGTTAGCCGAGACCCTAATTTAGCACCCTTTGCGGGTCCGAAAAATTCCCAAAAAATTTCAGGGCGTACGTCTTGTAAAATCAATGAGGGTTACAGTTTTTCACTTTATCTAATTTTGATCTTATATATTTATAAAGATTCGTTGAAAACACTGCCTAATTAATTCTTACCTTTAGTGACAATAACGACCACTATTCACATCAGTCCCCACACTATTTCACCTAAACACACACACACACTTCATCTTCTTCACTCTTCTAGCCGAAGCACACTCACCTACACACTCCCATACACACATTGTTATACATTTACACACCTACATACCTTAATTTCACACCCTTACACACAATACAACTCATTTAACACAAACCCATATGCTCGAATCATCATATACATCCACCCACAAACACCCTCTCAAGAACACACACAATACACACACTAAACCTGCAAAACACGCATTTAACTCCTCGGAATTTCACTACCACTCGCCATTTCTTCTCTTAAACACCCTTATACGCATCATATTTTACATATATCCACCTAACACACTCAAATTACCCCTACATACCCCCACCGCGCAAGAACACACACACACACACACACACACACACACTGTTATATAAAGATAAACCATACACCCACTCGACCACCTTGCAAACACCCTATTAACCCACAAGATTATTCATTTAACTACCCCAACATATATAAACCCACATGGTCTCACGGCACATACACACCCTCTCATGCTTTCGTTCACTGCGCACGACACAGCCGTGGCCACCTTTGCCCCACAGTCAACCTCACGCACAGCCTTCAAAACCTTGGTCATAGGTGCATACAAAAGTAAGCAGAAAAGAATTTGCTGCTTACAGATTCTCTTCGGTTTTCTCCTTCCCTGTTTCTTCTTCTTCTTTGTTCTTGCGCTGTTTCTCTCTTGTTGTTCTGCTTCTCTTCTCTTCTTTGTTTTTTTTCTTTTGTTTCCTTTCTGCTTTTCCTTTCTTTCACTCAAAAACTTATCCTTCCCATTAAAAAATATTATGTTTAGCATAGTCACCTAGCTAAAATGAGGTGTCAACCCCATAATATTTTATACTTTATGAAATTATACCCTTAGGCCCAACTTCAAATATTTGCAAAATAACCCCCAAACATTTTTTTTACGCACCCGAAACTATGCATATATTACACCTGTAACATGATTGTGGCGCACGAGCGTGGCGACGACCGTCGCGAGACAATACCTGGTGCCAGAGCACATGTCATGGAAGTGGCACATGGGCACGGTCATGGTGCCAGGGGCACTGTAGTGTGACAGAGAGCCAGGGGGCATGGCTATATCAGTAGTGCTGCTCATGGGCGCGATGCATTGTTGAAAATGGCATGCGAGCGCGGGCGACGATCATTGTGGCGACGGTGTATGGGTGACAACGGGCACCGTATGGTCACAGTGATGAGTGAGCATTGTAGACCACTATGCGTGAATGAGAAGCAAAAAGGAACGGTAGCAACCCCCGGGACTAGGGTGGCTGACCCCTCCCCTCCCCAAAGAGGGTGGCCGCCCCCTTTAGGGAGGTGGTCGAGCCCCCCTTTTAGAAAGGTGGCCGACCCCTCCTTAAAAAGGGTGGCTGACCCCCTCTTTAAGGAGGTGGCCGACCCCCCCCCCCCCTTAAAGGGAGTGGCCGACCCCTCCTTAAAGAGTGTGGCAGACCCCCCCCCCTTTTTAGGGAGGTGCCGACCCCCTCTTTAAAGAGGTGGCCGACCCTCTTTTAAAGGGAGTGGCCAACCCCCCTTTTAGGGAGGTGGCCGACCCCCTCTTTAAGGAGGTGGCCAACCCCCCTTTAAAGGGAGTGGCCGACTCCCCTTAAGGGGAAGGCAAGCTAAGTCCTAGTTTGCATATTTTCTAAGTGTTGGTGGCGTCGATGTTGTTACATTGGCGACAAAAAAATAATTTTAGTCATGCAGAAAATCAATGAAAAATGCACGTGACTTGAACGTGCGTATTTTAACCAGTTGACAGCGTTGAAAAGTTGAACGTTGAATATGTGACGTGTCGTGCAAAAATGAGACCTCTGGTGGGCCCTTGGGTGTGACTAGAATAGGTTGGGAACAATAGTAAAAGGATATTTTAATATAAAAATTACATATAATTATTGTTTCGTTTAGTCCTTTGAAAATGGTGCTTAGTTGCAATTCGGCAGGAAAACTAAGGTTCATACGTTATTTTGCATTACCTTTACGTCTCCTTTGCTTACTATCTTTTATGTTTTTATCCTCTTTGTGTCTCATTATTTTGTTTGATTATGTAAATTCTATATTTTTTTAAAACATGAAACTCAGACACTACCCAATAGCCCCTTGCAAACGTGTCATTGAAATTCACCATTTTCAACCTTTCAACGCGATTCAAGAACCAAAAAGGCTTAATAACAAAAGAAAAAATAAACTCATGAAGATGCTTTCATATTTATTTTTAACAGTATTTAATTCTCAAATGATGAAAATTAATACATATATTTTTTTCTTTTTTGAAAGGCCATCTTTTTCATGCTTTCAAAAACCTGAAAAAGAAAATAGAAAAAAAATACTATCCAACTACTTTTTTCTATTTTTACCATCTTTGAGAATTGCCATACAAAAATTAATGATAATTAATCTTATACCATTTGAATATCAACTTTCAACAAATATATGTGACATTCCAGCAGTTTATTTGCAATAATGTACTTTTTAACGACAAAAATCCAAAAAAAAAAGAGTAAAACCTTTACCATTTTTTGGAATTACCATATGAAAATTAATGATCATTAATCTTATCCATTTGAATGTCCGCTTTTGACAAATATATGTCAAATTGTAGTAATTATTTGTAGTATTCAAAAATATACTTTTAACGATAAAATTTTAAAAATTAAAAAATAAATAAAACGGCAAAAAATTGAACAGGGTGTCCAAAAGGAGCATAGGTCATGTGACTCAGAACGGTCCAAGATTGGTCCTAAAGCTTTTCCAGATGGGCCAAATGCGGTCTTCCTTCAATATGGACTAAACGGTCAATGGCCCAGAGATTTCAGAGGCTTAGACAGTCCAGAAAGAGACGTGACAATCCATAATTGGGCTTCTTTCATTTGGTCCACAACCTTTTCTTCTCTATGTAGGTCATTTAATTCACACCAGAGAAATTGGTTGACTGACTCAAAAGGGGTATAGCTAAAATGGTTTAGTGACAAATAACGTAAAAAGTATCACTAGAGAATAATCTGTTGTTATTCTCTACTGTGGCGGCTTTGATTTTTTTCTTTTTCCCTTTCCTACGTAAGTCTTATAGCGAGCAACAATGACCTGTTGTTTTACATTAACTACAGGGATTTATCGTCCTTTTGTTCAAGGTTCATATCAATCCTAGTGCCACAGAGAAAAATTACGAGCCAGTGTAATGCCCTGCATACTTTTGACTTCTTTTTCCATGTGCAAATGCCAATTCGAGTGTCATGCATGCTCTGACAAAGCAAAATCTGGTTGTATGGAGTGTCTATGTGTGTCAAATGTGTTTAGAATTATGTGGAGTGTAAGATACTTTAGAGCGTGTTAGATACGACCGCGGAGGTTCATAAAGGTTGTAAGTTCTACAGAATACTATAAAATCTTATTGTAGATGTAGGACCAAATGAATCATGTCGGTCACTTGCGAAAGTAGATGCTTATCAATAGGTAGGAGCCATTTTGGCTTTCCAACCAAAAATTTTGCCTTAGCGTGTACTTATTTTTAACATGTTTCATGCTTGAAATCTCAAAAACAATGCTTTATATGTAAAGTATTTTTTGATAAAGATAATTCTTTTGTTAATCAACCAATAGTAGATTTACTTACCAGGGCTTGTTTGGGTTTGACACACGGCCGTATAACAGCCCTTGAAACATCTTTAATGTACAAAAGGCAAAGGCAAAAGCAAAAGCTATATATAGGTATTAAATATAGTGGCTAGGTTCAGTTTTGGGATATATGCACTTTGACCGCTTTATACTTTAGGGTGGTTGCAATATGACCCCCTTTTCTAAAAAAAAAAATTGAACTAAATCTCCTTGTATTCCTCAAAACTGAGCAAAATGGACGGTTTTCATCCAAATTAACATAGTTTTCAGGCGAAAAATATTTGATGCCCAGAACCTAAATTTTTAAGACAAAACTACCCTTTTGACCTAATAAAATGTTAAAAACTCTACACAAATCACCCAAAAGTTCTACCATTTTCATTTCAATTCATTTGCAAACCTAGAAAATTTGTAAATGGAATAAGGAATCCTATGGGTGCTAGAGTATGCTGCGAATATTTTTCCTCTCCTTCCTTTTTTTGGGGGCTTTAGTAACATCTTCCCAAAATATTTTTCATCTCCCCCCATTCTTTCAAAGGCCAACGGAAAAAATAAAAAAAATGAATTTTTTAATTTTTTCAATTTCAAAAATCCAGTGGGCATAACCTGATGCACCCCGACCCACGCCCACCCCGAACCACCGCCCTTTATTTTCCTCACAGAGGCACAGACCGACCCAAACCCGAGCTGACCTACTACATGCCCACACTGACCCGACTGGTGCCATTCCCAAACCCTAATTTCGTCTACAGGAACCCTAACTTTTATTACCCCTCCTTTTGCATCTCACATCGGCGCCCCACTTTACACCGGAAGCCCCCTCCCCCTATCGGCGACGCCGACCTCCCTTCTCTTTCTTCTTTTTCTCACCTCCCCCCCTCGACAGCAACAACCCTTTTCCCCCCATGTCAGCGATGCCGACCCCCCTCCCTTCCTTCATCTTCTCCCTCATTGCTGCAACAGCACCGCACTCTGCTGGCAACCCTCATCCTCTCTATCGGCGATGCTGACCCCCCTCTTCCTTCCTCTTCTCCCCCATCCCCGCCCCCCGCGATTGCAACAGCCCCGCACTGCCATCCTTTCCCCTAGCCCAGCGTCACAATGACCCCCCGCCGCAACCATGTGCCCTACCGCCATTGCTCCTTGTTCTTCTCTATATTCTCCTTTCACCACCACCTTCACCCACCCGGAATGGTTATGGATGATGTGTTTAAAAGAATGGGTAGTTGTAACATCTCGACAAGCTCTGTTATGGCCGTTCATATTTGCCAAGTTTTGAAGAGTACAAGGAGGTTTAGTTCAACTTTTTCTTGAAGAGAAGGCCATATTACAACCGCCCTAAAGTACATGGGGTAAAATGCATTTACCCCATTAGTTTCTTGTGGATGTGTTGTACATCTCTATGGAACTGTGGTGACTGGCCTCCGTCGATGAAAACAAGCATAAATCTCCTTAGATACTCATGAAAAACTATGTTCACGAGGTTTTGAAACATAGCAGAAGCATTGGTTAGCCCAAAGGGCATAACCCTAAACTCATAATGTCATGTATATATCATGAATGTTATCTTGTGGTTGTCTCCTTCTACCACCCTGATCTGGTGGTAAGCACTTTTAAAATTCAATTTAGTGAACACTTGGGGATCCATTTAGTTCACCCAAAAGATCGTCTACAATGGGTATTGGGTATTTATCCTTCACTGTTAGCTTATTAGGCTCCATATAATCCACAACACTCTCCAATACCATCCTTCTTTTTAACTAAGAGAACTGGGGATGCAAAGGGAGAATTTACTGTGTTGGATAATACCTAACTACAAGAGTTTTGCTATAATTTTCTCTATCTCAGTTTTTTGCACGTAAGATACGCTATAAGGCCCCAAAGTTTACAGGCTTTGCTTCATGTGTGAGTCTAATTTTTTATGATATTGGCTCTTATGAGAAGGTAGCCCTTTAGGTTTTTCGAAGACATCTTGAAATTCTGTTAGGACGCCTTTCACCTCCACTGGATGATGGTTTCCCATTAATGGTACCATCATAGAATACACTTGAACAAACAGTGTCCCCACATTACCCTGGATCGGCTTATGCATTGCATGAGCTGTTATCATCTTGATGGTAGTCCCTTTAAGTTCTCAATCTTTCAATATACATGCTTTCCTTGGTACTTAAATGAGATTTAGTTGCAGGCAAAATTAAAATTGACACTGCCCAGTTATCTCAACCACTGCATGCCCAAAACACAATCATAGCTACCAAGTGGTAATATCCTCAAGTTAGTGACAAAGGGCTTGGACCCCATTTCCCATTTGAACATCTTGCACATTATTTCTATTTGGAATCTACTGCCATTGGCTATTGCAACTGTCAGTGGAAGAGTAGATTCTAGTATACAACCCAATTCTGCTACTGACTGCGGATCAAGGAAATTGTCAGTAAAGCCAGTGTTAATTAGGATACTGAACAACTTAGTACCAGCCTTGCCTGGTATCCTAATGGTGTTGTGAGTAAAATTTCCTGCTAGAGAATATACATTAATCTTTGCATCTGGGACTGAAAGCCTGGTATATTTGTTTTGTTTATGTCTCTATATGAACCTCTCATTATAATTTGTCATGATCTATGACCTCATCATCATTTTCTTTAACTATGATCATAGAAATAGATCTCATAGGACATACAGTCTTATGTCTAGGTTCAAAATTTTCCCCATACCTGAAGCATAACTGCTGGGTGATTCTTCTTTGGTGCTTCTCTCTATTGAGTTGATCAGATCTGTTTTGTGGCATTGGTGGTGGCATGGATGGGTAGGCGTCATTTTCTAGAGGTTTGGTATGAACTGGTTTGAGGCTTGTCTTGGTGCAATGGCTTGTAAAGGTGTGGGTCTATAAACAGTATGATTGGTCATTCATCTGGAATTTGTGACCATATGAGTGAACACTAGCAAAGGGGATTTAGGTTTAAGAGTGGTATGATTGAGGTTAGCGTTATCACAGGGCTGTGAGATGGTTTATGACTTTTGAACATGCACATTATGGCTATTTTTCCCTTATAGCAATGTGAATTACCTTAGATAGTGAATCAACTTCAAACTGCTCCACCATGTTTTCAGTTTCTGGTTTCAATCCCTTATGAACCTGACACATAAATAAGCTTCATCCAAATACTTGAATTCTTGGATGACTTGAGCCCTTATAGCTTCAAACTTATTGAAGAAGCCATCAACTATGTGCTTGTTTATATTTATTCGTATAAATTCCCCATTACACTAATGCCATTAGTAAAAAAAAAAACTTGGCTTACAATCTTCCACAAACAGTTTCAACTTATTTCGGCTATTAACTTAATGTAAGCAGCAAACCAGCCTTCTGCTTGAGCGTCGTGATGCACAAATGAATAAGGCACCTTATAATCATCATGTATAGGGCAAAACTCAAAATATTGCTCACTTTTCCTCACCCATCCCCTAAGATTTTCTCCAATGAACTGTGGAAATGCTAATTTCAGGAATTTTAGGGGGGTAATTACCTATGCTGTGTTGATTAGGATTGTAATCCAACCGTTAAGCCATGAAGTTTACTAATTCAAATCCGAGTTCAGAGACTTTGATACACTGCCATACTATTCCTCTACAGATCTCCAATGGAAGTTTCAACCGAAGTCAGCCTCGTGTTATAGGCTGCAAATCAGTTTTCAATTAATTATAATAAGTCAAATTCAGAATTCTGACTATTCTTAATATATCTCGACATGTTCAAAATTTTGCTCTATGAAGAGGTGGAAAGCGTGGATAATGGTGGTAATAACAATGACGAGGCTCTGATACCAGTTGTAGCATATCAATGAAGAGATGTGCTAGCCATGGCAGTATTGAGGTCTTAGCTATGGAGTTGCAAGAAACAGGGAAAATTTGGGAAGAAGTACGTGAAGATAGAGAGATAAAGAGAGAGAACAAGTACACTTAGACAGATAAGAAAATAATTTGCACATCACATGTCACATTCTCATATCTGCCATGCTTTCCTCTTTTCATGGTTAGTTATACGAGAATTCAAACTACATTAAGTCTTCACGGAAAAACTGAAAAGTAAACATAAAGAGTCTCTAAAATTATCTCAAAGTAAACTTGAATCTAGTGGCCAGAACGGCATCGCTCTTTTGAGCGCTAAAATAGCTTCGATTATCCCTTGTTGGCCGTTGATCTACCAACTGTCTTCTTGATTTGAATCTTCAAAGATTCTTGTGTCTGATGCGAGCGTCGAGTTGGCACTTTCTGCTAATTCTTTCTAGATTGACCTGAGTCCTAGTTCATTGATAGTCCATGCTCATCCTTCGGGGTCATGGCAATTTTTTTGATGTTACAATTTCTTAGGGTTTGTATGGCTATCATGGTGGGTTTTGATGGTGTTGCTGGGCCAGTGATGGTTTTTGATCATTATGATGATCTAGATTGATTAAGTAGGTGAAGCATGGTGAGTTGAGAAGGGCTTTTCGATCGACTAGCTGAGTTGAGCATACAACAAGGCATTGACTTGGCGGCTTGGCATCATACTAGGCATAATAGGCGATTGAGGCATACAACTCCTACTGATATGGAAGTGTTGGGATTTCGATGATGGTTTTACAAGGGTTTTTGAGATCCAGATATTCATTTCAATAATTCTTAGGTGGTGCTCACAAATCTCCATATACATCGTTCTCTATCTTTTGGTTTATAAACTTCTTGGGCGTTAACCAGTAATGAGAAGCTCAGCCATGACAATCATGGACAACTACTTTTTCCATATCATCAATTGGATTTATATGATGATTTCAAGGTTGATGATTGATGTTATTGTTTGAACTATTTTCTAAAACTGAAATCCTTTCATGATTACATACATATATATATATATATATATATATATATATATATATATATATATATATATATATATATTATGGAAGAATGAATGAGACGATTGAAGGGGTGATGCCATGTCAGTTTTCTTAACTAGTCAGTAAGAATTGAATTTGTAAGAAGGGTAAAACTTGAAAAATTAGCATCATATATGACCATTGCCTAAACTAAATGCAAAATGAAACTATAACTTAATTTTAGGATGGATGAAGAATAAGTGTTTTCGTCTATCTTAAATAAGCAAATTTTCATCTTTTTGAAACACCAAAAGAAAAATAAAAAAGTGTTTCCAAACAAAAAATAATTGTATAAGACACCTCTGTTTGGTAAAGTTTATTTTTCCAGTTTTGTAAACAGGAGAAAAAAAAACGTGTTTGATACACAGTTTTTGTTTTTTTTCCCTTCAGTTTTTAAAACAGGGCTTGTTTTTTAAAACTCCCATTTAGAAGTTTTGATTTTTATTTTGAGACCACCACCACCACTACCTCTCACCACCACAGCCAACCCCCACCGCCGTTGGTCACGGCTGCCGGCAGCCGCTGACCAGCTGGAGGCGCTAGTGGCCGTAGCCACCGCTGGTCGGCGGTAGCCTCCCCGCCGACCACTGCCACGCCCTACCACCGCCATCACAAATCACCATCAAAGAAAAAAGTCAAAATAAAAAGTGAGTAATCAAACACCCATTTGTTTTTGTTTTAAAAAAAACTAAACTGATTTTCATTTTTATTTTCTCAGAAGGGTTAATTATAAAATTGTCCCTAAGGTTTACACGTTTTGGTACTTTACTCCCCGTATTTACAACTTTTGCAATAATATCCCCTGAGATTGACAAAACCATTGCAAACAGCTCCAAAATTGGACGTCTTTTCAATTTTGGACGTTAAGTCCTCATGTGCGGTGTACATGCCATTTTAGCATGAGCAAATTTGTAATTTCTCGTACCCCTCTTCCCTTTCTCACTCTATTCATCTCTCTCTCATGTGGCAAAACCCTTAAGCTTGATTCTTTACGGCCATGACGGCATCGTGGTCTCTCTAATTCACAACTCCTCCTGAGCTCTTCACCACCGTGACTCATATTCCACCACCTCAAAGCAAACTCGAGCATGTGGGGTGTAGGGATTTCCGAGAAGAGTCTGCAGATTTGGGGTGTACGGATTTCCAAGAAGAGTCTGCAGATTCCATGTTGGATTCAGTTATGCTCGAGTATGTAAACTCTCTCTCCCTCTCTCTTTCATGCGACATATGCTCGAGTTTGCAAATTGGAGGGACTTCTTATTGAGTCATCCCCAACTTAATCCAAATCTATTTGTGAAGACTCATGCTAGGGTCCGACAAGTAGCCTGCAAATGCCAAGTTTCCATAGCCCAATCAGGCATATAGTTCTCATATTCAAGCATAAAGCCTAGTGCAGTCCTCAAGGATCCGGTTCTTATAGCCATACCAGGGTCCTGCCAGTTGTTTATTAGCAGAATTCTAATGGAGTCCAAACCCAGTAACTCCATTGAAGCAGTGATAAGTTACAAAACGACCTTTACACCTAAGATAGGTTTGTCGTTGAATACAATCTTGCAACCCCATTCGAGTTTCTGTTAACAAATTAGCCCTGAAAATGCCTAGATCACTCGATATGGTACCGAAATTGAATCGGGAAAGTAAATCAAATGAACAGAATTGAGCATTTACTTGAAAGAAAACTTCATCCGCATGAGAGAGAGAGAGAGAGAGAGAGAGAGATGAAAAGAGTGAGAAAGGGAAGACGGGGTAGGAAATTATAAATTTGTCCATGTCAAAATGGCACGTGCACCGCACATGAGGACTTAACATCCAAAATTGAATGAACGTCCAATTTTGAAGCTATTTGCAATGGTTTTGTCAACCTCGGGAGATATTATTGCAAAAATTGTAAACACGGGAAGTAAAGTGCAAAAACGAGTAAACCTCAGGGGATAATTTTGTAATTAACCCTTTTTAGAAACAGAAAATCAAAACTGGAATTGTTTTCAAATGTTACCAAAAAATTATTGATTTGTCAAGTATGAACAAAATGAAGAACATAAAAGCAATTATTAAATCGATACTTAGAACCCGTTTGGATTGATTCTTGAAAGTAAATTTCAGACAGAATCATAGTTACTTTTTAAAATTAGGTTTAAATTATTTCTAGCAAAATTGACTTTAAGATATGAATGGTGCTTTGATTAAGGTAGCGTTTGATTTCGTTTAAGTTTTCAATTTTTTCTTCAGTTTTATAAAATGGAGAAACGAAATGCACATGGCATAGAATTTTTGTTTTTTTCTTAAGTTTTGAAAATCATTTTTTAAAACATGGCTATTTTTGAAAACTCCCGTCTTGGAGTTTTGATTTTTGTTTTGGGACCACCACCCCTAACACCACTATCACCCGCCATTAGACCTGGCAAAATGATGTCCGTACTCGTTACTCGAACCGTACCCGGTCCAAAATGCCGGGTACGGGTACCAATATTCAATACCCGCCGAAATTAGACCCGTATCCGAACCGACCCGTAAAATTCGGGTAAAATTGGGTCGGTTACCTGATATCCGGGTTTACCTGGATATTTGCCTATATATAAGACCTTCTAGGGTTACAAGTTACATCTCATTCTCTCCTCTTCTCTTATTTCCGCCGCCCTTCCTCTTAAGTCTCCCTCACAGATCCTCTCTCTCTCTCAGATCTGCCAAAGTCACGACCACCCACGGCGCCACGTCCGTCAGTCTCGATCCACCGCATCTCCGTTGCCACCGGTCGGTCACTCCGTCACCTTGTTGGCACAGGTTGGTCACCCTTGGCCCCATCGCCACCGATCGGCCACCACCGTGGCCCCCTTACCAACAGTCGGCCACCACTGTGCCCCGCCACGACCGATCGGTCACCACCATCGCCGATCGTCACTTTGCGCCTTGTGGTTGAGTAGACCTTGATGTTGTTTGTTTTTTTTTTCCCTTCAGATTGGGTAGATCTTGATGGTTGTTGGGTAAATCTTGATGGTGGTTTTTTTTTTTTTTCAGATTGTTCATATATATATTTTTTTCCCGATGGAAAGATGTTCAGGTTGTTTTTTCTTCGATCAAAAGATGTTTAGATTTTGTGTAATGAATGTTGATGGAGAAACAAATAATTATTTGATTGTTGTTAGAGGTTAAAATGTCTAATTAGCAGTGATTAAAATCTGTTTATTCAAAAAAATAATTAATCAGAAATTAATGATTTATCCGCGGGTAATACCCTACCCGCAAGGGTATGGTACCGGGTTCTCACAATTCTTACCCGAGAAAAATCGGGTAAAATATACCCGATTCGATTTTACCCGGATCCGACCGGGTTTTACCCGTACCCGCGCCGGTCGAACCGTTTGCCAGGTCTACCCGCCATCGTCACAGCTGTTGCCACCCACCGCCACCGCTGTCCACCATCGCCACCCCCAAAGAAAAAACTTAAAATAAAAACTAGGTAATCAAACATTTAAGAGAAAAAACTCAAAATAAAAACTGAGTAATCAAACATCAATTTATTTTTGTAAAAAATAAAAACTAAACTGGTTTTGATTTTTTTTTTGAAAATCGAAAACAAAAAATGTAAGTGATTTCAAACTGACTCTTGAGTTTGCAGTTTTAATTTTTTGTTTTAAGACAATAGCCACAGCCGTCGCCTCCACCACCACCACCCACCCGCTGCCAACACCACCCCCACCGTCGCCACCCTACCCCCACCCCCCGCAGTCGCTACCACTACCACCACCAAAGAAAAAACTTAAAATAAAAATTGGGTAATCAAACACCCATTTATTTTTTGTAAAAAAATAAAAACTAAACTGGATTTGATTTTTTTTTTTGAAAACTGAAATCAAAACTGTAAGTGATTTGAAACAGACCCTAAGTCTACAAAAACAGTTTGAATAAGTGCCAAAGTAACCGACAAGTTTAGTGTTTAAAAATACAATATGCTAAAAGTCTTTGTAATTAAAAGGAATACATTGACACATTTTTCTTGAACTATGATTTAATCAAGTTTTTAGCTTCTCGTATCTTTGTTAAATGCCTAACAATTAGAGGTAAATCATTGTGCGATTTATTTTGGTTTGGAGTTCAAACCAAAACTTGAACCATTACTCATTGGTTTGAAAAGTTCTTAACGAATCGAATCGAACCGAACCGAACAAAACCAAACATCACTGATTTGGACGGTTCGTTTACTCAGTTAGAACGTTTCGGTTTGGATAGGTTTATGCTCATACAAAAAGGTCATCCTTTAGCACACTTATTATTTGATCAAAATATTATTCAAAATTGAAGTTATATTTTATCAAAATATACATAATCTTGTTACATTCAATATCTAAGTACTCGAGTTAACAAAAGATATAAATACTATCTCAATTATCTATACTATATATAAAGCGAATAGACGTTTTCGTGTAATACTCCTTTTATTGTTACATAACTACCTATCTAGAATGTTGACACACACACACACACCCACATATATATATAAAGTGACACACAAAATAAAAGCTTGAATGGCAAATAACTACATATGATGACATATTTGCTTTTCATAATTCAAAATTCAAATCATTGTACGTGATAATAAATACTTATACACGTTGCTTATTTTTTTAATAAAATTCATATCATTAATTCTATTTTACACTTGCATCGCGAGTATAATGATACTTGTAAATTACAAAGAAAAATCAAATATGCCTTTATTATTAATTTATGAGAAATAATTGAGTGAATATACAAGAAGCTTTTGTTTATTTGGCTTTACGTTTTATATATATATATATATATATATATATATATATATATATATATATATATATATATATATATATATATCAAAGACTTTCACTCAATTCGATTCAGTTCATAATCAATTTAAAAAATTGATTTAAGAAATATGAAATTAAACTGTTAATTTTTTTGAATAGTTCAAATCAAATTGATTTAATTGTTTTAAGCAATTCGCGTGATTTTAAACAGTTTGGTGTTCACACCCGCCAGCCGCCAACAACCGAAGATATGTTACATTACATGTAATCAAATCCCAAGCAATCTTAGACCGTGCAGCCTACGGACAGTGAAGATTACGGCGTTGGTCCCTTCTCAGCAGGCTTTGATATGATCGCCGGCGAAGATCAAAAGCCGTCATAAGTAAGAACAGAAAAAGGCCGAAGACACCATGTTGACCCTTTCTCTCTCGTCCTCAACCTCAATCCATCACCCTCCCTCTCTCCTCAATACCCACTCTCTCTCTCTAAAACCTCCACTCCAGCTCACTCACCAGTCAAAGTCAAACCATTTCAACAGCGTCAACCATCTCAGGTGGGTTCAACAAATTAGGCATGAAATACCCAAATCGAATTTTGTAGCATCTTTTTTTCTGATTTTTTGCTGACCCAGATGAAAATATTGGGTGATTTGCAGAATCTCGATTGGTTGTAAAGGGCCGATGAATAAGAACCGGCGAAGGGGTCCGGTTTGTTTGGCTGCGCCGCTCGCCGCACAGAACCTTCAGTGGATCTCTACCATCTCATCTGCGTAAGCATCCCCATTACTCTATCTATCGCAGATTACTGCAGAGATGCGCTAATAACTTTAGCAGCGTGTTTCTTGATGCCAAAAATGTCTTGCCGCTATTGCTGAAATTTATAGCAACAATTGTTGGGGTCAGAATGTAATCATCGATGCTTTTATGCTACAGCACCTATGCATTACACCGCAGCATCCTGATCCCAAATCCCAATATGAGGCATAATTTGTCTTTGCGTGGAATCATAAGTCTCACTTTTGTCATTTCAATTGAGTTTGGGCTCCCATGGGTGTTCAGATTCTAAAACGACATAGTGTGAATTAGTAAGTACTCTCTCGTTTCGTTACTTCTTCTTCCTTTTTTCCAATTTTAACGCTAGAAGGCGAGAATATATACATTGAATTGAACATCAGTAATAACTATGGATTTGGATGAGTATCCTTTGATCAGTCAAACCAGGTCAAAAAACAGTGAGCAGTATCAACGTTTGATAGAAATACCACTGATGATGTAACGTCGTTTTGGAGGCCCTAGGCAAACATTAATGTAAATGTGAAGTAAAGAGCTACGACTTTCTGGGAATGGGTTTCATCTGGTAAACAAGTGCAGTCTTTATGCAACACTTTTGTTGTTTGCATTGGGTATAACTTCATTCACCTTTCGTAGAGGCTTGAGATTAACTTCATGAGAGTGATTCTTCTTGCTGTGGAGGTTTGATGGGATTTCCTGAAGAAATTTCCTACATCCTTTTTCTATATTTTCGCACGCAGTTAAATTTGAATGTTATATTACAAACTACTGCGACATTCCTTTTTATCTTTTCTCGCTTCCTTTTATAGAATCGGGGTGTAATGAAAGACTTAAGGGAGGGAGGGCTGCCCTCGATGCGGAAAGTTTTTTGCTGACAGATGGATAAATTAAACTATGGCGGGCATACCTTTTTTCTCTACTTTGCAAATGTGTTCATTTTGGAATCGTTTGAGTGTTTATCAGGGATCTCTAAGTTTTGAGAAAGAAATGAGAGGGATAATGGATGATAGAGGGAGAAACTTCGTAGGATAGAACTTCTTCGCCGAAGAGACGAAACAGGATACAGCTTGTGCGCCACTGATCAGGGCGCTTTAGTGCTAATTTAAATTATACCTTGAAAGACAGTGTAAGAATGACCATTGTCAACCACCTTGCCATCCTACTTTGATGTAGTAGTTTTATACATGCATAACTATCTTGTTAATGTATTTTTCCACCTTTAACGGAGAGCACACTAGAGGAACAGATTACAAGCTTTGTTCTCTAGATCTGCACTAAAATAAAAGTGCGAGGGAAACCCTGGGCAATCTGCATATATACATATTGCCAGTAACATAATAATGCAAAAGACATTAGAAACTTGCAAATGTGTTGCTCTTTGTGATTAGACAGATGAAATCGGTGCACATACCTAAGTTTGGCTTTTCTTTCAGTTTTGCTAATTGCTTTCGAGGATCAAGTATTTATGGCATGATAGTAGTCTCACATGAGGAGATCAGCTTCAAACAGTAATAGTTTGTCGGTCATTAAGATTTAAGACGTTGCTTTAGGATTTATATGACAAATTGGGTATTTAACTCAAGTCTGTGCACCGTCTCCAGAAGTATTTTAACTCAAGAGTGAATCAACAGTTCTCTTTCTCTCTCTAGGATCTTAATGTTTGCAAAGGGCACTGCAATTCCGAAATCCTTTGTTGTTCCTTTATTTGCTCTGCAGGCACCTGCAAGCATCATCTCATGGATCAAGTAAGGCATTAATTTCTTTCTCTTTCTTTTTTCTTAATCGTACAACTGAATTTTATGCCTTTGTATACTCAGTAAGTTGTTTTGCAGAGGTGAGTACGGGGTTTGGACTGCATTCTTGGCACTTCTTGTTCGTCTCTTTTTCTACATCCCTGGTATGCATTTCGGTAACGTCATTAGTGACTTATTCAAGGTTTAAATACTATTTTCTTCTTTATATTTTTTTCTGAAATGTAATTTTAGGAATTAAAACTGCTGAATAGATGAAATACTAATATGCTCCTTGGTAGAAAAAGTCAACAGGTTCTCAATAACATGTTAGTCATTTAGAGATTTAGCGATCTCATCAAATGGAGAGCATTGGTGTTTTCTCAGAAACTTCAGATTAATCGGTCATTTGCCGTGTAGTGTTCAAGCTATGATGAAGTGTATGAGAAGAATTGGAAGCAAAATACGAAACGGAATTAAGTAATTTTTATTACTATATACTCACAAAGCTAACCGAATTAAACCTCTACTTTGTTCGTAGGTGAACTGGAGTTGCCATTTATAGCACTACTAGTGATAATCGTGGCTCCTTATCAAGTTATGAACCTAAGGTATTGGATGAATTATCTATAATTTCTAACCTTGTACTTGTAAATTATGTCCACGTTCCTGATCACCTGCTCTTGGCAGGCGAACACAAGAAGGTCTTATTGTTTCCTTGGTGATTGCGGGATATTTGGCTTTCCAGCATTTCACAAGAGCAGGCAGCTTACGGAAGGCATTTGACCAAGGTTCAATCATTGCCACCTTAGCCATAGTTTGTGTCGTTGCTGTGCCATGCTTTCTCTTGGTCTAGCATTAACCTAGAATAATAGATGAGTCTCTCAATCGCCTATAAATCCTGGACCACGACATGGTTGTAGAATGTCTGTAAAGCTGAAACTAACGTTCTCTTATCAAGAATCAGATGAATGTATACTCTGTTGATGGTATAATAAAACGTAGCTGAACCCAACTCTCCCTCTTGTAACGTATTTTTTCTATTGTTAACTACAAAGTAATATCTTCATCTCACCTCCAAATGTTGTTTGGCGACTCCTCTTTTACGGCTTACTTTGCATGTGGAATCAGTCTATGTTTAGTTTGCTGTACAATCTACGGTTTTTATCAACTCAAGACCAATGCCTAATTGAGAATCAATCGAATTATTATTGATTGTAAAGCCCCTTACACCCACGGCCAAGTCATCTAGACTTTTGGCAATGAGAATTCATTTTTAATTTTTTTTTATTTCATTTGGAATCTCCCCCATCTATCATTTCTTTCCGTTCGAAATTATCCCCGCCATCTTTGGGAAAGCCTATCAACGCTTTCCCTGTTTACTTGCTTGAGTTTAATGGCAAGGCAGTCTAGCTGCTGTTCCAAAGCTTTCATGCAGGAGACTGATATGCGAACATAGTATTTTTTGCCCATAGGTGAGTGCGAAATGGATTTACCTGCAAAGAGTCCTCTATCCAGGATTAAAATTTCCTTGTCAAGCTACATGAAAGAGATTTAAGGAAGAAGGGCAAGAACACAGCCATCTTAACTCGACTGAATGTAGCCTTTTTTCCGGCTACTCGCATGCTCTGTGATACAAAATGGCAACGAAGACTTCGTTTGATCCATAGACTCTGTTAGGTATCTAATTGCTTTAGGGGCATATCAACACTGCTGAAGAATGAGATGATTGCATTTAAAATAAAATTCTTGATAAGTGGTACATAATATGTAAGGAATCATATGTTATGAACCTTACAGATTAAATCCACTCTGACAAAGAATATTACATTAATGTTATTATCTAGCTATGGTATTCAGAGTGAGTCTTGACAGACAGATTTTTGTGTGACCTGGTGGCATTGCCTAATGAAGTGATAACTTGGCACACCAATTACTGCATTTCCCTCTCCTTTAAAAACGACTCGGTATGTATCAACATGAGAAGGGTTACTTAAAATAAGCAGTAGTTAATAACTGTTCTAGTTGTTGAGTCAGCTGATGGTATTTTACATGAACAGTCCTAAGACCAGTTGGCATTGCCTAAATTATTTATTTTGTTAATTGCAGAAAGAGTAGCTATAAAGAACTCACTAACTAAGATTATGGTGATGATCTTCATTTCCTCTAGCTTCCTACTCGAAGTAAAAACCATACATAGATGAAGTATGGCAATGATCTTATACGGGAAGAATAAGACTTTGAGATTGATCTCCGATTGGTGATTCACAGTGCCTCAAAACTTTGTGAAGTGATGCAGGCTGTTAAGTGAATTGCCATCTCATTTTGGAGGGAGTAATCCAAACTTCATGTCTGTCTCATTAGATATGATTTGCTGCAACAAGCGACACTATTAGGCAAGCCGTCGTGAAGAGCAGCAGTAGGTTGCATGAGATGGAGTCTGCTGAGCTGGGCGTTGCTGTTGGTTCTGAGCCATAGCCTGTAGGTTCTGAATAAATGGTCGGTGTTCTAGGGGTAGTACCATAAGTTGTTGGTGCACTTGGGGTGGTTGGAATAGGGTTCATAGGCGGGCTTATGCTGTAATTGTAAATATGCACATGTTAGTCATTTGCCCCTTTGTTGTTTGGTTGAACAATTGAGATTATAATTGGTCAAAGAATCTACCTGGTAGTGGACTTGGGCGTGGAAAATTTACAGCTTCCAGAACCTGCAATAAGCTTGAGAATTAGTTTGAACGTGAAATGCTATCATATCGAACGTATGGAGGAAGGGAATAATCTTATGACGATGTCATGTAGATAGATTTGGCTATAAGAGTTGGCATGAACATCATAACAAATTTAAAAGCACTTCAGATGGTTACTGAATTCCAAAAAATGAAGTTTTGATTCTTGCATGAGAAAAATAGAAACAAATCTTGTTGGAGGGGGAAGTATTTTACTTGGATCAGTGGAGGTAAGTTGTGCCGTTCCTCCAAAAGCGCAGCTAGTGGGAGCTGGGTTCTTCTGGTAGTAGTCATTGAATGCATATGAAGCATGGTCATGAAGCGTGTTCGGGTTGTAACAGCTAGCACCTGGTTGAATTGCTGAACAGTCTGCACCTCCATAGCCACAAGCATAGTCAAGAGCTACCTGTAAAGCGGTTTCTGAAGCAGTTGGGCTTGCAATACACCATGACCCACCGGATGATGCAGGGGTAGGAGTGGTGGTGGTGG
Organism: Escallonia herrerae; assembly: GCA_033070095.1. Taxonomy (NCBI): domain Eukaryota; kingdom Viridiplantae; phylum Streptophyta; class Magnoliopsida; order Escalloniales; family Escalloniaceae; genus Escallonia; species Escallonia herrerae. The sequence goes on from JAVXUP010000123.1 coordinate 479,666, forward strand.
CGGTTGGTGGTGGTGGGCTGCCTGGGTTTATCATTGGAGATGTGGTGGTTGGTGGTGGTGGGCTGCTTGGGTTTACGATTGGAGATGTGGTGGTGGATGGTGGTGGTGGATATACTGGGTTTACTATCGGAGTGTTCGTTGATGGTGTCGTCGGGTTGATGATGGGAATAGATCCTGGAGTGGCATCCAGCTGGGAAGCCAACTCGGAAGATGAGATTATTCGGGTTTCCTGTTGGTCCAGTTTTTCACTTTGCCGCATTGCTTCCAGAGGAGGTTTCTCTGCAACGCTTGAATCTGAAGAATCAATACCATGGTAAGTTTTTCAATTATCACTTTAATCTCGTAAAGATAAAACATGGATGGCGAAGTATGTAACTATTTCACGAGTGAGTATTGCATTGTCCCAAAGCGACAGTCTCGACCATTTAGGACCTGGATTTTTTTTTTGTGTTAGGGGGGTGGGGGGTGTTGAGGAAATCGTACGGCAGGGCACGTGATAGACGGAGAGGCTAAATGAAGGCAGGGTGTTCTTTTACAATATATTCAACAATTTTAGATGGTCGGGATCAGTGATCTTAGATCACCAAATATCTTCAAATTTCAATGGGTTCAATGTCATTTGAACTCAATCAAAATAAGAAACATAATAAGGAGAAAGGTAACCTACTATGTATTATTGATATCAGAAGAACATTAGCCCAGAATGGTGGTGATTGGAAATGGGCATAAACAGTAACACTGTATACTCATTATGGAAGTATCACTTCATCGGGACATATTTAACAATCATGCGAATGAGATGAATAGAACACGTAAATGACAACAAAACCATAGTCCTTGGGGATTGAAAACTACTGGACCTAGATCGGTTGACATGTTATAAAACGTTTGGAAATCGAAGAGCAACATGTATGGTTTGGAAAGCATAAAATCTGAAATCTTCGAAGTTAAGATCACCTGAAATGAGGAAAAGGCATAAGAGGAAGAACATAGGACGGCGAAGAATGCTACCACCCATCTCTCCAATTTGATCACAACTTCTCTACCGTTTGATGCAGCGATACAGAAGATGAGATTTCTCGAACAAGAGAAGCACCAATCCTGTCAATGTAAAGAAGAAGATATCTTCCTTGCCTTCTTGGCCTCATTGATTATATTATATATAAAGTGTGAAGCATCAAAGCTTTCTTGGATATTGATGAGAGAAGGCAAGAGACTTCTGGGAATATCAGAAAACTTGAGAAAGGAGGCATTGGGTAGTCGGAAACTGCAAGCAAGAGGAGGTACCAAAATAGGAAAAAAGGGTATCTGAGGAGGAAAAGGAGCAAAAGGAGTGATCTGCTTGGGATTTAAATCTGATGTTTGTGCTGCTTGATTAACTTGTATACGACAGTGGTGTTGTGGCATGTCCTTTCTCTTTTTGTCCACATCTTTCTACTGTTTCATGGGACTAAATCAAAAGTTAAAGGTGTTTCGGGTGGTGGGGTTGGGGGGTTGTGTAGTGATGATTCTATTCTTAGTGAGTAAAATTTCTGAAAATAGGTTTCCGCCCCAAACAGAAATGATTCATGGAGACAACGATCTTGTGTTATTCCTTCTTAGTATATAGAAGATTCTCCCTGAAAATCACAGCCATTGACTTGAATCCTCTTTAGACCGCGAGATTTTTATCACTGAGACCGTCCTTAATTTAACCCAAATACATGTCTTTCGTGCCATTGGTAAATCAGTTTGAAATCGAAGCTTAAAACAACAAAATATTGTAAGGGGCGTAAAGTATTGAGTTAAGTCATGCAATAAGTGCAACCCTCGTCTTTAGTTGTCATCATTGAGTTTGGAATCCTGAATAGACTGTCGATGATAAGCAAAGGAAGAAGGTGAGTATGACATCAAGTCATCATGCCCCTTATGCCTTGCGCCTCACACACACACACGCGCGTGCTACAATGGCCGGGACAAACGGTCGCAATCCCCCAAGGGTGAGCTTAACACATCCGAGTCTGACGGAAAGTGGTGTTTCTAGTGGAAAGAAGTCCGACACCAATCAAACTCCTGATTCTGATATATAGCGGCCCAGATTCTAATTATTTGCCGCTTAATTGCAAAAGCAAATGTTTAATGCAAAAATAACTGTTGAAAATCTGTTACAAGTAATTAATCTGAAAGTAATATCTGAATTAAATGCATCACTAAAAGATGATGGTACTAAAGAAGTATAGAAAAATAGTGGGAATAGTGGTAATAGAAAGTCAGCGTTAAATGGGTAGTCCAACGGCTACAATTTCGAGCGAAAGTCCTGCGATAGTCCATATCAATTCCGCCGAGAAACCAAAATGCTGCCAACAGTGCTTCTTAAACTGATTCATCGAGCACAAACTGGCCCTGTCATAGGTTTTTTGGCAGGCTTTGGGTTCTAAGTTAAAAAAGTAAACCTATCTCACAAGGGTCTCTATCCTTCTTTGGTCTTTCCTATAACACCATGTGAATCTAGCTAACTCCAGGTTTGTCTCTTTACCATCTTTCTCCAATCGAAGGTAGACATTTTCTTTGGAGATGACAAACACCAAAAATGACACAATAAAATTAGCTACTCGACCTCTGAGCATCAATAGAGCAAATACCCGCGGGAGTGACAGATTTATTGGCTTTACCACCACCCAGTGCACTGCCTTGTTTGCCAACCCCATTACACGACGGAAGGTGATCTTGAAGAGAACAGAGACGGCTTGTTAGATACCAGAAGTCCAGGTTTCTGCCAATAAGGGATGGATTTTCTAAGCTAAATGCAGCGATGGCATTAGAAGAGTGACAAAAGATCAAATAGCTAAACACCGAGATCTTCCACCTATGGCAGTGCTCAAGCGATAGCTCTAGCTTCCAACACCACCACATTCATCCATTTGCATCTATAAATTGGAAGTGCCGCAGTAGGCAACTACAGCATCACTCGATATGCATAGACATGAAAACACAAAAGTAAATTACCACAATAAAATGCACAATTTTTTCAAGATGCTTGCCAAACTCTACCAAAAACCAACAGAAGTACACTATCGATTTATATATTTACTACTACTATGGATTTAGGTTCCAGTACTCCACATGATTTTCATTGAGCAGGCCATAAACTGTTAGCCCTTCCGTATGGTTTGTGATGATTGAGCAATCACAACTCTCCCGGCTTGAAATTAGTCTATCCGTAGACTGATTCGCATGGTGTAAGCAGCAGATCATCACTGCATGATGTCGTCTTAATGTAAAATGTAATGCACCCATTCAAAACTGGGTTAGTTATTGAGGAAATCAGCACAGCTCCCAAGCAGAGCACCTAACGACATGTTATCGACAATATATGGAACCACCTCCGAGGCAGAATATAAATAGAAAGAAGCCCCACACAGTCATTTCACCCTTGTAGCTTGTGGCACTTAGATAAATATTCGGCTACTTCAGTCCAAGCTGCAAAAAGCGTGTTGCATCTAGATTAAATGGAGTTTATTTCCACTTGATAGAAAAAAGTAAGAAAGATTACCTGGAATTTTTTGGAAATCAGGTTCTACTCCATTACCGTTTATGTCCATGTGATTAGGTGTGACATACTTTCCAATAGTGACGACCACACCGGATCCATCAGGAAGTTCAAATACAGACTGGATCAAGGCCTGTGGAAGATAAATGACTGATATCAAAATTATGAAGGAGAATCTGCACAATATAGCAAGTACATGAATACAAATAATCTCCAAGCTGAGAGATAAAAGGGGCTAAAGAAACCAAGTTTAATGATGTCTGAACAATTTAGGCTGTGTCTATCCAGATTACCCAATCAAAAAGAAACCACAACTGAATGTCTCAGCTTGCAGTAGTTACAAGTGTCTGTTTGTATAGCTGCAATATATAAAGCACAATGCAAACTGATGAGAAAAAAGTCAGGACCTTGCCGAACGTTCTTTCCCCCACAAGAACAGCTCTACAGTTGTCGTGAAGTGCAGTGGCAACCTGAAACATGAAGACCACTCGTCAGAACACTAGACTCTGCAGAAATTTGACTTCAGTGCATATAAATAGAATCTAAGCTGCTCACAATTTCACTTGCACTAGCAGTATTATTATTCACCAGCACCTGCATTGGAATTGATTAAAAAAGCAGGATTAGCTACTTATCAAAGCCCAATACAAGTGCCAACTACCGTATAACAAACTTCGTCCTCTTTTTTTCTCCGATGAGTAATTCCTATATATTTAAAGTTACCATAAGCTATCTTCATGCCATTGCGCACGGTCACTTGGTCTTATGATTTTACATAAATCAGAATTGTGTATATTCTGAACTCTGCTGCTTCCTATTCATTCATTTGTTGCATATAGATAGGAAAACCCAAGTTAGTTCCGGGATTGCCGACATAATCAGACTTTCTTTAGGGTGTGTTTGGATGTGGGATTTGAACTGAGGATTTCACTTTGGGGAGGTATTTAGAAATTCTTTAAACTGAATCTCTTGTTTGGACTGTACGGAAGATAATTTGCGAAATTCTTGGAGGAATTTGAGCTGGGAATTTGGGGCCTCCAAATCCACAGTTCAAATAACTAGTCTGGACTAGTTATTTGCCAAATCCCCTCAAAGAGATGATTTGCTAAAACATTACGTAACTTTTGCCTACTTTTTAGGATATTTGCTCCCTACCCTTTTAACAACTTTTTTTTTTAAGGAAAGTCTTGAATGCATTAATACTCATCCAAACTACCAGTAAAAATCCACAGAATAATAAAAAAAATTCCAAACAGAATATTTTGCAATGATGGGATTTGTAAATGAAGGAATTTCAAAATGAGGAAATTTAGAACTACCCAGAATTTCAAAATTCCATATCCAAACACGCTCTTAGTAACCAAGAAGATAAAGTTAAATTTAATCAAACAATCCAATATTGAACTTGGATCTGGCCATTTTACCCCTATTGAAAGTTAAACTAAACCAACAAGATAGTAAGGTGACTGGTCCTTTTAGTCATCTTTGGTTGCACCAAATGATTTGTAAACTAAATTAGATCAAAGAGGAGTTCAGGCCTTTAGGGAAGGATTTCTAGGGAAGAAAGCTGTGAGAAGAGACAGAAAACGGAATGCCTATTTCTGCCTCTTTCCTATATACTGTCTGTAGCAGATGACCTGAGCAACTAATAAGTAGTTACCACTACATAAAAGTGTTCCTGTCCTTGGTTACAGAGGCTATGAAATTGCCTTGTAATAGACAGTTAAGCTGCTGACCTGATCGACTGACAATTCAATAGATGCATGCAAATCAAAGCCTAGATATAGTTTATCATACGGAACTGAAAAAGTATTTTGAGAGATGTGTCCGTACAATGACAGGAGCTGTAAACAGAGGTGCAGATTCTGCAAGGATATTTTTTTGGTACTGGGGATCTTTTCCAACAGTATATATCACCTGTTCACAAGGGAATAGCAGCTCGCTTAGAATGGTAAGAATAAGGAATTTAGGAAGGATAGTGGATAGTTAAGAATCATTGTGCAAGGTCATTAAAAGTCGCCAAATTACCAAACTCATAAATATTAGAGTAAATGAGACTTCCGTGTTTGGAAGAGTCACTTTAATCAAGAATGCAAGCTCATATGCATAACCTATGTTACATGGACTCTTCAGAATGCATGAAGTACCCGTGTTACCCGTGTTGGACACTCGACACTTGGACATGGGTATGGGATAAGTGTCCGAAACATCTCATAGAATATGCTACTCTGAACACTATCTTATAGTGTTTCTTTTTATTTCTTTGGCTTTGAGACGAGACAAATTCTCAACTAAAACCGTGCACCACAGAAAACATCATTTTTACCTGGGAAATAATTAATAAGTAATGCTAGATATAAATATTTTGCCGTGTCCCCGTGTCTTGTGTTTTAAGAATTAGACGAGTCTGACACTTGAGACGCGTATCCGACCCGGACACTTGTACCGAGTCCATGTAACATAGTGCATAACATATTAGTCTCAGGCCCTTTTGCCTGGTGTCTGGTCTGCAGTGGATGGTTCTAGGACATGGTAACAGAGGTCGGAGAGTTACCGGTAGTTAGAGATTTAAGTGAGAGACAGGGTATTAGTGTGTGGATTAGTGTTTAAATGGTGATTACGATAGTGTTGAACGTTTGGCAGCACGATTTACTGGTTGGTCCATGGAGCTGGCCTAACCTGTACAAATTTCTTTAACATTTGCAATTCTGTGCTTTGCTTCTGAAATGGATTTTGCTTTAGTTATACAAGTGTTTTCCTCTTCTTCCTTGCAGAGACAGAAAGTTATGCACTTAGACCTAGATGTTTGCAAGCAGGAAAAAAAAGGAAAAAACTTAATGCAAGCAAGTCTAAACACTTCTTCCGTTCAGCATAATAATGTTTTGCACAATAGTAAAAGGAAAACAATTGCAGATGATATATTACCGTCTCCCCTTTGTTTAGAAAAAGTTTAGCTATTTCAATTCCAGCCTGAAATAAGCAAAGAAAAAAAAAATCAAGTTACAAACATATATCAAATTAACCCACATCATATTTATGGACAAAATGCACCTAGTTCCTAGAATTACAGCATGTGAAGACTTTGAAAGGAGTAGCACCTTTAAATCAACTCCTGCTGCTGAGAGTTGATATAATCTTAATTCCACATATTAGTTATCTAAACTTGATAAAATAACAAGTTTTGAAGATTCCAAATAGTCATTGTCCAACTGATTCTCTTTATCTTTCTATACCTAGCAGATATTGGGCAAATGCATGAAGAACGTGGAGGAAAGAAAACTAACAAAAATAAGATCACTTCTGCCCTTAACTCTCACCAATAGCTCTTTATGTAAGCAGTTAGACAATGGTGCCAACGTTTTATTAAATGGTCCAAATCAAGGAGAATGAAACAAAACCGGTCCAGAAGCAACAAATGCTATTTTACAATCCATGAGAGAGGCATTGATACACCATCAAATAATCGGCAAATGAAGAGCTTTAAACAAAATATAGAAGGCAAAACCTGTACTAGTCCACCACGGTTGTCTCTAAGATCAAGGACGAAATATGAGGCACCGTTGTCTTGAAGTCGCTTCAGTGCTGCAAAAGTAAGTACTTTCTTTGTTTCAGATGCGAAATGAAACTGATGGAAATGGAGGAAGAAGAAGAGGACAAAAGAAGAGCGATACCCAACGGACAGGACATTTCTTATCCCCCAGCAATATGATAGAGTATTTTATGCAAAATAAAATGTTGATTTACCAGTAGCCAGATCTTTTCTAGCCAATGCATTGAACTCCTTCAAGCGCACATAACCCACAGAGCTTGAACCATTTTCAATTTGTTCTAACCGGTAGAAAACTGGGGTCCTAGCAACAAGTTGCCTCTGGACTTTTATAGACTGTACAGGTCCACACTTTCCATGCTTAACCTAAAAAGTAAAAAAAAAAAAATAGCATTGATCAGAAACTGATCTTACAAATTTACCAACATATCAACAGTCACTACATGGTGGATTTAGAATGACAACCATGACACTGACAAATGTCTCATTGGGGCCTTGTAACAGAGATGATACTTCGAAAGCAGATTTCCCCCTTACATCTACTCCATTGACATATAGCAGTTCATCCCCCTGCCAGAATTTAAAATACAAGGCATAACAAGTATTTAGTGAATTATGAATCAGATCACAGAGCAAAGAAATAATGTAGCACACGACTCTTCACGAGCTGACTAGGAGGATCATAGAATCTGAAATTTCGTTTATTTCTGTTTTTTGATTCTTGAATTCCAAGATGCAAATGGTGGTTACAAATGTTAACCCCCTTACTTGGTGGTTTACTCCATAAACTGTGTGCATTGACAGAATAAATAAAAAATGATTGGGAAAGAACTATTCAAAAAAGCAGAAATAATAAATAGTGACATATTTCGTGCAGCGTAGTTCGAGCCGAGTATAAGAAAATTCCGAGATAGTAAAAAGCTCAAAACTGAAGTATGAACAGCCATCCCATGGAGTGCTATTGAATATAACACATTACAAGAGCTACATGAACACAAAGTAGTATGCAACAGAGATGTTTTAGCACTTACATCGGCTTCACTATTCAATATGCAGTATGGTCATTGACAAAAAGATTTGACAATAAAACTTAAGATGCAGCAGAAAGATAGGGACAAAACCAAGAATTAATACTTATCTTTGGCAACTTTCAATCTGGCATAGCAACTACCTGTCTCACTCCAGCAGTATGGGCAGGGCCATCCAAAATGAGCCCTAAAACCTTCAGTTTCACACCGCCATTATCATCTGAAACTTCCCTGAGGTTTATCCCAATACCGGTCATATCATACCTTGCCATCTTGGAGAACTTTCAATTAAGATGAAAGTAGCACATGCCATGGAAAACACTGAAAAGTTCGTTAGAGAAAATGACATTGACACAAGACATTAGTTCAGGTGCAAAAGAGACGTTCAAAGAGACTAAGCATCACCACGAGGTAGGGTATTGTTAATTGCCGACAAAGACTTGAGTAAGAGGACGGACAATAAAATAAAGTAGAAAGATGGATGAATGAATTAATATCCACTAAAGGTATTCAAACAACAACATAAGGTAGCCAAGAAAGCCATGAAATGGAAGAATTTATCAGAAAAGATCAATGCCGACAATGTACTAAAAAAGGGCAAAGGTCAAATAAGGAAGTTTAATACGAGATGATAGTTCATAATATGTTTCTTCAAAACACATTTCAAGAATGCATTATGCTTGTATATGTCTCCTTGAGAGAGCTTCTCAAAATGACACGATAGCATCTTTCCCAACAGCTGCTTTGTATCCAACACTAAACCTTACTAAATTTCTTTTTTGTCATTCTATGAACCAAAAATGAGAGCAGGACACACAGCAACAACAATCAAGAAGGAATAATAGAAGTTGGAGATCAATTACCTCTGGGGGAGAAAGAAAACGTGTATAGGTGTCACCCAAGCTGGCCAACATCCGCCTAATGATATCATGAGCTCTTGATCTCGTCTGAATTGACGAGCCTAAAATGTCTTCTTTCTTTTGCTAGAAGCATGAAAGGCCAAATATGTCATAAACAGTCCAAAATTGGTAACAAAAGACTGCCAAACAATGAAAAATGCAAAAGGCCATACTATAACTTAAAACAAGAAATGCAAAACAAGATACTAAAGAGAACAAAAAGGTAGTTGCTTTTGGCCTCTCACCACTTTAGGAGGAAATAGCTTATAATGGCCCTATTGTGGCCTCGCACCACTCAACAAAGCAAATCTCCTTAGGAAAAACAAATCTTGATATTCATAAAAGGTCATTTAGCCTGACATTTACTTACAAAAATCACGTAAAACTTAATCAGGGACACCCCGGACAAACCTGCTAACCTCGGGGGCGCAAATGTACCCAACCGGCTGAGTAGATTACTTCAATAAAAATGTTACCCATGTTATGAAATAAAAGGAAATAAAAAAAAAGCATGACTTCCCTTTACATTTTCAATCCCCTATTTGAAGACTAAACAACTAGATAAAAACCCTATGTTCTTCATCCACCTCTGGCCCCCCAACATCCATATACACAAAAAACATACAAGAAGATTATACTTCTCATAGATCTCATGCTGCGTCTAAGTATCTACCTAGACCTGTATATGACAGAAGTCCAAGAAAAAAGGAAATGAGTCCCCAAAGAAGTGTAGAAGGAAAAACAGTTTTTAAACATCTTTTCATGCAATCCTAGAACCCGAACACTATATCTATCAACTAAATAACCAACCTGTAACAACTCTGTTCGCACTAAACGAGAGTTTGATATACATATTTGAAGACCCTGGTCACTATATGCATTCTCTCTAGCTAACAATGTCCTAAGAGAAAACCAAGCTAGCGGAAACTATAGATGTCATAGCTGATAAGAGATGACTGTTCTTGAAGTTTCATGAGAACAAGACAACAGTAGTAGAATGGCGAGAAGAAGATGAAAAAATAGAGACAGCAAAGATTGTAAAAAATGCCTACAGAATATCTATCTGAAATGCCAATTCAAGTTGACTTCTATACCTCAACACAAATAACAAAATGCTAAGAGCGTGTTTGCTGGCGCTACTGATTCCGTGGGACACCACAAAAAAAAATTAGATATCGCTCATATTGGAAACAACCCGACAGTATCTTGAGAAATGCCTGATAGAACAGAAGGGGGATACAGCCACCAAACCTACAAACTGCCATTCCCAAACCTGAAGTACTTCTGCGATGTACTGCACCTTAAGCTATGACAAGTATTTCTGACATAAACTCCTATTACTTCATTCAACCCCTAATACTGACTCATCAAATACTTCAAAGTCCAAACGTTGTGTCACATACTAGGGGTGGTCAGCGATAGAACCCGTTGTTCTGTGGTTTACCAGATCACTCCGCCCCAGTTCACCAAGCTCAACTTAAATCCGACAGGCAACCAAAGATACACTAAAATCGAACTTGTTCTCGCACATTGTATATAGTCCGACCAATCTGCTTCAATGGTATTCCAAAGAGCAGCTAACTTTTTCTCATGTGTTCCACAAAAGGAAAATTAATCCGTCTCCAGGGGAGGAGGCACACCTAGCTGAAGGTGGGCATTTTAGGAAAACTTTCTTTTCACTAATGATAAATACCTGTATTTTTTAAGCAAAAGGAGGTTAAAGTGTGCCAAACGAGGTTTTGCACACCTTAACATTTTGAAAAATCCAGGTTGACATTTCAGTTTGCCCACCTCATTAACAAACCCAAGTGACTCCACTATACTGAAAACCTAAGTCAACTCACCCCAAACAAAGAAATTCGTCCGAACGCATCCATATAGGCATTGACATGTAGAGATGAAAGAATAACCGGAATAGCAATTTCATGGCTATGCCTTCTACAAGTTGCATAAGGAGTTAAGGACTTCATAGTTCCAAATAGATTTCTAATGAAATGACAAACATAGCATAGTTAACGTAAGGCTAAATCCACACCCTTTTGTGGTGGACTAAGGGTTCGAAAGTGGCGCTAATGCCTCCAGTAAAAAAGAGTAGTGAATTTAGCCAAATAAGGTGTGGACTTAGCCCCACCCTATATTACGTAGACAGCATACGTTCCAGCTCTTAAGTTTACCATTTTGAGCTGCAAGATAGTTGCAAAAGCTATTAAACTAACGCAACGGCCCTCAAGGATCAAATGTCTCTTTTTCAGCTCACGTCTCGATTCTCTTTTACTCTATAGGTCGAGGGGGGAGGGGGGGGGGGGGAGAGAGAGAGAGAGTTACCATCCAAGTTTGTGGGGACCACCTTCGGGCACCGGTATCGAGAAAGCTGTCGTTGACGATCTGCCAAGCTTCCTCGACGATTGCATCGTTCGTCGCCAATTCCGGCGCGGTCTCGGCGGACTTCTCTTCCGTCTCATCTTCACGGCAGTACTCCGAGGAAGCAGACGGCGTCGTCTGAACTGAAGGGGAATCTAATGCGATGGAGGAGGGCGGAGAGACGAGGAGACCGATGGAGAGAGCGCCGGCAGTTAGGGCGTGAATTAGGGTTTTGTGAGGCAGGTTGGCGGTGGTGGGGATAGGGGTTTTATGGTGGGAGAGGGTGATTGGTGGTGGTGAAGGTGATGAGCAGTTGCAGAGGAAGATGTTCATCTTCCAGTCTGACAACGTTTTTGCCGCTCGTTAGTTTGTTGGGCAGTTAGATAAGAAAAAGGCTAACAAAAAAAAAAAAGGAAGATAAGAAAAAGGTTATAACAAAAAAATGTCTAGCTTATCGTCTCTATAAGTTAAACTAGCGACGTATTTTATGTTTGAACAGAAGGCTGAATGAATGCGACAGAGGAGTGAGAGCAAGAGCTCGCCCGAGATCTTTGGTTACCCAAAGTGTCCTATTGGGCATTTGACCAAAAAATGCAAGTAGCATCGAAGTTCTTGTTCATCCAGTAAGGTAGCATGATGTCCCACAATTTTTTATATGAAAGCTAATTTTAGAAGAAATGCCACACAAGCGCCTAATGGACGCTTACAAGGACGCTTACGAAGACGAGAATGGGCTAAAGTCTCCAGTATATTCTATACTCGTCTTGTATATAAGAGATAGATCTAGAGAAGATTCTAGAATGGTAGAGAACCTTGTAAATAGTTGGAGAATTCTAAAAGCGGAATATGATCCGTAGAATGAAATGTATCTCCACCGTCCGTCGAGAGGTGGACTAGTATAAATAGCCGAGGCCTCACTTGGCCAAAGCACTCAAGTATTCTTGTACACAAGCAATACAATACAAGTATTCTTGTGCTCTTGTGTTCTTCTTGGTGCTTTTGCTTATAGCATCGCCCAACCCGAATAGAAGGCTGACTTAGCACGAGCAAGGGGCTCATTAGCTAAGTGCCGCACGGTTCGACGTAGTGAGAAAGTTTGGTCCATGACAGGTAGTATCAGAGCTTGGTTACGAGGGGTCGTGCCAAGCAAGGAGCAACAATGGCAGGCAAGTATACTAATGCTGGAGCATCTGGAGTGACCGAGGAGAATGTAGTTGTGGAAAGTGGGCGAGATTCATTACCACCCGCCGGTGGGAAAAAGGGTGGTCATGGCCAAAGCAAGTCAAGAGATAGAATCGCGTCTTTGGACGGTCGCACTTGTGTCTTGGAGGAAACCATGGGCGATGTGAAAGACCGATTGGGCTTTGTCGAGCAAAACCTCAAAACCTTGGAGGATCATGTGTTGGAGGAGCTCGAGTCGCTCAAGAAGGCCATGATGGGTCAAGATGAACTGCGCACTCAATTCATGGAGTTTTGTTCCCGAATCTTCAAGAATAACTCGACGTGGTTAAAGTTGGCGTGGAGGAGACGAGGCAAGAAATGGCCATGTACAAGAGGGCCATTGCGGGTGGAGCCGTCGTCACTCATAGTCCAAGGGTGGACGGCCAAAGCCGAAGGAATTTGGCTGCAAGCGGGATGCGAAGGAGCTAGACAACTTCATATGGCATATGGAGCGCTACTTCGAGGGTGCTAGCATCACGGATGAAAAGGCTAAGGTAAGGACTGCCACTCTCTATCTCACCGATACGGCTACACTATGATGACGTAGGAAGCACAATGATATCGAAAAAGGCTTGTGCACCATAGACACTTGGGATGTGTTCAAGAAAGAGATAAAGAGCCAGTTCTATCCCGAAAATGTTACCTACGAAGCTAGGAAGAAGTTGAGGGAATTGAAGCACAAGAATAACATCAGTAATTATGTGAAGGAGTTTACTACTCTCATGCTTCACATTCCCAACATGACGGAGGAAGATCTTTTCTTCAACTTCATTGACGGCCTCCAAAATTGGGCTAAGCAAGAACTTCAATGCCGAGGCGTGAAAGACATTGACGGGGCCATAGCGGTAGCAGAGTCGTTAATGGAGTACGCAAGAGGGGGAGACCCTTCAAAGGGGAAGAATGCATAACCGGCTTCGAAGGGTAACCACGCCAAAGGTGGGGGAGACAAACCCAAGACGTGGAACAAAGGGAACAACCAAGCCTGCACCAACAAGTCTGAGGGCCATGGTAAGCTAGAGGAGAGGCAAGCCAAGAACAAGCCTAAGGACCGATGTTTTTTCTACTGAGGGCCGCATTGGGCGAGGGATTGCCCACGACAAGGCAAGCTTAATGCCTTGGTCGAGGAGAAGGAGGAGTCGAAGATGGAAGCTGTGCACATGGGCTCGCTCTAAATCCTCAATGCTCTACATGCCAAAGTTGTGGCGAAGGTCCCTACCGGAGAAGGACAAGCCTCGACGAGCAAGGGGTTGCTCTACATCGAGGCCAATTTGAACGGGAAGCCCACGGAAGTGATGGTTGATACGGGGGCAACCCACAATTTCGTGATGATGGAAGAGACCAAGCGGCTAGGCTTCAAGGTAGTTGGCGGCATAGGATGGCTAAAGACCGTCAACACCAATGCAAAGCCTTTACAAGGCACGACAAGACAAGTGGAGATTTGCCTTGGTTCGTGGAGGGGCTCAGTGGATTTCTCGGTGGCCCCAATGGATGACTTCAAGGTCGTGATAGGCCTTGACTTCCTGTGACAAGTGAATGCCTTCGTGTCGCCTTACAGCAACGCGATGCATATCATGGAGAAGGGAGCATCATGTGTGGTGCCTATGTCTGCGGGGACGTCTAGTGCTAAGACCCTATCATCCATGCAGCTATCGGCGATGCAACTTGTGAAGGGAGTCAAGAAAGGAGAGGCAACCTACTTGGCGGCCCTAAAGATGGAGGACAACGTGGGGCAGTCGACCGAGTCACTACCAAGGGAGATTGATGAAGTCCTTAGGGCAAACAAGGACGTGATGCCGCCCGAGTTACCAAAGCGGCTTCCACCTAGGAGGGAGGTGGATCATCAAATCGAGCTTGAGCCGGGGGTCAAGCCACCATCGATGGCACCATATAGGATGGCACCGCTAGAATTGAAAGAGTTGCAGAGACAACTGACCGAGCTAAAGGAGGCGGGATATATCCAACCTTCCAAAGCACCCTACGGAGCGCCGATACTATTTTAAAAGAGCACGATGGTTCGTTGCAGATGTGTATCGACTATCGTGCACTTAACAAGGTGACGGTCAAGAACAAGTACCCGATTCCATTGATCACGGATCTCTTCGACCAACTTGGGAAGGCCAAGTTCTTCACCAAATTAGATCTTTGGTGGGGGTATTATCAAGTTCGTATAGCCGAAGACCACATGTGTGACGAGATACGGAGCGTTCGAGTTCTTGGTCATGCCGTTCGGCTTAACCAACGCCCCAGCCACGTTTTGCAAACTTATGAACAAGATATTCCATCCTTACCTTGATCGGTTCGTGGTAGTATATCTCGACGACATCGTGGTGTATAGCAACACATTGGAGGAGCACGTGGAGCATCTCAAGATGGTGTTTAAGGTGTTACGAGAGAACGAGCTCTATGTCAAGCGAGAGAAGTGCTCGTTCGCTAAGGAAGAGGTGCACTTCCTTGGTCACATCATCAAGGGCGGAATACTTTGGATGATGAAGAAAAGGTGAAGGCGATCAAGGAGTGGGAGGCGCCCACAAAGGTCTTCGAGCTACGGTTATTTCTTGGCCTAGCTAACTATTATCGGTGGTTTATCAAGGGCTACTCAGCCAAAACAGCCCCATTGACGGACCTACTCAAAAAGGGAAAAACATGGGAATGGTCCAAGAGGTGCCAAACTGCCTTCAAGGGGTTGAAGGAGGCAGTGACAGAAGAGCCCGTTCTAGCTCTTCCCGATCATACGAAGGTGTTCGAGCTATAAACAGATGCATCAAACTTTGCTATTGGAGGGGTGTTGATCCAAGAGGGGCATCCGATAGCTTTTGAAAGCCGCAAGCTAAATGACACCGAGTGGAGGTACACGGTGCAAGAAAAGAAGATGACCGTGGTTCATTGCCTACGCACTTGGAGGCACTACCTGTTGGGGAGTCGGTTCTTGATCAAGACCAACAACATAGCTACTAGCTACTTCCAATCTCAAAAGAATTTGAGTCCGAAGCAAGCTAGATGGCAAGATTTCTTGGCCGAGTTCGACTATGTGATGGAATACAAGCCGGGCAAGACTAACTTGGTAGCGGATGCCTTAAGTCGTAAGGCGGAATTGGCGGCTATATCGAAGGCAAAGGGAGATATCCTAGAGGAAATCAAGGAAGGCATGGAGCATGATCCCTTAGCCAAGGAACTCCTCAAGCTTGCGGAGAGTGGACAAACGCAACGGTTTTGGGTAGAGAATGGCTCACTCTACACCAAAGGGCAACAGGTGTATGTTCCTAAGTGGAACAACTTGAGGAAGATGATCATTCGAGAGTGTCACAACACTCCATGGGTAGGCCATCCGGGGCAACGATGGACATATGCCTTGGTGGAGGCATCATACTATTAGCCCCAAATGAAGGATGATGTGGAGGCCCATGTGAAGATTTGTCTTGTGTGCCAACAAGACAAAGTGGAAAATCAACTACCGACGGGTTTACTCGAGCCTTTGCCCATCCCCACACATATGTGGGAAAGTGTAAGCATGTATTTCATTACTTGCTTGCCAAAATCGGAGGGATGTGGCTCGATTATGGTAGTTGTGGATTGGTTCTCCAAGTATGGGACATTCGTAGTGTCCCCAACCGACTGCATAGCAGAGGAAGCAACCCGGTTATTCTTAAGGCATGTGGTGAAATATTGGGGACTACCGAAGATCATAGTGAGCGACCGAGATCCAAGGTTCACGGGCAAGTTTTGGATGGAGTTGTTCAAACTCCTTGTCTCGGAGCTGCACTTCTCAACGAGCTTTCACCCCCAAACAGATGGACAGACAGAACGGGTGAACACTTTTCTTAAGTGTTACTTGCGGCACTTTGTTAGTGCCAACCAGACAGATTGGGCAAGACTTTTGGGCGTGGCACAGTTTTCATACAACTTGATGAGGAGTGAGGCCACAAACCAAAGTCCGTTCGAGATTGCCATAGGGCAACAGCCGCTCACTCCCATCGCAATGGTGGGTGATTACAAGGGGAGAAGCCCATTGGCGGCGCAAGTGGCAAGGTCGTGGAATGAGCAAGCGGACGTGGCGTGCTTTTACCTTGACAAAGCCGGGTGCAAGATGAAGAAGTGGGCGGACAAGAAACGACGGCCAAAAGAGTATAAACTTGGGGACATGGTGATGTTAAAGCTGCTTCCGTAACAATTCAAGTCCTTAAGAAAAGTACACAAATGACTAATATAGAGGTACAAGGGACCCTTTCCCATCGTGGCGAGAGTTGGGAAAGTATCCTATCGGTTGGAATTGCCGCCTAGACTGAAGATTCACCCGGTCTTCCATGTCAGCTTATAAAAGCCTCATTACGACGACAAAAAAGACCCGAGTAGTGGAAAAAGTCATAGAGCACCAACAGCCATGGTGAAATCATATGACAAGGAGGCCGAGTACGTGCTTAGCGACAAGCTCGAACGGAGGTGAGGAGTTCCACCAACACGACACTACTTGGTGAAGTGGAGGGGATTTCCAGAGAGAGAAGCTACATGGGAATCAGCAAATGATCTTTGGCAGTTCCAAGACATCGTAGACCGATATCGCGAGGAGGTTGCAACGAGGGCATCGCGAGATTAGGGGAGAATGTCCCGCAGTGTTTGATATGAAGGCTAATTTTGGAAGAAATGCCACACAAGCGCCTAATGGACGCTTACGAAGGCGATGAGTGGGCTAAAGTCTCCAGAATATTCTATACTCTTCTTGTACCTAAGAGATAGATCTAGAGAAAATTTTAGAATGGTAGAGAACCTTGTAAATAGCTGGAGAATTCTAGTAGCGGAATATGATCCGTAGGATGGAATGTATCTCTACCGTCCGTCGAGAGGTGGACTAGTATAAATAGTCGAGGCCTCACTTGGCCAAAGCACTCAAGTATTCTTGTACACAAGCAATACAAGCATACATTCTCCCAAACTCGCTCTTGTGTTCTTCTTGGTGTTTTAGCTTCTAGCATCGCCTAGCCCTAGTGGAAGGCTGACTTAGCACGAGCAAGGGGCTCACTAGCTAAGTGCCGCAGGTTCGACGTAGTGAGAAAGTTCGGTCTGTGACAATGAGCTCGATTTGTCTAAATTTTGATACAGCTTGATGAGATATCACTCTCTCTTTTATGTGTCTTTTCTTTTATACAAAAACCTGTATATGATAATGTTGACGACACATACTCATTTCTTTCGGCATTTTTTTTTTCTGTAACGAGAAAAAGGTAGCAGGACATAAAACATCGATACAAATATAGAATTTTTTTTGTTACGAAGGAAATTAAATTAAAAACTAAATGTGAGGGTATTCAACCCGGTCAGTATCAGCCTTTAACATTTTCTCTAATACCTCAGGAGGTTGATCGAGATAAACAAAATTTCCTTGTTAGTTGGTACCCAGTTTGGCAAGCAAATCAGCGCATTGGTTGCCTTCGCGCAACACATGAGAAATATTGGATTCCATTGCAACGAGCAAAAAACTACAATCCTTAATTAAGTTAATCATTGAGTGAAACTAATTTTCATCTGTTGTAGCTAACATCTGTTTTGCAGTGAATGAATCAGTCTCCACTATCGCTCCGACTGTGCCTTTGTCTTTGATGATTCAGAGACCATGGAAGATCCCAAAAAGCTCAGCCTCTAGAATGTCACAGTTAGGACAGCCAATACAAATATAAATGTGCAACAGAAGGCTCTATCATCCCTAAACTATACACAATCTATTATCTTAGTCCCTCAACTAAATTTTTCGTCGATGTAGTTCTTTAACTTCAAATAGTTTGCCATAAAAGTCATTTTCTCTTTTATGCCCCTGGTATGGGGGCCACAAAGGTCTCTTCCAACCCTGTCTATTGCCCTATATTTCTGGCCCATCTTTTTCAACTCCCTCTGCCTTCGACCAGGGCGACAAGGGAGCTCATCCAGATTTGTGGATCTCACCGTCATCCCGTTGCTGCCATCACAGCTGCGGCTGTCGCGCTTCCACCGTCACATCATTGCCTCTTTTCCATAACCCCTGGTCAAATTATGATTCTTGTGAAACCGTGGCATCGTTGTTGAGCTCCATGGATTGCGATATCACCGTCGTGGTTGAAGTATCGTCCCTTTCACGTTATATGCTGCCTCTTTTGTCCTGAGAAATCCTAATGATTCTTTACAGCCTCTCACTCTGTTACATCCCACCGACTAGCATTGCAGCGTTGTTGACTTGATGGTGATGCTAATATAATGTTGTGGTGATGGTGAGAATCCATGATTTATGAAAATGCAGCGGTTGCAGTGGTCACTACCGAAGTCTAATATTAGTTGGTGATACGATGTGGTGGTGGTGATGTTGGGCTACAGTGGTGTTGGTAAGTTGCTAAGATAACAATAGCGGTGGTAATGTTGAGTGGCAGTATGTGGTGGTCTTGGCGGCAATTTTGATAGTCCTATTAGCGGTGGCAAAGGTGACAATGACGTTGGTAATGATGGTTACGTACTGCGGAGTGATGGTGAAAGTTCTAGCTTCAATGGTGGCTGGGCTACCTTTTGTAGCATTGCTAATGGTGATGGCATGGTGTCATGTAGTTGGTTATGTCGGCACGACATACCATGCTTATGGTTGTGGTGGCGACGACGTCATTTTGGTGCCGTCAATGTTCTAGCAGGAGAAATCCTCCATCAGACCACCTTGCAGCTTATAATCCCATGTCCAAACATCGTGCATCACCACCAGACATACCACACAATCGGAAGATAAGTGAAGACACCCGACCCTAATCATTTTTCCACCAGCATTAAAGATGAGCATATCTAAGAGCGATCAACCCATTGCCACCACATCAACCTTGGTATCCAGCCCACATCATAAGAAAAAAGGAAGCTGGAACCGATCCCGAATCTACGCTTAACATCAATGAAACAAGATCCTGAAGGTAACAAAAACCTAAGGAAACCCTAAATCTAACACACCATGCACAAACTCACACAAAAGTGTAAAGGACAAGTGCACCACTCTCATGGATAACTGACAGTGGTGGTGGCAGTGCACAATTTAGGTTTTGTTGGAAAAAAATTTTAGGGAGAAGTTTTCTGAGAAGAGAACTTGTTCTTAAAGCCGCCACCTTAAATTTGTATATTTCTTGACTGCATTACTGACTTACGCATTTTTTCTATTTATTCAATCATCTATGGACACAAGAGTCTGCATGGTCCATGAACTATGCACAATTTTCCATCTAAGTGCCTTAACTAATTTTTTTGCCCTTATGGTCCTTTCACTTCAAACTATCTGCCATAGAAGTCCTTTTCTCAGTTTCCTTAAGAAAAATTCTTTTATGGCCCGCCACAGTAGGGGCAGAAAAGCCTTTTCCTGCCCCTCCCTAGTCAAGTCCCCACCCCCCTCAATTAGATTTTTCTTTGTTGGGGTGTTTGTTGAGATTGATATCTCCGGTGCAGATGGTGAGGTAGTGAGTTGGCTTGGCTGGATGGTTTCTATTAGCCCTACAGTCATTTAGACTAAGCTTATATCCAATCTTTATGATAATTAACATTGATGATTTTAGTATCTAATATGCGTTTGAGTTCAAAAAGATTTAGGTGTAATCTCATACTCACGCGACGGACAATTAGTTGATCAAATAGGGAATATAGATATTCGACAAAATGCTTCAAAGATAGTCGTAAAGGACTGCTTTGAAATTGGATTGCAATATCTTTATCGTTCATTACTTTGCAACTATACTATGAGATTTGATGGTATCGGTTATTGTAACCTAGAAATAGATCATAGGTTTCCTTTACATGCATAAATATTTTAAACATTGAAAAATAAGGAAAACAACTTTCATGGATTAAAGTCGGTTGTGTTGGACAATACAGTCGACTACATTACAAAAATATGGTAATGCAGTCGACAACATTGAGCAATAAAGTCGACTGTCCAGTGTATTGACCATTTTGGTGCATTTAATGCTCCACCAACTTCAAAATGGCTATATTTATGCCCAATAAATGTATAAATTGATTTTGAGCGCTACTTCTATCATCTATCTTATTCTAGCTTTCATTTCTTGCAAATACTCATAACTCAAAGCATTTATTCACTCTCTCTTAATCTTCAGTGTTTTCAACATTCAATTCACGAGAGCATTTATCGTGAACTTATACTTAAGATATGCATATATTCGTGGTCATTAATAACTTATCTCTCTTTGTTTGAGAGCTTAAGCTTTTACTTATTAATATTCTTGAGACTTATTCTCTCTAGACATTCTTTTAGTTCAAGTCACTTTTATTAAAAGTTAGGGGTTGTTACATAAGCATAGTAAAACTGTGTCATGCAATAACAAATTTGTCTCAATATATTCTTCGCATACTTTTATAGTAGAGTATTTTCTTTCTTTCTTTCTTTCTTGGGTACTAACTAAACTTCTAATCTTTATTCCTTTATATGATTACTTATCAGAAGTAACTATATGCATAGCGATATTGCTTATTGATATTTCGCAACAAGGTTAACTTTATTATGTTAAATAAAAGCACGTTAACCCTTTAAAAATTATAAATGACTATGTTTGGTAAAATTATCATGAAAATATAGATTATGTAATACGTTTTATCCTGCGTCTTTCGCTTGCCATCGCCGCCTTCTTCTATCCTGCGTCTTTCTGCTGTTGCCACCTCCCATGCCGATCAACTACTACATTCATCGACAACCCTGCCACCTCTGTCCGCTAGATTTGCCCTCCTCAACAACTACCACCAACTAAAAGTCTATACAGATCTGGCAAGGTTCTCTTGGGCCAGTGACTAAGCGATTGCCTAGGCGCTTGAAGAGGCGTAGCAAGGCGAGCATTCGGGCATTTCAGGAGGCGTAGCTGGTGAGCGACTGCACGTTGAGGCGAGCTATATGCAAACTGGTTGTCGACTAGCTAGGCGTTTGGCTGTAACCCTAAAAAGAGATGATCAATTGTTCATCTTTTTGCTTTTGACTTATTGGACCATCATATAATCTAGTTGTAGTTACCTTTTCAGATTTCTCTTGCTTTAAATTTAAATAGGTTCATATTGATCGTGTAGGCAATTTTATTCGTATGGGGAAGCTGAAATAAAAAGGAGATATATAAAGGTACAAGTAAGGAGGACGATAATCAAAAGATGGATTTCCGTCTTCCTCCATTGATGCCGGTGAAACATTGATTCTTGGAGATCTAGAAATAGGAAAAGAAAAAAGAAATAACTAACCCAGCCGATGATATTTTTAAAAGAAAAAGAACAAGAAAAAGGATACTCATTCATAAGAATCATAAACAAACACAAAATGTAATAAACCATATAGGAAACATAGAAAGTATGACCAGTCCTTTTTAATGTACAAACTCAAATTAATTAAGTAATTTTAATGGAACAAGAAAGTAATAGGTCAAAGCCATGTATTCACGAAAGAGACCACAAAGGAAGGAGGAGGAACATGGTAAAGACTTACTATACGTGACGGTCAACCACTTGCTCTAACCACCTTGCATCTGAATCAATATTTATAGGTGACGGTCATCTGCAGGCTCCTGACGGCCAGAGAATCGGTCTCCATTTCGTGCTTTCAGTGCAAACAAGACTATTTCTCAATATTATTCAAATTGAATTGGGTGATGCGTTCTGGTATATTTAATTTTTCGTATGGTCCATCGCCTTATAATATCGTATCGTGCTGAGTATTTGTTAAATATGAGAGGATAAAATCTTTTATATTGTTAATTATTCATCGACAGCGTGATACAAGCTTTTCAATTCTATCGTCTCCCACGTACTAGAGAGAATTGGTCTCTATTTGTGCTTTCAATGCAAACATGACTAGGCCTCAATATTATTTAAATTGAATTGAGTGATGCATTCTTAAATATTTAATTTTCCGTGTGGTCCATCACCTTATTATCGTGATGAATATTTGTTAAATTGTTAATTATACATCGATAGCGTGATACAAGCTTTTCAATTCTACCGTCTCCCAACGTACCAGAGAGAAAAGGTAATATAATGATAGGAAGTTTCCATCATGGTACAATTTAAAGAGCACATTTCGAAGAGATCTGAGACCTTCAATGCTAATTGCTACATGCTTAAAACCTCAACATGTGAGAAGACAGAGAGAACAAGAGAATGGACTATCCCAAGCTATCTTTCTGGCTTATGTTCATTCTCAATTTCCTAGTGAGCCTCACCACTCCCCAGCCAATTCTGGCATACTACGGCTGTTCAACCAGTGGCAACTACACCACGAACAGCACCTACGCTGCAAACCTGAAAGACCTCCTTTCCTCCATCCCAACCAGCTCCGACCTCAACTCGGACGGCTTCTTCAGCACTTCCATCGGCCAAAGTCCAAATCAAGTTTACGCTACAGGACTCTGCAGAGGCGGTCAGAATGTCACCAGCTGCCGCAGCTGCCTCAATAACTCTGTTCTAGCCATCACCCAATTGTGTCCCAATCAGAAAGAAGCCAGTGGCGGGTACGATGGGTGCAGGTTAATGTTTTCTGACCATAACATACTTGACTTGACGGAATATTATCTTCTTTACTTCCGTTGCAACGGGAATAGAGCGGGGAATATGGCCCAGTTCAATGACGTACTAGGCAATCTGTTGTTCAGTTTGCGTGACCAAGCGGCGGTTGCTCCACGGAAGTACGCGGTTGATGAGGCCAACTACACAATCTTTCAGAACATTTATGGGCTGGCACAGTGCATGCCGGACGTTTCGGAGGCGGATTGCCGGAGGTGTTTGGATATGGCTAGGATTGACATGACCAACAATTGTAGTGGGAGCATTGGTGTTATTTCTGCTAGGTATAGCTGTCAACTGCAGTACGAGTTGAACGAGTTCTATCAACCTCCGGGTGATGGACCGCTGCTGCTGCTGCCGCCAAGCGGTACGCCGGCTCCACCGCAGATGCAGTCTCCTCCTCCGCTGTCAACCAATACCTCTGGTACGCCGCGTGCTGCTTGATTTTCATGTTTACAAGGGTGATAAAAGTAACATGATATAGAGAGTTCGTCAAAAGATTAGCCTAAAAACTGTTAAGGGTGTGGCTTATTACTGTAACGACCATGCATTCATGGGAATGAAATCTTGGAAAAGTTGGGGACATTGCACATGCGCTTCAGTCTTCAACGACTTGGCCAGATTTATGAAAATAGGCAATTGCTCTTGAAAAGTTAAAATTTGTAATTAAGGTAGCGTTTGAAAACTATTTGATTTTATGTTTTTTTCTTCAGTTTGTAAACTAGAGAAAAAAATGCGTTTGACAAACAGTTTTTCGTATTTTTTTTCTTCAGTTTTTAAAACATAGCTATTTTTAAAAACTCTAATTTATGAGTTTTGGGTTTTCAATTTTTATTTTTATTTTGTAAACATCACCATCTCATCGTCATAGCCACCGCTGGCAACCGCCGCCGGCCGGCCACTGCCTGCCGCTAGACACAGCTGGTGGGCCACAGCCAGCCACTGCCGCTTGCCACGGCCACGCCCCACAACCGCCACCGCAACCACCACCAAAGAAAAAACTCAAAATAAAAACTGGATAATCAAACACCCATTTTTTTGTAAGAAATAAAAACTAAACTAGTTTTGATTTTTATTTTTTGGAAACATAAAATCAAAACTGGAAGTGATTTCAAACAGACTCTAAGATTCATAGAGATAGAGATTTGGCTATTGCTTCTAGAAACGTGTATCTTGCTAGCATGGGTTTTAATCGTACAACTCTTGCCACACATCACAGGTGATATTAACCGCTTACAAGAGAAAAACTGGGCATGATGGCAGAAATGTAGACACTATGGGGATCATCGGCTCTACTATAACAGCTTTAACAATTGATACTAAAAATGCTGTTGTCTTTAAGATTTATGACGATAATTTTTGTCATTAAGATATAATTAGCGACATTTTTCAATCACAGTAGAGTTGACGTCCTAGTCCATGTGGACATCAGTTGTAATAGTGTGAAAGTAGTTGCGGTCACCTTTTATCTTTCCAATGAGGTACATATAGTTGAGTAAATTTGGCATTTCATTCAAATTTCATCTGGTTATGTGGGGGGCGCCACCCATTCACCTCCTCCTCCCCTGTCAAGCGATCGATACCCCTGGTACGTGGGTGCTAGTTTACTTTCATGTTTACACTGCACATGGAATAATGAGAAGTAGTTGTGGTGGTAAGTTATTATCTTTTCAATGATGTACAGGTGATTGAGGAGTTTATTAATTTGGCAATTAACGCAAAGCTTATTTGGTCATTGCAGGAGGTGGCGATAATAACTCAAAAACTATTATCATTATTGCCGTTCCTACAGCTTGTACATTGTTGATAGTGATCCTCATTTGTCTCTTTCTAAGTCTGAGAAAGCGCAAAAAGAATGTTGAAAGTAAGTTTAATACCAAGATAACTTTTTTTTTGTCGCTCAAAATGTTAGGCCTCATCCGATTAACAAGTAGAAATAAACAAAGATGATTAATTAAGTAGTACAAATTGTTCATCTACTAGTGCCTGCATGCATTCAAAAGACTAAAGGACAGACAAACACCATTCAGAAGCAAAAATTCCTTTCTTCCATGATACGATGCACCATTATAAACAGTATTTCCAAATAAGTGGAGCATTTAACTGTAAGACTAAAGGATACAAACATTTCTAAATCACAAGTTATATGGTCGGGTTTGACCTCAGAAACTTCACTAGACCCCCTTGTGGGACCCATATTCGTACACATGGGCTCCACCGAGCGAACCTCATTTGAATATTATGGTTTGCAAAATGGATCCCTAATTTTTGCAAAAGAAGATTACACGAGCACGTCAATGACTTCATTTGACAATACTTTCAGTTTTGATCTTCTGTTTTCAAAAAAATAAAAATTAAAATCAGTTTAATTTTTTACAAAAACAAGTGGGTGTTTGATAACCCAGTTTTATTTTGAGTTTTTTCTTTGATGGTGGTTTGCGGTGGGGCATGGCGGTGGCCGACGTTGGCGGTGGCTACCGGCCGCCTGCGGTGGTCGTCGGCGGTGGACAGTGGTGGTGGGCGGTCACTGTCGGTGATGGTAGGGTGGTAGTGGTGGTGGTCTCAAAATAAAAATCAAAACTAAAAACCGAAACTCATTTTTGGAGTTTTAAAAAATAGCCCTGGTTTAAAAACTGATTTTTTAAATTAAAAAAAAAATGAAAATTGTTCGCCAAACACGTTTAATGTCAAGAAACTCATTCTTAAGTAATTAAACAAAGCATTTACTCTCGGTTTGGTTTTTTCATTTGTGACATATAAAGCTTCTTAGCTGTATTTTTTTCCTGTTCCTCGAGATGTAAGAATTATTACCACTTACGATAAAAAAAACTTTGAGATGGCTAAACATTGATCGTGATAATAATAATAATAATTATTATTATTATTTGGTGAAGGTGTTGATGAAATTAGCAGCATAGAATCCTTGTTGTTTGACTTTAACACAGTAAGAGATGCGACCGATAACTTTTTTGAGGCAAATAAGCTTGGGCAGGGTGGATTTGGTGCTGTTTACAAGGTAACAAGCAGTACTCTATATGCGTATTGACAACTTTTTATTTGTTTCAGATTTGTAGTATAAGTTGGTGGGAACCACATGCGTGTTGACAAGGTAGTTTAAACTTCATATCTTAACTACATGTCGGTTCTTTTTCATCTTCAGGGTAGGCTTCAAAATGGACAAGAGATAGCAATAAAGAGATTGTCAAAGGATTCAGGACAGGGTGAATTCGAATTTAAAAATGAGGTCTTATTAGTGGCAAGGCTTCAACACAGAAATTTGGTTAGGCTCCTTGGTTTCTGTTTGGAAAAGACGGAACGACTTCTCATCTATGAGTTTGTGCTTAATACAAGCCTTGACAAATTCCTATTTGGTACGAAATAAAGCTCTCTTGCTTCTATTCTATGAGTTATAGTGCCCTTTAAAGTTTTTAATTGGGGTAGCACCTGCATGGGGCATGACTACTAAGTTTGAGGAGGCGCCTTAAGTTGTTCATGAGACAAAGCAAAAAATAGAAATAGAAAAACTAGGCCTACATGATTTTTAGTTGGTTATGCTCTCATATAGCCTAAAATGAAAGTTTGCACTGCATGATGAGATTTTGTAGTTAGCTATTTTATGGAGACTGGACAAAGCTCTTGTCTGATCATACTTGTAGATAAGGTGAAACGGGGATCTTTGGACTGGCATAGACGACACAAAATAATAGAAGGTGTAGCCCGAGGACTTTTATACCTTCACGAAGATTCTCGACTTCGAATCATTCATCGCGATCTCAAAGCTAGCAATGTTTTGTTAGATGAAGACATGAACCCTAAAATTTCTGATTTTGGCATGGCAAGGTTGTTCGAGTTAGATGAGACCCAAGGCGACACAAGCAGAATCGTCGGAACCTAGTAAGTATATATTTATGATAACGTGATATTACCTTGAAGCATGTCTGCATTCTCTATTAGCAAAGCAACACAAATAGTCCAGTAAACTTAACTTTTATTCTTAAGCGGAATTTTTTAGATATAAACCTGAAACGATAAAGTAAAACAATCATTTAATTGTCACAGTGGATATATGGCACCAGAATATGTAATGCAAGGGCAGTTCTCAGTGAAGTCAGATGTCTTCAGCTTTGGCGTGTTAGTCCTTGAAATTGTAAGTGGTCAGAAGAACAATTGTTTTGGTAATGGGGAGAATGTAGAGGATCTTCTAAGCTATGTAAGTATGATTCCACAAGATGCATTACTTGCCACACTTGATCTAACATAGAGTATACTTACCATTTTGGTTTCATATGTTGGGTTCTCTTAGGCATGGAAAAATTGGAGCAAAGGAATGGGTTCACATCTAATCGATCTTGCATTGAGGGCCGAATCAGGTTCAATACGCGATATCATACGATGCATCCATATTGGGCTGTTATGCGTTCAAGAAAATGTAGCTTCCAGACCGACTATGGCTTCAGTTGTTCTCATGCTCAATAGCTTCTCAATAACCCTCCCGATGCCGTCAGAGCCTGCATTTTTTGTGTACAGTAGCGCTGACCCAACGTTTGCACAGCTTTCTGAATACGGTTTGGGGGCTAGAGACTCCAAAAAATCAACAAGTGGATTTGCTAATTTCTCGAACAATGAAGCTTCAATTTCTGACTTACATCCCCGGTAGTGACTAAGGATAAATGTCCCTGACTTGATCGGATTACAATCAAGGATAGGTCAACCAATAATGTAGCACTCCTGATATTTTCAAAACTATTTTAAAGCTAAATTTCATATTCTTGAACTGCAACGCATTCTTTATTTTGTTGTGCTGATAAAGAATAGCTAAATGGTCCTTACTATATTTTGCAAGCATCATATTAAATCAATTATATCCTTTATGACGTTATAGATTTTTAGTGATGATGACGCATAAAATCAATGCATAAAAAATGGCGTGCCACACTTTTGGGGCGCCAAAATTGAACAACATAACCTTGCATTCACAGACAGAAACATAAAGCTCGTTTCCATGTCCTGGTCAAAATTTGGCCAATATTTAGCAGCCCTTTTGCGTGGTTGTAGGAGCACTTTTATAAGACCAGTTCTTTGAAAACAGATGTTCTTTCTGAAATCATAAGGTGAACATCGATCGCGCGCAGTCGTTGAAAATCACAGTCATTGAAGACCATAGTTTAAGAAAGACGCTTTCTAGTGCCTAGTAGCAGACTAGCAGCCTTGGTGCAATGCTGCACATTCTGATCTTTTCACCCTTCTGGCTGTAGTTTTTTTTTTCGGCAATAGGCTTGAAAACAATGTACACCGGGGGGGGGGGCGGGGGGGGGGACCTGAAGGCCTTACTCCTAGTCACATAATGTGGAAGAATAATCTAAATATTACCGCCCTAAAAGGAGAAAATACAGTAGATGATGTGAGTTTTGTTACCACCCATAGGGGAGGAACAACCACTCAAAACACTTCGACGACTATTTGCGTGAATAGAAGCCCACCGACCATCTCTCTAGTCTATCCTCCTTCATTACTTGGCAGCTATTCCACTCAAGGTACAAAAGATGGGTTTGCACACCAACACAAATTGGTGTTATATAGCAGCTTCAAGGGGACTAGATCTCATGTTAATCCTCAAATTTAAATCAGAATATACTCTCACTATTAATAACTGACACAAAATAAACAATTACCAGTAGTGCATTAAAATGTGCCTCTTATATTCTATCTCAGGCAGAGCTCCGTGGATACGGAACTATATAAACTGTGCATTCATTTTTCTATGAGGTCGTGTAATGCTTTTCTTAACATTTTGTCGCTTAGGCTGTTGATTTATCGAAAACAACCATCTCTAGTGTCTCTGCCTTTGATACAAAACTCATTCACAAATATTTTCAAGAATTGACACCCACCGAATCACGAGACGATGAACTCTTTGATACGGTCGTGCACCATCTTTTTGGTACGTCCTATTTGCTTACTTAGCAACTATTCAACTCAAGGTAAAGATAAATTTGCACACCAACATATATTGGTTTTACATAGGAGCTTCACAGGGCCTGAGTACAAACAAAAATTGCAAGATATTGGCCTAAGCGAGACTAATACATCTAAAGGTGTCAAGCATGCAACGTCATTAATCGGTGAGAAATCGGCCTATTGTTGGCGGCTTAAACATTTTATGACGGTTAATAAATGCATAGACACGTGGCATGCTGAAGACTTTAGAAAGTGCTTTGCGTGTTAAGTGGAAATAGGCACGTCTATTACGGTTATTGATAAAATGCCAGTTATCGATAGTGCAACGGAAAAGACAAATGAAAGGAGAAAATACGCGGGGAAGCAAAAAATTCGAATGAATCGTGCAAAAAGGAAAACCCTCTAATAGGTGCAACAAAATCGGCAATAATGGATAACGTGGAGATAGGGCTAGAAGATCGGTAACAGCTGTTGATAAACAGCTCCTGGAATAGACAACTGTTAGCATTGCTGAGAATACCCTGGAGAAAGATCAGTAAAACTGACCGCACGAAGAGTACAGATGTCAGCAGAAGCGACCGATCATGAAGTCTAGGAAGTTATTTTCCTGAAGATATGGATAAGTAGTTACAAAAAGAGACGATTATGAACGAGCAAATAAAAAACAAAAGAAGAACGACGGAGAAAGGGGTCGTCAATTTCACAAACAAAACTAGACTTAAGGAAAGACAGAGTCTGCCATGTTCTGGTTGATTTCTCTTATTTTTGTCTAGTTTCTTGGATGATCTGTCTTGTATCGATATAAAATCTTGTACGTTGTCATACTTGTATTCGTTATATTGTAAGAATTATCTTCATTCTTTCAGTGGGCGTATCAATTTTAGACTTGTTCAGTATTTTATCTTCAATTAGTTTTCATTTTTAGCGAAGTCCTCAGGCCCAAGAGGCAAAAAAGATCCCGCACTGTTTATCGGTTGTATCTCAGGTGCACGATCAATAGTGAGTTTGCCCAGCAGCGCAAACATTGGCATGCCCAGTGGGACACTGGTAGCTAAAAAAAAATATGCCAAGCACACGTAGTAATGTTAAGACTACACGGCGCCAACAATGGTACTGAAACTCCAACTGCATACAATGATGGAAATTTGGAGGAAGTAAGAAATATTTAGGCCACTCATGGCATGATTATGAGTGATAGTATGAACGCCTATGTTCAAAACTCAGGAAGTGCCAACGGAGGAAGTTCCAACAATGGTGTAGGGCCGGATGCTAAAATGCCAGGCACTAGCCATAATGGCCAAACTTTGACACAAATGATGAACTAGTTAGTTCATCAACACGAGAATTTACAAATATGACGTTTCAGTTTATAACCATCATGAAGACTAAAACAAAGCATTGAATAAAATGGTTAGTGATCAAAATTAGTCTAGCTATAAGATAGGAGACGAAGTGAGACGATTGTTGGAGGAAAAAGATGCTTCCAAAAGAGAAATAATTAAAGGCCCTTTGGGAGAAATCCAAAAACAGACCTCTATTATTGTTAGAATAGTAAATTTGAACATGCAAAAACGGAAAGCCCCTATCAGTAACCAAACTGACCCATAGGAAGCAGATACTTCCCCCATAAGGATTGAAAATGCTATAAAACAGCTTAATGGCTTGAATTCAAATCAGCCAGTCTGGTTGGTACATTCCCATACCTGTCGATGAAGGGAACCCGGGCCGGGTAAAAGAGGAATTGACGTACATGGGCCTAAAAGCCCTGCGACATGGCCCAACAACATCAAACCATGGTGGTCAAGGAATCGAGGGTATATATGTTCCTCCTTATTGAAGAGATCTAGAGATAACCACTCGATTCGAAAATCCCGTGTTTGAGGAAACGATTGGTGTTGTTCAATTGAACGATAGGGAACAGTTGTGCTGTAGGTTCGGGCCCCAACCTTAACATGAGTTCGATCAAGTAGGAATGGGTCAAGGATATAGGTATATCAATAGGCCTTTATATAGAAAATCTTACCCTGATGAGATCGATCAGATAAAAATACCTAGAGGAGTGAAAGTCCTAGACTTCAGTCTATTCTACGACGAAAGGAACCAATCGACCATTGAACATATTGCGAGATTTACTTTTCAGTGTGGAGATCTAGGTCAGCATGAATGGGTCAAATTAAAGTGGTTTAAATAATTACTGACTGGGGTAGTCAGTGTTTTCTTGGAGAAACATGGAAGACTTATTCCATGCTCAATTCTTCAATATGGAACCAGAAATTTCTCTAGCCGATTTGGCTAGACTGAAACAGTTTTCAGGGCAGAGTGCAGGACAATTTTTGAAAGATTTAAGGCTTCTAAGAACAAATGTCATTTTCAAATACTGAAATTGAAATTGGCAAAGATGGCTCTCAACGGTTTAGATCTTGATATTAGAAAGAAGTTTGAGGGGATGGAGTTCAGAAATGCTTTTGAACTATCTTCTAGAGTAGCTCGATATGAGGCGCTATTAAGGGAAGAGCAAGTAAAAAAAAATTCGTCGATGGGAACTTACTTTCAAGATTTTGTCGATTTGGAATAAATCCTGTGGAATTGTTCAGAAAGAAGCCAGTCACTTGCGAACCCTTGGTTAAAGTTAGAAGTCCTATCAGCCGACCCTCAAAACAGCCTAATAAGATGAATCCCTCACCCGCGATGAGAAAATATTCGTTCGATATAAATCAAGTTGACCAGATTTTTTATCACCTTTTGAAGATAAAATTTATCCAGCTTCCGGGTCCTCTCAGGGTCCTAAAGGATAAAAAAAGCTAAATTTTGTAAACGGCATAATACTGTATGTCATAATATTAACAACTGCGTTATTTTTCGTAATGTTGTGCAGGATCAAATTGAGGCTGGACTTCTCAAGTTTGTTGACAAGGATAAAGAAGTGATGGAGGTAAACAGTGATCCCTTCCCAGAAAATGGCGCTCGACATTAACATGATTTTGGTCGATTTTGACCTGATCAAATGCTCAAGCGATGACAAGATTTTAGAGGGAGATTATTTTAAGACAAGGAAACCTTTGAAAAGAAGCATTAATCTGGGAAGAGCAAAGGAAAAGGTAAGTCTTGATTCTAGCATGAATGAAAGTTTTGGTTGTAGCGGCAAAAAGAAGGAATATGGGATGATGAAGAGATTAACTCCAATAAGAGAAGCTTGTTGCTAAATTTAGGCATATCCATATTAAAGATTGGGCCTATCGAAGAACCAGTATGCCAAAGTTGTGGTTCCTCCAAAGAATAGTCAAAAAGAATGTGGCAGAAGGAACGGGCGATAGAAAACAAAACCTGCAAGAAGATGTTGCAAGAAGGATATCAAAAGATGAGTCGAGAGGGATTGGATTATCAGTACCAGCCAGGGATGAACTTCAAACAGCCAAATAGGCTAATCAAGTGATTTAACAAAACAATGTAGGGTCAGATCACGTTAGCTCAAAAATGGTGAGACCAAGATTTGGACCATTTGATCCGACGTATGTACCAAAAAATTACAAAGGCAAAAATCCCATAACGGCTAGACAGAGGGGTGAATTCAATATTATGAAAGAATATCGGGGAGAGCCAAGAATGTTGAAACCCAAAGTACCATTTGATAATCATTGGCACACAGTCGATCAAGAAAAAGGTTTCATTCCCAGAGATCTACCAAGACTTGAGCATAACGCGAAAAGGAGAGTGCAAAGGAAATTTACTGCTATAATGCGAAAAGAATTAGAGCTCAAACAAGCTCAACTCGAGAAGAGAAAATGGACTTGGACAAAAGAGTTGGAATGCCAAGATATAGTTAGGTTTGCGTAACAAAAACAAAAGAAAAAGGCGTTCCTCCATAAAATAGTTGAAAGCGGAGGTAAGAACATTGATTCAAATAGGAGAGTTCGACAGCTTGAAGAGCTATCGGTTGGTAAAGAAATAACGATAGATGTCCCAAATAAGAAAGAAGACAAAAAAGAAGGCGGAGTGGTATTGGAGGACAAAAATGCTGAAGTAAAAAGGAAATTGTTTTTTTTGCTAACATGAGGTAAGTATCGATTAAAACATGGTGTTCATTCTTCCTCTTACTTTTGAAAAAAAAAGAGCAATCTTTCTAGAACATAGAAGAAGATGTGGAAGACGATAAAACACCAACACTAAATAGTTTTGCATTTGAGGAGATGAACGATACACTTGGGGAGGTAAGACAGAATCATTCTAATAAAGGCATCCTGATTAATCATGGGAATTGGGTCAGACCCACAAAGAACAAAGCATTTGAAACATTTGTTCATTTCCTCCCTAATGTGGCCAACCTGTAGCCAGAATATTGGTCGACAATGGTGCTGCAGTAATCATTCTGCCCACTAGATTTTTAAAAGGGTATACAAAAATGAAACGGATTTGATCCCATCCGAGGTTATGGTTTGTAACTTTGTCAGAGGCGTTTCAAGGCCAAAAGGGTGTAGTCCCCATAGAACTCACAGCCGGGACAAAGACAAAGATGTCTTCGTTTTTTGTGATTGATTCTCCCTCGAGTTTTAATGCTTTGCTTGGAAGGGTTCGGATATATGTCAACGATTGCATTTCACCCTCCATACACCAGGTTCTAATATTTTGAAGAGAAGAAAAGGATGGGAAGAAAGTAGCAGAGTTGGTTTGGGCGGATGATAAGCCATTTTTAGCAGATTTGAATTGCATCAAGGCAAAAACCAACAAGAAATATGGCCATTAGTGTTAGACGAGGATGAGATACTGGTATGTGGTGTAGATATCAATTTCATGGTTGGACCTGGCAGTATAAGGACTTTACCAAGAAAGTATGAAAGCAATTGTTGATGGATACGCATATACAAAGAGGATGTTATGTGCAACAAGAGCTAGAAGATGCTTTTATTGTCCATAGCCTAAGAGATGAAGATAATATCAAAAACTGAGAGATAAAGCCGACAACGACTGAAGATTTAGATAAAGCCAAATTAGGACAAGACGTGGTAAAAAAGACTCTAAAAAAATTAAAGATCTATGCCATGGAGAAGCAATTGGTAATATTGTCTTCTATTGATTGGGTAGAATGTGTATGAGACGATGAAGAAGATCGATGGGATAGAGTCTGTTTGCAGGATCCCAAATTGGCGCCGACCAAATTAGATGATTTGAAATCGGATTCACGAGATCCATTGATGGAAGTGAACTTGGGAACAGAGGCCAATCCACGGCCTATTTACGTTAGTGCTCAGTTATTGGATGGAGTTAAAAAAATAGGTTATCGAGTTAGTCAAAGACTATGGAGACTGCTTTGCATGAAACTATGAAGAAAGCCCTAGTTTGGACAGAAAGTTGGTGGAAAGTAGGTTGCAGATCAAATAGGGATTCAAGCCATTTATACAGGCTCCCAAGAAGATGTCAAACGAAGTAACACTGTTAGTAAAGGAAGATATCGACCCCAAGGCAAAGTTTATTCGGCCAGCTAGGTATGTTGAATGGATGTCTACTATTGTTCATGTAGTAAAGAAAAATGGTAAATTAAGAGTATGCATCAATTTTAGAAACTTAAACTCTGTTACTCCTAAACAACAATATGATATGCCTACTGTAGACCTATTAGTCGATTCAGCATCTAAACACACTATCATGTCATTTATGGATGGAAATGTTGGATATGATTGGCAAATTTTTCACGATATGATTGGCAAATTTTTAGAGGTATATATTGATGATGTGGTTGTTAAATCAGTTGATCATCAAGAACATATACGATATTTAAAAAAAGCCTTCATAAGAATGAGAAAGCAAAAATTAAAATGAACCCTTTGAAATGTGTTTTTGGAGTTTCTGCAGGGAATTTTCTAGGATTTTTGGTTCATCAAAAGGGAATCGAAATCAATAAAAATAAAGTAATAAAGAATTATAAATTCCAAACCCCCTTCGAATAAGAAAAAGTTCCAGCGTTTTTTAGGCTAGGTTAATTTCTTACGTGGATTCATTACTAACTTAGCAGGGAAATCAAAAGCATTTTCAGCATTGTTGGGGTTAAAAGGAGATACCGAATATCGTTGGAAAGCAGAGCATCAGTGAGCTTTTCAGTGGATAAAGGAATATCTATCCAAACCCTCAGTCCTGATGCTACCGAGAATTGAAAAGCCGTTGAAGCTATGTATATTAGCCGCGGAGTCATTGCTTGGCAGTTTGCTAGCTCAGGAAAACAATCAAGGCTTTGAACATGCTATTTATTACTTTAGTCGAGATTTAAATGTAACTGAACAGAAGTACACCATTGTAGAGAAGCTATGTTTAACTTTGTACTCTAATGAGATTAAATTTCGATACTATTTGCTGCCTTTTGATGTGTTAGTTATAGCAGAAACTGATTTGATAAAATACAAGCTATCAAGACCAGTCTTACACGAAAAAAATGGAGAAATGGGTCCTTGCATTGATAGAGTATAGTTTAACTTATATTCCTCAGAAAGCCGTAAAAGGGGCCAAAGCCGATTTCTTGGCAAATCATCTAAATGACGAC
The DNA here is from genome assembly GCA_033070095.1 of Escallonia herrerae. NCBI lineage: Eukaryota > Viridiplantae > Streptophyta > Magnoliopsida > Escalloniales > Escalloniaceae > Escallonia > Escallonia herrerae. The sequence goes on from JAVXUP010000123.1 coordinate 515,271, forward strand.
ATTGAAAAGGAGGTAATCTATATTGGTATCGTTCCTTGAAAAATGATGTTTGATGGATCGAAAACTAATCAAGGAATTAGTGCAAGAATGGTATTAATTTCACCTATCGAGAATATCCATCAATTTGCCTTTCAAATTGAAAAAGATTGTTCAAATAACCATACAGAATATGAAGCTTTGATTATTGATATAGATATAATGTTTGACATGCATGTAACAACAATACAAATATTCGGAGACTCTTAGCTGGTGGTAAAACAAGTGAATGGAGAATTCAAATGTAATGCCCCTGATTTGGAGATGTATTTCAGTATTACTTCATATTTACTAGCAAAATTAGATGATGTGACTATAGCCCGCGTCCCCAAGTTGAATACACTACAAGAAAAAATCACTTTTAGCAACAGGCAGTTTTGCCGCTAAAAGCCCCTTACTCGTCACTAAAGGGTTTTAGCGACGGAGATCCTGTCACTAAAAGTCCATTGCCTATAACCCTGTCGTTAAAAGTTTTGCGACGAAATTTGAAAATCCGTCACCTAAAAAATTGACATTTAGTGATGGGGCGATATATTCAATTACGTCGCCAAATATATTTTTTGTATATATATTTTATTTTTTATTTTTTTCAAAAATAATTTATTGCGTAAAATATTGAACGACAGAAAAGTTTGGCAACGGAAAATACTTTTAGCGACAGCCTTTTCCGTTGCTAAAAGTATTATTTACATAGAAGACTTTAGCGATGGAATAAAATACGTAGCTAAAAGTTAAAATCTTTTTTGTATTTTTTAATATCCAAACCTGTAATCAAATCTCAATCCCCAAGAATCAATTCTCAATCCAAAATTAGGATTATATAGTTGCTGATAGATCAATAATTATTTTGACCCTAATGATTCAAACATAATACATATATAAATAAATTTACAAATTCTACACTAATCAAAAAATAAAATGTATATAAAGTTCAGGAGGGCACGAGAACAGGATACAAATATAATAGAGGAAAGGAGGGGAGTATAAGTCCAGAAGGGCACGGGAGGGGGATACCAATAGGGGCAAGGTGGGCACGTGAATGGAAGGGCTCAGGGGTCGGCAAAATCGGGATTTGAATCTTGTTGATCATGCTAGTCCACGGGAACATTGTCATCGGGATCCGGCTCAATATTTCCAGCAACAGTGCCCAGATCTCTTGATTTGTTCATATGAGGCCTGCAAAACAGTGATTGACATTGAAGACAATAAGGCAACAGACATCGAATACATAGCCGAAATTTTGTTTACTTAAACAAATTAATTTGTAACTTACATCTATCTACGTATACGTCAGAGCACCGACCTCATCTGGCTCCAGGTTCCGGAGAGCAAAAATGGCAAGTGACAATAAATGGCAATTCTAATTAGCCCGGATTACGCTAATTGTAGAATTTAATGACATTGATTATAGAGAAGATTGTTGCATATGTTATCAATTTTTGAGAGGTGTCTATGCAGTAAATGTGAGTTGTTGCATTGAAGAAGGAGAATGGTGGTAAAATGACATCTTTACCGGTTCGATTTTATGGGTGGATACACAAGGTAGACGCAGCAAGGGGAAACAGTAGTACAGTCATCTAACCCGGCTTGTCAAGCTGAATTCTCTTTTGCCTCACTTTGGTTAGATGGCTTTGCTAGAGTTGGATATTCTTTCTCGCAAGATCTCTGATCAAAGATCACAACATCAAAAACCATGTCACCTTCATGACTGAACACCAAGAAATACCCATCTACTACCCAATCGTCCTCAACAAACCATGTCACCTTCATGCCTGAACACCAAGAAATACCCTTCTACTACACCATTGTCCTTGGCAAACTCTGTCCATTCATAAAAAAAAATTAGACGACATGGCCATTATTGGCCTACCATAAGGGAGGATGCATCAGATATGCAAAAGGATGCCAGGCTTGCCAAAAGTATGGTGTCGTTCATCGCGCACCATGCATAGAGTTGCAATCGATAGTGAAACCATGGCCTCTCTGAAGATGGGCCATGGATTTAATAGGCCAAAATAAATCATTTTTCTTCTAAGAGGCATGGGTTCATTATTGTAGCAATTGATTATTTCACAAAGTGGATAGAAGCCAAGCCGATGAAAACAGTTACTTAAGAAAGCGTCACTACATTCATCAAAGAGAATATAATCTATCAGTTCAGTTTACCTCAAACGATTAGGACTAATCGAGGCATTGTCTTCACTGAGAGAAAAATATGTGAGTTTGCTAAAGAATATAAATTTGAAATAGTACACTCCACCCCTTATTATGCGCAAGCGAATGGCCAAGCCGAAGCAACAAACAAGTCAATTAAGCACATCATGGAAAGAGCCATTGAAGACACCTCTAGCGATTGGCACCGATTATTGTCTGAAGTTCTTTGGGCATTTCAAACTTCTCCAAAGTCTAGTACAGGAGTAACTCTATATGCTTTAACGTTTGGGCATGATCTCGTATTACCCATGGAGATAACGATAAGATCTTTCTGAATAGCCATGCAAAATAATATTCCCATGGTAGAATATAATAAGGCCATGGCAATGGAGTTGGAAGATCTGGATGCTCTTAATAAGTTACATGCTCAAAAATTAAAAGCAAGTAAATCTTACAACATAAGAGTTTTGCCAAAATTATTTCAAGAGAAAGAGTTGGCCTGGACAACCATCCTTCTGATAGGGTCAAAAGACTCAAAATTTGGAAAATAGTCCCTAAATTGGGAAGGACCTTTTTAAGTACATAAGGTTTTAAGAGGGGGAGCATATTTTTTGAAGTCTTTGGAAGGGCAACTACATGCCAAGCCTATCAACGGCCGATGTCTGAAGAAATATATTCCTTCTATGTGGGAAGTAGTCAAGCCAATTGACAAAAACAGTCTCATTAGCTTGATGAAAGCTACAAAGTGCAAATTAATACAGAATTGCTATGATACTAGACATGGCGGTCTAAAGAGGATATTTCGATTAAAGGAAAAGATTGTCTTCAAAACAAAACAAATGACAAGAGGAGATTAAACATCAAAAGCAGTTTGTATGTCCCTCCATTGCACCTCCGCTTTAGAAACAATCTGGTCTGCAAAAGCAAGTTGGGAACAAGCTCTAGCTTATTTTTTTAGGGGCTCTTCTGTGACCTTAACTAAATTGACCGCCTCTTGGTATATCACACTCTGTTGTTTAAGCAAACCTTGCTCCCTTTGCTCCAAAGCAGCCACTCTTACCTCCAGCTCTTTCCTTTTAGTCACAATTTCTTCAATATCCTTGGAAATTTGCGTGCTACCTTGATGTTTTTCTTGAACTTTCACATTCTAAGTATCAATATCTTTATCTATTATATGGATACTTGACTTGATATCCATACCTTGCTTCCAAGAAGAAGATATAAGTGAAACTTACAATTTCAAAGTAGTTAATCAACTCCGCCTAAGCATTGTTCAATGCAGATGTGTTATTGGCAAGGGTGTCAATTAGTTCATTAATTTTTGACAAAGCTTCCTCATTGGCCAAAACATTTGGAGAGATGATGACTAAGTAGGCTCTTAAATACATCTAAAATTGTAGTCACATCAACACCAGGAGTTGGAGTCGATGTTGTCATTGAAGGACAAGAAAAAATGCTGATAACCGTTTGAAGTTGCTGGAATTTCTGATTGATATCTTCGAAAACAGGCGCAAAGGGGCTTAGTCCTTTCTAAATCTCTGTGATCTTTTCTGTCATTTGAGCATTAGATGACGAACTTGACACGGTCGAGGCAAGTAACGGCTCAGATATCGAAGGAACAATGGTTGTCTGGACGACCAGAGTGGGAATCAATGTCGAGCCTCTGATAAGACTCGCCACAGTAGGGGAAATAACTTCAGTTGGGATGCGAGTTTCAGAAATGGAAAAAACAGGTGATATAGTGTTTCCCGGCTGATTGGAATGATGATCACTAGAACCTTCTTCACCTTGAATGTCTCATGACTCACTGTTTTTCTGCATAAACCAACACAAGGTGTGAGTCATCAATAATAACGCAAAATAAAAGTGTTTGAAATCCACAAACCTGCTGAGATGAAGATGCTGATTGAAGAGTGGCAATAACTGAAGGACCCTCGCCACTAGTAGTTTCTGTATTAGTTGGTTCATCAACAAGTTTACCAGAAGAAACATTGTCACTTGAAGGGGTGCTCTCCTTGCTTGTGCTTTCCTGAGTTAGATCGAAGGTGATACCACCCAATGTTGACTTATTGATTTTGATGATTCCAGTATTACTATTTCTAACATTATTCTAACAAAATTATTAAGATAAATATTTCAGGCATTATCCTAATCAAACATAGACAATGATCATGCCTTGGACAAAGCTTGAACTTGGACTTGGAATTGGGATTGAACAAAGACATGGACGACATCAAAGATTCAAGAGCAGGAAGTATTTTCTTCATTTAAATTTGCTACTAAGTCTTTCTTAAAAGGTCTCCCAGAAATTCGAGTAAAGAACCGAATTGAAACTTTCATTCAAAGGCAAACAAGTTTTAATTCGACTCGATCGATCAGTGTCTTTCATCTTGTCTTCAAAATACATTTTCGATCGAAGCCAAGAATTTTCGATCGAAGCCAAAGTTTTCGGTCGAAGCCAAGAATTTTAGGTCGAAACCGAAGTTTTCGGTCGAAGCGGAGAACTTTCGGTCGAAGCCCAGAGTTTTCGATCGAAGCCTGAATTCTCGATCGAAGCTAAGAATTTTTGGTCGAAGCCTAAGTTTTAATTCGAAGCAAACTTTGAGTTTTCCCTTTCTTAACGGTTCATTTCTCCTCCAGTATATAAAGGGGCCTTAAGAGCATTTATTGCCAACTCTTGCCAATCCTTTGAAATCTCTCTAACTCTTCTCAAAATACTCTCTCATCTTATTTCACACATTCATCTATTCTCTATTGAGTGAGTTCATTGTTTGAGAAAGTTTGTTGTAAGCTTCTTGGTTTGGTTCTTGAAAGAATATAGATCTTCCCACCTAAGAAAGCTTAGTCTTATTTGTATTTATTGTAATATCTACTCAAGAAGGAATTTATTGTTGTATCTCAATTGTAAATCATTTTTCATTTGTAAATTGTTGGAAACATTGGAAGGATTTCGGAATCTGTACTGTGGTTTGAGCTAGCACCCAAAGCTAGCTAGTCAGTGAAAGGCTCGAGTAGGTCTCCCTTGTGTGGAGTGCTCGGGGACTGGACGTAGGCTGGTGGGGCCGAACCAGTATAAATCTATGTGTTGATTTAATATTGTTAATTATGTTAGTACTTTGTAAATTCAGTTTTAAATTTCTGCTCAAAGTTGTAAACACCTATTCACCCCCTAGGTGTGTTTAGGGACCTACAAGTGGTATCAGAGCCGTGTGCTCTGGTTTTTTCTATTGACTTAATCGTCTAAAGCTAAAGATCACATTATGGAATAAGGTTCAGCAACCATTAGGCCACCCTTGTTGAAGAACGACAACTACAGTTAGTGAAAAAATTGGATGAGAAACTTTCTAAGGCATGATACACATGTGTGATATGTTGTAGAAAATGGTCCAATAATTCCTATGAAGGATGGACCAGTCGGAACCAAGATTCCCAAAGGGATTCTTGAAATAGACGCTCATAAGGCACAACTGTTCTCCATGGATGATAAAGCAAAGAACATCATCAGCTGTGGCCTAGACATGAATGAGTACGATCGTGTCTCAGCACATGAGACAGCCAAAGAAATGTGGAGACTGCTGGAGGTTACTCACAAAGGTACCAATCAGGTGAAAGAGACTAAGATTAATATGTTGGTCCAGCAGTATGAGGCTTTCAAGATGAAGGAACACGAGTCCATAAATGAGATGTACTCCAGGTTTACACTCACATAAATGGACTGAAGCTTTTGGGTAAAACCTACCTAGAAAAGGAAGTTGTTAGAAAAGTTCTAAGATCTCTCCCAAAGAGATGGGAAGCGAAACTCACAGGCATTCAAGAAGCCAAAGACTTGAATATGCTGAAGTTGGAAGAATTGGTGGGTTCCCTAATGACTCATGAAATCACAATGAAGATTCATGACGAAGAAGAAACCATCTCTAAGAAGAAGAACTTAGCTCTCAAAGCTGAGGCCTCTAATGAGCTCGCAGAGAGTAGTGATGATTCTGACCCTGAAATGTCACTCATCACTCAAAGGTTCAAAAATTTTCTTACAAGCAAACGAGATGGGAAGATCAGAAGAAATCAGACAAACAAGTCACATCAAAGAAATAACGGTGATTGGAATGCAAGAGAAAATTGTGATGCTTGTTATGAATGCGGCAGAACTGGGCATATCAAAAAATATTGCCCGCAGCTCAAAACGAAGTTAGCAACCACCAATGGTCGAGATCTCAAGGAAAAGAAATTGAAACCCAGAAAAGCTTTGCTGACTTAGGATGATTCTGACGAGAGTGTTAAAGAAACAAACGAAGACGATGACATAGCTCAGCTATGTTTCATATTAAAGGATGATCACTCTGACAAGGTAATCTATGCTAGAAATCTTGATTATAATAAGCTTGAGTTAGCTTTTCTCGAACTCGGTGAAAACCATGAAAAGTTAAAAGTTAAAAATGCTGATCTTAAAAGGAAGGCTCTTTCTTTGATAAACAATGTTAAAGAGCTAGAAGGTGAAAAGGAAGAGTTAGACGAAAAAGTTGAGTTTTATATTTCTAAAAATGTTTCTCTAAAGAATGATTTGATTGCTTCTGAGAAGGAAAATTTCTTGTTGTCTTCTGAAATTCAATCTCTCAGAGGTGTAAAAATCCCTATAGAAAATGAGTTTTTAAAATCCCAATTGGAAAAATTTTCTACACAAAAAGGGAATTTAGAAAAGGAGAATGAGGATTTGAATGTCACTCTTTCAAAATTTATACAAGGAAGAAAAAATTTGGATATTCTTCTGGAAAAACAAAGATATGTTTTCGAAAAAAAGTGAAATTGGTTACGATCCTTCAAAGAAGCAAAAGAATTATAAAAATTTCTTTAACAAAAATTTAGCTTCCTGCTCATCATTCACACTTTGTACAGTGTGTAACAAGAAAGGACACTTAGTTAAAAAATTGTCCTCTTAATACTTTCAGAAATCAACTATCCTCTTCTGTTACTAAAAATAAAATAAAGCAAGTTTTGGTGCCAAAATCTTGTTTATCTAATATTTCAGGACCCAAGAAAGTATAAGTACATAAAGGAACGAAACCAGAATCTATTGTAGGTATGCTTGAAAGCAAAAGTGGATTCAAACAAGTGGATACTCTACAACGGATGTTCAAAGCATATGATAGGTGATCGTTCGTTGTTCTCTCATATCACCCCAAAGGATGGTGGTCTTGTTACCTTTGGAGGCAAATCAAATGGAAAGATCATTAGTAAAGGTAAAATAAGTATCAGCTCAATTTATATTAATAATGTGTCTTTAGTTGATGGTTTAAAGTTCAATTTAATAAGTATCAGTCAACTAATTGATAGTGGTCACAAAGTTCAGTTTGAAGGTGATCACTGCCTGATCAGTCATGCCTCAGATGGAGGCACATTGGTTGGTAAGAGAGATAGTAACATTTACACTTTATCTTTTGATGCATCTGATGCTTCTCGAGAAGTATGCCTTTCTATTCAGCACAACGATATGTGGTTGTGGCATCGTAGATTAGGTCATGTGCATATAGATCTAATCAAGAAACTTCTCTCGAAAGAGTTTGTTAGAGGCTTAATAAAGTTAAAGTTTGTCAAGGATGAGGTTTGTGATGCCTGTCAATACGACAAACAGTCAAAAACATCTTTCCAAGCCAAAAATGTTATTTCTACCTCTCGCCCTCTTCAACTTCTTCATCTAGATCTTTTCGGCCTTACAAGAAATGCTAGCCTAAGTGAAAATTTATATGCCCTCGTCATTGTTGACGATTTTTCAAGATACACCTGGGTTCTTTTTCTTACTCATAAGGATGAAGCTTTTGAAAAATTCTTTAGTCTTGTAAAGCTTTTACAAAATGAGGAGTTGAAGCTTGTAAAAATCCGAAGTGACCATAGAGGTGAATTTAAAAAAGATATTATTCCTTTTTGTAATCAAAACGGTATCTCTCATGAGTTTTCTACTCTTCGAACTCCCCAACAAAATGGGTAATAGAGAGAAAGAACCAAACTCTTCAAGAGATGGCCAGAACCATGCTTCATGAAAAACTCTACCAAAATATTTTTGGGCTGAAGCCATCAGCACTAGGGTTCTCATCAGACCAATCCTTGATAAAACTCCTTACGAACTATTCTCAAATCAAAAACCAAAAATTGATTATTTCAAGGTTTTCGGTTGCAAATGTTTTATTTTAAATAATCGTGAGAACTTGAGTAAGTTTGATGCAAAATCTGACGAGGGTATATTTCTTGATTATTCATTAAAAAGTAGAGCATATAGAATTTATAACCGTAGAACTCTTGCAGTTGAAAAATCTATGCATGTTGTATTTGAAGAATCTAACGTTGAAAATTCAAGCAAGAATGCAGGTGATGATAGCGAAGAACTCTCTCTGGAATTAATGTCTCTTCCAATGAGGGGGAGTGTTCAACTTCATCTCACAAAAACAATATAGAGATCCAACCGCTTCCCAAAAGCTGGAGATATTCCTCCTGTCATCCGATGGAGCAAATCATTGATAATGTTGATCGTGGAGTAACAACACGTTCCTCGGTAAATCTTTTTTGTGCTGATTTTACTTTTCTTTCTCAAATAGAGTTAAAAACATTTCTGAAGCTCTAAAAAATGCTGAGTGGATTCTTGCCATGCAAGAAGAATTGAATCAATTTGAGAGAAGCGATCTTTGGTTACTAGTCCCGCCTCCTGTTCAACAGAAGGTCATTGGCACCAAGTGAGTTTTTCGAAACAAACTTGATGAAAATGGCCATATTGTTCGTAATAAGGCTAGACTAGTAGCTCAAGGATACAATCAGGTCAAAGGGGTTGATTTTGATGAAACATTTGCCTCAGTTGCTCGACTTGAAGCTATCCGGATGCTTTTAGCCTTTTCATGTTTCATGAATTTCAAGATTTTTCAAATGGACGTGAAAAGTGCATTCTTGAATGGGGTAATTCAGGAGGAAGTTTTTGTTAAGCAACCTCCCGGCTTTGAAAACAAAAAATATCCCAATCATGTTTTTAAATTGAAAAAAGCTTTGTATGGTCTTAAACAAGCTCCTCGAGCTTGGTACGATCGTCTTAGCAGCTTCCTCATTGATCATGGATAATCTCGTGACAAAATTGATACCACTCTGTTTACAAAATATCGTAACTCGCATATTTTGATAGTTCAAATTTATGTTGATGACATTATTTTGGTGCCACTAACAATGATCTATGCCAAGAATTTGCTGAGAGTATGCGCAGGGAATTTCGAGATGAGCATGATGGAAGAACTCACTTTTTTCCTTGGTCTTCAAATCAAACATTCGAAGGAAGGAATCTTCATAAGTCAGTCTAAATACACATGAGAGCTTTTGAAAATGTTTGGCATGGATAATGCTAAACCTAGAGGTACTCTATTTCTCCTAGCGTTAATCTTGTCAAGGATGAAAATGGTAAAGATGTTGATAAAAAACTTTACTGTGGTATGATTAATGGTTTACTCTATCTTACCGCTTCTAGACGTGATATAATGTTTAGTATGTGTATTTGTGCACGCTTTCAAGCTTGTCCCAAAGAATCTCATTTTACTGTTGTTAAACGTATTTTCAAATATCTCTTTGGAACAGTAAATTTAGGACTTTGGTATCCGCGTAATTCCTCTCTCAATCTAGTAGGTTTCTCCGATTCTGATTATGCCGGATGTCTTGTCGATCGTAAGAGTACTAGTGGCACTTGCCAATTTCTTGATGAGGCACTAGTGTCCTGGCACAGTAAGAAATAAACTTTTGTGGCACTCTCCACAGCAGAGGCGAAATATGTTGCGGCTGGGAGCTGTTGTGCCCAAGTTCTTTGGATGCGTCAAACTTTAAGAGATTTCGGTGTTTCCATAGATAATATTCCAATTATGTGCGATAGTAGTAGTGCTATTGATATTAGTAAAAATCCTGTTCAACACTCGTGTACTAAGCACATTGATATTTGTCACTATTTTCTTCTAGACAATGTTCAGAAAGGTTTAATTGAACTCAAGAAAGTTGGTTCAGGAGATCAACTTGCAGATATTTTTAACAAAACTTTAGCTGAATCTAGTTTTTGCTCTCTTCGTCATCGCCTACGATTGTGTGATCTTAGTTAAAGGGGGTTTCCTTCTAATGAAAACAAGTTTTTCATTCGAATCAAAAGTCTTATCCTTCGACTCAAAAGTTTTCCTTCAACTTAAAAAGTTTCCCTTCGACTCAAAAGTTTTCCTTCGACTTAAAAGTTTCTCTTCGACACAAAGTCTTTTCCTTCGACTCAAAAGTCCTTCATTCGAATGGAAATATGTTTTCATTCGAATCAAATTCATTTTGTTTTCCTCTTGTCGCGTCTGCTCAATTCGGTCGAATGGAAGTTGCCTTTCATTCGAATCAAAACGTTTTCCTTCGAATCAAAAAGCATTTACTTTCGAATGAAAACTCTTCGTCTATATATACCCCATCTTTTTTCTTTCACTTTATACAGTTTACCCTTTTCACTATTCACTGTCATTTTTTTTACGCGTTTTTCTTCTCTCTCTTGTACACCTGTCAACTATGGACTTGAACCCTCATCCTCGAAATCGACGTCTCCTTGTGATGCCAGTCTCAGTCAATGAAGACGAACATGTCGCTGCTCCACCGCCACCTGTCGTCGCTCCCCTACCGCTACTCTACCTCCACCTGCCATCGCTCCCCCTGCCACTGCTCCACCTCAACCTGAAGCGGTTCCAACACGTCGCCGCTCTCGCCAGTCTTCTACTGTTGCTCCCTCCTCTTCAGGTACTGTTGCTTCTCCTCCTGCTGCATCTTATTCCTCCTCTGCTCCTACCTGCCCTCCGCCCTCTTGTCCTTATTCTTCTTCATCCGAAATTCTTCATATTCCCCACTTTTTCGAGTCTCCCGAGGACCAAATCAACTATTACACTAACTATGTCAATAGGGAGGTCGTTCCAGATCGTCATAGTGACGTCAACCTCATGACCCAACTTAGCCTCACCGCACTTTTTGAGCGAATAGGATGTCCATCTATTCTCACTCCTCCATCTATCTACTACCCTTGTCTTGTTCGAATGTTCTATTCGAATATAACTTTTAACGTTTTCACCTCTGCCTTTCTAACCACTTATGTAAATAGGGTCCACATTCATCTAGATGCAACCACTTTAGCCCAAATCCTAGGTTTCACCAACCAATCCTCCCTGCTCGTATTTCCCAAAAATACTTGGTGCACTAGTAGCCCCTTTACCCCTCTTCAACAGACTCAAACCCTTTTTAACGAGTCTATTTCTCGACCCCGCAAACCCAGCCTAGGTGATCTTTCTCCCCTTCACCGTGTCCTCCATCTTATTCTCTGTTATAACCTCTCTGGCCGTTCTGCTCTTATGCCACATTTACCTATCTTGATATTATCCTTCCTACCCATTTCATTATGGGATCACCTTTAAACATTGCGGGTATTCTTTTACTCGCAATGGTTGCCCGAAAAAATAAATCTCAAGCTCATCTTGTTTTTGGTCTTCTTCTGGCCAAGATTTTTGAGCACTTTCATGTACCGCTTCCTACCGCTGTCTCGGAATGTGTGACTATTCCTAGCACGCACATTCTTGATGAGACTTCCCTTCGTCGTGCAGATTTCGTTATTCGCACTGACCTTACTACCAACACTCTTTCCCTTGAATGTGTAACTGTTACCGACTCCACTCATACTAAGTCCATCCCCGCTCCCACTTCTGCTCCCGCACCCGTACCTCCCCTTCACTCGCCAACACCCACTGACCCTTTTCCATCAGTACCGCCCCTGCCTACAGACCCCTCTCCCTATATACCACCTCCACCATCCGACCCTTCTTTTTCTACGCTGCCTCTACCCACACCTCATCTCCCTTCTGATCCCTTCTTCAGTCCACTTAACAATTTTTCCAACTTAAATTTTGATGAATTTTTATTGACTGACAACTTCGATCTCTCTGAACACCTTTCTCTCTATTCAACTCATTCTTGAGTCTCAAACCACTCCTGCTGCTTCTATCACAGCTAACCATACAGCCCTTATCCATGAACTTGCTTTTTTTCAGCAGTTCGTTCAACAATCCTCCGCTCAGCTTTTTTCCAACCAAATTGACCTTCACACCCTTCTAAACGAACTTGCTTCTAACCTCTCCTCCCTCCCTTCCTCCTAACTATACTCCTATCTTGGAGAGTATAACTCGGATGCAGCACGATCTTCATCGCCAACAGGATGCCGCTCTTCAAGCTCTCAAAGCTTCTCTGACCACAAGCAAAATCGCTACCTGGCACATCAGATTTTTGATCAGGCGCACTATTTTCGAGTCACCCGTCCGGATATGTTTTCTTCTCGACACACCGGCACCGAAGGCGAAGAATGGTTCTTCAATCCACATCTGCCGTACAATCCTCCGATGCCCCGCTCTCCTCGTGTCGTCAAAGTTGTTGAGGTTCCCACAACTGCTCCGCCGCTTACTGATCCTTCCTCCTCAGCTCAGGGTGCCCATCGTCGTTGGCCTTAATTTTTTTAATTTCATTGTTTCGATGTTTGTCCCTCTTTTAGATTTGACAAAGGGGGAGAACAAAGCTCATTGTAAACTTTATGAACTGCATATTTTTTGTTAATAGTAAAGCAATTCATTTATTCTCTGTTTATGTTTGAATGCTATCTAATCCAGGGGGAATATGATAATATTATGTTAGAATTAATGTTGTCATCATAAAAAAGGGGAAGATTGTTGACTTATTGATTTTGATGATTTAAGTATTACTATTTCTAACATTATTCTAACAAAATTATTAAGATAAATATTTCAGGCCTTATCCTAATCAAACATAGACAATGATCGTGCCTTGGACAAAGCTTGAACTTGGACTTGAAATTGGGATTGAACAAAGACTTGGACTATATCGAAGATTCAAGAGCTAGAAGTATTTATTATCTTCATTCAAATTTGCTAATAAGTCTTTCTTAAAAGGTCTCCCAAAAATTCGATTAAAGAACCGAACTGAAACTTTCATTCGAAGGCAAACGAGTTTTAATTCGACTTGATCGATCAGTGTCTTTCATCTTGTCTTCAAAATACCTTTTCGGTCAAAGCCAAGAATTTTTGGTCAAAGCTAAAGTTTTCGGTCGAAGCGAAGTTTTCGGTCGAAGTGGAGAACTTTCAGTCGAAGCCAAGAGTTTTCGGTTGAAGCTTGAATTCTCGGTCGAAGTTAAGAATTTTCGGTCGTAGCCTAATTTTTAATTCGAAGCAAACTTTAAATTTTTCCATTCTTAACGGTTTATTTCTCCTCCCGTATATAAAGGGGTCTTGAGAGCATTTATTGCTAACTCTTGCCAATCCTTTGAAATCTCTTTAACTCTTCTCAAAATACTCTCTCATCTTATTTCACACATTCATCTATTCTCTATTGAGTGAGTTCATTGTTTGAGAAAGTTTGTTGTAAGTTTCTTGGTTTGGTTCTTGAAAAAATATAGATCTTCTCACCTAAGAAAGCTTAGTCTTATTTGTATTCATTGTAATATCTACTCAAGAAGGAGTTTGTTGTTGTATATCAATTGTAAATCATTTTTCACTTGTAAATTGTTGAAAACCTTGGAAGGGTTTCAGAATCTGTACTATGATTTGAGCTAGCACCCAAAGCTAGCTAGTTAGTGAAAGGCTCGAGTAGGTATCTCTTGTGTGGAGTGCTTGGAGACTGGACGTAGGCTGGTGGGGTCGAACCAGTATAAATCTCTATGTTAGTTTAATATTGTTAATTATGTTATTACTTTGTAAATTTAGTTTTAAATTTCTGCTCAAAGTTGTAAACACCTATTCACCCCCCCCCCCCTTTAGGTGTGTTTAGGGACCTACACCCAAATCCTAATAAGGGAGTAAGAAATAAAATAGAACAATAGATGCAAAAATCAATAAAGAAGAAATTTACCTTTAGCGACATTGTACTTGTACTGAAGCGAGTCTTACGTGCTATACTCTTCTTCCGAGTGGCTTTGGCTATAGTCGTACCTCAGGGTGAACACGGTTTTGTTAGTTCGGTTTGGAAGCTGAATACCAAACCAACCAACCTCGATTTGGGGAAGAAAAAAAACTGAACCGAACCGTGATTGAACGGTTCGATTTCTACGGGTTGAACGGATTGGTTTGGATGATTTAATCGGTTTAGGCCAATCTCAATTTTGAGCATGCTTAGGCTCAAAAATTAATAACTTATACATACTAATAAACTCCAAAAAAAATTAAATTTTTTATCATAATCAATAACACTTAGTGAGATGTAGGCGGTGAGTGAAAAATGTATGTTACGTCAAGGGAGTTAGAGTTTATCCCATTTTATATGAGTGGTTAGATAACTAAAGTTAGTAAAAAATAACTAAGATAAGGTAAAAATATAGATATATTATATACAATTTGTTCAATTGATGCAGTTTCAAAAAAATCCGAACCGAATGTACGGTTTTGAAAAAAAAAAACGAGCTTTTTAGATCAGTTTGAAAATAGACGGATTGGTTGGTTCAATTTTCACAGTTTGATCAGTTTCAAAGGTTTAAATACTCACCCCTAGTCGTACTTGTGCCAACCTGAGTAGTTAGAGGGTCCTTATGCTGATGAGCCGGCCCGATAATAGTCTCCTCAGGTTTTTTGGGTACCCCACTCGAACTGGTAGAGACTCTTGCCTTAGTAGCTAACATTTTTGGCTGGTCCAGCACTCTCATCAGCTGAATAAAACAAATTAATGATCAAAGCCTTTTGAACGGTTGCCATTGGCAAAATATAAAAGGACTGAAAGGTTCTTACTTGGGTTTAGAACACTAAAGGATACTGGAACACTGATGAGAGCTGAAGTAATCTGGACAGGAGGAATGATGTTCAAAAGGAACGACCGATATCGGCTTGGTTAATTGAGGATTCGAGGCAGGGTCGTCAGGGACTTATTCTATTCACTTTTTACCTTCTCGGATTTCCTTTCTCCTCTGAATGAGAAGTACATCATCTTCTTTATCGCCCTCTTCCATTTCTTCAGTCTCTTCAATCTCTTCTTTTTTTGATAAATCTTCAGAAGATTCATATTTCACTCTGACAGTGTCAGACTCCTCGGGTGAAGACAGCAGGTTCTTTTCCTTTCTTACCCCGCACTTGTTTGGAGATTTTTTCATAGGGATATTTACTTCTCCTTTGTGAAGTGGTAGGATTACTGCTTCCTCCTATATCAATAAAACCAAAGTACAATAAGCAAATTGATACCAAAAATAAAAAAATGGTATTAAAAGCCGAAGTGCGAAGTACATGGTCGATGTGGGCTATCTGGAGCAAGATGAACCATGCAGTCAACATACATGATGTCATTGTACAATTTGGAAACATGATCTTGGTACTATGAGTCAAAAGGGCAAACCGATCCAGTGGTACGAATGGCAAAATTAGACATAGTAAAACTGTCTATCGAACGGTCTACAGCCTTGTCTATCGCCCTAATATGGTTTTGAGTTATTCTCTGCATTCTTTCTTTGGCCTCCAGAAAACCATTATCGATAAAGAAAGGGACTGGAATTCCCTGGACCAATTTAAATTGTTGGTCAAAGTGGGAGGGAGTGTATCGTTCATAACTGCAAACTCCCGATGGCGAGCTCGTGATTTGATCACCCACATGGAGAAAACGTCCACAAAGAAAGCTAGCCCATACCATACGGACAAAATCTTGAGACTTTATGGACATCCCTTCATCTATGTGGGTAGGAAGAGTCCTAAACCAGGTGGTTCCAAATTTTCTAGAGAGGAACGGAAGTGATTGAGATGGGTGAACTCAAAGAAGAAGCGGAAACAAGATATGAAGGAATGAAGCCTTATTTCACCCAGAGAAAGGCGATGTTAAGAAGGAAGTATCAGGCTGAACAGGAATAAAAGGAGCAAACTCGGGAAAGTAGGCTTGCAACCACAATTGAACCAACTAGAAAGGACCGCCAATACTCCAATGTATTTTCTTACCTACCATGGTAGACATAACCATGTACAAACTACCCAACAACAAAGGCACAAGCGCATACTCCCCACCGTGAGCTAAGCTAATAGCTAAATTCATATATTCTTTAGTTAGAGAAGGGCTCGTTACACAGAAGACATGACGAGATAGCCATCCAAGGAAAAATGGCCAGCTCCTTCAGTTCTTGAATTCCAAGATGCAAATGGTGGCTATAAATGTTAAGCCCCTTATCTGGTGGACATTTATTCCATAAACTGTGTGCATTGACAGAATAAACAAAAAATGGTTGGGAATGAACTATCCGAAAAAAAGCATAAATAAGAAATAGTGACATATTTGGTGCAGCGTAGTTTGAGCCGAGTATAAGAAAATTCGCAGATAGTAAAAAGTTCAAAACTGAAGTATGAACAACCCTCCCATGCAGTGCCACTGAATACAACATATTGCAAGAGCTACATGAAAGCAAAGTAGTATGTAACAGAGATTTAGCACTTACATCGGCTTCAGTATTCAATATGTATTATGATCATTGACAAAAAGATTTGATAGTAAAACTTAAGATGCAGCAAAAAGATAGGGACAAAACCAAGAATTAATACTTATCTTTGGCAACTTTCAATATGGCATAGCAACTACATGTCTCACTCCGGCAATATGGACAAGGCCATCCAAAATGAGCCCTAAAACCTTCAGTTTCACACCTCCATTATCATCTGAAACTTCCCTGAGATTTATCCCAATCCCGATCATATCATACCTTGCCATCTTGGAGAACATTCAATAATGATGAAAGTAACACATCCCATAGAAAACAATGAAATGTTCGTTAGAGAAAATGACATTGATACAAGACATTAGTTGAGGTGCAAAATAGACGTTCAAAGAGACTAAGCATCACCACGAGGTAGGGTATTGTTAATTGCCGACAAAGACTTGAGTAAGAGGACGGACAATAAAATAAAGTAGAAAGATGAATAAATTAATATCGCACGAAAGTTATTCAAACAACAATAATACAAGGTAGCAAAGAAAGCCATGAAATGGAAGAATTTATCCAGAAAAAAAATCAATGCTGACAAAGTACTAAAAAAGGGCAATGGTCAAACAAGGAAGTTTAATACGAGATGATAGTTCATAATATGTTTCTTCAAAACACATTTCAAGAATGCATTATGCTTGTATATGTCTCCTTGAGAGAGCTTCTCAAAATGACACGATAGCATCTTTCCCAACAGCTGCTTTGTATCCAACACTAAACCTTAATAAATTTCTTTTTTGTCATTCTATGAACCAAAAATGAGAGCAGGACACACAGCAACAACAATCAAGAAGGAATAATAGAAGTTGGAGATCAATTACCTCTGGGGGAGAAAGAAAACGTGTATAGGTGTCACCCAAGCTGGCCAACATCCGCCAAATGATATCATGAGCTCTCGATCTCGTCTGAATTGACGAGCCTAAAATGTCTTCTTTCTTTTGCTAGAAGCATGAAAGGCCAAATATGTCATAAACAGTCTAGAATTGGTAACAAAAGACTGCCAAACAATGAGAAATGCAAAAGGCCATACTAGAAATTAAAACAAGAAATGCAAAACAAAATACTAAAGAAATAAAGAGGTAGTTGCTTTTGGCCTCTTACCAGTTGAGGAGGAAATAGCTTATAATGGGCCTATTGTGGCCTCGCACCACTCAACAAAGCAAATCTCGTTAGAAAAACAAATCTTTATATTCATAAAAGGTCATTTAGCCAGACATTTACTTACAAAAATCACGTAAAACTTAATCAGGGACACCATGGACAATGGACAAACCTGCTAAGCTCGGGGGGCGCAAATGTGCCCAACCGGCTAAGTAGATTAAATTCAATAAAAATGTTGCCCATGTTATGATATAAAAGGAAATTAAAAAAAAAAAAAAAAGCATGACTCCGTTTACACTTAATCCCCTATGTGAAGACTAAGCAACTAGATAAAACCCTTATGTTCTTCATCCACCTCTGGCCCCCCAACATCTATATACACAGAAAAACATACAAGAAGAATATACTTCTCATAGATCTCATGCCGCGTCTAAGTATCTATCTAGACCTGTATATGACAGAAGTACAAGAAAAAAGGAAATGAGTCCTCAAAGAGATGAAGGAAAAACAATTTTTAAACATCTTTTCATGCAATCCTAGAACCCGAACACTAGATCTATCAACTAAATAATCACCCTGGAGCAACATCTGTTTGCACAAAACGAGAGTTTGATATTCATATTCGAAGAGCCTGCTCATTGTATGCATTCTTTCTAGCTAACAATGTCTCAAGAAAAAACCAAGCTAGTGGAAACTATAGATGTCATAGCAGATAAGAGATGACTGTTCTTGAAGTTTCACGAGAACAAGACGACAGTAGTAGAATGACGAGAAGAAGATGACAAAAGAGAGATTGCAAAGATTGTAAAAATGTCTACAGAATATCTATCTGAAATGCCAACTCAAGTTGACTTCTATACCTCAACACAAATAACAAAATGTTAAGAGCATGTTTGCTGGCAGCCACTGATTCCACGGGACACCACCAAAAAACCATTATATATCGCTCATATCGGAAACAAGCTGACAGTAACTTGAGAAATGCCTGATAGAATGGAAGCGGGATACAGCCACCCAACCTACATACTGCCATTCCCAAACCTGAAGTACTTCGCACAATGTACTACACCATAAGCTGTGACAAGTATTTCCAACATAAACTCCTACTACTTCATTCAGCCCTAAATATTGAATCATCAAATACTTCAAAGTCCAAATGTTGCGTCACATACTAAGGGTGGTCAGCGATAGAACCCGTTGTTCTGTGGTTTACCTAATCACTCTGCCCCAGTTCACCAACCTCAACTTAAATCCAACAGGCAACCAAAGATACAATAAAATCTAACTTGTTCTCGCATATTGTATATAGTCCGACCAATCTGCTTCAATGGTATAAAAGCAGCTAACATTTTCTCATATGTTCCACAAAAGGAAAGTTAATCCGTCTCCAGGGGCGGAGGCACACCTAGCTGAAGGTGGGCAATTTAGGAAAACATTCTTTTCACAGCCAAATGCCTGTATTTTTTAAGCAAAAGGGGGTTAAAGTGTGCCAAACGAGGTTTTGCACACCTTAACATTTTGAAAAATCCAGGTTGACATTTCAGTTTGCTCACCTCATTAACAAACCCAAGTGACTCCACTATACTGAAAACCTAAGTCAACTCAACCTAAACAAAGAAATTTGTCCGAAGCATCATATAGGCATTGACATGTACAGATGAAAGAATAACCGGAATAGCAATTTCATGGCTCTGCCTTCTACAAGTTGCATAAGGAGTTAAGGACTTCCAAGACAACTAGTTCAAAATAGATTTCTAATGAAATGACAAACATAGCATAGTTAAGGTAAGGCTAAATCTACACCCTTTTTTTCAATGAAGGGTTAGGAAATGGCGCTAATGCCTCCAGTACAAAAGAGTAGTGAATTTAGCCAAATAACGTGTGGACTTAGCCCCACCCTAAATTACGTAGACAACTTACGTTCCAGCTCTAATTTTACCATTTTGAGCAGCAAGATAGTTGCAAATGCTATTAAACTAACGCAACGGCCCTCAAATGTCCTTTTTTCAGCTCACGTCTCGATTCTCTTCTACTCTATAGGTCGAGAGACAGGGGGAGGGAGGGGGAGAGAGAGAGAGAGAGAAAGAGAGAGAGTTACCAGCCACGTTTGTGGGGAGGGGACCACCGTCGGGCACTAGTATCGAGAAAGCTGTCGTTGACGATCTGCCAAGCTTCCTCGACCAATGCCTCGTTCGTCGCCAATTCCGGCGCCGTCTCGTCGGACTTCTCTTTCGTCTTATCTTCACGCAGTACTTCGAGGAAGCAGACATCGTCGTCTGAACTGAAGGCGAATCCAATGCGATGGAGGAGAGCGGAGAGACGAGGACACCGATGGACAGAGCGCCGACAGTTAGGGCGTGAATTAGGGTTTTGTGGGGCGGGTTGGCAGTGGCGGTGTGGGGATAGGGGTTTTATGGTGGGAGAGGGTGGTTGATGGTGGTAAAGGTGAAGGTGATGAGCAGTTGCAGAGGAAGATGTTCATCTTCACTCTGCCAGTCCGCCAACGTTTTTGCCGCTCGTTCGTTTGTTGGGCAGTTAGATAAGAAAAAAGTTAAAAACAAAAAAGGGGCTAATTATATCAATATCCGTGAAGTTTGAGTATAATCTAGTGACGGTGTGTGCGGCGTGTGTAAGAATAAAATTAATAGTGTAAATTTTGTTAAAATATAAATTTTATAGATAGTTAGTTACTAATTAAGATCTTTATTTTATCAATTTTTATAATTTTTTTTGGAATACCACTTGTCACCACTATAAGTAGGTAGTTATGTAACACATAAAAAGGTGTTTTCCGATTTTACCCTCATTTTGGACACGTGTCAGCACCACAGACACGTGTTTGAGCAACAGTGTCACACCAAAATGTTAGTTTTAACCGCACGTTGTAACAATTATATGTTATCATATATATATATATATATATATATATATATATATATATATATATATATATATATATATATATATATATATATATATTTTTTGTTTTGGCTACTATATATCTATCGATTTTTAAATCAAAATTTTAAATTTTACAGTGAAGTATGTATTATAACGAAATGAAATTTAATCAATTGTAATATAATTGTTCTTTTTTTTTTGGTGCTAAATTTCATTTTTTTTGATTTTTTTCTAAAATAAAAATGAAAAATAAAATAAAATGTTACAATATTATGTTAAACATTGAAGTTGAATCTTATCGATTCGAGTATGGGTAAAAAAAGAACTACATAAAATTAACTTTAAATTATAAGTTAGCTTTGAGTACGGATAAAATTATATATGGATAAAACTATATCTTTGAAAATCACAAAAAATAAATTTAAATATAACTTTGAGTTTGGGTAAAATTAATTATCATGTATAAGTATTTATTATCGCTTTTGAGTTAAATTAAATTTAAATCATAGAACCAAACCTAAAATTAATTAATATTGAAGTTGCAAGGGTTAGAAAAAATAATAAAATAAATGTTGAAGATTGAAGATCCTAATAAAACTACAGTAATGAAGTTGTATGGGCTAAAAAAGAACTACAATTTTATTTAAAGACTCAAATAACATTATAATCATTTGTACAATCAACAATGCATGGGGTACAAAAAGCATAATACATTGGACAACCATTAAAGCAGGAAACCGCCACCACCGCCGGCAATAGGCGATGTAGGCGCCAAGGGCCAACCGGCCGTCGAGGAAATCGCTGTGCCACCTTGCTCTCGATGCACCATCAGATCAGCCTTTGTGCCGTCGCAGTAGCCACCAATCCAACCACCAATACCGGCCTGTAAACAGCCATCCAAACCGTGTAACCAACCCCGCACAAACGCGGACCGATTCCACCACCGCCGTCCACCAATACAGGCCGAAAAACAACTACCCAAACTCAAAAACTCCGAACAGCCACCAATCGGCCGCAACCCACCCTAACGTAACCCATCTCCCAACTGTCACGGCCACCACACTTCCAACGTCACCCATTTTCCCTGCAACCGACCACCATCGCGGCCGATCCACCACGACCCAGCACCTCCGTAAACTTCACGCCACAGACCAGCCACTCCGGCGGAATGTGCACGACAGATCCACGGCTCCAACAACAACCAAAACTCACGGCATCAACCATTTGAATCGCAGATCTGTAGGCAACAACCTACGCCGCCGGCGAACAAAAGCCAAAATCCACCAGACTCCTGCCGGCAGCCACCATACCCCGCACCAACAACTCTGCAAACTCAATCCAACAGCCACCATCACCGCATACCACGCACCGTAAACTCCTCAAACTCAGTCCAACAGGCAACAGCCACCAAAATCACACCAAAAGGGAATAGCAAAGTTGAAAAAGAACGCAACTCTGAGGAAAAGCATGAAAATAGTCGAAAAGGAAAAGCAAGAAAATACCTTTAATTCTGGATGGATGTTGGCAGTTGGGAGACTGGTGGAGATTTGATTTTCCTGCAGAGAGGTGAAATGAGGAGGAGAAAGGCGAAAAATAAAGAAATGGATGAAGTGTAAAAGAAATGAACATGCATTGCCAAAATACAAATTATCCTTGAAATGAAAAAGGAAATACAGATAGAAGAACAAAATTCATACCTGTAATGTAATTTCTGAATGGAGATGGAGATAGAAAATTGCAGTTACGTAATTTGAAGGGGTGAGAGAGTTTTTAGGTAACTAAAGATGGTGGTGAGTGGGAAATGAGTAACTTACCTTTTTGTCCTCAAAATAGACATTTGTCAGCACCTGAGTCACTCTCAGTGTAACACCAAAAGGGTATGACACCAAAAAAGGACTTCTCATTATAAGTAGTATAGATACTATATATAATGAGAAGATATTTTTTGGTGTCATACCCTTTTGGTGTTACATTAAGAGTGTCTGTGGTGCTGACACGTGTCCATAATGAGGGTAAAATCGGAAAACACTTTTTTGGGTATTAAATAACTACCTACTTATAGTGGTGACAAGTGGCATTCTAAAAAAAATTATAAAAATTGACAAAATAAAGATCTTAATTAGTAACTAACTACCCATAAAAATATGTTTAGTTTTACAAATTTATATTTTAACAAAATTTACACTATTAATTTTATTCTTGCACACGCATCGCGTGTGCCACCGTCACTCGTACAGATATAATGAGAAGACATTTTTTGGTGTCATACCCTTTTGGTGTTACATTAAGAGTGTCTGTGGTGCTGACACGTGTTCAAAATGAGGGTAAAATCAGAAAACACCTTTTTGGGTGTTACATAACTACCTACTTATGTGGTGACAAGTGGCATTCCAAGAAAAATTATAAAAATTGACAAAATAAAGATCTTAATTGGTAACTAACTACCCATAAAATTTATATTTTAACAAAATTTACACTATTAATTTTATTCTTGCACACGCATCGCGTGTGCCACTGTCACTCGTTATAGATAATGACAATAGTCTAGATGACAATTGTCTAGATACATTACACTTATTTCCTTTGATCAGACGGAAAATACAATACATAACGGTTTGAAACGAAAATACCAAATTACCCATGATTTAGGAACTTTATTTTTCAAATGTCATTTAATTATCTTTCCCCCAATTTCTCTCTTCAAATTATGATATCAAACTCTAATTTTTTGAAACCCTAAAATTAGGAGGATTTCAAACCTTGATTTAAAAATTAGGGTTTCAAAATCCATGTCGTCGGTAGCCCAAGCCCCTTCCCTCGCCCCACGCTGCCGGCAACCCAAGCCCCATCCCTTATCTTGGTCCACACCGGCAACCCCCTCCCTCACAATCCCTCTCAGTAGTTAACTGTTGTTCAAAGCTCCCATGGTCGGCACTGTTCAAAGCTCCCTTCGGAAAATAAGCCGGCACTGTGATAACTTTCCATGCTCCCATGGTTGTCACGGCGACGGGGTGGGGGAGAGTGGGGGGCGACGACAGGGTAGGGGAGTTGCAGAAAAAGAGAGTGTAAGGGGAGTTGGAGAAAGAAAGAGAGAGTTTGAAAAAAATTAGGGTTTCTTTTTAAGACAAAAAAAATAGGGTTTAATTATGTACAAAAGGGTAGTATTGGTATTTTAAAAATACATAATTGATGACATCATCAAAATGTATGATAGAGGAGTGAGAGCAAGAGCTCGGCCCAAGATCTCTGGTTACGCATAGTCACATGATTGGGCTTTTGACCAAAAAATGCAAGTAGCATTGAAGTTCTTGTTCATCCAATAAGGTAGCTTGAGCTTGATTTATCTAAGTTTCGACACAGTTTAATGAGATATCACTCTATTTATGCGTCTTTTTTTATACGAAAAAGAGATGACCTTAGACCATATAATCTGTCTTATACCAAAAACTGTAGACGACAATGTTGACGACCCTTCACTCATTTCTTTCAACATTTTTTTTTCTATAACGAGAAAAAGATAACAGGACATAAAACATCAATACATGTCTGTAGAATTTTTTTTTTGTTACAAAGAAAATTAAATTAAAAACTAAATGTGAAGGCATTCAACCCCGTCAGTATCTGCCTTTAACATTTTCTCTGATACCTCAAGGGGTTGATCAAGATAAACAAATTTTCCTTATTGGTTGGTACCCAGTTTGGCAAACAAATCAGCACATTGGTTGCCTTCACGCATTACATGAGAAACATTGGATTCCACTACAACGAGCAAAAAACTACAATTCTATTAATCATCAGGTGAAACTGGTTTTCATCTGTTGCAGCTAACATCTATTTTGCAGTGAATGAATTAGTCTCCATTGTGGCTCCGACTATGCCTTTGTCTATGATGATTCGGAGGCCATGAAATATCCCAAAAAGCTCAGCCTTTAGAATGTCACACTTAGGACGGCCAATACAAATATAGATGAGAAGCAAAAGTCTGTATCGTCTCTAAACCATACACAATCCATCATCTTAGTCCATCAACTAAAATTTTCATCGATGTAGTTCTTTAACTTCAAACGGTTTGCCATAAAAGTCCTTTTCTTTGTTTCTGACAAAATTTTCTCTTTTGTGCCCCTGGTGTGGGGGCCACAAAAGTCTTTTCCAACCCTGTCTATTGCCCTACATTTCTATCTTTTTCAACTCCCTCTCTCTTCGACCAGGGAGACAAGGGAACTCATCCAGATCCATGGATCGTCATCTCATTGTTGACGTCACAGCTGCGGTTGTCGCACTTCCACCGTCACTTTGTTGCCTCCTTTCCATAACCCCTGGTCGAATCGTGATTCTTGAGAAACCGTGGCATTGCCATTGAGCTCCGTGGATCCCGGTGTCACTGTCGTGGCTAGAGCACCATTCCTTTCACGTCATATGCTGCTCTCTTTGTTCTGAGAAAGCCCAACAATTCTTTACATCATCTCACTTTGTTACATCCCACCAACTAGTGGTGCAGCGTTGTTGACTTGATGGTGATGCTAAGATAATGCTATGGTGATAGTGAAAATCCATGATTTTATGAAAATGCAACGTTCTGGTGGTCGCTACCGAAGTTTAGTATTAGTTAGTGATGTGATGTGGTGGTGGTGGAGTCGGGCTGCAGTGGTGTTGGTGGGTTGCTAAGGTGACAATAGTGGTGGTAATGTTGCGCTACAGTATGTGGTGGTCTTGGCGGCTGTTGGTGGTGGCAAAGGTGACAATGGCGTTGGTAGTGATGTTTACATACTGTGGAGTGGCGGTGAAAGTTGTAGCTTAGATAATGACTGGGCTACCTTTGTGCAGCGTTGCTGATGGCACGGTGTCCTGGAGTTGGTTGTGGCAGCATGACGTGCCATTCTTCTAGATATAGTGGCGACGACGTGCCTAGCAGGAGAAAACCTCCATCAAACCACCTCACAACTTAGAATCCCATGCCCAACCATCGTCTATCACCACCAGACATACCAGACAACCCAATTGGAAGATGAGGTGAAGACACCCAAACCTAAACATTTATCCATCAGCATTGAAGATGAGCATATCTAAGAGAGATCGACCCACTGCCACCACTATCAACAATCATCACTGGTATCCTATCCACATCATAACAAAAAAGAAAGCCAGAACCGATCCCGAATTCTACACTTAACAACAACGAACCAAGATCCCAAAGGTACCAAAAACCTAAGGTAAACCTAAATCTAACACACCATGCACAAAACCTACACAAAGTGTAAAGGACAAGTGTACCATTCACATTGAAAGCCGACAGTGGTGGCGGCAGTGCACAATTTAGGTTTTGTTGGAAAGAAAATTTTTAAAGAAGTTTTCGAGAAGAGAGCTTGTTCCTAAAGCATCCACCTTGAATTTGTATATTTCTTGACTGTATTACTGACTTAAATATTTTTTTATTTATTCAATTATCTATGGACACAAGAGTTTGCATGGTCCATAAACCATACACAGTTTGCCATCTTAGGCCCTTAACTAATTTTATATTGTAGTCATTTCACTTCAAAGTGTCTCCCATAAAAGTCCTTTTCTCCATTTCTATAAAAAAGAAGTTTCTTTTATAGCCCCCACAGTTGGGCTTTTTCTGTCCCCTGCCTAGTTCGGTCCCCTTCCTCCCTCAATTAGATTTTTCTTTGTTGGGGTGTTAATTGAGATTGATATCTCAGTTGCAGATGGTGCAGTGGTGAGGTAGCTTGGCTTGAAGGCTTCTGTTAGCCCTACAATCATTTAAACTAAGCTTATATCTAATTTTTGTGATAACTAACATTGATGATTTTAGTATCTAATAGGTGTTTGAGTTCATAAAGATTTAAGTGCAATCTTATACTCATGCGGTGGACAATGAGTTGATTAAATAGGGAACATAGATATTCGATAGAATGCTTCAAAGATAGTCATAAAGGACTGCTTTTAAAATCAGATTGTAATGTCTTTATCATTCATTACTTTGCAACTATACTAAGAGATTTGATGGTATCGGTTATTGTAACCTAGAAAATAGATCGTAGGTTTCATTTGCATGCCTAAATATTTTAAACATTAAAAAACAAGGACAACAGCTTTCGTGGATTAAAGTCGGCTGTGTTGGACAATATAATCGACTACATGTTACAACAATCTAGTAACGCAGTCGACAATATTGGGCAATATAGTCGACTGTCCAATGTACTGACCATTTTGGTGCATTTAATGCTCCACCAACTTCAAAACGGCTATATTTATGCCCATAACTATATAAATTGATTTTGAGCTCTACTTCTATTATTTGTCTTATTCTAAGCTCTCATTTCTTGCAAATACTCATAGCTCAAAGCATTTATTCGCTCTCTCTTAATCTTTAATGTTTTCAACATTCAATTCACGAAAGCATTCATTGTGAAGTTATACTTAAGACATGCATATATTCATAGTCATTAATAACTCATCTCTCTTTGCTTGAGACCTTAAACTTGTACTTGTCATATTCTAGAGAGTTATAGTTTATAGACATTCTTTCATTTCAAATCACTTTTATCAAAAGCTTGGGTTGTCAAGCTTTTGAGCTTTGGGGTTGCCAAAGCTTGGTCTTGGTGAGTGGATAGCACTAAGGGATTCTAAGAGGTTAGATCTTGATTCATAAGGAATGCCATCTTATAGATTCTAGGGCCTTTAAGGAGACTTTTTTGAAGGGGTGTATATAAACCCGAGGGTAGTTCAAGCTAAACCATCTTAATCTACATTGTCTTGTATTTCTAAACCGGTCTTTTTTCACATTATTGTCTTAACTAGTTGTGAAATTATTTAACTTACGTATATGAGATATTGACTTTAGATACATTGCTTGAGTTAGGATTTCAATTCATACTCCTTTTGATTCTCAATATTGCTTGTAATTTATTACTAATTTTCTTAAGTAGTCTTATAACCCTATTCATCCTCCCTCCATAGTTAGTTTCTTGGTTTTAGTTTCGCTAGAGGGAGTTGCGACATGATCCGTGACAGGGGTAAGACAACTTTGGGTTTGCTTCGGTCGACCACAGACCGGAAGTGACTTAGTTGTTGTTGGTATCATTCTATGGCTTTTGGCTAGGCGGTCGATTGTGCTGACGAGCACTATTACATGCTAACAGTGGTGATCTCGTGGGATGTGGCTTGGCGTTCAGAAGTTTCAACTCGATGTTAGGCTGCCAGGTGCGTTTTCCCAATTGTTTTTAATTATCCTATTTCTCTGCTCTTATGTAACTTGTTTACTATTTATCTACTGTGTCAGGTTAACTAATAGATGGATATTTAGTCTTTTAACTCTAACGGTGGTATTGCTGGACAGGGTTTGTTGTCCCATATATACTTGGAAGGTTCGAGTAATAGCGGGCTAATTTTTTCATGCAGGTTGTCTTAGGCAGACGAAGGTGAAATTAGTTGTTCTTTTGTCGCTCCTTGCTTGGGATACGTCATGTGGAACACAGTTACATGATATTTTTCTTTTTCATTGGCTTTTGTTTATAGTACATTCTTATCAATAACCAAAAAAAAAAAAGAGGTGGAAGCTTCATATGGGCCGTGATTGTGCTCCCACTAAAAGTTTAATGCCTCGTTGCATTTATTTGTAGGTCTACTTGGCTCTATCGGAGAAGCCCAAAACGAAGGCCCACCCTACCATCTATCAACGGTAGGTCATCAACTTTGTAAAAATAGGTCATTAGATGTTGTTAGCCTTAAAATTGGTCAGCGTCTTCTTTAGGATTCGATGTGCTTAACATCCCTGCCCATGGCACCTATTATGGGATGGGTGCAGCCCCTTATGCTAGATGCGGTTCTGAGAAACTTTAAGGAAATAAAGTTGCACCCTTTCTAACAGTTATAACTTTTGGCCGAATGGTAAGCGCTTGATCCAACAGATGTCTTTAACATTATTTAAATGATAGATAGATTGTCACACCAAGCAGATAACGAAATAATTATTTTATTTTAATCTGTTCACTTGCTTTTTATGATGCTTAATTTTAAGCAATGTTTCTCTTCTTTTTGGCATGAATTGTAATTTTTTTCCCATTAAAACCTCTGGATAAGATTCATTCATCTTTTTGTCCAGTATAATTTATAGATTTATCGGTGAATCATGACTTAGTATGTTTCAAAGAATATACATTTCTCTGCCACTGTATTACGGGATCAAAGGTTAAAGGCTTGCACTGGACACACTATCTTCTCCTGAGCTGAAGTTTTTGAACTAAGAATTTGTTTCATATTTGCTTTTTTTTGCAGATCGGAGGTGAATATATAATCTATTATAGAGGAATCTAACTCTCTTTAATGAATAATGGATTTGGTCTTGTTAAATCTGAAAATAGAATTGTCAAAATATTTTTTTGGTTCACACGTGGAAGAGACTTTAATTATTTTTGAAAGCGTTTATAGCCCCTAGCCTTGGTCATTTCACCATATTCATTCGAGTAATATTGTTTATCAAATCTTAAGTTCACATGTACGTATCAAAGAAAGATTTAACATTTTTTTTGAGCTATAGGCTTCTCCAGGCGAAATTCCTTGATGATCATATTTGATCTTTACGTAATATATGTCGAAGTAAGCTTGTGAGCACCAATATTTGGCTCCCGCCACACTACGTTTCGAAGCACAAAGCTGGTAGAATATTTTTTCATATTTTTGAAGTGATAAATGCAAAGTATTAACATTATCTATTCTTTGCATCCGTAGAACAAGACCCCCTTGGCGGCTAGAAGCATTTACCAAATGATGTGAATGTGATACAACAACATTTCCTCATCACCAATTTCAATATTCAATGGCTCGAAAATCAAGTAGTACATATATCAGTTGGACATGCTCGATACCGTCAACGATGTACATTTGGAGGCAACTTTTGCACACGAACTATATTGAATCCGGTATGAGTTTGAATAATTTTCTTTTTAATTTTTAACTTATCCCTTTTCTTTTCCGATAAAAGATAAAAATACATTGAGTAGAAAGTAACTAAAACTTTAACTTGAAACCTAAAAGGGAAAATCAAAACGTACTAGGCATAATTAATCACTCTTCCCCAAACCACAATATTAAATACTTTAAAAACTTTTTTTTCACAGTGATAAATAAATTTGAACAGAGGGTTTTCGAAGAGAGAGAGAGAGAGACATATATATATATATATATATTTATATAGATACGCACATATATCTATCTTCTCTTCGCAGCCGGATTCTTCACTGCGTGCGTGACTGTGTGAGAGATAAAGAGCGTGTAAAAGGTGGCTTGGCGGCAGATCTGAAACCGGACCAGGGAGGATGAGCGGCAGAGCAGGGAGGAGCAACGGCGGCGGACCGGCTGCGGGGACGCAGTCGATTCCGGCGGCGTCGAGGAAGATGGTACAGAGCCTGAAGGAGATTGTGAACTCGACGGAGGCCGAGATCTACGCCATGCTTAAAGAGTGTAATATGGACCCTAATGAGGCCGTTAACAGGCTCCTCGCTCAAGGTTTATCGCCAATCCTTAACTTTTTGCAAAACCCTAGTATGCACATGCTTCTCAGTAGAGATATATCTTCTCTTTATTGTTTTTATTGGGTTATGGTATGGTATTAGAACTGAAGCTAAGAAATTTTGATCATTTTTCAATGTGTTCGGTTTGAATTTTGGTTTCATGTTACTTAGTTTTTTTTGCAAAAATCCTAATTTGCACATATACCTTGTTATTTCACTGTTATATGTATCTGTTTTTTAATGTTTTGAATTATGGAAAAAGGTAAATATTTGGATTCTTTCTTTTAATGATTGACATTGTGTTATTTAAGGTTTGTTGGGATTTTGAAATTGTTGATACCTTCTTTGATTACTAAGTTTTAAGCAGTTGTTTTTGCAAAGTGTTAATTGCTTTTTAATGTAGTTATCTGGGTTAAAAGATTTCTTTGGGATTTGATTGAGGGTTTTACTTGGTGGTGGAGCTTGCTAAAGAAGGATTTGAAAGGGTTATGTAGATATTTTTGGGTTTTCCTTGTTATTTATGTACTTTTAGTTGACTACAAGATCAAGATTTGATTTTTTTGTCAATTCGGAAGCAGTAGCCAGGGTAAGTTACTTTATTTGGGTTAAAAAAGTTCTCTTTGGTCTTTGTTTGAGATTTTTACTTAGTAATGGAACTTGGGGAAAACTGCCTTGGGAGTAATATTACAGTTTTTGTGGTTTTGTTTTCTTTGTTGGTATTTTAACAAAGTATGAGGTCATAATCTGATTCTTATCACCAGAGTAAGTGTTAATTGATCTTATAGTTAAAGTTATCTGGGTTAAAACCTGTTCTGTAAGCAATGGAACTCAAAATACAACGCCTGTACGGTTATCTGCATACATTTTAGCGTTTTATTTTATGATTTGATGTTACTTTAATGAACTTCGTAATCAAGATATGATTTCTGGTGAGCAGTAGCAGGCGAAGTGTTAATTGTTCTCATGGCAAAATTATCTTCTTAATAAAAAGCTCCGTTTTGGTTTTGGTTTTCGTTTTCGTTTGAGGGTTTTACTTAGTATTGGAACTTGCAAAGTTGCAATAGAACGGTTTATAAGGGTTATCTGCATGCCTTTAGGGTTCTTTATTTTGTGATTTTTTGTAATTGTTAGAATTATGTGATCAAAGTTTGGTTTTATATTAAGTTCTGTTTATACTTAAATGCTACAGTTAGATCTCACCGTTAGAGCGAAAAGAAAAACAAAAATTTTTAGAAGTAAAACACTATAAACCTTCTATTTTTTGCTAATTTGGATGGAGAATGCATATTTAGCATGTTCATCTTGATATTGTAACTTGGTCTTTGTTTTCTTTGATTGATATTGTCCACTTGTTTATGCTAGCAGTGCTACCTGGCGCACATGTCTTGTAGCTTAATCAGTATGCTGCTAAAGTAACTTCTATCTTCATTTATAATAGAAATTTCTTCTGACATGAAGTTTTTCAATTGTAGATCCCTTTCACGAGGTGAAGAGCAAACGAGAAAAGAAAAAAGAGGTGTGTGGATCTGAAACGTGTACACTTTTGAATGTGTTTTGTTTGGTAATTTTGTTCTTTCCTCATAACTTCATATGTTATGGCCCTTTTCAATTGTTATAGTATCCACTCTTCTTGAACTTTTTACTTTGGTATACAACTGCTCCTGCACATGTAGTAGAAGTACGTCGCTTTTGCGTGGTGTACATGATGATCTCGTCTTATTTTTCCTGCCGTTGATGGATAGAATTTTGCTAAAGTCTTTGATTTACTGTTTTTACTTGTTTAAATGCTAACTGTAGTCCTTTGGTGATTCACTTATGTTCAGAATAAGGATACGTCGGAAGCCAGGCCTCATGGTGCTAGTAGCACATCGAATCGTGGTCCTAGGAGTGGTACAGACCGTTATGCTGGACGTGGTGCCTCAGGCCACCTCAGCTTTTCTGGTATTTTCACATTAAAATGCAAAGTTTTTGTAACTTGTGTTGAAACTGCTGTTGGATCTTGACAATCATATTCTCACCTCCTTTGCTAGAGTCTGGTGCTGTGCACAGTAAACCTGCTTACAAGAAGGAAAATGGAACAAATTCATACACAAGTTCTTCATACTCGGCGGTTGGAATAGCAGGAAGTACCACAAATCGGCGACCTCAGGCCCTCAGGTTAGTCCTTAAAACTTTTACTTGGCTCGTCATTTTTGTCTGTGTTGCAGTGCGATAATGTAAATTTGTGGTGGTTAGTTTTCTTTTTTTTTTTTTTTGTGGGGGGGGGGGGGGGGGGGGGGTTTCGTTTCATGGTCTTTTTGGACTGTTGATAAGCACTTCAAGGAACTATTTTTGTTTTTTAGTACATGTGCCTACATGGAGCTTATCATAAAATGAGTTTCTTTCCTTGTAGAGATAGTTCCTATGTGATATGTGGTCATGAATGATCTCCTACTGGTATTGCTTTACTAGAATCTACTGAAGTTTTCTTACCTTGTATGGCAACTAACTTCGGACTGTACAATTTGAATTATATATTGGTGCCTGGTAGCATTAGCATTTTCCTGAAAATTAAGCCACTAAAAGTAAGATTAATGCCTGCAATGCTTGACAATTGTTTATTTGTGCCTGATGCAGTGATTCTGTCACCACTGAAAATCAAGCCTATACAATGGGCGTACCTGATGGTGTTTCATTATCCTCACAGCCTTCTTCTGGATATCAACCGGTCCCTGGTCAAAAATCTATGGCTGACATTGTTAAAATGGGTAGACCGCAGAATAAGGCTTTGATAACAGCAAACTTATCTAATCACCACCAAGTTTATGCTGCTCCGGACCAGCATGTTTCTCCTGAGGATGAGTGGCCCTTAATTGAGCATTCACCTGCTGCTAGTGTGCCCCCTTTCTTGGAGCCTCATGCAGATACTGAGCTTCATCAAGATCAACAGGATTTGCAGTATGACAGAATTAATCAGCCTCAGCAGTCCGACACAGAAGAGGTTCATGTAGCAGAGGATAACACCACTGAAAATCTTGATGCAAACCATGTTGAGAATGATTCTGCTGGTGCACCACTCTATGATAATGTTTTGTATAAAGACATGGGTTCCTACGACTCCCATAATCATTCTTTCGAGCATCGGGAAGGTGACTATTATGTTCAACTCTTGTCTTTTGGCGTGAATATATTTTCTTGATATGCATGAAGTTTCCTCATTTTAGTTTTCTCTCTTTCCAAGATAAGTTTCCACACAGAAGTCTTTTTGATTGGATGGTGGTGCCTTGAAGATCATTGTTTTGTTGATAATATTTTGGGGAGTGAGAACTGGGAAGTCTCTTGAGGATTATACCAATTATCAATAGATGTTGAACTTTTTTTTTGATGATTCAACATACCACATATTTAAGGTTATGTATCTTGTGTTAATAAACTCGAAATGGTATTAGACCAGAAACTCGCGAAGGTGATTTGGATTGTAATTGATATATCTAATGTGTGGTGTGGTATCTGTATAAGCTTATGTTCACAGTTGGGTTTGCTTGCCGTGGAGGTGGTACTTGAACATCGGACCACTACTGAGTGCGTGATAATTGATAAGGTTTTGCCTGCAATGAGTAGTCGAGGTCACGAAATGATTTGAGGAGTACTAACCAAAACCCAGTGATGAGAAGTTTGAATCCCGGCTGTAGCATATTTTTTATCATACCTAGGCGTTGCATTGTACAAGTGGTTGTCCTAGGGGCATGTGATTTCTTTATCCTCCAAATGCATTTACTGAGATAGGATACTTCGGGTGGGATGTTTGGGCGAGGGGGAACTATTGTTGTAATTAAAAATTGAGCTACAATGTTGGGAAAGTAAAGAAAACTTACTGTACATCTCCTTTCCGTCCCATAAATTAGGGCACGTGTTTCGCTAAAGATACGAGACATTTTTTTTAAGGAACATTAATGCAAATAATAACAGCTTTTCTTTAAATACCTGTTAGTTACCTTATTTTCTTCTTCACATCTGCACCTGTGGCACATATGAGCAGGACTCATCAACAATTTTATGTCCTACTCACTGTAAGTGTTTGATTTATACCATGAACACTTGGTTCATTGCATGCTAATTCTACTTGTTGAGCTGGTGCGCCTGAATGTTTGTTTACTCCATGTTGCTCCTTCTCAGTAGAAGATGGTGGCATCTCTTCAGCGGCTGCGAACTTGGAGCAGCTAAGTCTACAGAATGAGAATCAGGCAGCACCAGCTGAAGATGACGGCCCTACTGTAAAAATTCCAAATCACCTGCAAGTCCAGACTGCTGACTGTGCACACTTGAGTTTTGGTAGCTTTGGTGCTGCTATAACTGGGCCTTTCGGATCTAATTCCTTGAGAAGTAATGTTGAAGACCCACCGTCTGATGAAGATGCTTCACCAGTTGGGCGCCCGGACGATAGGTAGATTACTAATTTTTACTTCTAGTTTGGACGTCCCTTCATTTCCATTTGTTTGTGATATTGTCTTACTACTTTTATTGCAGAGATGTTGAATATTATGGGGATGACTCTCTAAGAACTACTTCAGAGGGAAATTTAGTACATAGAACTGTTGTAAGTGCTGGAGGTTACGATTCACCTTCTGCTTCACAACCGGACATGTTGAAGCTGGAAAACCATGAAGTGGCGCATGAAAGTCAATACAGCTTTCCTTCAACTGCTCCTGGCTATACCTTTGAAAATGCCCAACAGTTGAACAGTGCATTTGCTCATTCTCAGACGAGCTCTCAGATGCAGAATCTTACTCCCTTTTCAAGTGTAATGGTAAGGAAAGGAGATTTATTACTGTTTGCTGTAGTTTTCCGAGTATGTTCAAGGCATGGAAGCTAAGTTATGCCTGAAGCTAAATGAAACTGGTGATGTGGTGTTCACAAAATGCTTTACAGCGTAAGTTGATAAAGTGGTGGGAAAAATACTAAAAACTCCTTGTGAATGAATATTAAATTTAAAAAACGCTCTTAAAAATTTGTTCATTCAAAAATCCAAAAAGATAATAAAAAATCCGGCCGTTAATTACTGCCCTAGCGTTGTTGGAAATATTGATCGTCTTGACCAAAATAACCTCATGTTTTATCAACCTAAAAAATCTTATGGAATTTTAACATGGAGGAATCTGCATTAAGGCTTTATTGGCCACGTCACTTG
Organism: Escallonia herrerae; assembly: GCA_033070095.1. Lineage (NCBI taxonomy): Eukaryota > Viridiplantae > Streptophyta > Magnoliopsida > Escalloniales > Escalloniaceae > Escallonia > Escallonia herrerae. The sequence goes on from JAVXUP010000123.1 coordinate 550,657, forward strand.
CTGACATCATTATGATCCACTGTACATATTACTTTACTTTGAATCCGCGACTTTCCTTCTAGTTGGAGTTTTCCCTTCTTCTTTCAAAGATGAATATACCATCCTCGCTACTTTCTTGCCATTTAGACTTTGAAGCACCGGTGCGGCAGTTTGGGGGAAGCACCAGCACCGGGTGTTTGTCCAAAATTAGTTTTTTTTTTTTTATAAATTAATTTTCTGGATATTGGTTGCGGCTGGGACACGCCAGGGATACGGGAAGGACACGCACCCGGTGTTTTTTGGCAGAGAGTAGAAGAAGAAAGAGAAAAAGGAGAAGAGAAGAAACAACCTCCGCCGGAGCGGCGATGGTCTTCCGGCAGTAGTGGCTACCGGCGATATCCTGCAGGAGAGGCGACCGGCGGTGTCCGGCAGCAGTGGCGACGGCCCCTCGTTGCAGAGCTCTGTCGATATTGTCTATGTTTTGGGTGACGGCTGTTTATAAGCTAGGGTTTGTATCGAACTTTCTGTTTATTATGTTTAAGTCCCAGCTTTATTGACATTCTTCTGAACTGGCCCCACTACTTTCAAAAAATAACTGAACTTGTGCAAACTTTATCATATTTTGCAATGTACTTTCAGTATTTCTAAAGCAGCCCACCAAATTAACAAAATATCTTTTTGTTTGTCTAATGTAACATTACTTTTGTTACATACAAAAACATAAGTTAATAATTTTTTGCCGTATCCCCGTCGCATCCGTATCCTATTTTTTGAAAAAATAACGTCTCCGCACCCCCACCGGAATCCGTGCTTCTTAGCTTTTAGAAATTCACCTCTCTTTTTTTGCAGATTCTATGAACATATCACGTTATGCATGTGTGTGTGTGTGAATTGGCATCTCTCAGCAGTGCTGTTTTTCAGGTGGAGGTTGACTTAGTACTTTAATAGTTTAATGTCTACCAGAATCGCTTGTGATAGAGCTCACAAGCACTTCATGACAGGCAAAAGTGAGCGGGTCATCTAATTGATCCTGCAAATGACACTGCCTAGACAACTGGGATCGTGGTTAATTTTGTCCAGGGACTAAAATTTCATAATCCTGTTTACTTAAATACTTACCAGTTGTAGTTTAGCCTACAAGTTTTGTGGGGCTTCTTTGGATTTAAGAATTTCTTGGTGGAGTTTTTATTTTGGATACAAATTCCGTGAGAGTTTATAAAGGGTTCAATTTGAGGACCAAGGAATATCCCGACCTTGCTTTCAGGGACCATATCCTAAGAAATTTTGCGATAATTTCTGCCAGTTTTCATTTTGTTGAGCCAAACACCTGACTGAATTCTTTAATGGTCATTGCTACTGTACAAAAGTTTGTATGCAATCTTTATATATGAAAAGGGATAGATATAATTCTTAGTCTTAGAGTGGATGAAAGTTATGATTTTAGTCCATTACTCTAGATAAGTTGCAGCTTTTAATGAATCTCCTTTCCAGTTAGTTTGGCCTGCAGGTAGATGAGAAATATCGGCGGTCCGCAATTTTTTACTAGATTTGCTGGGAAAAAAAAATTAAGAGGAGCAAAAAGCAAGAAGTACTTTTAAATTATTGCGGAGTAGTTATTTTCGTTTATTTACTTTGTTCCTTGCATTTCCAATTACCTCATAGAGATTAGTCCCATGGTTGCCCGTTATTCACAAGAATAGTAAGGGATTCTCTATTTTACTCTTCTTTCTAGCAGTGAAGGGTTTCTGAATCCCAAGCCAGTTTGCTTCTCTCAAAATCGTATACGCACTCTTAGTGGTGACTTGGCAAGTATAGCACCAGGGAGTAAATTAAAGCTGTGCCTAGCCTCAGCTAAGCATCACTAAAGGCTCCTCTTAAAACGTATATATGAGTATTGGGTAGATTTTTGTTGCTACAGCCCTAGTCAAAGGAAAGACAAATATACTGATACGTGGAAGATCCTTTTAGAGCTGATACTGAATTCAAGTGTTGCTTATTATTTTTCTGAATCGTTGTACCGCTTGTACATTTTTACTTCTAAGTACATAGGGTAATAGAGAAAATTATTTGCGACGAGATGCTTATTTATGTTATTTTCTTTATCTGCTCTCTCATTCCACTAATCTTCTTATGGTCATAATATTGTCGCTTGGGGTCATTGCTCACTCCTTTTATATTTTAACAGCCGGCATACACAAATTCTTTACCAAGTAGTCTATTGGCAGCGGCTGCTCATCCTGTAAGGGAATCTGATCCCCCATATTCACCTTTTCCTATGACGCAATCTATGCCTACAAAGTATGGCAACACAGTGTCTTCCATCAGCGGTTCCACCATATCCATGTCAGAGGTATCGTACTTACACCAATAGTAAGATATAATTTACTTTATAGAAATCTTTTTCACATACACAAATTAATTACCAAGCACGTAGTGTTGATTCTTGGAAATGAGTGTGTCAACTTTGGTGGTCTGCTCACTTCATCTGAATACTTGCATTTACATTTTAAAAACTTAGTATGTTGTACATACCATTTGATGCTGTAGTATGGAAGTAACGAAATTAGCTAGATTGAAAGTGACAGATGGGGATATAGGAGCAGTTTTTACTTTGAGACTTATAAAGGAGAGAATGCTGTAAAAAAGCATCAGATCCAGGTGTTAAACTATCTGGTGATAATTATGTTGCAAGGGCATTTCACCGAGTTCTCGCTCTGGGTTGAACCCGAATTTATTTGCTTCTCGATGGCCTCATTCATGACTGGCAGAATATATACATTGTTGGTATGTAACTTGGGCGTTGTGCTTTTATGACTAGACTAGAAAAGGAAAAAATCCAAGGCCTCCCTATTGAGGAATTTTGGGGGTTCAAAAAGTGATGATGTTCTCATTCATTTGTCTCATTTTTTTTTTTTTTGGCATTCATGCAGGCTTTGAAGACGGTTGGTTATTCCTCAACTCAACCTACACCGCAGACCCTGCCTGGAACCAGTGTTGCCACAGGACCGACTCTTCCTCAACACCTAGCAGTTCATCCATATTCTCAACCCACTCTCCCTTTGGGACCTTTGCCTAACATGATTAGTTATCCTTTCTTGCCTCAGAGCTACACATATATGCCATCTGGCTTCCAGCAAGCATTTGCTGGTAACAATTCGTATCACCAATCTTTGGCAGCTGTTCTTCCTCAATACAAAAATAGTGTAGCTGTAAGCAGCTTACCTCAGTCTGCTGGTGTTGCTTCTGGATATGGTAACTTTGGGAGTTCAAATACCATTCCCGGTAACTACCCGATGAATCAACCTGCTGGCCCTGCGGGCACGGCCATAAGCTATGACGAAGTTTTGAGCTCCCAATACAAGGATAGCAATCATTTGATGTCTCTTCAGCAGGTACGTACTTAGCAAATTGCTTAAGGTGTTAGTAACCAACGTTTATAGGCTGACTAGGCAGTGATGACTGCACTATAAGCAAACCTACTGTACATAATATAACTAGGGTCAAGGGAGGGGATCCAGGTTAAAGGAACAAATGAAGAATGGCTACACAGTTTTACAGTCTTGACTAAAAGCTTCTAGTGCTTTTACCTGAATTTACAGCTAGGCATATAACTGAAAGAGAATACACCTGATTCTAGTTTAACGGCATTAGTAACATTTCTGTTTCACGACGTACCTTTATGGTCATGAATGCGACTGCACCTTAGAAGTGTGATTATCGATAACAGAATTTTTTTTAAAAATTATTTATTAGTATAGAATTGAGATTTTGGTTAAAATCCATTGTGACCATTCGGCATCCACAGTTTTGAGTCTCCTCTTTCTAGAGGAACAAAGGAGGTTGGCAGCTCATATATGTTCTCCATTTCTTTCTTTTTCTTTTAGAATGAGAACTCAGCTATGTGGCTTCATGGCCCCGGCTCCAGAACGATATCAGCCATTCCAGCTAGCACATATTACAGCTTTCAAGGTCAGAACCAGCATCCCAGTGGATTTCGGCAAGGTCAGCAGCCTTCACAGAGTTATGGATCTCTAGCAGGATACCCTAACTACTACCATTCTCAGACTGGGATCTCTCTAGAACATCAGCCACAAAACCCTAGGGACGGGTCTCTCAGTGGCTCTCAAGGCCAACCGAAGCAGTCCCAACAGATATGGCAAAACAGCTACTAACGTTATCTCAGCACCTGGTTTTTCAGGGTCTTGTAATGAGTTTGAAAGTGGCCAATCAAGGGCGTTCATGCGATTGAATAAATCTATAATCTTACAAAGATGACTTGACTGGCTGCTGCCCTGTGCCTTGAGGTTCTATTTTACGTATTTATCATCGCTCAATGTAACTGTAGGAACGTGTGCGCTAATTTGAGTTGGTGAACGATTTCCCCCACCCCTTGTCCTTCTCCCTTCCCGTGTAGCTTCACTTTTTTATGTTTGAACACGCAAGTCCTCCGTATTTTTGTGACTTGTGTTGCTTAACCAGTTTATTGCCATGAGCTTGTTACGGTCTTATATTCCTCGTCGATTGTGTATATTGATCCGCTATCAAGGCTTGAGAGTTCTGCTATGAGCACAACATGGATTTGTCATATGAGCTCTAACTTTATTCATCTTATATGTTGTATTAAGTAATGCCTATATCATTACTTTTAGCGACACCTGCGGGACTAAAAATGCTAGAAGTGGAGTTCAAATCAACCAATAGGGGCATTTTTTGAATATGTCTGAGAATTTTGGAACGCCGATGTTTGAATAGTACCACTTTAGTCCTTTGATGTATCCCGGCGTACCTGTCACCCAGTTACATTTTTAGGGGCATTTATGTCAAGTAAATACAACTTGCCTTTAAACATGGCAAATACAACTTAGGGCGTTTTTCTTGAGACAGCAAATACAACTTTGTTAAACATGGCTTCGGTATTTTGTTTATAAATTAGGGCGTTTTTGTCTTTATCACGCCTTTTTCAGATGCCTTTTATGTTTCTTAGATTCAATGGCCAGCCTATAACATGTGTATTTTGATCCCATAAATAATGAGTATCATAGTTAGTTATTTGATATAAGCATTAAATGTACAATAACAACCAATATGATGGTTGTTATTCCTACTCTTATACAGCTCGTGGGTCAAACTTGTTCATTATTGAGTATTCGCCATGGTACTACAATTAAACAATTACCTGTGAATGCTTAGTCTGGGGGTACTGTGGATCATTTTGTGAATTGTGATCCATGTGCTTGTGGGAACCGGATAAGATGCTAATGCAAGTTGGGCGTGAAGGTCAATTTTGGCTACTACTTTAGATTAGGGCTGCAACTTGTGCGGGTTGGACGGGCCAAAAGATCAGACCATGCTGAGCCCAAGGACGGATCAGACCATGCCGGGCTCAAGGATCGGACGATGCTCAACCCATTCTCAAAAATTAGTGTCTGTGCCAGCCCAGTCCATCTATGAAAGTTTTGGTGGGCATGGACCGGGCATGGACCGGACATGGGCTACCCACCGGTTGTCTATGTGTATGGTTTCATATTAGTTTTTATAGACTTAATTTTAATACATATCAAATATCACCCAAGTCTTTTAATTAGTAATGAGTTTTTATTTATTTATTTTTTAAGCATATCATTTACCCCACCAGAGTTTTGTATTAATCATAATAATAAAGAAGAGTATAGTGAAGTTTCAAAATGAATTTAGTTATAAGCATGGAAATAAAGTTTTAGGATAAAGAAAAAGAAAAAGATAAGGGTTTCGAAACAAACTTACGACGACTAGTCTTGTAACGAGAAACAAGAGAGAAAAAAAAAAGTCTTTAAAGATATCTAAATGCATATTTTTAGAAGATTTTAAAGACTAAGCGATTTTAAAGATCAGAAGAAAAAAAATCACATATCTTGTATACGCCAAATTCATATATCTAATTCATATACTATTATGTAAAAGTTTTCTAATTAAACATAATAATAAAGAAGAGTATAGTGAAGTTTCAAAATGAATTTAGTTATAAGCATGGAAATAAAGTTTTAGGGTAAAGAAAAAAGAAAAAGACAAGGGTTTCGAAACAATCTTACTATGTCTAGTCTTGTAATGAGAAATAATGGAGAAAAAAAAAGTCTTCAAAGATATCTAAACGCATATTTTTAGAAGATTTTAAAGATCAGAAGAAAAAAAATTACATTATTGTATACGTCAAATTTATATATATCTAATTCATATACTATTATTTAAAAGTTCGATGGCCTGGGTTTCCCACGGGCTAGACGGGCATTGAAAAATCTTTGTCCATATTCAGTTCACATTTTTACGGGCTCAAAATTTTGTGTCCGGCTCCATTACTGTCACCATAATACTAAGTCCACGTTCGTAATTCTAAGAACTGGCTTGTCCAGCTCGAGTTGTACGCTACTTTAGAACACCTAATGAGCTCTTAAGAACGTGTTTAGTCCATATGCAAAATGATGATTTTTGTTTGCCACCAAATAGAGTGATTGAAGTGTAAGTTATGTCTGGTCTGGGTCTACTTTAGTTCAAAAGTCAGGTGGGGGTCTTCTAGTGGGGATGCTTCAAGGGTAGCGGCTACTTTCACGGGAATTTGGGTGGTGGAAGCAGGGCTAGTGGAACAAGAGACGGTGGAAGTTCATATTTATCGAGCGGAGTGAAGAGGCGATGGTTGGTTGGATGAAGTTGATAGAGTACCGGTACTGGTGTTGTTGGAGTTGAGTTAGGTGATGAAGACTTGAATCCGATTGAGGATCACGATGTTGGTAATACTAGTGTCCCTGAAGTCGAGGTTAATGATGTTGCTTCAGAGGTGATAGTGAGGATGAGGTTGTTGAAAGGCAAAATAGTTCTAAAACGTGGGGTGGGGCGACGATCGGTCTCCAACTTATATTCTATTGCAGTTCTAAAAGCTCGTGTCTGTATAATTGTGGTTCTTGTGAGGAGTACACCGTGCTCGGACGGCGACAGAGAGGGAGGTTGAAGACGACGTCTCGGTTTCCAGTGCCCTCTTTCAGTTCTCTGTGATGTAGGGTGGTGACTTAGCATCAACGCTCCAATCTCACCGGATATAGTCAGATCTAGTAGATCCATGTGATCTATTCAATTTTCTAGATCTCTCTCATCTACCTTAATCTGCCCGTGGATGTTCGATTGTAGTATTGTAACAACCCTACTCTCTTTCCAACCAAAAGTTCTCCCACTTCTCTCTAAGAAACACGCTCTAGCGTCGCCTCCCCTTGCCGCCCCACCGCGCGTCAGTGCGTGTGGGACAACAACAGGTCTCCGGCGTATTTTTAGCTCGTGTCTGTATATATGTGGTTTTTGCGAGGAGTTCACCGCGCTTGGCCGGCGGCAGAGAAAGAAGTTGAAGGCGACATCTCGATTTCAAGCATCCTCTCCCTATGTCTATGTGATCTGGGGTCAGGACTTAGCGATCTATGATCCGATCTCTCTGGAGTAAGTCAGATCTAATTAATAGATCCATGTGATCTATTCAACCTACTAGATCTCTCCGGTCTACCTTGATCCGCCCATGGATGTTCGATCATGTCATATATATGGAAGCTTCGATTTGGGGCTAAGTGCCTTACAGCTAGTGGTGGCCGATATTCTCATCGTCACTGGTGGTGGCCGGAACCACTGCTGTTGACTGCTTTATTTTACAGCAGCGGAGGTCCATTTTTGCTGAGTTTCTAGTTTATTTGTGCCCACATCTGTAATTTACACCACCGTCGCTCACCTCCATCTTCTTAATGTTCAGATTTTAGCGAGTCGTATAGGGTTTGTGGGGCAATATGCGGATCCGTCGTAGGCTTTGGGGGGCATTCCGTTGAAGTTCTTTGGTTCCCCTCTTTCTCCTTGCCCTTCTTTTGCTAGACTTGTTATGGTGATTTAGTCCTGCTGGCTCTGGGGAGTTTGGGGGGAGGTGGGATCAGAGGTGCTTCGGTAAGGGTAAACATTGGGTTGGGGGTGCGTATTAGTGGTGCTATTCTCCTGTTAACGGTAGTGTTTCGACCGTACTGGAAAGTGATGGTGGAAGGTTGCGAAGCTTGCAACGATGAAGACCTGAGGTTTTGTGGTGTGATTCATAGGATGGGTTCACTCTTATCTCGTGCAATGGCCTGCGGGGTCTCCTCTAATTGCAATAATAATAGTCATAGTCTCTTTTAGATTCCTCGAGTTACTAGTGTTAGTTATAACCTTTTAGGGTTTGGTGGGTTACTTCAAGTTAAGTTAAAATGTAAGATATGTACCGTATTGATTTCAATGTAATGTGTTCGGAACCTGTTATAATTTTGACCTTTGTGATGATTTATTACATCATCATCACGAGAATGTCGTGATCTACTGTTTGTGTGTTTTCTGCCCTTGGGCAACTAGAGAAGCTATGTGATCTTTCTAATCACTGCAATTCTCCTATTTACCAAGAAAGAAATTGTGGGGCTGTGCAAGGGTGACAGCCTTAGGAGATATAAGAAGAAAGGAAGTTGAAACTACATGATTTTGTGTGGCTGTAGAAAAAGATCAGCAATGAAGTAGGACAACCAGCCCAATCGGCATCTGAAAATGCAGCCCAATCGGCATCTGAAAATGCAGAAATAGACATTTTAGGTGCTTTTCGCAATAAGAGGCCGTAATGGAGGGTCTCTTTGAGATAGCGCAAGATACGTTTGACAGCAGACCAATGATCAGATGTGGGTGCATGCAGAAATTGAGCCACCTTGTTTACGGCAAAAGAGAGGGCGTGTAAGTGATAGGTATTGAAGTGCCCCAACAATGCTGCGATATTCAAATGGAGATGAATGAGGTTCACTAGAGTGACGCGAGAGTTGAGTGCTTGTAGACATAGGGGTGTGAACGGGTTTTGCATTCGATAGATTTGTACGGATAAGCAGGTCAATGATGTACTTGCGCTGAAGAAGAATGAGGCTAGATAGAGTCTGAACAGCTTCAATTCCTAAGAAAAAGTTCAAAGGACCCAAATCTTTCATCGAAAATGCACAGTTCAAATCAGAAACAAGTTCGTTGATGGCAACATCCGAATTGCCGGTAATGACAATATCATCAACATAGATTAAAATACGGCTGACCATGGGGTGTGTGGAAGTACTAGTAGTAGAGGAGTGAGAGGATGGGTGGGCTAGTGTTTTGGTGCAGGCAGAGTCATGTGTCACAGGTGGGGAGTCGTGAGTTGCTGTGGGAGGAGAGTTTGCAGTGGAGGGAGGTACTGATGTTTGGATAGAATTTGTTGGAGGAGGAGATGGAATAGGCGTGGAGGTAGTTAAGATAGGTAGATTAGAAATCTGTGGGGATGAGGTAAGATTGGAGTTAGATAGTATTTTATGTGGAGGATTTGAAGGGATTGAATTTGTTGAGTGGAGAGATTTGTGGAGATTTGGTGGAGATTGAAGTGGGTCAGATAAGAAAGAAGTTGGAAGGAGAAAAGGACGGCCGGTAGATGGAGTAGAGGAAGGAGAAGTCAGATTAGGAGTAAGAGATAATGGGTGGGGGACCCACATGAGAGGTAGGAGGAGACAAATATGGGTTATTGTTTGCAATTTTTGTGTCAGGGTGAAAAGGAAAATTATTTTCATCAAAAGTGACGTGGGATGTGAAATAAACTTGACCCGAGTTGATGTCCATGCATTTATAGCCTTTGTGAACAAGACTATAACAAAGAAAAAGACATGCTTTGGATCGAAAAATCGAGTTTGTGGCAATTGTAGGGTCGAATAAATGGATAGCATAAGCAACCAAACACTTTTAATCGATCAAAATCAGGTTTAGCCTTGAATAATTTTTTAATAGGACTCATGAGATCAATAAGAGGTGACGGTAGACGATTAATAAGAAATACCGATGTGAGAAAAGCATCATCCCAAAACTTTTGAGGAAGTGTGCATGAGTAAGAAGTGATAAACCTTTTTCAACTATGTCGCGATGCTTGCGTTCAGCGGCCCCATTTTGTTCATGAGTGTGGGGGCAAGGGCGACGATGAAAAATACCATTTTCCTGACAAAAGCGTTGTAGAGAACGATAGTCACTTCCTCAATCAGTTTGAAGTGTGCGGATTTTGTGGCCAGTTAAATTCTCCATTAAGTTTTTAAATTGAATAAAAACATTCAGGACTTCAGATTTGAGTTTAAGAGAAAAAATCCAAACATGACGACTAAAATCATCGAGAAAGTGCACATAATAACGGTAGCCTTCATGAGAAGCAACGGGAGAAGGACCCCATAAATCGCTATATATTATTTCCAACGGATTTGAAGACAATATATGAGTAGATTGAAAAGGAAACCTATGGCTTTTGCCAAGTTGGCAAGCCTGACAGAGAAAATTACTTTTATTTGACATAACTGGAAGCGAAAATTTACGAACTACTTGAGAGACAATTCTAGAAGACGGGTGGCCAAGACGGTTGTGCCATAGCAGCAATGGAGCTCGAACACCAACCAAGGAAGATGGAGATGACTGAGTTGAGCGCAGCAATGACGTGTGGAGAGAAGGAAGTTGATAGATGCCATTTTTATTTGTGCCGTGTAAAAGAACTGTCCCCGAAGTGCGATCCTTGACAAGATAAAAAATAGGATGAAATTCAAAGAAAACATTATTGTCAGTTGTGAACTGACGCACATAAAGAAGATTTTTGGACATGGAAGGAACATGTAGCATGTTATTTAATTTAAAAACTTTAGTGGAGGAATTTAACAAAGAAGATCCAATGTGATGAATATGCAAACCCTTACCATCACCCACTTGAACTTGATCAGGACCATGATACTCATGACGGAGTGAGAGATTGTTCACGTCATTCGTGATATGGTTGGTTGCACCAGAGTCAGGATACCAGGCAGGGTCAGCAGGAAAAGTGGAGGAAGGGAGAGCCACATAGGCAGTAGGTGCAGGAGGCGTGCGATTTGGGCAATAAGGGCGAATATGGCCAGGTTGATTGCAATGGTGGCAAATAATGGTGGACGCAGGTTTTTGAGATAAAAAATTGGGGGATGATCCGTAGGAGCCTGACTGAAATGATTTGGTGTTTTGACCATTCCCACGATATTGGTTCTGGTGCTTGCCTTTAGGAGCTTGGCCGCTACGATTATTGTGAGATCTAATTGGCAAATAGGAGCGGTAATAATGCATCGGACCATGTTGGGCAACATGGGCCTGAGGAGCCGGCAAAGTGGCATGAGAATGTTGTCTTTCAAGTTGGATTTCTTGATTCAGAAGTAAGGCATATAGGCTGTCAAGGGAAATTAGATCAGCACGAGTAGTGATAGAGGTACAAAAGGGTGATAATCAGAACCAAGGCCAACCAACAAGGCCTAGATAAGATCTTCATCGGAAAGGGGCTGACCAATAGTAGCCAAAGTTTCTCGAATTTTCTTTCCTTTCTGAAAATATTCATTCATAGAGAGAGATCACCTTTGTTAAGACAATGGAGATCAAATCGAAGATTGAATATCTTTGACTTGGATTGAGAAGTAAACATACGCTCCAAGGATAACCATACTTCGGTCGAGGTGTTGAGACCGAGAACTTGAGCCAAGATCGGCTCAGTGAGAGACGATAATAACCAACTAAGTAACAACTGATCCTGCTTGTGCCAGAGAATAAATGCAGGATTAAGTTCCAGTGTAACATCTCCAGAGATGGGAGTGACAACTGCACCTTCAGAGTTGGGAGTTTCAGTTTCGGCAGGATCAACATACTTGGGAGGAGGTGATGTAGACCTATTAACAAAACCCATGAGATCATAGCCACGAAGAAGAGGCAAAAATTGACTCTTCCAAAGGAGGTAATTTTCAGTAGTGAGTTTGACAGAAACAAGGTTGTGGATGTGATTTACAGGAAAGACCAGTGTAGAGGGTGAAGTACAAGAGATGAGGTAGCCATGGAGGAAAAAAAAATTCAGTCGTAAGACTATATTGGCTCTAATACCATGAAAGATCAGAACTTGCAAACATGGATTATTAAAATCTATTTTCTGTCACGCCTTACATTGCACGGTTTACACCATTATATAGGGATACATCACATGTTTGAATGTACAGATATGGCTAAGGTTCAGGCTATATATTTGAATTTATAGATGTGGCTAAGGTTCAAGCTAAGGTTGAATTCAAAGACGGAGGCTTTGTTATCTTGTTCCCACGTGCTCCAATATCACCCAACATCTACATTTCAGATCTGATTCGTCAACAGCAGTAATGACTGAGTGTCAACGTCAAAGACCATCATCGTCAATTGTTTTGGTAATAGTGCCAAATCCATGCATATTATCGTTCTACAGATCAATGGATCACAATTACGCCCATCTCTTAATTGCATAGAACAAGAGTAGAATGAAGGGAGAGAAAAGACAAAGGAAGAGAAAACAAAATGATATGTGATATTTCACTTACTCTTTGGTGAGGCTTGGTTATAGTTCTTTAGGGTTAGGCTTAGTCACACACACACACACACACAGACATATACGATACAATTTAAATATAAAATAAACCCTAGTGTCCATGAACATTAACAAGCCGAGTTTATTGTGATCATATTTGACATATTGATTTAATGAGATGACATTTGGTGTTCAAAATCGTCCATTTATTTAACTAACGATCCATGAACGAGCTTTAAATGAATGAGCATGAGCTTTGTTCATGAAAAGCTCGGTTTACTTACGGCCCTCATGACGACAAGCGTGGTAGTTTATGGTATAGTTGGATTTGATCTTGTCATAGTGAAATTGTAGGTAGGATGGACTAATTAGATTGATGGTCCCATATTTAAATTGCTTATAAAAAAAATTAGAGAGTTTGGAGACGTAATTGATATTTTGGAATTATGATTGTTTCAGGAATATAAGTATATACCTTTTGGGTATCTAATGACTTAACGTACAATATATTTTTAAGAGTAGAAGAAACTTCAGAGCCTCCAAAGCATCTCTAGGAAGAGAGCTTTAAGATTTTGATCGTCTGTTTGAGGTAAGAGTATATTTATGATTTTTGGTATTGGAGTTCATGGTAAGTACCGCATGAATTATTGCGGTTGTTGAAGTCTAATTGAGAATTTGAGTATTTTGATATTAGGGCTTTCGATACAATTCGATTGGGAAGATTAAGGCCTCAATTTAAGCTGTGTGATTGAAGGTAAGGAATTGTTATTTTTTTAAATCTGAATCAGCGTTGGACCAATCAATTTGATAATCGTGAGGATTTATTCCTTCAACTCAGTGCTACTATTAAATTCATTGTATCTTGTAAGGGCTTTCGTTGGTTCTATATCCGATTTATCGTTGATTGATCAACTTGATTTTACGGACTACTTCCGTTGCTTTCTTTGAGAATCTAGCTGTCTCGTTCTTGTCTAATTACCGAAATAACGTTCTTTTCGCCATTGAGTTGCTGAAATCTATTGGTATTGATATTCTGTGCAAAGCTGCAAAACTATCCTTTATCTGACATGAACTGCTCCGCATAAAACCCTTTCCCATGATCGTTCTGCTAGAAACTTGAGGGGCTGGCTTCTTGGTTTCTTCTTGTTACATCTGTCTACTCCTTAATATTTGCAGTGAAAAGGAATCACCCAAGTATGGCTCATGCCATTGACTTCATTAGTAGTATGACGTTACAGGTTTTGGCTTTATTCATTTTAAACCCCAAAACCGCATGAAGTCTTATTTCAGGTTGTGCCTAAAGCAACTCCTTGCCATGCATTTTTGGGTTTTTGTGCTTTTATGTTCCTTGTGAGCTAGAACTCATTTTTAGTCCCACTGAGCTCGTGTGCTTGCTGGTTAAACCAAATTAACTTGTTTGAGTCATCACTTTGGTCCTCGTTGTTTTACGTCCAAAGTTGAATTCCAAGTCGTCAGATATACCCTTCTCTGATTATTTTGTTACTATCTATATGCGTTTCTGCCACTCTACCTTCTGTAACTTTTGACTAACACTTGGTGTGAGCAATGGGCCGCTATGTGCATATGATTTATTTGTTTACTTTCATAACTTTTTGTGGTGTCTTGTCGAATTTATTAATACATGTGTCGGTAACTGTGTGAGCCATGTTACAGCGTATACGACTTTATGTTTCTGACTTACCTACGTGAATTGGAACGTGTGCTAACTCAGTGGGATGAGTTAGAGATCACGATCTTATTTTCTGAACTCAGTTACACGTGTCAGTGATGGCATGTGAGATCTTATTCTGAATGGCTTTCTAGTGTCTGTCTCTGTGCAAGAATACATTTTGAAATTCTGTCTTTGTACGAAACATATTTTGTATTTTGAAAATTCTGATTCGTATATCTTCTGTTAAAATTCTGTACGTCTGAGATCTTGTTCTCTCATATATCTTTGTATCCCCGTTTGATTGGTCCGTTGAACGACCTTCCTGAGAATTTGGCTCACTCCCTTATTATTTTACTTTCAGGTGATCAGTAGAGAGAATTGGATTACGGACCTAGCAACGTGACTGAGAGCTAGCAGTTTAATCTCAGAGTTACCTTGATTATTTTTAGAAATTATAATAAGAGGAAATATTTGGATTTGGATGTTTAATTTGGAACTCCTTGTAGGAGTAAATTGGGAATTAAATTACTGATTTAAGCCTATGTGACATTTAATTATGTAACTTGGAGATTTTCTTTTCAGATGCTCTGAATAACCTATTTGGGAGACTTTTGAAATTTTGAGATTTTCTGATTTTATTTATTCGAAATTAACCTTCCAAAAATTCGGAGCGTTACAAATGGTTTTGGTGAGCCAATGGATTCTATAGTAATGTTGTCAGATCCGCTTGTTGGTAACATTTGTGGTTGTGGTCAACCAAAATGGATGTCATTTGATGATAAAAATGACCTGGGGCCGCCAATAGACGAGAATAGTAACGAATTGTGGCTTGAGGTGCAAATGATAGTGGTTGGAATTCTTGTCTAGAATGTCCTTATTTTTCAGTGCGATTGTTGCCCACCCTTCATCCCGACACAAGGTTTGATGATAACTAAGTAATGGTGATAAAGGTATTTGGCTGAAACAGTGGAGTGGTGGGTGGTAGTGGTGCACGTGAGAACGGTGGTGGTGGTTGGTGGTTGACGGTGTGGAAGGTCGGAACCGTCCATTGTGAGAAGCCCACGTACTTGTTCAGTACAAGTGTTTATACTGTATAAGGGCTATATTGATATTTTAAAAAGAAACGACATCAGTCAAAAGTCACTTTTTCAGTTAGTCAATAACAAAAGTACACGATAGAGACAGTGTTTGATTTTTTTTTTTTACCACATAATGTTAAAATTTCAAACTTTATGTACTTGACTTTATTTACATTCTAGCTTCATGGAGATGTGTAATTAACCCCAAATTTTACATCCTGCCCATACTTTTTTGACCTACTCAGGTGCATAATTGTTTTGTTTATAGGCGAGGTTTTAGCTTTAAGCTAGTATAATCAGTTAATAACCAACTATTGGAACCTATCGAATGAAAACCAACAAATTCTAGAAAAGAAAGTCAACATAACATTGAGAAGATCCGAAAACTTATTTCTTAGGGTTCTAATTATCATATTATTACTATTTTATGCGTGCAAATTAGATAAGTATGGTTACGTACCAACTTTGGATGTGCTATGCTTTTCATGGGGCTGGATGGACCTGGACAAAGATAGCACAAACCAAGCTCATTTCGTTCATGAGTTGAACTTTGAAGCTCACATCAACCACCATTGCCATGACCGTATCCAAAAGTAACATGAGAAAACAGAATCTTGTAGGCCAAACAAGCTTCACTGTCTAGGTCACCAATTTGTCAAGCAAGAACACAAACAAGAAGACACAAATTAAATTTGGTGACTGCGTTTACAACATTTGGTGACCATATTCTTTAACAGAGGTCTTATCCCAATCCCTAAATAAAGCTGAGGAGTGACATGGTCTTAAAGGAATTAAAATCACCCCACAATCCTTTAGCATTACCCACCTTCTTATTGCTGCTGATGATTCACTTCTATTCTTCCAAACTAACCCCCTAAGCTATGAACTTCTTAAAATCGTTATCCAAAATTATCTTCTCGACTCAGGACATCAAATCAACCTCGATAAATCGAGCCTAGTAACTAGTCCAAATTACTCGGCGCACCTTATCTCATATTGTACTTCCACCCTAGGCATTCCCCGGTCCATGTCAAGGAATGAATTAGACAGTGTCATTCAGCCGAAGGACTTCTTTCACAAGCTCTTGATGGAATTGCAAAGTAGAAGTACTGGCCGGAAATGTTTACTTTTGAATAAGGCAGGCCGGGCCACACCCATTGTGAGGCCCCAATTGTAATTAGCATCTAATCATTCTATAAAGTTTAAACATATTTGAATTTGATTGAAATAATATAATTGTGTTATAATATTTTTCTACATAAAATAAATGTTGAAATTAAGTTATGGGTGAAAATATAATTATGTAAAATTTTGGGGATTTAAAAGTAATTATGCAAAACTTTGGGGTTAATAGGGATTAGTGACATGTGCACGTGTGAGAGTGTGGGTTATATTCTTGACGACTTGCCACCTATGTATGGTGGTGAGTAATCAAAGAAAACTAATAAACAATGGGAAGAGAAGTTAAGTGGATAATTTAGAAACAAAGGAGAAGGCGGAAGGGAAGAGCACCTTTCCGCCAAAGAGAAACAAAGAGAAGGGAAAGAAGAATAAAGAAAAGAAAAGGGAGAAGAGAAGAAAGAGTAAAGGATGGAGATTTGCATCAACTTTCTTCTGTTGGCTTGAGTTTAATTTTCTTGGAGGTAGGTTATCATGTATTTTTTTTAAGTCTTCAAAACATGTATGAGAAGTATTATGAGTAGTAGTAAAACACTTATGTATATTTGCTTGAAATGATTCAAGGAGAAGTATGATCATGTGTGCTGAAATCTGCAAAACAGTCATGAAATTAAAGTAATTTTGATGCTTAGAAATGTATACTTTTAGTTGATATATGGACCTAATTATTTTATATGTTATACTAGTACATGTATAGAGTATGCATACCAAATTTCATATTATTTTGACTATTATTACTATGGTTTAAAATTCGTGGTATGAAACCTGTCCTGTGAAACTGTACAGTCATGAAATTAAGGTAATTTTGATGCTTAGAAATATATACTTTTAGTTGCGATATGGACCTGGTTATCTTCTATGTTACACTAAAACATGTATAAAGTATACATACCAAATTTCAGATTATTTGAAGTACTATTGCTATGGTTTAAAATTCGTGGCTTGGAACCTGTCTTGTAAAACTATTGTTAGACAAATTCTGAAATTTGTCTTTGGAAGGGCTTAACATGACCTTAAGATAATATTTTCGTGCCAAGTAAAATACTGGAATGTATCTCTCTAAGTCTAGTTTTCATAAATATATAATACGACTATAGAGGCCTTGTAATTAAATTGTTATGATTTTTTGAGTACAGGCTACTCCTGTTGCCAATTGAAATACTGGGCAGATTACGTAACCTAGACTAGTAGTTCTTTGTGATGGGCTTAGTGGTGAATGTAATATCCCACATCGGATGTGGAATAGTATGAGATGACCCTTATAAGACCTTGCCAAGGAACTCATAAGTACCTACTTGGCTAGCCCTTTTGAGGGAGGCAATGCCCTGTGGTGGGGCCGTGGACTGGGTCGTTACAGATGGTATCAGAGCCGACTCTCGAAAGCTCGGGCTGGGCTATCCAGTCGGGTTGTCGATGGTTGGGGAAACGAAGGCAAGCCCGGGTATATCCCACATCAAGAGGATGGTTGGGGCAATGAAGGGTAAGCCCGGTATATCCCACATTGGCTAGAGAAGAAGATTCTGGGTTATGTGTGATTGAGCCTTAGCGAGGACGCTAAGGTATAAGGAGGGGAGATTGTAATATCCCACATCGGATGTGGAGTAGTATGAGATGACCCTTATAAGACCTTACCAAGGAACTCATAAGTACCTACTTGGCTAGCCCTTTTGAGGGAGGCAATGCCCTGTGGTGGGGCCGTGGACCCGGTCGTTACAGATGGTATCAGAGCCGACTCTCGAAAACTCGGGTTGGGCTATCCAGTCGGGTTGCCGATGGTTGGGGAAACGAAGGCAAGCCCGGGTATATCCCACATCAAGAGGATGGTTGGGGCAACGAAGGGTGAGCCCGGTATATCCCATATTGGCTAGAGAGGAAGATTCTGGGCTATGTCTGATTGAGCCTTAGCGAGGACGCTAAGGTATAAGGAGGGGAGATTGTAATATCCCACATCAGATGTGGAATAGTATGAGATGACCCTTATAAGACCTTACCAAGGAACTCATAAGTACCTACTTGGCTAGCCCTTTTGAGGGAGGCAATGCCCTGTGGTGGGGCCGTGGACCGGGTCGTTACAGTGAATAACTAGGTAAATTATAGTTCTTAAATGGGCACTCAAATATATACATGCTAATATAATTATGCATGTGTGTAGGGTACTTAAGGAAGAACATCAATTGTTTCTTGTTTGATTATCGAATTAGTTGGCGCATTAAAGATTAGTTTACATGTTTGGCATATGTTGTTGATAATATGGCGAATATGGGATTAAACCTCTTTTGATGTACTTGATGACTTCGGTTGACATTTGTGCATGATTGTGCATGTCACATGAAGGAGGAGAAAAAAGTGAGTTGAGGGTGGTATTTGCCGGGGGTGAAAGTTTTCAGGTCAGAGCTCTTGTTCTCATTCATATCTTGATAGTATGCAGTAGCTATGCGTACTACTTTTCAAAAGGAATTATTGGCAAACCTGTGATGACGTTGGACTTCTTCTATCGAACCCGCTACATCAGTTAGTTACGATACAAAAAGTCTCTCGCACTCAGGAAAGGCTGGCTCATGCATGAGGGGCATATTTCCATACTAATATTCTCGTACTTGGCTCATATTGGTCTTGAACTTGTTTATACTGTTTCGTTATACTTAGCGAGATCAAGTTAATATTTAAGTCTTGCTTGCCATTCTCATATACGTTCTACAAGATTTCAAATCTTGCTTGATATGCTATTCTCGTTTTTTAAAGGCGTGTGAGCAGATGGTTGCATGTGTTACTCGATATGTTCAATTATTCTTAAGTACGTAGGTATCATCTGTTCAATTGACTTACATGTTTATACTAACTATGCATAATATAATCAATTCATGTTTAGACTTAAAAGCACCGGATATCCTACTGAGCCATTAGGCTGACCCATTCCCGATACTTTTTCTAGGTTCGGAGTCGGAGTATTTGCCAAGGGACGAAGAGGATTACCTCGGGGAGACTCAAAAGTATTACACTGGGTGAGCAATTTTAGTTGTTCTTCTTTTGTTTTGGAGTGTAGTATTTGTATAGGAGAGAGGTGGTCTGTAATATAATGTTATATTCAGTCTTTTCACTTATGGACGACTGTAACGTTTAAGCATACTTCCGCTGTTTATTTTGAGGTTGTAGTAAAGCTCTATTTATCCTTGAGGTATATATGATAACCAGCTGGTTTAGCGTTGCGCCCCTTCCGCGAGCTGTGACACCCATTAGATCAATTCTTTCATCCTTACTCATATATCATATGCAACTAACGATATTTCCCCCTCACATTTGTAAGAAGATTGACAGGATCTTACGGGATTTCTAGTGGTCAGGCAACCATCGGGGCCACGATATACATAAGGTAGACTGGTTCTCCCTTTGTGGCCCTAAATCCCAAGGTAGTCTGGGATTTTGATGGTCCAAAATTTTCAATCTGGCTTTACTTGCTAAAACGAGCTGAAGACTTCTCACAAAAGCCACTCTCAGTTTAGCTTTAAACCTAGCTAGCTTACTGGATAACCTAAACAAAGACTATCTCAGAAGAAGTCAGCTAGTGCTTTTGTACAAAAACCCACTATCAAAAGTGGCTTGCCTTTTGAATACTAGAGTAGAGCTTTGCCTATGCTGAGCCTTTTGCCTTTGGCACCTCTGCTTGGACCAATCTCGTCCCAGTCACACTTTTTCTTAGGTCTAAGTACTTCCGGTCGCAATCATTCATATATGTGCAACCTAGCTTTAGTGCCTCATGGGGCTGGCGCAGTATTCTAGCAGGACGTGGCACTCTCCTCTTAGGCCTTTAGCGTATTATTGGAGATGGTAGGAGTGTCAACACTTGGGTTGACAGTTGGATTTTTAGTTTCCCACCAGAGTCTATCTCCTCCTTCTGGACACAACACTCACAATGGTAAAAAGTTGCCAGTCTAATCACCCACAACTCATGGGATATTGGGCAAATTAATGACATATTCCCTGCCTCCACAGTCTTTGTCTTCACATGCATATACATCTCAAGTACTGGCTACCGAGAATAATACACTTGGGTTAACACAACTACATGTGATTACTTTGTAGTTTGCATATCACTTATGGCATGCCAAGGCACTCCAAACCCATACCGCCTTATAGCCGCACTTTAACCTGAGAACCACCATCCTACCACCTGTATGGCTACATCTATGGAAAACATTGGATCTCGGCTAAACTTCATTATTTTCTATGGCAACGGTTTATTGATCGTTTACCCCTTCGCAAAATCCTGAATGAGCGAGGAATATCCTATAGCCCTCTTTGTGCATTTTGTTGTGAGAAGATTAAAACCTCTGCTCACTTATTTCTCCAATGCCCTTCTATATGACCGGTCTGGTTTGGTAATCCGTTAGGTATCCACTTCACCGAGAAAATACCATCATTTAAAAATGGCTCATTGCTTGGCTCTCTGTCGCTCATCCCAGCTCTTTCCCTTTTAACCAAATTAATTTTGTCACTGTTGTTTAGTGTGTTTAATTACAGTGCAATGAGTATATATTCCGATAGGCAACCGTGGAACCCTAAACAATTATTCCTCGTGCTTGAATCCTCATTGAAATAATATTTCAAACTTGTCCACTCATACCACCTACCTTACCTCAACTTTAACCCCTAAATACTTCCTCATTTTGATGATCTCACTACCTATAAATCTACATCCCTAATTGCGCATATGTGCTTGTCCAGCTCCAGATACTCTCCATGTCCACATAGCCACCTACTGGAATTGATAGACAATGATTACAGGGGTGGGTTTATCAAACTTAGAGACCACCAGCTCATTGATGAGAAATTAGACTACCTTTTTCCCTACATCTCACCCTCATGAAGCTCAGGCGATCTCTATATTATGTACTTGTATTTGGGCTATCCACCACAGTATCCAACATCTTATTATCCACACTGACTCCAATTACCTACTTTCACAGTTGACAGATGATGTATGATATATGCACATAGGTTCCTATTTTGAGTTGTGCAACATCACCATAGGAGATTCGGACAATTTCGTTGAAGCCAAACTGTTTGCCAAGTCAGTAAGTATCGTAAACTCATTCGTTAACAAGGAGTGGCTTTCTAGAGGAGCACACATTTAGGAGGATCACCCTTCATGGCCTTGCTAAAGTATAGTAGCTGATGGGGAGCTCCTTTGTCCCCCCCGGCTTGTCTTCTTCTTTTGATATATAGCCTATGTACTTATAACTCTTTAATTTAATATTAATGCAATTCTGAAAAGTTTCAAAAAAAAAAATGGTGACAATAACATTTTAATAGAATGACATACTGTTCACTTCCTTAGCTACTAGAATTTATGTAAGCATACTACAAAAAATTCTTAATGCTATCCCAAATGGCATTAAAAAGCCAGGTTTGTGACTGTGACAAAGGTAATAGCTATGCTTTTAAATTACTTTCTGTGGATTTTGAACCTATCAAGAGCTTATACAAAGTGGCTTTGCTTCTTTCTCTTTACTTAAAGCTTTCATGCAACATGGGTATATAGTGTATCACTTGCCATCAATTGGGCGATACATCATTGTCTCATGCATATCAAAATTATAACTAGCTGACTTGCACTTATGTCACGATTGATAGGGAGTAACTTAGTGACTCAGTAGCACCCATCATCATTGATGTCCATACTAGGTCCAGTACTTCATAGCTATTTTGTGGATCTCGATCCACTGTTGTGGCTAGGGTTACAGCAGTGGTGCTGTGACCCTGTCACAGCCGTCCGATCCTTTTGGGTGGGAGGGAATGGTTTGGATCATGCCACGTCACCCACCTTTAATTTTCCTCATTTACTCTGTCGGCACCAACCACCATTCACACACACACACACACACACACACACTCTCTCTCTCTCTCTAGTTCCTTCTGCCGGGATCTCCTTACGTCGTTCACTTCCTGGCGAAGACACAGCGACATCACCACCACCCATAAGGATCTTCCGGCAACGCATCTACCAACACCGGCGTGCCTTCCATCGATCAGCGGCTCCTCCGCCGTCCACGGCGACGCCACATCCACCGGTGAATATTTCGACGACGCATCTACCAAGCATCCAAGCCTTACGCCGGCGACATAGGGGACTCAATCTCATGGTACACCGACGACACCTCGTGGACACAG
Source organism: Escallonia herrerae (assembly GCA_033070095.1). Classification (NCBI taxonomy): domain Eukaryota; kingdom Viridiplantae; phylum Streptophyta; class Magnoliopsida; order Escalloniales; family Escalloniaceae; genus Escallonia; species Escallonia herrerae. Next base: position 573,128 of record JAVXUP010000123.1, read on the forward strand.
CGACGCCACATCCACCGGTGAATCTTTCGGCGTCTTATCTACCAAGCAGTCAAGCCTTACGCCGGCGACATAGGAGACTCAATCTCACTATACACCGCGTGCCTTCCATCGACCAGTGGCTCCTCACGCTGTCCAATTTTCGGTGAAGACATGGCGACGGTACATCCACCTTCCGGGGACGTCGTCGGCCACTTTCCAACGAAGACATGTCTCTTTTCTCTCTTCCCCCTAATACTGCTATTTCCTGTAAGTTCTGTATATTGATTTTGGAATCTAAATATTTTGCGGTAATTGCGTTGAGTATTGTCCACCCTCTCCCAGTGCTTTTCATTCCCAGTCAAAGCATGCACTCGAAGAGATTATCATACCAAACCGTGCACTTTCATTGAAATTGCAACTACATTATCGATCCTGCCTGTTAGGATTATCTGAGGGAGGTAGATTCAATACAGATATCACACAACATGGTTACAAGGAGAAGGCAAATCGAAATCACGTTGTGTAGCATACAACTTACATCTATAAAATTAGAAGTAAAAGGCAAAAGAAAAAGATAAATATAGCTATACTTCATCAAGTGCAGCATGTATTGCAAGCGATGTACAAAGTTTAACCATAAGCAAAAGAAGAGACAATACATGTAAAGTATATATCAAGTGGGGTGGAAAAGATGTCTTCATCCAATAATAAAAAAAGTCAAATACATATTTTAAATGAATGCTCAGGTTGCAAGTTATTCAGGACTACATTTTGAAGGAAGAAAGAAGACTAAGCAAGCTCCTGTGTGAACATATCATAATGAACTTTCTGCTTCAGTCACTGAAAAACATAGCTAAACGAGTTCAAGTAGATATTTGCATCAGAAAAAAAAAAGAGAGAGAAACTATTGTGTGCATAAATACATCTTCCTGTTCCAACAATCAAACTACATAAAGTCTTGCTGTTCATAAATACATGTTCTTGTTCATAAATACGAATTTATGTTTATAAAAATAGCATATTATAGAAAAAGTTATGTAGATTTACCCATTTTTTGATTGAAAATTGGGAACTGATATTGGAATGCTTGCTTAATTACAGTATTGATTTTGCCGTAATTGCGTCAAGTCAATTGCTCAATGCTTAATTTGGAATATGTTGTCGACACTCCCTCTCTCTTCTCTGACGGCCTAAAATCGCACCGCTGACCTACCTTCTGTCGACGCCAATCTACACCTTCGCTGATTTACAGCTCGTCATTGGAGGAGAAATCGGTCTACATTGCCATGGAAGGCCCATCATCGTCAACTCCTCCGGCCACCATAAGTTATCCAGACATTGACGTGTGACGGATTTTATCATGAATGTACCTAAATATGGACTTGATCAATCTTTATTTTTCATCAAATTGTTGGAACAAAAAGGGATGGACTTGTCCAGCAATTGATCCTAATGGATCTGTAAATTGGTTTGATTATGCTAATATACAACACTTTGATGGTGCACAATGAACACCACACCTAGACCCCAGATCCTATTCTAGTTAATGTATTTATGCTAGCATATATTACTGCTGTTTGGTGGCTTAGCAATGATCAGAGTTGGCAAAACTTAAGAATATATGATCAGAGTTTTGTGATGTACTACTCCCTGTTTTGATAACTTACTGTAACTTCAAGTACCTAGAAATTTGAATACTTATTTGTGCTGTTCTTTGTGAAGTTTTGGAGCATTGTGCACTGAGCATATTTAGTTTTAGAGCATTAGAGCATACTGTATTTAGTTTCCAGAATCCAGATGTAGATAAATTTTCATGTTCTGTTTTTTAATCCCAAGATGACTATGTACAAACCTCACTAAAGAAAGAGATCAACCTCGAATACAACTAATGCATGGATTGAAAATGATATTATTTATGGATTTTAAAATTTATGAATTGCATTTATGCTTTATGGTTATATAGTCTACGCTTCTTCAAGTAAAAAGTAATGAAATTATATTCAAACGTAGCATTGATGATTGGGTACCTAAAAATGGTATGGAATTTGATAGCCGAGAGGAAGCATGGAAATTTTGGGTGCATTATGGAGGGAAAATGGGTTTTGGTGTGCGCAAGGATTATTCAAACAAAAATCGTAAAGATGAAGTTGTCACCCTGAAAATTTTGTGTGCAACAAAGAAGGTTTTTGGGAGATTGATAAACGTGGCCATTTGTATAAGGCTCCTAGAGTCGAGACAAGAACGGGTTGTCATGTAGGGATGAAAATTGTATTTGATTGAAAGAAAAGTACGTATCATGTTTCAGACTTTAATGGAGAACATAACTATGACCTCCATGCTCAATATGTGTTCATCTTTTTCGATGTCAAAGAAATATAACCGAAAGTCAAGCGGTAGAAGTTGATTTGGCATATGATGCCGGGCTTACACAAAAGAAATGTTTTGATTTGTTTAGCGTGAAATTTGGAGGAAGGGAACATGTTGGATTTCTTCCGCTAGATCAAAAAAATTACCTTTGGACCAAACGCGAAAGAGGATTGCAATTTGGAGAAGTGGGAAGTTTGTTGATGGGTTTCAAAGATCAAGCATCACAAGATCCATCATTCTTTTATGCATTTCAATTGGATAATGAGGAACAAATTACTAATATCTTTTGGGCGGATGGAAGGATCCGCATGGCTTATTAACTTTTTGGTGACATTGTGACCTTTGACACTACATTTGCTACTGATAAAGATCATAAAACCTCTTGAAGTGTTTATTGGGTTTAATCATTATAGGGAACAAGTCATCTTCGGAGCTTCTTTATTATACGACGAAACACAAACGTCATTTGATTGGGTTTTTAATACATTTTTGGAGGCACATAATTTTAAGAAGCCTACTACCCTTTTCACCGATCAAGATATAGCGATGGGAAATGTGATAAGTGTTGTTATGACGGAGGTACAACATGATTTGTGTACCTTTCATATTATGAAAAATGCTATTAAGCATCTTGGTAATTTGATGAAAGATGATTCATGTTTTTTGAGTGATTTTAAACCTCTAATGTTTGAATATGAGGATGTGACAAAATTTGAGAAGGAGTGGGAGGCATTGCTTAAAAAGTATAAAGTACATGGATATAGTTGGTTAGAGAGAACTTATGCCTTGAAGGAAAAGTGGGCTAGATGTTACATGAAGACAACAGTTACTTTAGGGGTGCGAAGTACACAACTTAGTAAGAGCATGAATGCCAAACTAAAGAAGTCGTTGAAATCGAAACTTGATATACCTACTTTTGTCAAGTTATTTGCCATGGTTGTAAGTGACAAGAGATACCGAGAGGTAGAAGTAGAGTACAATGCAAAGGAAAAAATGCCTAGAGTAAAAGTTTCTTGTTTGCCTTTATTAAAGCAAGCAGAGGAGAGAGAGAGAGAGAGAGAGTGAGTGAATGGTGGTTGGTGCTGGCAGAGTAAATGAGGGGAGGCAGAGTAAATGAGGGGAATTAAAGGTGGGTGACATGGCATGATCTAAACCCTTCCCTCCCTCCCATAAGGATCGGACGGTTGTGACAGGGTCACAGCACCACTGCTGTAACCCTAGCCACAACAGTGGATCGGGATCCCTATTTTGTACATATATCATTAAACAAGAAGAGAGAGGCGTGTGAGTTGGCCACTTTTGCAAATGTAGCGAGAACAAAAGTGCATCAGGATGGGCTTCTTACAACCATATCTGTTACTGTCCTTAAACAATCACTCACCTTGCAACACTCAGACTATTTTGGATGAACTCTTTATTTCGTACTATTTGTTGGAAACATCCTATGTATTATGTACCTCTCATTTTTATGAGGCACTGGACTCCTCTCCCTATATACCATATCGTAAGGCCATAAGACCAAGCTACTGGTTGTTATCCACCTTATTTATCCAGATTCTCTTTACTATGTAAATAAATAAAAAAAACCCCCAAAACCCATCAAGAACTTAGACGATAAACTTTATCAGTCTCATCCATCCGTATTATGCGTCACGCTTAGGATGCAATTAAGGCATGCATTAATTCCATAAATAATCATTACTAGCATTTAAATGAAGGTAATCACTTTGATACACGCCATGTGTGTGCAAAAATAAAGTTAATAATATCAATTTCATCAAAAATAATCAAGCATCACTCAAAGTGCTTATTGTAACATTCAATAAAGTTTTATATTATAAAAACCAAACACATCCTTATAGGTAGGTGTTTGCAATTTAAGTTTTTGGCCTTTAGAATTTATCTTTACTATATTTTCTTAATGAATTTTTTATTAAAAGCTAAACATATCCTTATAGGTAGCTATTACATACTATTTAAGATCTTTATTTTGTATTACTTTTTAAAAAGTCTATTATATTTGTATAAAGTACACATTATATAATGGGAATTGATCCGTTACTCGTGCTGGCAACTTGGGTTAAGTTGTCAGCGGCCACGCCATTTGATCGTCCATCTACGATTTGTGGATGATCTAGATCTGTTTTTCGCGATTCTTTTCATAAATACCCTCGAGCTTGAGGAAGTTACAGTATGTTACAGTGCGCATCCGCTACATAATATAGCGGATGATGGGGCTGCTACAGTACCTTCTCTTTTCACGAATGAAATGGCAGTGCCTTATCTTTTCACAAAGCTATCATCCATATAGGTCCTCCTTGCCTGGTCTCCACCAAGAAGAAGAAGAAGAATACAAGAGGCTTGGAGAGCAGGGAAGATAGCAAGGAATGAATGGATAAATGGGTACTTGGAGGCGATTTTGGATGTGGAAACTTGACAAGAGTGGTGGAAAGCCATGGTAATACAAACATCATCATACATGGTTATATTAGAGAGATATTAGATGTCTCTCAAATCTGAATTAGGTCGGTTACTATTTTTATTTCAACTTTAAATGGATTTGCACTTTATTTATGGTATGATTGACAATTTCTTAAACTAGCTTGACTTGTGATCATTAAATTTCAAGATCAATATATAAAAAATGTGATTGAACCAACTCAAGATTGAGGGACAATCAAATTGCTGCATTCCATATTATGATCCTCTTCTGATTCCAAAATGCAAAAGTCATGATATGGAATTTACTTTTGGTTTCCTTTACAATAATATTCACGAATTTAGGGTTCAGTTGATCTGCTACGCAATTGGAAGCAACTACTCATACCAAAAAAAGTTAAATTAAATATAAAACCCTAAGGCTAGCATCGTAGCTGCCACCGTCTGCTGCCGTCGATCTGCAATCTTGCCGTCGAAATCAAACCCAAACCCATATCTAATCAACCTAGATTTTTCCGTTGCTAAATCTGACCACACCATAGCTATATCGTCATCACCACTTTCAGCTTTGCCTTGCGCCGCCCTCGACCTTGTTACCTGCTATCGCATCTACGCCTTCGACTCCACAATCGCCTCCGTATTACACCTGCACAATATCGCTTATGTGGGAAGACAAAGAGACCAGAGATAGAGGAGAGGAGAGGAGAGGAGAAGAGGGAGAGAGAGACAGGAAAAAAGGGCAGCTACAATGCTCTCGTTCCCATATCATTAATTGCTTGCTTCCCTATATGACATAAATGGGTTTGGGTCGTCCGCTACATAATGTAGCAGATAAACACTTTGCTGCACAATCAATTGCGAGGGTGAGAGATATTTTTGTCAAAAGTACTGTTATGGACGGACTTAAAAAAATGCGAAAAATCAATCTGAACCGTTCACAGATCGTAGATGGACGGCCAGATGACTCTGACAACTCAACCAAGTTGTCTGCGCGAGCAACAAATCAGCTCACATATATATAATAAAAGTATGAATATAAATATACGTATAAATATGGATAGATAAATTGATACAGATACTCCGTACAAATTACTACTATGCTACGAGACAACCACCGATCCAATCTTTAGTAATTAGTAACTAATGATAATGTAGGTTAATATTTGGGGTCATTTAGATTATTGTCCTAGTTTTCACTGGAAGAATGGGGAAGAAACCAAAATATGGTCAAATGTGGGACCACCTCAGAACCCGCCACGACAAGGTTCGCGACACACCCGATCCGACTCCTGTCTGACGGCGTATGTGGCGCCACGACAGCCGTGCAATTGAGCTGCCCGTCGTTTTGAAGGCGCGTGTAATCACTCCCGCTACTGCTACGCTTTAACGCTCTAACGGCGATAGCCAGTTGAGTCGATCTCCCCTTCCCCTTTGTAACGTTCGGCGACCTTCACAGAAAGAATATAGGGGCACACACACACGCACACAGAGCCACTCTCACAGAATAATAAGCATCTTTCTCTTGTGACGTCCCGTATTGCTTCTGCGAAAAATCAGGAAAAAGAATCCTCTTTGATATTAGGGTTTCTCGTTGCGTCAATGTGGAGCTTCCTCAATTGCGAGTAATTACTTCAACATTTTTTTATTATAGACTGTTGATTCCCTTGGTTGTGTTATCACTTTGCTTGTAATTGGAGCTAGAGAGCTCCTCTTTATCGGCTGCTTTGATGCATACTCGATGCGTTCATGATTCTTCTGTTTGTTATGTTCATTTGCTACGTGTATTAGTTTTCGTGTGTGCACTTGTACGATTAGATTTCTCTCGTTTCATAATTGTTGTCCCCTTGACTTTTCGTGATGAATTTGAACATGTAAGCATTGACTACCTATTGTTTAATCCCCAGATTGACTAATCATATACGTCATTTATTGATTTGTAATGTATCTGAGTTTAGTTGTTGTTGTTGTTGTTGTTGTTGTTGTTGTTGTTGTTGTTTTCTTTTTAAAATAATAAAAAATGCAATTTGTAGAACATGCTATTTCTGATCATTTTAGTATAATTGACAGAGGAACAGAAAATGGAGTTTAGTTGTTTAGATGTTCACATATTCTAAAATCTCTCAGAAAGTCAAGGGGGACAAAAGTTGTGAAATGGATGGAGTACTAGTTCTCGTATTTTCTTCCTAGTGGTATATGGTATTACCAAATGGTATCCTAAGAAGAGATGGGCTGGAGGGATTCAGCAGTGCTGAAATTTTGTTCCTTTAATGTTTCTAATTTCTAACAAGTTGTAAGTTCGAGAGCATTGTAGATGCTTTGGTTGCATGTTTATCAAATATTATAGACCTGCCTCCTTAGTTTGTCTCTGCTGGACAATGGCATGTCTCCTTGATAATATTTTTATTTCCGAAATTGTCAGGTTGCGGCGGGTTGCTTCCCATGAAAATGTCATTGCCCTTAATGGTTATATGCTCCTGCACACTCGGGGGTGGGGGGAGGGGTTGGTTTAAGTTGCTCTTTAAGTTACCCCGTTGTACTGGTTCTGGACTTCTGCCTGAAGCTCGAGGTGGAGCTTTAATTATTTAAGAGACTGGCGATTGAAGCAACTGAAATGTGCCAGGAAGAGTCGTGAAAAATTTAAGAACGAAATTCAGTCTGTTTATGATAGGATAGTTCTCTTACATTGTTTTTGCTTGGAGAAATAATTGCAAAACGAGCCAAAAATTTGATAACTGGTGTATCATTCTTAATCATTGTCAAGGGGGGTATTCAACAGTTTTCTACGAAATTCCAAGTGGTAATCAAATTATATTGCTTCATTAATACTAGAAATTTCTATTTTCTAATCTAGACTTCTCAAAAATCATCTTGGTATCCAAATTTATTGATGTACCTTGCCACATATCTGCCTTGCTGTATGGGGTCTGATTGTTGTGATTATCGAACTATCTGTGTTTATTTTCATTGTTTTGGGCTTTACACGTGTTTTTAACAAAATAAATAGTTGAGTTACGGATGCTTTTTAACAATTTTAACAAACTAAATAGCCTTTACACGTGTTTTTAACTATTAGTGTTTATTTTCATTGTTTGAGTCTCGGGTTCTTATGTTCATGTTAGGGATGCTTGATACCTTTTCTTATGTTTATGGAAGGATGCTTATGGGTCACCAACAGCTTTGGGGGGTTAGGTCCACTCCTCTCTTCATTGCAAGTTGAAGTGACAATAAGATTGTTCTGTTGTTGCCTTACCAATTAATAATGAGATGTTTTAAATTGTCATCTACATATTTTGGTGTTGAATCTACTTCCTTCCGCCCTATCCCTCTTCGTTACAACATGAAGTGATTATATTATACTATTCTAGTTCTAGAGATGAAATTGGTTTGGTTTATCTTTATGTCGAATACACTTTTTTTGTGCATTGTTCTCAAAATTTTTTTTCTTTATATCCATCATTGCAGCATCCTTTTGAGAAGAACAGATTCAAAGAGTTCCAGATCTTCAGCACAAGTCGTATATTAATCCGTTAAATTTTTTTCTTTCTAGCGTGCCTGTGAAGAATATATACAGGTTCTTTATCTGGTAAGGCCTCCTCCACGTGGGCGCGACAGAATTTCCTGATTCCTGCTGAAGAGTATTTGCAGGTTTTTCATCTCTCTGCTGTATGAAACACAACATGAGTGGTGTAGGTGACAGTCGGTGTGTAATCCAGAGTAATAGAACAAAGAAGCAAGAAAACAATAAAAACCACCACAATAAGGATGCCATGCCAGGGAGTGAGCTTTGGACAGATGGGCTGATATGTGCTTTTGAATTGGTTCGGGGACACAGGAAATCAGCTAGGCCAAAGTCAAACTTGAAGAGCCTGTCAGCTGAGAATATAAAGAAGGAAGTGCCTACTTATGGAAAGGTTGAGGCTTCTGCTGAGAAAACAAATGAGAAACATTTGCTCGATTCCACGTCTCTTATGAAGTTAGATGCTGGCTCTGTAGATGACAACACAGATACTCATGGCTATCAATCAGACTGTCCCCACACCATGGATAAACTTGTAGGGGGTCACTGGGTTCCAATTGGATGGGCTAGAATATCTGAACTTGTTCAAACAGTACAAGTGAATGCCGGATGGACCTCACAGCAGTTTGATCTCATGGATGATGAAGATGATCTCACAACTGCAGATTTAGCTGCTCCTTACTGGGAGCGGCGAGCTGGGCCTATATGGTGGTGCCATGTGGCTGCAGGTCATCAGTCCGTTAATGCGTGGCTCAGCAATGCTCAGTGGCTGCACCCCGCCATTAGTGTTGCTTTGAGAGATGAGAGTCGGTTGATAAGCGATAGGATGAAGCATCTTCTGTATGAGGTAGATTGCCTGTTTATCACCTAAATATCCTTTCTTTCTTGATTGAAAAGTGCCATAAATGATCATACGTATGTTGAGTCGTAAAGATAACATTATCCTGATGTATGATACCAGGCATGTAGAGATTGTCGCATCTGCCGAGCATAAGCAATTTTGGTACTTGTGATGTTGTAAAGGACAAAAATCTGTTGCGAAAACCACCACTTTCATGATTGTGAGACAAAGCCTTTGAACACCAAGTATGATAAAGATGCATGAAGTTGGGTTGAATATTCTGGTGCTTTACTTTATTCTTTTATTCCGTTATTTTTCTGTGTGTGCGCGCGATTGTATATGTTGCTTTTAGGTTGTCTGCATGGTTAAACTTTGTCATTGTCTCCGGGCGGGGGGTGAGGGTGGGGTTTGACGGCTGATAATTCTTATTTTCTAGATGCTGTTACGTACTGAAATCACACGACTCTGGTTATTCTAAGGCTCTACTTTGTGTATATGAGGAGGTTGTTGCACCTTTAACACTTCTAAAACAAGTTTTTCACCATGTTGTTCATAACCATGATATAGTTTTCTGAGAGGCATTTTTTCTGATGGAAACATCCATACTACACATGTTAATCAAGTAGGACTGATCAAACTGTGTTGATCTGTTAGAGGTTCCTTTAGTTGTTAGGAAGGAGAAAAAAGAATAACAATGCTGTTTGGCTTTCATGCCTTGTGGTGTCATTTGATATGTTTGTTAAGCTTCATGTTTGTGCAGGTCCCGGTTAGGGTTGCTGGGGGGCTATTGTTTGAGCTATTGGGGCAATCAGCCGGTGATCCCTATGTTGATGAAGATGATATACCCGTTGTTCTTCGTTCTTGGCAAGCACAGAACTTCCTTGTAACCGCGTTGCACATGAAAGGATCTGCATCAAGCATAAATGTGTTGGGGATCACAGAAGTTCAGGTTTCTTCTGTTACCTGATAAAAATGCCATCAATGGTTTTAGTGCTAGAGATGTAATTGTTTCGTAATGCAACGATAATTTGGTCTATTCTTATTCTTGGTTCACAGTAATTTGTTTCTGCTAGGAACTTCTTTTTGCTGGGGGCAGTCATACACCGAGAACAGTACACGAAGTTATAGCACAGCTGGCTACTCGCCTGGCTCGATGGGATGATAGGTGAATTCTACAATTCATGTTCCGTTACTCTGACCTATATATCTTTGAATATCAAGCTAGATGCAGATGAGGTGGTACAGTCCATTAGAAAACCTTACTTGTTGCCTTTTATGCATATTATAGCTTCTGAAGTTGTAAGCAATTTTATCTGGCTGAGATTGATGAGAAAACTATGTTTCAAGTGTTTAGCGGAACTCTTGATCAAAATACTTAGGGCACCTGTTTTTCGGAGCAAAAATATCACCTCATTGTATGACTGGGAGCTTAAGTTAGGGCAATTGTTCTTGGAAGCATTTGAGTGTTACACATAAACGGAGGATTCCCTGGTGGAAACCAGGAAGCAAAAATGTAGGTCTTCTTTGTTCGGTCCTGGTGCTAGCCCAGGCGTGTCTTTATCATGTATAAACATGGCTAAGTGTACTTTTTGTTTGACGCAGCAAGAAATGTGATCTAAATTGATGACGTGAGGAACGGAAAGATGATAATTGTGTTTGGTGCATTCTACATAGGATACAAAAATGGTGGTTGGTTTCCTTATTCATAACGAGTGGCACGTAGCTTGTGGATTCTCCTCCTCGGCTTGTTCAATGTTCTGGGTTATTTTCAAAGTCTGTAACGTAATGGTGAGAGGGTGCGGAGGGGTTTTGGACAATGTCTCTGTTGTGCCTCATCTGATCCGTCTGGAGGGAGAGGAATAGGTGAACTTTTGAGAGGATTGATATTTGTGCAGTGGTTGCACACAATGCCTTGAATCTACTATTCAGGCTCAAGGACTTAACAGGTTTCGATATTTTGGTTGCAGATTTTGTTGATGACTTCTGTTTTTTAGCTTGTTAGCTTCTGGCCATCGTTTAATGTTCTGATATTTGTCTTATACTCCTTTATGGATGTCTGGGCCCTTGTTTTGTTTTCTCTTGTGAGCATTTAGTGTAGATTTGTGTATAAATAAGAGCACTTGATTGTCAGTACTATGCTTACCACCACATAGCATCTGGAACTTGATTCTCACTGTATGCTTGTCACATTGTAAGGTTGTTCCGCAAGTCTATATTTGGGGTAGCTGATGAAGTGGAGTTGAAGTTCATAAACAGGTATTTTTTTATCTATATATCCAGCCATGATTGCCTGTTTGTTATTTTGTTTATTAGTATTACTGTTTCGATTCCTCAACATACTGTATTTATGGTAATGAATACTGAATAGGAGGACCCATGAAGATTTGAATCTTTTCAGTATAATCCTGAACCAAGAAGTCAGAAGATTATCAAGACAGGTAAGATGCTTTATCCTGCCAATGGAGTGTAGTACTTAAATAGCAGATGACATCAATGTCAGCAGTTGAAACATATGTAGTAAAACTACTGCAACAAAGAGAAACTTTTGTTTCTTGCAATATGTCTTCTCTACCTCTCTTCTTTGTATACTTTGGTAGTTGCATGTTGAAAGCTTGGGTTGAACCATGCTAAGCCACGTCTCTATAAAAGTCAAAATAAGGCTGAAAAGAATATCCAAATTCCTTATTAGGTTAGGTCAGTAGGCGTATTATGAGATGCTGAGTTTCTTGATAGTGCTGAAATGATTCCGGAAAGTTGAAACAGTAAGCATTTTAACTTTTGCTGCTGGATAACTTACTCTTTGAACTATTCTTCTGGAGAATGAACAATAGGTTGTGCAAATATACTCATTTAGGTGACAGGTAGTTATGTTTTTGGTTCAGCTTGTTCTTGCTAAATTCATGGAAGTTTCAGACTCTCAACAATATCAGGGAACCACTATTTCCAGCTCTTACAAATTGATGTTGTGCAAGTTTGGTCTGGGAATCAGCTTATACTAGTAATGCTAGTTATTGATGTCTAGAATTGCTTACCTACGGAATCTAATTTAGCTGAAAGGATTCAGTTTATATCCAATTCGAGAAATGCTTCCTTCATTTACATGGTTTACGAATCAAAATAGGCTGTTTGGCTCATTTTTAATGGAGTCATCAGTCATGCAATGGCATTTTTGTCACCTTTTTGTTGTTTCTTCTTTATTATTTCTGTTATCTGTAACTTCGAATGCTAATTTGAACTGTTGATGCTTATATGGAGTCTTGAGTAAGATATGAGAGAATCAGTAAAGTCTAGTGAGTTATATGACCTACTGATAAAACAATACTGGTCATTATGATTCATCCACGAGTACCCTTGCAGGTTATTAGGGTGAAATGGTCACTCCATGCTCGAGAGGAAATTGTTTTTGAGCTTCTCCAGCATTTAAAGGGAAATGCAACAAGAAGCCTGCTGGAAGGCATAAGAAAGAGTACGCGGGAAATGATTGAGGAGCAGGAAGCTGTTCGAGGCCGTTTGTTTACTATTCAAGATGTCATGCAGAGTACTTTGCGTGCATGGTTGCAGGTGTGTTGAAATTACATGAATTGGATATCATAAGGATGCACATAACTAAAGGCAACATGGGTTGTTTAAGAGTTTTCTAGACAGTCGCCCAGGTCTGACACTGACACCCCCAATCAGTAAGATGACATTTTCATTTAGGAAAGTGGCGAAACATCAGTAGTATTTAATCTTGTGAAAAGATCTACCAAACAGTGCTGTTTTTTGTAAGGTTATGTATACCTGCTGTTTTTGGTTGTAATTTTTGTTTGCAATTTTTCACATTTTACCAAAAAACTTCTTTAGGTTATATATACCTAATTGAAAATGAAGACAGAACTTCGTCATTGACCATTAAACTTTAAGATGGATTTCAATTTGGTCATTGGACTTTGATTTGTGTCAAATTGGTCACTGGGCTCTTCGATTCGGACAATCAAGTCATTCTGTTAGTTGCTGTTATAAACTTTACCCGTTAGGTTGTCACGTGAGTGGCACATGGGGCTCAATGAAGGGGCAAAATTGTCAACCACAAAATTCTTTCTATGATTTTAATTTTTTTGTCCTTATTTACTTTTTCTCTCTCCGCCACCACCAGCACCTGCCAACCGACACCCTTGCCACCCAATTACCAACATTTACCCATCGTCATCACCAGCCCCACACCACCCTCGCCCACCCTCAGCCTCTCCACTAAGGACTGTTTCACGAGTCACTACTACGCACAAAATCCAAGTTCATGTGTAGAATATGAAGCCATAGCATTATTTTGCTCTTCAATTATTGTAAACCAGGTGCATTGTACATGTTTTTTTTTCCCCAGGTTTTTTATAATAGAAACCCTTGCATGCTTTTTAGTTGGGCAAATCATGGATTCAAGAGTTACTTTATAAGGTTTTCAGATCTGCCAGTGGAGGTTTTTTGGCCATTTATGGCCTATTCTAGCTGCGTTGACGGCTTCTTTTGGTACAGTGCTGGTCGGATGTCAATAGGTCGTAAAAGCCCCATGTTTTATACAACTTCTGATGCTTGAACCCCATCTGATCATATGGAGGTTGCCAGAGATTGCGTCTACTTTCTTGTCTCCCTTCTGTTTAACTTCTTACTTTCATATCTTGGTTCAGTTTTAGGGTTTGCTTTTTGTATTGAATCAGATCTTCACAAGTATGTGGGGTTCTTCATTTTGGATAAAAACTAGATGCAGGTTGTATGAATTCTTTTAATGGATAAGCTGGTGGTCGTTGGTTGGGGTGGTTTGGGAGTTATTTCGGTGGTGGTGATGGCAGCATAGGTGGTGATTGCGGTGTTGGATCATGGTAATGGCTGGTTGGTAAAAGAGGTTACATGAATCCCCTAAGTTAAGTCCCATATGAACACGCCCAATTAGCGTACTACTGTTGAAAAGTGCTAACGGAATGGCTCTATTTGGCCCAATTGCCGAAATTGAAATCCAATGACCAAATTAAGTTTGTCTTAAAGTTCGATGGTCAATGACGTAGGTTCTCTCGAAAATGAAAATATGAGTCCAACAGGTCTGTAACTCTGATCTCTTCGTAAATGGGGCTCAACATTGAGAACTTTATTCTTGAAGGAAAATTAGATCAATTACGAGGGTGAAGTTCATGCAGGAGGAAAGCTCAGGGATCAGCCCTGCAAGGTGGGAGGGCCGTAAAGTGGGAAGTAGGCTCCATAGGGTGGAAGCCCCAACAGATATGACGTGAGGTGACCTGCGAGGTGGGAAGTGGACTCGAGGTAGTGCCCAGGGAGCTCGAATGACGTAAGTATTCTGGCCTTGGAGAGGATTAGTTTACACCTTTTTTGACAGATTAAAGTTTTGGGAGAGTTGGCTGTGCTGCATCAGATGTATAGATTATTGATGGGGTGAATTACATTTTGGTTCCCGTACCATCCTTAAAGGAAATGATTTCTGCAATCATGGCTCTAGGCTGCCTTTCTTTATTCGTGTACTTAAATGGGCAGCGATTGCCACTAGGATCTAGCCGCCGGCGGTCAGTCCAGCCTATTGTGGTAAAGGGCCAGCTGACCGTGGCATTGGGGGAGCAGCCATTTGTACTAGATTTCTTTTGACTTGGCGGCCAAAGACAGGAAAATCTTTTTTATTTGGGGGGTGGGGGTTGACGTGGTGCTGAGGAATTATCTACTTCTTTGGCAATTAGTATTTCTTTCCGTCCCCCATTATGCTTTTCCACCTTGTTTGTCGTTAAAAATGTACTATGGGGCGAGTGTTGACTTTTTAACAGCACGCAAGGGGTGGGTTTGCATATTAGGGGTTGGATATGGTTGCTGCCTTGATATCACAAAATGGAAACCTAGAATGTTGGTTTAGTCCAAATTGCAAAAAGAGACATGCTATTGAAACAGCCCAAAAGGGAATAGGGGACAACAATAGTGAAATCTGGGAGTATCAAAGGTTGTTTCACATTTTGTTGGTTGCTTGTCTTTACCTGAGTGATTTCTGCATGTAATGCAGTTATTGGCTAGGATATCACAACCAAATTTTACGATGAGTTATTACTTTTGGCGTTTGGCTGCTAGATCCTAATAGTTTGATTTGGCCATCTTACTGCTAATAAATTTGTTTCCTGATTTTCAGGATAGAAGCCTTAGAGTCACCCACAACTTGGCTGTCTTTGGTGGAGGTGGCCTTATCCTCTCGATCATCACTGGCCTGTTTGGAATCAATGTTGATGGGATGCCTGGAGCGGAAAACACGCCATATGCATTTGGTCTATTTTCGGCCATCCTCCTCTTTCTAGGAATCGTGCTAGTTGCAGTAGGGTTGCTCTACCTTGGTTTGAAAAAACCCATAACTGAAGAGCAGGTTGAAGTCAGGAAATTAGAGCTGCAAGAGCTGGTCAAGATGTTCCAGCACGAGGCGGAGACTCATGCCCAGGTTCGCAAGAATGTTTCCCGGCACAATTTGCCCCCGACGGCTGCTGATATGTTGGATGCAGACTATGTTCTGATCCAGTAACGTCATAGTTGGTTGATGTTGCACCTCTTGATAGTATCTGTGCGATGCAAAAGGCTTAGCAGCGTTCTCTCTTAGATCCCCCTAACCCCGCAGTCTCCAGGTCAGGTATGGAATGGTGGAATATGGGTGTAAGGTACTCGGGAAGATATTGTTACAGTGAAGTTTTTATTGCAGATCACAATGTCTCAAATCTTTACAGTAAAAAGGTATTTAAACCTTGATTCCATTTTTCTTTTTTGAGATAAGTGAGAATATATACCATGATCAAAGGACAGTATACAGACAAACAGGCAGGGATAGGTGCATCTTGAGTTAGTCTAAAATGCGATAAACAAGTAAAAGAGGATGACGACTCCATCCAATAGGAAGCGATGACTCAGAGATAAAAAAAAAAAAAAGCAACATAAAAAAAAAATACCACTGTGGAAAATCTAATTAAGCACCAGGCCGCTTCAAGTAAAGGGGCACACGAGCCTGTACATTATCAAATTATTCTTGCAGCATACGATCACCAATTGACAAGCAAAAGAAGCGCTGCAGAAATTACGCTAGAAACACGCTCTTTTCCTTGGGCAACCTGCACAAAATGCAAAAGTCTGCATCTCTAATAAAATACCATTACTAAACGTAGATCTCCTTGGCCTACTTGTCATCTGTGCAAGGAACTAAGAGTGAGAAATAAGAGAAAGAGTATGTAGACAATGTAGTTCTGATGACCAGATAATCGTGAACTAGAACGCATGCACAGTCGCAATTAAAACATCATCAGCCACAATAAAGACAATATGTGACCCAATTAGAAGTTGGAACCCAATCTAGCCTATCCCAAACCTGGAACCACTATTCAACCCCATAGCTGAAATTACACAAAGCACTGGGGATGTTGGAAAAGAGCAATTACATGATTTAAAGAAATGAAAGAGATGAAGAGGAGGGTAAGAATGAACAAAACGGGAAGGCTTGATTTCTCCTTCATGTCGTTCAATGTTGATGAGTTTCCTCAATCTTTGACTAGGTGACGGAGTGATCCTAATGTTATTCAACAAAATATGCACTTTGGTTTGAAAATAAGAGAGAGAGCAAGATATTCCTTTGAAAACTAGTTCACTTCTACCGCACCAGATAGACCAAAGCATTAGTAAGATTCAAATATCTTGCTAAAAATCATCGACTCTTTTAAGAATCGGGGCCAACCAATGGCTAAACCTCAACCTAGAAGAATCTAACCCAAGGCGAGGGAACATTTTACCAACCAGAGAATCCTTCAACACTTCTGAACACATCTACAGTCCAGGAATAGGTGCTCATGAGTCTCTGATTCTGACAAACACACAGGCAAGCGTCATTTGATAGGGCAGTTGCTTTTAATCAGCTCAGAGCAGAGGCCCAATATTTTATTAACAGATTGCGACAAGAAAATTTAATTTCTTTTAGGTATCAGTAGTTTCTAGAACCTTCGACGTAGATAGGGAGACAAACAAGCCTCTTGAGGATGAGACACAACAACCAACTCGGCTGACAAGAACTTGTAGGCAACAGAAACTCACGAATAATTGGCCAAAAAGCACTATCAGCCTCTCCAAGTTTTGCCAATTTAATGTTGAGAATTTGAGTGGCTATATCATTATTGAAACAGCCGAAGGATACCACCTAAATCCCAACAATGAGTATTAAGAGAGAACAAATCCGAAACTCGCAAGAGAATATTCTCCCCGTTCTAGTAAATCGAGAGGGAGGAACTTTCGAATGCGGCTGAAACCCATGTTTAGGAACCCGTCTCCCCACCAAACTCCAAACTCATGAGCTATTACTAGGACGACACGCTTGAAGAAAGGCCTGTCTTTTAAAGAAATGCCATAAGAACTCGAGCAAACAAGCTGTGAGGCATAGACCATATCTTCCAAGCGTGTTTCACCAACAAGGCCTCATTAAAACAATACCCAATTCTACAAAGATTTTAGGAAGACATAGAGTAGGTCACTCAACCCAGTCGATGAATTTATGCTCTAGAAAGATGGCCATAGCCTTGCTTATGTTCTTCAAAGATCAAAATGTCTATGGCGGTCGGAATATACATCCAAGTTTGTCTTTGGAAATTTTATATATATATATATATATATATATATATATATATATATATATAAACAGGGATGTACCTTTTTGTCACTCCTCTTTCCTTAATTGTACTCCTTATGTACTTAATTCATGTTGAAGGTACAACGTACAGCTACACTCATAGTCCAAACAGAGTGCTGATAACACATGTAGGTGTGCTGATAAAACTCCCCTTCTAAATCAGCGGGTTTCTTTTTTTACTTTGATCCTAACTGGTCTTTGCTGCCATTGTCATCATATATACAAAATAGGCTTTCAGAGTATTAGGTTATGTTTAGATTAGCATAATAGTTTCAAGCGTTTGAAACCATCGCTAGGATAGATGACTCAGTTTAGTTAGGATAAGAACACATATTTGAATTTTTTACTTTGTAGCTTATCTCTTATCATCACATGTTTGATATATAAAATATCATCTCACCACAGGAAAGTACCGTGAGAGTTTTCATCCATTACGTTGTCTCTTGTTCTAATTTGGTATTAGAGGAAGCCTATGTCCAACGACCCCTAAATGCAAATGGCGTTAGAAAAAATTCTAGTACTACCTCTCCACACTCCAACCGTGTTCTCTGGTCACCTTCCTTTCCATCTTTCTCCCAAGCTCACCATTATCTACCCCTTAAACTCACAACCAAAAAACTACGTCTACTCAAATATGTAGATTATCTCTTTTCTTCGTGGACTTGAGCTAATTGGCTTTGTCGATGGCAATCTTTCAGCACCTCCTCAACGCATTGTCCCTTCTCAACAAACTGCATCCATCCTAAATCCATATTTTAACTTATGGCATAATCAAGATTTTGTCATCCTTAGCATGCTTGTCTCCTCCTTTTCGAACGAAATTCTTTTGCTCGTCATTGGTTACAACGCCAAACATGAAGTTTGGATTGTGTTAGAAAATGTTCTTGCCTCTCCTTCTAACACACGAATCCTTGGTCTTCATCAAACTCTATATGAACTCACTCACAAAAATGATAGTGTCTCTACCTATCTTCAACGGGCAAAAATGATCTGCCATGAACTTTCGGCTGCTGGACGTCCATTATCCCCTGAAGAGTTGAATATCTATGTTTTTCGTGGCCTCAACCGAGTTCAAAGACCTTGTTACTACCTTCAATGCTTGCCCTGAACCAATTACCTTTTCTAAACTTCGCTCGCTTCTCCTAAGCCATGAACATATTTATTCCACTAATCTCAGCAAACTCACCCTCACACCGTAATCTCTCTCTCTCAATCCTTCACCTTTAGTTCATATTTCTCACCGTAACCACCATTCTCCCCGTAACTCTAGTGGTCACACTTTCAATCCTCGCCAATTTCAATCCTCACCAAGGTGGCACAAGCGGTGGTAAATTTTAGCAAAAACCCTGGTCTTGGTGGTGGAAGACGTGACAGCCGTATGGTGAAAATTTTGGCATTCTTCCATGCTACTGCAAATTCTGCAATGTCGTTTCTCATGACACTTACTACTGCAAGAATCTCTCGAACCTAAATGTTGTCTCTGATGGTCCTTTGGCCCATTTTACAACTCACTTTGATGATTCTACTGTACCTCTCAATGACTTCCAATGGTTCCCAGATACTGGCACAACCCACCATGCATCTCCGACCATAGAACCTCTCACAGTTGCAAAACATATCATGGTAGCGATCAACTTCATGTTGGAAATTGTAAGGCCTTCGAATTTCTCATATTGGCAAATCATCCATCCATCCATACTTCCATTTCTTCTTTTCTATGTCCAACGTGTTGCATGTTCCACCTTTATCTAAGCCCTTATTATCTGTTTAATGATCTGCCAAAGAAAATCATGTTTACTTTGAATTTCATCCTAATTTTTTTTTCTTTCGGGTAAAGATTAGGTAACAGGGACTACCCTTCTCAGAGGTCCAAGTAATCGCGAGGTTTACTATCTCAGTTGCTAGTCCATCTATTCCATCA
The DNA here is from genome assembly GCA_033070095.1 of Escallonia herrerae. Classification (NCBI taxonomy): domain Eukaryota; kingdom Viridiplantae; phylum Streptophyta; class Magnoliopsida; order Escalloniales; family Escalloniaceae; genus Escallonia; species Escallonia herrerae. Next base: position 592,860 of record JAVXUP010000123.1, read on the forward strand.
TCCACTCGACCCACTGCTCTTTCTACCATTTCCATGATCAATGATGGCTGCCATCAGAGACTCAATCATCCTCATATTTGTGTTCTACGTCAAATTGTTTCGAGCAACAAACTGCTTTACACCACCTTTAAGCTTCAGTCTATTTGCCAATCTTATCATTTAGGGAAAGCCTCTCGTAGAACTCTACCTATCACAAATTCATATAGCTCCAACTTTTTTGATTTCCATAGTTAATTTTGGGGCCTTGCTCCGGTTTCATCTTTTGATGGATTTCGTTACTTCATATTACTTTTGGATGACTACTCTCAATTTTTTTAGTTCCATCCTCTTCCTCGAAAATATGATGTTTTTCACATTTTTCTTCATTTTCAAAGCATGGCTGAACATTGATTTGAATGAAAAATTCAAATCTAGTTATACTGATCGGGGTGGTAAATACAGAAAAATTTGTCCATGTATCACCAATGTTGGCATCATCCATCGATGCTTTTGTCCTCACACTCATGAAGAACAAGGTGTAATTGAGTGTCGCCGCCGTGATATATTGTCGATGCTGGCCTTGCTCTCATGGCGCATGCCTCTGTCCCTCAAATCTATTGGGATTTTGCATTTGAAATAGTAAGCTATCTCATCGATCGCATGCCATCAAAAGTCTTTAAAAACAAATATTCCTTTGAACTTCTTCTAGCACTCACCCCAATTATAACTTTCTTAAAATCTTTGGATGTCTGTGCTATCCATTCTTACAACCCTCTAACTCAACAAAATCGACTATCAATTTGCTCCTTATGTCTTTCTGGGTTATAGTCTTTCTCATCTCGGTTATGGTTGCCTACATATCAAGATCAAGAAAATCTACATCACTCGCCATGTCATGTCTAACAAATTCTATTATCCCTTTTCTGGGCCTTTGATCCTTGGGGCTCCTCCACAACCCTCCAAATCTCTACCTCTTCCATAGGCCTTTATTCCCACATCTTTTCCCCACGTGTCCCCCTTCTCCTGGGTCTTCCCCTATTTCCCAACCATCTCCTACCTTATCCATGCATACCACATATCCCTTGTCCAGCCTCCTCACATGTCCCCCGCCTTTTCATTCTCTATTGTTGTCTCTCCCATGCCTCTTAAATTACCTCCTCAATCTTTATCTTCTTAACCCATTTTGAACTTTCCTTCATCTCCTCACTCCACTAAACCTCCTATCCGGACTCATCCTATGGTCCTCTGTATAATGACAAACTCTCCAAAACCAAAACATCCATTTACCTTCTTAGCCGAACACACCAACATCAATGAAACCACTTGTTTTACACAAGCCCAAAAAATGCTCGAACTGCATAACGCCATTGCTGAAGAATTTAATGCCCTCCTTTGTAGTGGCACATGGTCTTTGGTTCAGTACCATCCTAACATGAATAGTATTGCCTGCATAACGCCATTGCCTAAAGAATTTAATGCCCTCCTTTGTGGTGGCAAAAGGCTTTCACTAACAACCCGGTGTTAATTTTCATGAAACTTTTGGCCCCGTTGTTAGGACACCGCCATCCTACCATCTTGAACATTGCTTTCACTCATGGTTGGCCATTACGCCGACTCGATATGAACAATGCATTTTTGCATCGTACTCTTGGCGAAGATGTCAATATGTGCCAACCTCCCGAGTTCAAGGATTGCTCTCATCCCCATCATGTTTATAAGCTCCATCGCTCTTTTTACGGCCTCAAACAAACACCTCGTGCTTGGTTCAACAGATTGTACAGTTTCCTAGTATCTTTAGACTTTGTTCCATCCTAGACATATAGTTGGTTTTTGTCTTGAACTCTTCTGGCATCATCAGCTATGTACTTGTTTCTGTTTACGACATCGTTGTCACTAGAAACTCTCCTTCCCACTTGTAGTCTCTTATTAACTCTCTTGGAACTGAATTTTTCCTCAAAGGTCTTGGTGCTTTGCACTAATTTTTGGGAATTGACGTTTTGCGACGTCTTTCTGATCTCTTTCTCTCTCAGCATAAGAACATCCTTGATCTTCTTTTGAAAACTGGAATGACCAATGCATAGCATGTTCTAACCCTCTTGTCCTAAATCTACCAAAGTATCTGAGCAAATGGTGCAGTCTTCTATAATCCTACAAAGTATCGATCTATTGTGGGTACATTAACTATCTCACTACCACTCGCCCAGATATTACCTTTGCTGTTAACAAAGCCAATAAGTACATGCATTCCATGCTGAAGATCATTGGGTCCGTGCAAAATGTATACTACAATATTTGATGCAGACAATTGATCATGTTTTGGTTTTTAGTAAATCCAGTTCGTGAGCAATTTAGGCATTCACTGATGCTAATTGGGTAGGTAGTGTTGAAGATTGTAAATCTACTGGCGGGTTTGCCATTTATATGGGTGTTGACCTTATTTCATGGTCTTCTTGCAAACAATGAACTGTTGCTCGATCATCCACCGAATCCAATATAAGGCCCTTGCCGATTGTGCAGTTGAACTTACTTGGTTGACTTCTTTCCTAACGGAGCTTGGTTTTCCCACCGAACTGCACCCCCACCCCCCAGTGTGATAATATTAGTCCTATCTATTTAGCAGCTAATCCAGTTTTCATGCCCGAGTGAAGCACATTGAAATCGATTTTTACTTTGTTCGCGATAAACTCAAGCGCAAGGAGCTTCAAGTTCATTTCATCCGTACAAGGGTCAAATTGCTGACATCCTTACCAAAGGTCTCTCATGTCCATGACACCAATTGTTTTCTAGCAAGATGAAGGTTTCCTACCGCCCCCTTCATCTTGAGGGGGTAAATTTACCCATGTGTTCATTAATAAAATACTTTCAAACATTTATAATAGGATTAGGTTGCTAAGATAAATGACTCAGTTCAGTTAGAATAAGAATATATATTTAAATTGTTTGAATTTTATACTTTGTAGCATTATCTGTTTTCATCACAAGTTTGATAAATTAATATATCACCTCACCACCACCGAAAGTGCTGCGATATTTTCATCCATTACTTTGTCTCTTATTCAAATTAAGATATTGATTACATTGTTATTTCCTATAGAAGTTGCTCCATGCTAATCCAAGGAAACACTCAAACCTCAGCTACATCTTCTTCCGTGCTCATTTAAGTAAGAATGTCATCTTTTATGTATGTGGGCAAATAAACTTGGCCACCAAATTTATTTCCCAGTACTTTACATGGGATTGGTTATTTGCATAACCTTTTTGCCATTTCACATCCTTTATATACCGGTCCTAATAAGTTTGGTAGTTAGTTTAAAATAAGAAAATCCTATTGGCATGGAATTAGGATTTCAAAACCTAAGTTGGGGACTATCTAACCAAGTAGGGATTAGTCCTAGTTAATTTTTGTCATTTCCTTATTATAGTGGCTTTAGGGTGTGCATATACTCTCTCTATGTATGGTGCTGGTAGAAGGGCTTACTTCATGCTTTGGGTTCTTCTTCTGCCTAGATTTTCTTTATTTTGAGTGATAATGTGAGTCTTGTTGTTTTTTTCAGAAAAACAACACCACCACCCCTAAACCTGGCAAAATGATGTCCGTACCCGTTACCTGAACCGTACCCGGTCCAAAATGCCGGGTACGGGTACCAATATTCAATACCCGTCGAAATTAGACCCGTACCCGAATCGACCTGTAAAATTCGGGTAAATCGGGTCGGTTACCGGGTATCCGGGTTTACCCGGTTATTTGCCTATATATAAGACTTTCTAGGGTTACAAGTTACATCTCATTCTCTCCTCTTCTCTTATTTTTGCTGCCCTTCCTCTTAAGTCTCCCTCACAGATCCTCTCTCTCTCTCAGATCTGCCAAAGTCACGACCACCCACGGCGCCACGTCGGTCAGTCTTGATCCACCGCATCTCTGTTGCCACCGGTCGGTCATTCCATCACCTCGTCACCACAGGTTGGTCACCCCTGGCCCCATCGCCACTGATCGGCCACCACCGTGGCCCCCTTACCAACAGTCGGCCACCACTGTGCCCCACCACGACTGATAGGTCACCACCATCGCCGATCGTCACTTCGCGCCTTGTGGTTGGGTAGATCTTGATGTTGTTTGTTTTTTTTTCTTCAGATTGTTCAGATTGGGTAGATCTTGATGGTGGTTTTTTTTTTTTGAAATTGTTCATATATATTTTTTTTCCCGATGGAAAGATGTTCAGGTTGTTTTTTCTTCGATCGAAAGATGTTTAGATTTTGTGTAATGAATGTTGATGGAGAAACAAATAATTATTTGAATGTTGATGGAGAAACAAATAATTATTTGATTGTTGTTGGAGATTAAAATGTCTAATTAGTAGTGATTAAAATCTGTTTATTCAAAAATAATAATTAATCAGAAATTAATGATTTATCCGCGGGTAATACCCTATCCGCAAGGGTAGGGTACGGGTTCTCATAATTCCTACCCGAGAAAATTTGGGTAAAATATACCCGATCCAATTTTACTCGGATCTGACCGGGTTTTACCCGTACTCGCGCGGGTCGAACCGTTTGCCAGGTCTAACCACCCCCATGGTAGAGTTTCTCATCTAAGCAATCCCTCTGACCCTTGTATGAAATGTGAACCACTGACAAATAGTGGGACAATTGATGTCCAAAACCAAAAGCATGAGCATGACAGAATGTGAGATTTATACAAAGGATGGGACAGTTGGTATCGACAAGAAATCTGTTCTCAAGAAGAAAGCTGGTAATTGGAAGGCGTGCAGGTTCATCCTCAGAACCGAATGTTGTGAGAGGTTGGTGTCTTATGGAATGGGGTACTAACCTGGTCACCTATCTCAAGGAACGTCTCAACCTGACAAACGGAGCTGCATTAATTACCATTATAAACTGGTGGGAAACTTGCTATTTTACATCATTTGCTCGGAACTTTCTTAGCCGATGCCTACTAGGGAAAATATCGGACGATTGCTCATTTCTCAATGGCCTACTTTGGTGTAATGACACTCCTAACTTTATCTGCATCGGTGAACAGATTGAAGGCACCCCAAAAAGTTAGAATCTCAGTCTTCCATTATGCGGTTTACTTGATTGCTATTGGCACCGGTAGAATTAAACCATATCTCTTATCCTTTAGAGCCGATCAAAGCTGTTAGCATTGGTGGAATTAAACCATATATCTTGTCCTTTGGAGCTGATCAGTTTGATGAAGGTGACCGCTGCTGCTAAAAATATGCTTCAGAACCCTAGCCTGGAACGATGACGTGCAAGACAAAAAATGAGTGACCGCCAAGTGGAGTAGGGTTCTTGACAGAGAACTCTCCGATGCTTAAGTCAGAATGCAGCTATAGGATGAAAACTCTGAGAAAAAATCATGAACGATGGTGTTTGTGAGTGTAACACTGTCTACATACCTGGGAGAGGCACCCTTTATATAGGCATGGAATGTAGAACCCTAATAGAATTAGGTGTCATGGTTGGGCTTGAGCCCTATCCTTGAAGATCATGTCAGAGTCCTTTAAGAACCCTAATTTATCCAATAAGTCGTAGTTGACCCAACTTAACTGAAAATGTCGAGTGTCCCCCAATAATTGAGAATTATGTTTGAGTTATCAGTGATGAATTGAGAAGGTAAAAAAGAGCTCCTTCTTCAACTAGTTTTACCTATCAATTAATGTTGGCGTGCTCATTGCAGCCTCAGTTTTGGTCTGGACACAGATGAACGTGGGCTGGAGCTGGGGATTCAGAGTTCCAATGGTTACAACGGCATTTGCGCTCCCGTCTTTTTTCTCCATTGGGCATTTGTATCGGCTACACAAAGTTGGAGGAAGTTCCTTCACACGAATTCTTCAAGTTTAGTTGCGTTCGTCCCGAAATCGGACGTAAGAATCCCTCTGAGCAGATCCCTTTATATGAGACTACAAACGAAAATGTGCCAATATTCTTCTACAAAGCGGCTGCAGAGACCGAAACTGGCAGTGTCGATAGCTTGTTATCTCCTTAGAGAACCTGCAAGGCCACCCAAGTTAAGGAACTTAGGTCTATCATCAAGTTGCTCCCCATTTAGGCAAGTAGAAATATTTTCTGTGCCATGAACAGTCAAATGAGCACTACGTTAATTCTACAGGACAACACCATGGACCAACACCTCAGATCAAAATTCAAGAATCTAGCGGTATCCTTCTTCCCGTTTGATACTTATAATGTCATTTTCTTGGCACCGGTATGCGATAGAATGATTGTTCGCCTAGCCAAAAGGTTCACCAGCCATCAAGGCGGCTTCACTAAGCTCCAACAGATGGGCATTGGCCTTATGACCTCCACCTTTGCCATGATTTCTGTCGGGATGTTGGAGCTTGTTCAGCTAAAGACTGTCAGGAGGAATAACTACTTCAATATGCAGAAAATTCCCATGACAGTACTGACTACAGGAGCTCTTAGTGAAGTTTGATTATGTTTTTGCTAATCAATCTTCTAGGTTAAACTTCATTCTCTTTGAGGTGGAAATTTTTATATGTACGGACGGCTTGGGAATTGTTTTTGTGAGTAGTGTTTGTCTCATTGGATTTAGGTCCTCACAGAAGAATCTACTTCTACTTTCACGCCTTACAATCAGTATGCAATCTGCATCTATATAATTTGTTTGTGAAGTGTAATTTATGTTATTAGACTCGGCTTAACCTTTTAGAGCATATGATTACTTGGCGATGCTCATACTAAAAACTTGAAAAAACTATAGCGTTTTGAGCAATGTGCACCGACTAAATTCGATCACGGTGGTAGTATTCCACTCACACCCCTAATTCGGAAAATGCTCCCCTTGATGTTAATGGTCTACGAGATAGGCAATGCGTGGCTCATGTGTGGCTCACCTGGATGGAGTCTTGCAGTGACATTCTTGATTACTTGCATTCTTGATCATCATATAGTTTTGAATGTAGACAATTTTCCTTGGGCAGGCCAATGTGCCTAACATGTTGATCTGGGAGTCTTTTTTTTTTTTACTGTAGGTAAAAATTCTACCAATCATATCATTAATAAGCAAGCAGTAAAAGATAGAGTACAATAAAAGAAGAAAAATAATAGGTGACCGCTTCCCCTACAATGTAACCATAGACAGAGACCGGCACATAGCCAAGCGTCCTTGAATATCTAAGAG